>JAAWXA010000023.1:10209781-10261033 GCA_038090715.1 Florisuga fusca
GGGGGGAACACCCCCCGCCTGTAGTTCTCATACCACTTCAGTTGCCCGTTCTTGTAGCCGTACCGGCTGTCCCCGAACCAGCGAATGACCTCGGCCCGCGGCAAGCCCGTCTGGGAAACGATGGCGTCGTACTCCTGGTTCGTGGGCCGCTGGGTCTGCACAAACATCTGCTTCAGGAGATGCCGCTGCTGGGCTGTTTTTTTAAAGTTCAGTTTGGTTTTTGGAGGGGTGGGAGGCCGGCTGGAGCCGCCATCCCCTTTCTCATTTGCACTAGCCCCTGGTAATTCGTTTTTGCCGTTCGACTCGGTCACTCGGAGGTTCTTCAGGTTGATTTTGATGGGACTCACTTTTCGCTCCAGTGAGCTGGGGTTGTTGCCAGAGGCATCAACCGAACCGTTTTCGCTCATGGCCCTCAGATCATCCGAGGAGTCTTCCCCTTCCCCACCGCCATTTTCCACCTCTTCATCCTCCTGCCGAGCCACCTCCTCTACCTTCTTATTTTCTTCTGCCACCTTCTTCTTCCTCCTCTCCGAGAACCAGCTATCGATCTCCCTCCGCGTCATCTTCGTCTCCCCCCTCAGGCGGTTCACCTCTTCTTCCGCAGGAAGGGGATTTTGGGCAAAACTGCTCTCCAGAGCCTTCAGCTGCTCCGGTGCCCGCTCTTTGTACTTGGTCGGGGTGAAGTCGGGTGCCTGGTGCCACGACTGCCGCCGTGGTGGGTGGTGAGGAGCTGTCGAGGCTGCTGCCGCTGCCGCAGGGCTCAGCTCACCTCCTTTGGGTGAGACGTCCAAGGCTACTTCAGGCAGGGAATCCAGGGCATTGTCTCCAGGGAAGATGGCCCGGCCACCTCTCACGTTCCTGTAGTGGTACCTCCTGTCACTGAACCATTTTCGAATCTCCTTGGTGGAAAGGCCTGTGATTTTTGTCAGCCGCTCAACTTCAGCTTGGCCAGGGAACTGGTTTCTGCAGAAGCTTCCTTTCAAGGCTGAGAGCTGCTCATGGGACTTCTTGTTTTTGTACACGTTGGGATCCAGGAAGGTCTGCGAGGAGATGGCCGGGCAGGCGGTGAGCAGCGACTGACCACTGTTGACCACCTTCACCCCTGACGTGTTGCTGGAGGTCACCGTGCTGTGCTGTGCTGCTGGCTGTGTCTTGGGGACAGAAGTCGCCGCCAAGCTGAAGGAGGAGCTGGTGCCCTTCAATCCATTTGCCATGATGGGCTGTGTGACCAGCAGCCCCCCTGTCCCCTCTGGCTGCCCCACCACATGGCCCGGTAAAGTCGCCTGAATAAGGTGGGGGACAGTTCCAGGACTTGCAACCAGAGGCGTGTTCAAAACTGTAATGGTGGGTTGAGGCACAGACTGAATAACAGTGTTGAACATCTTCTTCCTGGCATCTTCAATCTCCTCTGGTGACCAACTGATGCCCTGCTTCAGCCTCTGGGCAGTGAACCAGATCTTCAGCTGCTCTTCTGGGTACTTTGTCACCACAGTCAAGTAGCAGAGCTCAGCTTTTGTGGGGTAGGGGAACTTGTGGAAAGAGTTTTTGAGGAAGCTGTTGGAGTCCATGGCAGCATTGTACGTTGGAATGCTGCTCAGGGGGATCATCACTTTGGGAAGGGACTTGGACGTAGGTAGCTGCTGATGCAACGGGGGTTGCTGCTGCAGTGACACAAGTTGTGCAACACCTGCCTGCAGAACGGGGACATTTCCTATGATGGAGCCATTCACTATATGAGATGATTTTGTTGAACTTGCAGTGGGCTGGCTGACCGGCACAGATCCATTTGGGAACGAATGTTCTCCATCTTTCCCCTCCAACTCACTGCCCAGCTGACTTGACACATTCTCCTTCAGCGTATGGATTTTTTTGGCTTCTGGTTTACCTTTCATTATCTTCATGATGGGAGTTTTGGTAATGATAATTTCAGACTGGCCATCCGCACCTTCTTCAGGGACATCTCCCGGAAGGTCATGGCTGCTGGTGGCCTCACAGAGACTTTGCTCCACGGTTGTACGACTGTCCTGCTTAGCCACCCTCCAGATGAAGCCTGTTTCACCGGTGTGTGATTCTGCATTGTGGTGAGAGAGCCCTTCATGGCTATTTGCCAAGAAGTTGCAAGCAACACACGCAAACGCGGGGTCTTTGCTGAAGTCTAAGTGCTCAGAGTCCAAGTGCCCAAAGAAGTGGTGAATATCTTGAGATCCAAAGTCACAAGACTTGCAGATATAAGTGTCACTCTCAGCAATACCACGGTGCCCGTTGGACAAAGCTCCGTTATTACTGCTACTGGCACCAGCATCACTCGCTGCTGGCCCTTCCGTGGGAGCATCTTGTTTTGTTCCTTCACAACCATCTTCTGCCTGGTCCAGTTCAGTCTCCTGAAGCACCAGTGTTTTCACTGGTATCATGCAAGGAGTTGTGGATTTTCTTTTGCTGGCCATCACTACAGTCGATCCAGATGATTATTTTTCTTTTGTTTAAATGAAATTAAAATTTAAAAAACGCTATCGCAAGTGCTCTGTGGTCCAGATTCCATCAAATTCATGATGTCCCAAGCAGCTGTCAAATGTTGACAAATGTTCATACTTGCCACTGAACCTGAGGACAAGGAGAAGACGGAGGAGTTAGTTGCCTTGGCATCAAAGCACAACTGTCCTAATACCTAAACTGTGTCACTCGATAAATCAAATTCTGCCTCTTTCACTGGAAAAATTTAACTGGACCTTGGACTTACTGTATTTTCACATACAACCAATAGATTACCTGTTTAAAAACCCACATGCAAACATACCTGTTTAACTGCCTGCATCAAATCCTCATTTGAGTAGGAAAACCACTGAAATTTCCCCTCACCTGCCATGACAAGACCCATCACCCTGTTTCATCAGGGAGAGCAGCACCTGGGCTCCCTGCGCACCCAGGCTCCATGCAGGAGTGATACCAGGCAGGTTCACCCTGGGAAATCTGCCTGCTTTCCATCAAAAAAAAACTGACAAAAAAATCAGATTTCACACAGAACATTTCAATTTCTTCAAAATAGGCATTTTCCAACCATACTGTTGGGGATTTTCTTATCAGCTCAAAACACTGTGCCCGTGCCAAGGGCTTCTGCCTGCAGAGAGGCCTGAGCTCTGCTGCAGGGAGCAAAGAGGCTGAAGCCAGGGCCACATAGTTCAGTCCTCCTCACCCAGCAAGCTCATGAACCATTTGTGAGATTCCCTCCCCACCCTATGCACCCTTCATTGCTGTTTTAACAGAAGCTGTTGTGCCTTTGGCTGGAGCTGCAAGAGAGGGTAGAGTGCAAAACTCAAGGGCATTGTCACACACATGTTCCTGGCTTCCTGCCTGTCCCTCCTGCCACCTTTACAGCATTTGACATTGACACAACTCAGTGCACTGCAGTAATTTCCTAAGAAAGTGCAAATACTCTGCAACACAAGCTCATTTTTCTGGGCTTGAGATGATCAAAATCTGCCAAATTAAAATAAAAAGAAAAAAAGGACCTTTCTTCTTTTTTTTTTATTTTTTTATTTTTTTATTTTTCTGAAGCTAAAGCAGTTCCTGACCTCCTCCAGCCTGTGGAAGGCAGGGCTGTGTGATGCCCAATGCAGCTTTGCCATCTGCACGGTGGATGCTCCGTGCCTGAGATCACGACCCGAGGGCAGCAAAGCTGTAGCTGGCACCAGGAGTCACTTGCCTGGTGACAGTCCCAGTGACAGGGAAGGCAGCACATCTGAGGGACCAACATTTCTGCCTTAACCCCTCCGTGAACCTTTTTTACAGAAAGTCTGGTTTTGGTTTGGGTTTTTTTTTCCTTCAAACATGGGGATAAAATGGTGTTTTTTCCAGACTGTGAGGTCACTTGGAAGTGTAAGGATGCACTGATTCATTTTAGAAAGACTCGGTGCCAGATTTTCCTGGGATTTACAGTAACAGAACTTTATAAAAACACTCATAAAAAGTTGAACTCATAAAAACAGAACAAAAACTTACCATCCTACCAGATGGCTCACAGAGGTAACTCCTATCAGCTACAACAGTTGTGCACCAGCAGCTTTCTCATATCAGATATTCTGATCTGATCTCATGCACAGAGAAATGCAGATTCGGCAAATGACTTCGTGGTGCTTATGCAATATGCCCTCTGCTTATTTTTGTTAGTAGCTTTTAGAACAGAGGAATGAAAGGTCCTAATACGAAAAAAAAAAAAAAAAAAATTAAAAAAAAATCAAACCGAGGAAGTAAAATTTGGCCTCTCTAGCTTTATTAGGATTAAAAAAAAAAAAACAAACCAAGTCATTCTGGAAAAAATTATGTCAGCTTTCCAACAGGAGAGCCTGGATGGCTGACCCTGGCCTCAGCAACTCTCAGGCACCATTTAAAAGGCTGATGGGAAAATGTAACTTCCCGTTAATGTGGGCTGGTCTGAGATTACAAAACAGTCCTGTAAATAGTGTTAGTCATCACTTGAACTTGGCTTGAGAAGAGACTGTTTGCTATGTTAAAGCATCAGGAAAAGCTAGAAATTATACCGTTTAAAAAATTCTATAAATAAAACCCGGTATTAAAGCTGCGACCTGGATTTAGATGGTGTGAATTGCAAGCTCTCAATACCTGCTTTATGTCACCCTCATCCCACCTTTCTGTGGTTAACCTTTCCTTCTGCAGAAGGCCAGAAAGTTATTCATCTGCAAGTCGAATAGTTGGATGACTATGAATGGGCTTTGCTATTCAGCAGGGAACAGCATCCATTTGACACCAATCCCAAGATCCTCATTTTTGATGCTAAGTTAAATATTACACAATCTACGATGACCTTTCCACGTCAAGGCAATTAGGAAAAAAAAAAAAAAGACCAGCCTGAAGGCTACAGAATATAGCTTTAAATGCTGAAAGGAGTTTCATGTCAGAGAAGCAATGGTAGAAGTGATTTCTTATTTAATTTTATTCTTCAGCTCTACCTCAGGTCAGGGAGAAACTGCTGGGCTCTCTGAGAGTTTTTTTATTTCCAGCAAACTCCTGATAGAGATCCAGTTCCAGTGTCTCCATTACTGAGACAGCTTGAGTCCCAGAAGGATCTTTCCTAGTGTTTATGGAGCCATCAGATATCAAAAAGAGAGGTTTTATCCATCAAGAGAGTAAACTTGATACAGAGCAACAGAGAGACACAAAGACCCCCATTGTGTCACATTAACAGAGTGCCTCTCCAGAGCATGCTGCCACTATTATTTTGGGTAAATGTGAATGGCCTGACCCACCTACAGAGAACCTAAAAGCTCTGTATTTCATTTACCAGAACATTTGCATCAAGCTCTGTGCTCTCTCCAACAACTTCTGTTAAAAATGCAATCAAAGCAGCCCCAGCCACCAGAGCTCTCCTGCTGGGGCTCCAATATTAATGCCACCTGAGAACATAGATTGCAAATTTAGCTGAAAGTGAATCACAGTGCCAATTTACTCGGGGAAAAAAATAAAATTAATCAAGTGTACTGTTTGTCCATTTCATTTCCATGGAACGGTTGCATAACCACATGTTCAGAGCATGTTTTATTCACTGCTCACCTTCTGGAATGCACTAATACTTTAATACACCACTAATATACAACAGAATGGATAATTCACTGATTTCTCCATCATTAAGAGAGGCTGTTTTAATGGATTGGGAAATTAATAGCAAAAAGAAAAAAACCAAACAAAAAAAAAAACAACCCCAACAACAACAACAACAACAAAAACCAGTCAAAAACCATCATTACAATGGAGCTCAGTATACCAGACCAGTTTATAGGGCCATATCTGAAGAACTTGCTCTCCTGTGTATTATTTTATGATGAACTGGAGCAAAGGGACATTAGCTGAATGGAACAGCTACCTGGTAGCCAGGAAGACACAGTGACCACACTTAAATTGTGGTTCCTATTTAACTTATACCTGGCTAACTTAATAGTGAGGCAGCAGAGAAAGCAGGTCAAATGACCTGTTCACTTCAGCACATGCCACAGCTGTTGGAAATCTGAAGGAAAACTGACTTCAGAGTCAAACTGATTTGGCCCCAGTGACGCTCCCAGAGAAACCAACACTGAAAGGACTGGGCCAAGTTGGATTCCAGCCAGCACATGCCTGGGGCTATGTCTTTCTCATATCCAAAGCACCAAGAACTGCCCGTGGGGCTGATGGGCACTAGCTGACAGGACAGCAAGACAAACTGAGCACACCCTGCAGCTGTCACCTGGGCATGCAGCCCAGCCTTGGCACAAGGCAGGCACAAAGCCAGGTGAGTGGCAGGAGTTGGGCTGTGGTTCCCCATCCTTGATGTACAGCTGTGATTGCTTCTCTGCACAGCTTAAGCCAGCTTCAAAAAAAAAAAAAAAAATCACCATGGGAAAGCTCTGTGCCCAAACCAGGACACGCTGGTAGATGCAGGTTTTTCCTGTTGTCACCATGTTGTGGCTACAGGGACAGCTAGGTTGGTGGCCACCCATCAGTTTCTCAGAGGCTGTGGCTCTGAAGGGACAAGCCCTGCACTTGGTGCCAGCAGGGAGGGCAGGGGAGCTTCAGGGCTCCTGCACTGCCCTTCTCCCTTCCATGGAGGAGACCCACGAATGCCACACACCAGTGACCCAGCTCCAGCTCACAAACCAGTGGAAGACATGCTAGGCTGTGATTTCAACAAGACTCTGAAAATAATAACAGAGGAGGAGGATGGAAACTGTGAAATTTAGGATGGCAGTCCATGGGTTAGGCTGCATTTCTGCATTTCCACCACAGACAGCCCAAACCTACAGTGCTGCTCCAAGCATTCCCCTCTGCAATGTTCATCATAACAACCCTGTTCCTCCCCAGGACAGGAGTGTTCCTGTCCCTGCTGGAAGATCCAGGTACACACCACAAACCCTCTGCAGTGCAGCTTTGCCTCTGCTGAGGAAAACAATGCTGAGAGCAGTCAAAGTGAGCTTAGCAATTTCAGAAAAATTACTTCTGCAGAAATTAACAAAGGGAGGTTTCGAAATCTGCTCTGCTGAGTATGAACTTTCAGCTTTTTTCCAGCTTGGCTGGATATAACTGGTTTGGTTTTAAATGTTTCAGTGAATTAACGAGTTAGGTTGTTAATGCAAAACATTCATTCCCCACAGTGCCAAGGTCCCCAGTTAGAAGATTAATTTTTGTGACCTTTTGCAAACCTTGCCTAGAAACAACCACCAGAAAACCCACCAAGCAGCATCACCAGCCAGCTGGCACACAGCAGCTCTGGTCCCACCACCCAGGCATGGGGACAACGTGACAATCACCCTAACTGCCCCCAGCCCAGCCAACTCCTGGGTGCTCAATATTCAACATCAGGCAGAAGGCTCCACGCAGCCATGGAGGATGGCTACATACTCTGCTGGGGGTTCTGGTGTTGGATGCAGCTCTACTCAATTTAAAAAAAAAAAAAAAATTTAAATCAACACCAAAGTGGAAGTAAAATAACAGTTTTCTCAACACTTTCAGTGCCTGCTAGGCAGGCAGACACACTCCCCAGGTCAGAGACAAAGTTGATGTTTCAGTCTCATATAAAGCCAAGCACAATATTGGCACTTTAAATAACAGTGGTTTGTTTTTAAGCTGAAACTCTGCAGGCCCCAGCTGATAGCATAGTGTGGGGGAGGATAGAAAGGGGGGGAAAAAAAAGACAAAGATGGAAAAAAGAAAAACCCTGATGTTTGAGGGTTTTATCCTCTCCCCTTTAGGCTCTACCTGCAGCAAAGCCCAAGAGAGGGACATCTATCTTTGGGAAGTCTCCAGATGACTTCCCTGCTCCCAAACAGCAACTGGCAAGTAAAGGCCAATAGACAAAAGATCCCCATGGCCAGCAACAACGAGTGGTTGCTCTCTGCAGCATCCAGATCCAAGAGCTGATCTGCCTTCCACTTCCCACCATCAAGTAACTGATAGGGAAATCTGCAGTCAGTTGCCTCCAGCATGGCAGACCCTCAGCAGCACAGGGTGCATTCATCTGTGTGTCAGGAAGGAAAAAAAAGGTTCACAAAGCAGTGAGAGCAGGCACACGTGGGGCACAGCCCCATGGCCATCCCTGTTGCCAACCATGGTAGCCCTGTATTTCATCACCACGGATGTGGACTTAAAACATGAACGTAATAACAAAAGCATGAGGAGAGGACAGGTAGCAGCATCACCAACAGGCTTTGAGGACACAGTCCCTTGCCTGGACCAGGGCAGCTAATGCTAATCCATCCCAGGTGGATGGATATCCTCCAGCAACTAGACTAAGGCCTCTCCAGGCTACATCCCTCTAATTCAGGACAGACAGAGTTTGAGGGAATAGCCCACCTCTCCAGAGCAAATCCCAACTTCCCAGGTGTGACAGGACCTCTCTTTTAGCTGCACAGTTCTGCTACAGAGAAGAAAAAGGGCTGAGCTCCTCTGTTCTCAGTCTCTTGCTGTGCACCCCAGGTAACTGAGATCCAGCATCCTCCCTGAGTAACTGCAAAGCCTGAAGCTGGAAGGGCAGTCACAGTATGGGAACAACTCCAGCAGCCTAAAAAAGCCAGTAGTTGAGCATCACCCCAGCTCCTGTGCACATCTCAACACCATGCCCTTGCCTAGGTATGGCACCCACCTGTGGGTAGCATCCACCATCCAGAGTCTGGTCCATAGCCCAGACCAAGGTCATGAGACACTTCTTTTAGGGTTTAGCCCTGTTTGGGACTGCAAGTTCCCATGAATGAACAGTTGATGAGACTTTCTTCCCCAGAGAAGATGACTACTGCACTAACACTGCAGGCACTCAGAAGTCAGGTGCTCTCCCAGGATCCCAACCAACACATCCCACGATAACTGCAACCTGAGAGAAGCCACGGGGGCAAGAAAAGCCTCTGCATCTGATGATTTTGCACCGCACGAATGTACAAACACACACCCAGATTTCAGCAGTTTCCAGCTTCAAGAGCATCAAATAGTCAACATTTGTACTAAGGAACAATTTCTCTTTATGTCAACTGGTCGGGGTGCTTTGGAGCTTAAGCCTGGCTTTGCAAACGCGTGTGCAGTCTAAAGGCAGTGGCAGCCGCTGACCCAACAATCGTATTCATTCTCCATTACTTGGCAGGCCTGGAGTACAAAAGCATCTTTCCCCTTTAGGCTGGTTAAACAGAGCTATTCATTAAAATTTTGCCCTTCTACCAACTGCTGTACTTCTCCATTTAATTTTGACTTTAAGACAAGACCTCTCTCCTCTAACCCTCAACTTCTCATCCCCCTGTTTCAAGCCATCTCCCATTTATGAGCTGTGTTTTCAGATTGCTCTCCTGCTTCCAAACCAGCAGCAATTCCCCTTTGTCATCATTACCTGGGCAGAGGCTGGCTTGCTGCCTTAGCACCCAGGGGCCAGCAGTAATTATCTCTAATTTTCCTTTTCAGATGACCACAAAACCAAGCAAGACGGAAGGCTAGAATGGGGTGGCTGAAACAGAACACGATTAGAGTATAAAAATAGGTCACTAGGATAATATAACCTTTACACTATTGGCAAGATGCCCCCTCAGAGACAAGCCTGCGTGCTATATTTCAGGAAAATGTCAGGACTAAAACCCAAAACACACATCAAAACAAAACCAATGATCACCCCTCAGAGCTTTGCGTGCTTCTGTTTGAACATCACTAACATTAATTCACTCACTCCTTTTCCTCTGCCCTCATCCATTTGATTGAGCACATAATACATATTATGCAATCATGCCATTAACATCTTTTTAAAAAAAAAACAAAAAAAAAAACCTCTTTTGGCATAGAAGCTTCATTACAGATTTGCTCTGAGTTACACTACCTTAGCAATCCCAGCCTCCCAGGGGCCCACCTCCATAGCTTCAATCCTCACAATCTGCCCATGTAGCAAAACATTCCTGGCATTCCCCCAAAGGAAAAGGTCCAGCAGACAGACAATCATCTCTGGGCAGAGCAAGCTCTGAGGTTAATGCTACCAGCAGAAGACACCAGATAGCATTAATGGAGCTTCAAGAAATCCCTCAGCTCATCCGTATCTGGGTCTCCCATCACCTCACACTCAGCCAGTGAATACCAGTGGGTTGGGGTTTGTTCCTGGACAGGACAGTACAAGAACATCAGTGATGTTTACAAATGCACAGGAGCTCCCCATTCAGCCCCTTGTGCTTTTCCTAAGAGGTTTTCTTCTTGGTTGAATTATCAGGGCGACCTTTTTGTGACTGCTGCTTGATCCCCAACACCTCAGATGGCCACAGACCAGTCAGTGACACTTGGCCACACCACGCTGGGACTTGCAACATGGCTTGTGATTCCCTGCTTAGAGTTTAGTAGGGAGCACCACCATTTGGGTAGGGCAACATCAGCTTTGGCAGACACAGCCCTTTGCAATGCATGTGAAAAGAGGTATATTATACCCAAAATAGAGTTCTTTGTGCTTTTATTATCTGAAACTTCTGAACTCCAAGCCAAAAAAATTATTGAGGAGCTCAGAGTAAAGATTCCCAATTGCCAAAGCAAAATGAGAACCAGAGGTAGATCTCAGTCTGTGTTACATCTCATGTCTTTTAAGTCAGCAGGAGCCCTTGGGCCAAGCTGTCAAGAAGTTCACAGGTACGAGCACCCCGTGGCAGCTGAGCACACAAAGTGAAGAAGCCCACGGTGCTCCAGCACTGCTGCAGCCTGCCCAGCCCCAAGGAGTCATGTTGGGCAAAGTCTCCAAGCCCTTGTTTCTGAAGCATTTCTGCTCACAGCCCCACACATCCACCTCCATATGGGTATCCTTTTTGGGGGCCATCACCCCAAATTTAAGATCCACACCTCTAGATGCTAGAACAACACTTACTGTAAAAAGAAAACCAGCACCAGCTTTTGTATCAGCAGCAGAGCAATCCTGCTGCAGAAGCACTAACTCAAGAGCCTGCTAGAACAATTTTCACACTGAGCATCCAAGTCCCTCATTCAATGAAGAAACACTTGCAAAAGACAGGATGATCACCAGGTACCGAGCAGCCACATAAGGGACAGACTTGCAGCAATTCCAGGGAAATAAAGTATCCGGAGCTTTAAAACAAGATGTGGGTGGGAAGGACTAAACTCAGCTACTAAATAATACCAGACAGCAAGCGTAGGGCACTGGAGCCCATCTGCAGCACAGACTGAAGACTAATAGAGTGCTGCAGCCCCTTCCCAGCTGAGCATTTTTGGATTACTTCATCCCCCATGCCCTTTTGCAATATGCTCGTTTCAAGAGCTGCGTTACGTTCTGGCTCAGCATCAGCTCCCATTCCCGCACTTACAGTTGCTATAACCAAAAAGACAACTGAAAAATACTTTGGCTGAAAGCAAGGAAATGGGGTTTGGCAGGTTGGGATCACTGATTTTTTTTTTTTTTTTCCCCCTCCCCTGTGGATCCTGCTTCAGAGTTGTCCTTTCAGACCTTGAGTTCAGCCGATGGCTTTTGCAGCTTACCGAGTCCACTGGTTTATGGCAATGTTTTTCTGCTCACTGAACTGGCTCATTCTTTTAGCAGAACAAACTGTTCCACGTTGAGGCAGGAGTTGGCTGTGTTTTAACAAAGGATTTTTCCCTTCTGACAGTGTTTTGCAAAAGACCCAAAAAAAGGAGTTTGGAGCCAAGTTACAAAAGGTCAGGAGAGGCGAATGGAGCACTGGGTGTAGTTCCTGTATGTCACAGCCAGTCAAGGAAATGGGTGGGGAGAAGAGGAATGGCATTTTGAGCTGCAATAATATATATAAAGTGATACTAATGAGGAATGGGCTTTTGAATGGGGATGGCAAGCATGCAGGCACTGTAACTTTTGCTTTACAAGAGCAGGCTAGGTAGGCTGAGGTCCCTGCAATCATTTGTCCACGTGAAGTACACATTTAAGAGTTCAAGTAGCACTAGCAGCAAGAAAAAGGCACTTATTTGCTTTCCCTCCACAAGCTGATTTCAAGGAGCTACTTCTCATCGCCCTCAGCCAAATGAATATTCAAAAGGCTCTTGCCAAGGGAACACCAGTCAATCACCAGCACAATGCTGGGGGAAAGAAATCCTGGGCCGAGAGACCCACCTGAGACCAGCACCCTGTCCTCCCCCTCGCTCAGCTCTGCCATCCCAACCATTTTCAATATGGGGCCATGGTATACCTGCAGAGGTTTGCTGGGTGCCAGAGCTGCTCTGCCTGCTCCTTTCCGTGCCACACAGCAGGACAAGACCTCTGGAGAGGAGCTGCTGCCCAGAGGATGAGCACCCACTGACAAGGGGGCTACGGGTGGGCAAGGATCAAGCACTGTGGTCCCAGCAACACAGCTCTCCCTAGGGAACTGATGACAGATCTTCCCTCTCCTCTTCCAGAGGCTGGGACCACTGATGTTTCTGGTGTTGGATGGTCAGGTGAGGCCCCTCTCCCTGCTCAGCAGCTGGTAGGGTCAGGGTCTTTCCATGCTATGCATGGAGCATGGGCAAACCAAGATGGCCAACTCCAGCCTTGCAGATGTTGGAAGGAGGGGAGCCAAGGGGATCTGCAGTTGACAACATGTCATGCCTAATATTCAAGCTTTTCCAGGCCTCAGAGGATCCCTGAATAGAAAGAAACCACCCACCACTGGAGCACAGCCACTTTTGTGGCTAGAAGGGGCAGATGTTCAACCCCATACAACAATGCAAGACAAGAGTTGAGACTGTAAGTGAAGAATGCTGCATCCACTTAAAAATGAAGAGGGAAATTAGGGACACCACCTAATTCTAGAACTACCATTTGGTCCCTGATGCTTACAGTTCACATACCTACTCTGCAAGAATGGCACAGGGCTTTCTTCCATTGCCTTAAATAGACAATTGCCTGGCCTGAAGTGCTGAACCACAAGAGCTTCAGAAGCATAGGGTCAGACTGGCAAGTTTCAGCTGGAACACCATTTCCCAAAAACGCCCAGCTTCTTTTTAGTACCTAAGTGACAGACTTCCCGAGGTCCTTGCTTCCCAACAGGTCCTGCCAGCACAGAGTAGGGCTCTTGTTAAGAAAGCTCAACATCCTAATGGCCAAACCCTTTGCTGAGATACACTGCAGGAGAAGCCAAGCTCCAGGAGTCCTCCTCCCACAGCTAACATTAGATGCTCCACCACTTTTTTGGCAAGAAAAACAGGCATGGAGAACCACATCGTCCCTACCACCAAACCTTCATCCACTGACTCCCTTTCTCTGAAATAGTCACCATTTCTCTTAGTATTGATGGTGAGAGAAAAAATGGATTTGGGATTTCATTTGAGATCTCCATGGGCAAGATCCAAGCGTGCAAAATGTGCACCTGCCAGCCAAATGCAACCCTTGTCATCTGCTCTCTGGTTTGAAAATTCTTATTTGTTCACATATTTGTCAAGCCACTCTGGACAGTATGCAGAGATACAGAACAAAGTTCAAGGGTTATTTGTGATATGAACCATGCTTGTCAGGACTCTTCTCCAGCTGTTTAGTGACACTTGGAATGGGTTGTCCTTAAATGAGTCAAGTATTTTTTTAGTTGAAAACTCACCATCCTCTGTAAGTCAGCTATGAGCTGAAAACATCTCAGTTATTTACTGCTGAAAGCTAAAGGAATTTCCTTACTCTCAGAAGACAGGCATTTAAAATTAGTTTCAAGTACAGTTGTGATAAACAAATTATGTTCTCCTTTCCCTCTCCTGGTTTTCAGTTTGTTTGTTTTTTAAATCATGCCTGATGGTCCAACCAGCCTTTTCCTTAGCAGCCTTCTGCAACTCCTCATCTGAAACTCAGACGCAGAAGAACTACAGACATCTCCTGAAAAAAAATCAGTCAAACCAAATCCCTGCTTTCTGAGTTTTCCTTTTGACCCCAGGGACCTCCATTTTTTGAACGAGATTTAAAAAAACCCAAACAACCAAGTACTTTTTTTTTTTTTACTGTGATAAGTGAAAGGTTGGGAGTTGGGTTGTTACCTTCTGAGAGGGTACAGGGGCTCAGGACTTTAGGTCTCTTCTTGCTGGCTGGAAGATGAGCTCACCAGCCCCACCCACCCACTCTGGATCCAGCTTTCACTGATGAGGAGGTGTTTATGATGGCCCAAGTAAAGAGTTCAGGACCGAGATCTCCTGCAAGCCTATATTCAAAATATTGATGTACTCATTCATTTTTGGATCACAAGGATATGAAAAGATCCCTTTAAAAACTTCAGCTTCTCTGGGAGAATTGCTTCCTTGCCATGTGCTAGCGAGGCTGCCCATGAACTAACTGCCAGCAACTCTGTATTCAAAGCTCCATACAATAGTTTATTATTTTTAAGCCCTTCAAACATCAGTGTAGCAAACTTAACCGTGATATTTGGAAGATTAAGACACGAACACTATCATGTTATTCAATTTAGCTCCAACACTGAGCACTTATTTCTGCAGACAGGCTCACAGCTAACACTACATTTCCAACTGCTCACATTGACAAATGCTCACAGCTCTAAGTCACGTTGCAGCAGGGTTGTGTAAACCAAATGTGAGAAATAAGAACAAGGCAATTACTATCACTATGCAAATGCTGCCCAATTCCTGCCAAGCCATACCAAACCTATCCTCAGGCCCTGGCCAGAGGCTTCAAAAATACACCTGTAGAAATTAAAACTTGATGAAATCCCTGCTTTCTGTGTGCACAGACAGGGGGTGAAGTTCAGTACATCCCCAACAGCTTTCTTAGATGAGCTTTCTAAATATTTTGTGCATTCACAACAGTGCAAAGAGCCTTGCTGCCTCCTTGCTGCCCCAGCTCACTGCCTCCACAGGACAGTCCCACCAAGGAGCGTGGCAGCTCTGGGTGAGGACAGTGATGTGCCAACCCCCCCTGCAAAAGGTTTGGGTCTTGCTCCCATTTTCTCAGCCCACATGGGAGAAACTTCCATCCCACCTCATCAAGAAGGTGCTGGCTGCCCTTGAAGGAATTTGTTTTTTCCAAAGAGCTCTCTGTGCAGCCCCCTTTGCAGAATGAAGGCTGTTGCTGAGCTGCATTGCTGGCTTGGCTCCCCTGTGTCCTATTTTGGGACTTATGTGGGTTCCATAGAAACACAGAACAGCTCCAGCTGGGAGGAACTGCTGGAGGACATCTGGGCCAATCCCATTCCCAGCAAAGAGCTTCCAGCAATTCTTCACCAGGCAGGTGAAGCTGCCTACCAGTACCAAGCTCTTGTTTCCTATAGCCTGCTGGTGCATGGCTACAGAACAGCTTCCTGGCTACTTGTGTCATTTAAAGACCACTGAATAAGATTTTAATATTTCATTCAAAACTCCACATTGCTCAAAAAAACAAACAAACAAAAAAAACACCCCAAACAAAACAACCAAACAAAAAACCCAACCTAAATCGTAAGTATAGAAGGTTCCAGGACTTTTTGCCCCTTCCTTTGACAACAGCAAAGAGAGTTTACTAATAGCTGCTTTATTTGCCCAAATCAGATGTGTGGAGTTGTGACATAAAGGGAAACGATGGGATAAAAAAGGGAAAGGATTTCTGCTTCAATTTCAGGCTTCTTAAAAGAGAGCAGACTGCTGCATTTTGCCTTCTTGAAATCATCCCACCCTCTGCAAACTATTGTATGAGTTAGATGAGACTGGGTGCAGGACTGGAAGGATGGAATAACATCCTTCATGGGCATCAGGGAATAACCAAGGAATGGACGAAATGAAATGAGTCAATTAAAAAAAAAAAAAAATTAGTTTGCCTATTTGAAGGCTCTCATTTCATTAGAGCTGATTTAATTTGAAGCCTTCAGAGAAGAGCTGTCTTTCAGCAATCTAAAATTTCCCAGCCCTTCAACTGAACATTCTCATTGCAAAGTCTACCATGGCTAACAGAAATATTCCTGATTTACACCACCAAAACCATCACAGCCTGTATAGGAGCCTCAGAGAAACAGAAATCAAGACTGCCTCCTCCTTTTTCAGTGGGAAATGGAGGGTGGTCTCATGACACCAGTCTAAAGCATTTATCATCACTAAGGTGAATGACAGTATATATCATTAACTCTGCTTAACAGAACTTAGAAAACAACAGGATGAACTAAATTGCAGGAGGAGTCAGCACAGGGGACCATCATGTAAAAATAACATTTCTGCTGTGTCAGCAGGCAGTCTGCAAAGAGAGGAATGGGGACGATTGGCTGGCTCAGGGGTTTGGTAACAGCATGCTGGAGCCTTTCCTTTCCAGGGCAGCCTTCCAAATCGTAGCCATGTTAACAGAACATGGTCCTCCAGGCACCTGCTTTCCTCCTGGGGCTGGGAGAGAGCAGGCTTGGCTGCCTCTCAGTGATATTGCACCAAAATGACAGCGTGTCACATTGGGTAAAGCTCAGGACAGCACAACTCCCTCCATACACAAGCCTGTAATCATCTGGCAACAAAAGATTAAGTAAATAGACGTCTGCAGAGTCAGGGGGGAAAGGGGGAGAAGTGTTCACAGTCCTAAGTCAGAAGCAGAGCAGGTAGCTTCACCCTGGAGCCCCACAAGGGTAATGCTCTTAAGATCAATCACACAAATCCCTGCCTCAAGCTGCTTACCCAAGTGGCCAGGATCAGGCAGAGCAGCTGAGCAAGAGGGTTTGTTAAGTGACCTCTCCCTGGATTAATGCTGTAAAACTGCACCTACCTTCCAGCAACAGCTGGAAAAGTGGTTTGCAACACTGCCCATACCACTGAGGAGCTTTACTGCTGCTGGTTTTGAGGTTGTCCTCGACCCTCTTTTGATGCCCTCAGATCAGCAGTCCTTGGAGGCAGCACTCAAAATTCAAGGCCAGCTGCCTCTATCAGTACCTTTCATCCTCTCCTTCCTTCTAAAATCAGGCACAAGTCTCATAACCACCTGGCAAATACTGGTTATTGGGGAAAAGCTGCTAGGAAAGAAGATACCCTCACCTTTTAGGTTAGACAAGTTGCCATCCTGGGCAAGGTCCCATGAGACTGCAGCTCCCCACCAAGTCTTGCTTGCAAGAGGATATTCAAGTTACAGTGAGCAACACACCACTCACCACCCCCCAGGGCATACAGGTGTTCTGAAACCTTCACCAGGTATTATCTATGTTAGGAAATTGTTGCAAGCCTCCTCCTTGTTGCCTGGCATCTTCTCATCTCACCCTTCCTCTGCCAGCAGTTATTTCCATGGCATTGTAGATCATCCCCAAGGGATGCTTACTGAGCCACTCTCCAGAGCTTCTCTTTTTAGCATCCTCCACCAGACAGCTCTGAAGGTTCTCAGAAGTCACACGTCCATGTGATCTGCCATACCCATGCATTCCAGTATGGAGCTCACCCTCCACAATGCACAAAGCACCTTCAACAATTAAAAAACCCACAATTAGGGAAATATCTGTGGCCTTAAACGTACACTGTCCCAGCATGAGGATCACATAAACCATGCAAGGGGAAAACCAGAAGGTGAGACAGCAGAAGTACTTCAAGATACCACATCCCCTATAGTGATAACTCCATTTCTTCCCTTTTAGTCCAGCTTGCTGTTCAAGACTCAGTTTTGAGAGGGCTCCCAGCTACAGGCAGAGTCAGAGGGAATAGCTGGCAGACCTACCTGAGATCTGAGGTTTACAACCCCTGGTCTACAATCAGCCCCAGCCTGTTATCCTGCCCTGGAGAGCACGTGCTGCCAGCTGCCCAGCCTTGCAGCACCTTCACGCCAAAGGAGCACCAGGAACCTGTCTGACCCAAACCACCCACTGATTTCAAGCTAAAGGAAGAACTGAAGTGATGCCAGGGGAGGCTTCTCAGCTCCAGGAGCCCCCACCTTGCTAATGCATGTCTGCAGCGTGCAGGGAGCCCCAGGATCTCACAGATCAAGAGCTCTGGGCACCTATAAAACCATTTCAATGGATCATCCTGTTGTTTTCCCCAGGAAAACAGAAGAAAGGTCCATGAGATGGTAATGCTTCCTACTCTGTCCAGGCTCTTCAGACACTCGCTATGGAAAGGGCACGCACTGCCTTCCCACTGCCACAGCTCCTGGCTGGAAGGGAAATGTTGTCACCACCGTGCTACAGAAAGGGAAATGAGGCACACAGCAATTTTAAGAAACTCACCCAAGGTTACAGGAAGCTTACAGCAAAGCAAGGAATTGAACCCAGTGAGTCCCAGTCTAGTTGTTTACCAGGGACAATCCTTTGAACAGGTCACCTTTAGTCAGAAACCCTCCCAGTTTGGACCCAGCAGCACTGCCAAGAGATTATGCTGAATTCTGTCAGCACAGAGAATTATTACGAGTTTCCCTTCCAGCCCAATATGCTCAAAGACTTGTTTTGGAAATAAAATAAAACTTGCAGTATGTGCTGGAACAGACAGCTCCTGAGCACAGCTGAACCACCAAAGTGCTTGGAAGGCCCCAGATCAAGCTGGGAGACAAGGAGGTGATTTACCTCCACGGTTAATCCTTTGAAGGATGGCCTCCAGTGAGTAAGAACTTACCAGTTCCTGGGTTTCACCTTGGATTTGAATCTTCATTCATAAATACCTCTGGATGAAACAGAGGATTTCAGCCATAGCACTGAGCCAACATCAAAAACACCTTTCCGTTCACACACGGCCTCTCCTTCAACCTGGTGTGCCACCAGTTTGTGTTGCTACAAAACCAACCAAATGGACTTTATCCATGCTCTCATGGGCCATGGGCACAGTTCTCTGCCTTCCTAAAGAAAATCTGCCTACAGAATCTTTCAGTCCATTCACAAAAACTAAAAATGGCCTTTTCCACATGATGGAGGTCAGAGAGGCTTGGGGCATGAAATGATGAAGAGTGGAGACTCCGGAAAAGCTAAAAAATTTTTCCAATAATCAGATGCAGTTTTTAATACAACTGACAACCAAACCATATCCGTGGATACCTACAGTGCTCAGATAATTCTCAGTTGATGACAAACACTCCAAGTGTCTGGTGACAGGCCTGGAAAAGACCACGCAGGACAGAATTTGCCTTTCACACAATACATCCTAGGCTGCACAGAGGGGTGAGTCAAAACAACTACTGTGGGTCTAGCCAAGAAGTTTATGAAGTGTTTAAGCCCTCAGTAGCCTCATTTTCTGTGTACAAGCATGTTTCATGCCATGGGTGCTGTCTTCAGTACAACCATCAGGATGAACCCCTCAGCCCTCTGCAAGAACCAGCTCAGCAGGAGAACCTCCAGTAGGTCATTAGCAACAAGACCAAACTAGCAGCAGTGGCCTCCAGATCCACGAGCCCAAACAGAAGGCTGAGGAGGCGTGACATCAACTATGTCAAAAATTTGCTTGCTTTGAAATCCTACTCCTGCTTATTTATGCTACAGGAGTACCCAGAGGCTGCAGCCAAGCCAACATCTGCCCTACAAAGCTCCAGCTGGAGAGGTGCATTTGCACATCTAATGGCCACCTCCAGGTAGAGCTCCCACCCTGTGGCCAGTTATGAGCAACTCGTAGTTTTGTGCAGCTAAAATAAATAAAAACCAGCCAGGTTTGGAGGAGAGGAGGTGCAGCAGCAGGGTGGGCAGGCTGGATACTGGTGTCCCTGGGGCTTTTTTACTGCTCCCATAGCAGAGCCAAGCTATCTCTGCCTCTCAGCAGCCAAAACACCCTGGTGAAAACACCATGCAGGGAGCAGGTCTGTGCTCTGCAAACCCCTGGAAGGATGTAGAAAAGGTTGCTAACCTAAACAGACAGCTGTAAGATTGATTCATAGGAAGGATGAAATCAAGAGGTAAAAATAACATTTCCAACACACCAATGACATATCGAGCCCTTAATCCAACAGCCAATTTACAGGCCAAGAACATTCCTCACTGCTCCTACCTTCATCTCTAAGGTCCAAGTCAGCAATGGCTTTGGAGGAGCCTGTCTGAAGGCAACAGGCAGCTCAGGGAACAGCCAAGCCCAAGAACTGGGATTTGCAGGAAGGGAAGGGAAGTTAAATAACTGAAGAGACAACCAAGCAGGGTTCACTAGATACTGCTCCACAACCCAGGCACTGAAAGTTGAAAACATAAAACATTTCCTCCGTGAATGCCTTAAATCCCCATTTTCTTATTTCAAAGACTTCTACTTGCTTCAGCACCCAGATATGCACATCACAAATGCACTGCTTAGGAATAGGGTGCTGTGAACAAAGTTCTACAAAATAGGAAGGTTAACATACTTTCCCCATTACTCCAATACATCCTACAAGTTCTGCAAGCTTGGTAAAGAAAGAGTCTATTTAAAAATCTAGGGTGGGGAAGAATTAGCTCACCAAAACCATAAACAGATTTGCTTTGCACTTTCAGTCCAAGAGAAAAACAAGACAGGCTATGTGCACATTGATGCACACAATAGCACAATCGTTTTAAAAACAAATGAACTGGGAGGGAGAGGACACCAGAGGAGGGTTGGGGGAAGGAGGAGTGGAGAGAAAAGGGCCAACTCCAAGAGCAGGGATCTAGATTTTGATTCTTAAAGCTTCCTGAGAAGATATTGGAAAGGCTCTGTGTGCCAGCACGCAGGGAGGGTGACACAGGTTGCCACAATGCCACCATCTGTCTGAGGGTGCAAGCCCTTGAGTAACAAATGACATTAGCTTCTAGAGATGTAACACAAAGGAATCCTTCCCACTTACCCAGTGACCTTCTGCACAAAGCATCCAAACACTTTATTCCTATCTTTCACTGGCAAACACCAAAGGATATAAAATTTAATTCCCTTTCCCTACTGTGCCTCCCAAGAGGCCCCGACCCTGGTTACAAAGGCAGAATGAAACTATAAAACCTTTATAAAACCTCTTCCTCCTGCCCAATTCTCCATCTCGAGGGAAAGACAACCCTGAAAGCAACAACGTTGGCTGTGTTTGCAAGGTTATTACCACAAGGTATTAAGGACCTACCTAGTGTGCAAGGAATGGAGGCAGCTTGAAGGAGGACAGCTCTCAGGAGGCTTAGGGTGCTCGTGGATCCCAGCACTCCACGTGGCTGCTCCTTTATTCCTATCAGTTTAACAGACTGGATTTAGCCTGCAGAACTAGAAGTGTGTCAGGACAGCTACAGCAAACAGCATCAGTCCAGTTGCTCATTATTTAATAAAAGTCTAGGAACAAACTGTCCCCAGGCATGCCACAAGCCGGGTAGACATCACACTCGGGTTTTAAAGTTCCCATTTCTGTGGGGACACTGTCATTTATCACAAAGCCATGAACTGGGTGAATGAATTCCCCACCAGGCTGCTTAACCATGGAGCTTCATTTCTCACAAACAAAATGGCTTTGCTCTCGTATGAAACCCACTTTCTTAACAAATCTGGAATCGTGTGATGGAAAAAGAGTGTTATTTCCAAGAACACTTCCATTAACAGAAGGCACAGAGAAAACACATCCCTCTCCTGACCCCTCATCCACACTATGGGACAGATGAACATGAAGTTATATGGATTCTTAGGGGTGGTGGTGGTGGGGGAATATATTAGTGATTTAGCACAAAGATGAGAAGCACCAGCCAGGAGAAGAGGACAAATGCACAGGACATCTGAACTCTGTCCTGCCCAGCGCGTGACAAAGCCAAACAAAATGACCCCTTCTCAGGGACTCCTGGGACTACAACCTAAGACCTGTACCAACCATGGAGCAGAGCAGGGCTCAAAGGTTAACACAGCAAACCATTGCCTGACCACTTGTTTCAGCTCTCATAGCAGAACCCTGCAACCCACTGAAAGACACCACAGCTCTCTGTGCAGGGTGAAACAGAAAAGTGCATGTGGGACACAGAGCCTGGGGTGGCAGTGGTGACCTACCTGCACGGGGGACCACATCCTTGGCCTGTCCTTCTCCAGCTCCTCCTCCGTGCTCGTGTGCATCTTTAAAGTGCCTGCAGTCGCTTCAGCTGCGCCGGGATTTGGGGCTGGAAGGGAAAATGTCACACCAACAATTACTGCTCATGACCATTGGCTAGTAAAGGTTAAAAGTAAAAATAAAACATCCATCAGTTTAAGGTGTCTCCCAGCTCAGCCCATCCACCTTGCTGCCCAACCCCAGCAAAGCTGTACTATGTATCTTCACTCAAGCATCCCAAAATAATGCACCTATTTGATTTTTTTCTTTTTTTCTTTTTTTTTTTTTTTTTTTTTTTCTTTTTTTCTTTTTAGCAAAGACATAATTTAGCAGAAGTTAACAAAGTCTGCTGAATTAATCACCAAGCATTCACCTGGGCTGCTCCCAACCCAGTAACAGTAAAACACCCCCCAGTTGCAGCATGCTGGAAACAAGACCTGCTGGTCCCTGGTTCTTGGCCACAACTCAAGGACTCAGTTTGTTAACAGGACTGGAAACTGCACTGGCTGAGAATGTATTTAAAGCAGCAGTCACAGCACCCTGACCAACACCACTGCAGCCTGCAGCTATATATAATCTGCAGTTTCCCTTTCAGCTGTGGGCTTCTTCTCTCCCCTGTTTTCCTCTGCTGTTGTCCAGTCCCTGTTCCCTCATCCCTGGAGAAGCAGCAGAGCCCGCCCGATGTATTTCATAATTTCTAAACTTAACTGTCTAAAGGGATCACCAGCCAAGTGGATTTCTGGGATTAAGTTCAGACTAAGGAAGAAAACAGCATGCTGAAAAACAAAAAGTCACCCTGGAAAAAGGTGAGCCAGAGCTTGTAACAAGGATGGAAAACAGGAAAATTATGTTGTGACTCCTGAGTAAAGGAAAATTGAGGCCTGTTTGCGGGTCCTGCTAGAGCATGGTCGAGCAACAGGTTCTCCTCTCCCAGCAAGATGTCCCAAGTGGCTCTTTGCTTCATCCAGAGTGTGTGCTCAGGCTGCAGTCCCCTGCCAAAGCCTCGCAGATCTGCTGGATCCTGCTGACCATACCCTTTGCTCACAACCAGCCAGTTTCTTTGATTAAAATAAATAACCAAATAATCATCAGGGACAGATCTAACCAAGTAACTAGAACAGATTCATTACTGTCTGGGAAGGTGCTTCCTAACCCTGTCTGAAAATCCTGCAGACAGGAGCACCCACTCTGGCTGTAACAGTACCAACTGAATGGGAATAAGAGTTTAAAAAAAAAAAAAAAAAAGCAAAAAAAGCAAAAGAATTGGACTAGTTGTTGAAGAATGTATACATTATTTCATTATTTCCCTGGTTTCTCTATGGTATTTGCTGTGTATTATTTTCCAGATTTAATTCATGGCAAATGTAAAGTGAGCAGAAAACTGAGGGAAAACTCAGCCCCACGTCTGGCAAATCACAAAAGTTCAGAGAACAAGAAAAAAATGCTTTAAATGCCTGCTAGATGCCACGGCTTTTTCTTTTTTTCCTTCCTTTTCTTTTTTTTTCCCCTCCCCCAAAATGAAGGGAAGGCTTATTCTGAACCAATTAGGTTTCAACACACTTGGAAAGATCCCAGTGCCGAATGCCGGGACCTTGACAGAACAGGTGACAACTTTCCTGTGCCAGAAAAAAGTTTAACATATAATAAGAAACAAATAGTAGACTGCTGATGGAGGGGGATTTTAGTCCAGCAATTTGTGTAAATATCCTGTAATGACTTGCACAATACTACAGACTCCCAAATGAAGTGATAACAGCACGGCTCCAGCTGCTTGCTGGCCATTCCCAAGCCCCATCCACTATGGTAGGTTTAATAGTATTCACACCTTCCTTTAGGGATTCAACACATGCCTTGGACTTCAACAAACAAGGTTTCATGATCCTTAGGAGTACCTAAATCAAGAGGAGTGACCTTGGTCACAGCAGCTTCACACTTCCCAAAATTAAAGAAGGTTTAAATAGAAACTCAAGCTGGAGGCAGAGAAAAATTTGATTTCCCTGAAAGGTGGTTCTGAAAGCATAGAGCATAAACTCTGCAGATTTGGCACTGTGAGCCACTATTAGCCTGGCAGCTCCTCCTTGAATTGCCCAAAGCTGCTGCTTCAAATGAAATAACCCAGGCACGAGCTGGGGGCAGGGCTGGGGTCTCCTCTGGGAAGCACACACGGAGCTTAACACTGAAATGGGAACAGCAACAAGGACAACCAAGGAATGCTTTCTTCCCTATCTTCTTTCAGATATAGAAACCCCAGCACCTGACAGCCACAACACACTCAGGTCCTTCTGTCTTGGGGATTTCCACTGTCTGCAGAGCCCCCAACCAGCACTGCCACCCCACCACCATCCCTCCCCCACCTTCAGGCTCCTCGGGCTGGGCTGAGCAGCACAAATCCTGCACACAGGGCAAGAATGGTGAATGTTTTCCCCAAATATCAGACTCAACACAGAGATCAAATCATCCTTACCTACCTGGGGGTTTAAAACTGTGGTGCCTGAATCAGCTGGGACAGGAGGCTCCTACAAGGACTCCCAGCAGCACCCCCGTGCAGGGATGCTCTGTACTTAAGCAGGGATGCTTACATTTAAAACTGTAAGAAAGAAATTTTTCTGTTTCCCTTTTGTCTGGTAACCCCATCTCAGACTTTTTTTTTTTTTTTTTTTTTAAAAGCTGTTAGGTCTTTTCTGACTCTTTTTTTGGGTGTTTTTTTCACACAGCTGGAACAAAGCCTCCTTGCAGAGCAAAGCCTGGTTCAACCTGACACTTACACAAGCAGAGATGGAAGCCCCAAGCCTGGCTCTCAGCACTCTGCCCTGCCACAGGTTAGGGTGCAGAAAAGCAAAATGGTATGGAAAAAGGCATCCCAACACCCAGTACAAAACAGGTCTTTGGGTTCCCTTCAATGAGGGTTGCAGCCCAGTTTCCAAGTTAGGATTTAGCAGCTCTCACAGATTGTCTTAAGTTTAAAGATTAAACAGATTAAAGTTCTAGTTACATCTAGCAAAGAGCAAAACGCTCACTTATAGCTTGAGACCTGAGCTGATTTGTGTGGATACAACAAAAAAAGGGTGGAAAAAAAAAAAATCTTCCCTTTCATCCAGAACTCCCAAATCTCCAGGTCCCATGGGAGGTGGGAAGCTGCAGCTCTATTCCTGCATTCCCTGCAGGGTTTTGCAGCCTCAACTCCAGAACCTGCAGTGAGCTGGGATATTCTGGGATGGGGAACTCTGCCAGTCCCCTGGGACCCGCCTTCCATGCTGAATAATGCATTCAAAAGTTAATACATTCAATAACTTATCTGAAGAGTTTCCCTGCCCTCATCTCATGCCTCGTGCAGCTGCAATTACTCTTCCCATTCCCGATGGATTTATGGGAGCAAGGGGACAACAACAACAAAAATACAGGTGGTTTTTTTTTTTTTAAATTCTCTTTGACCAAGAAATTCCCCTGAGCATACTGGGCCAGGCAGCACTGCTAACTCAGGTATAAAAAAGCCCAGGAAGCAGCAGTAATGATACTATTATAATACAAATTATCAGCACAAGGGACCTCACTGCTCTCAGCTTTGCACACAGCTTGGCTGCAGCCAAAGGATCATTATTTTTTTGGATGCATGGACCTCGCACAGTTAGCAAAGAAAAACCACATTGACAGTTGTTACACAGCCCACAATATCTTCTTAAGGTGGTTTGTCTTTTAAAAGTGTCAGCTTGAAAACTAATCATTTTTAAAAATGAATAAAATATTACATATTGCACTCACGGCCTGCAACAACCACTGCCAAATTCCTCTGTCAATTTCTGAAGGATTAGAATCACATTCTTCTTCTAATATTTTATTCTCTTGTTTTTGTGCCAAAGAGATGGGAAAGAGAGCAAAGGACTACTTCAGAACAGAGTCTGATGATCCAAACCAAAACTGAAAATAAAGGGAAGTGCTGCACACACCCCACCTCCCTGTGGGGGATGCTCAGCAGGAGCACCCTTGGGTGCTGGCTGTAACACAGCAGCCAAAACACTTTCAGACATCAGTGTCATTTTAAAATTTTAAACCAGGTTTTCTCCATGGAATTTTTTTTTTAATTGTGAAGGAATTGTGCAGGAGGACAGATTTTATGTTTCTGCCATTGAGAAATACCCATCTCTTACAGAAACAGCTCAACAGTGGGCACAAAGGGTCAGTGGGACCTCTTACCACTACATTTCCTGTTCAGAACCCCCAACTTGTCTTCTCTCTAAGGTCTCCTTCTGCTTGAGGTGGAAGAGATGAGCAGCCCCATCACTGCTCTTCCCACTTTGCTCTTCCTGCTACAGATGAGCCCTGGCTGAGCAAATTGGGTCCCCATCCCACCTCCTGCAGGGACCTGACTGGGGCTCAGCCTGGGGAGAGTTACACAGCACAAGGATTTCAGCATTTCCTACTCAGAATCCAAGTGTCTTTTTTTTTTTTCCTTCCCTCCCCCCCTTAAAAAAAAATAATAAATGCCTGAAGCACAACAGTGCTCAATCGTACAGAGGAGAAACAAAACTGTCTAGAAATGGAAGCAAAACCTTATTCTTCCAAATTAATGGGAAAATTTTTCAACATGAACACAAGAAAAATGTTGGGCTTGTTGTTTGGGTTTTTTTCCCCCCTACAAGGCACTTTTTTTTTTTTTTCAGGACAGTGTTCTTTTATAAAAGCATTCTTCTGAAAGCACTTCTCCTGTGAAGCTCCCCCTCCAACAGCTACTGTTACAAATCTGTGATAAAAGAGGCATTCAGCAGGGCTTGGCACACAAATAGCACCCAAAGTGGCACTGCCAAAGCCTCACAATTTTATCACGAGCTCCAAAATATTTGGAGAAAGAAAAGATGCTTCTGCTGAGAGCATCAGGTAGGAGAAGCTTCAGTTCTTGGGGTTGTGAAAACCTCAGGTTTCATCTGGGAGAAATTAAAGAAAGAAAGGTAAGTGTCTAAACATGATGCTGGAGGAAAATTCTCAAGCCAGGGTGCAACATAATCCAGTTTTTCAAGGACTGATGTCCAGGCAGAAGGAACCTTGGATTAGCACTTGGTTTGAACCAGCTGCAGGATTTTGCAGTTTCACTGGTGACTTCAGAATATTTTGGAAGGGGATGCTGTGAAATTCAGCCCTGGAAGCACCATCAGAAAAACTGCTTAGCAATGGCTGGATTAGAGCTGCCATCCCTGGAGCCACATCACTCCAGCCAGGGCTCAGCTACACACATGGGAGCAGAGCCAGCAAGGTCCTGGGGGTGGACTTTGGAGCTCAGCTGAACAGGGATGCTTTGCTTGCCTAGACAGGTTATGTGTCTGTGAATCAGCCACACAACCCTGCCAAAATTTAAAAAAAAAAAAAAAGGTTTTGCTCTGCCCTCCCTCAGCCCCCACATTTCCCTGTCCTTGCTCCTGTAGTCTCTTCCCTATCCTTTAGCACATTCCAGAGCTTTCCAAAAGCTCCTACACCAGCTGAAAGCTGCCTGTTGTTATCCCCAACCAGATCAGCTGTCTCACAAACCTCTAATTTAAGTTTGCAAGGGAAATATAAATGGAAATAAGACCCCAGGCTGACTCAGAAGCCCAGCAAGCCAGGTCCATCAAAGCCTTGGGGATGCAAAGGTCCTGATGGAGGAGGACAAGCCCTGGTGGCACGGACAGAGAGCTTTGCCATTCCTGTGGAAGAGGGGCTGAGCCCACAACCAGCAAGATTTTAAGACCTATAGGGTAGCTTTGCCAGGACACACACACACACACACACCCAACAGCAAGCCCAGCTCTTCTGTCCTGCTGCTCCTCCTGGCAGTGCCAGAAACAAACCACAGTCAAACCAGACCCAGCATCCACAGCACAAGGGAAAAGAAACATCTCAGGAATGAATAGATTTCAGCTGGGATCTCCCAGGAGATGGTATTAAAATGAAGGAGGGAAGAAATAAATAAACGGAGGAGAAAAGAATCAGTTTGCCAGTATCAGCCATGGCAACTCCTAAAACCGTACGTCAAGCCCTGAACACCCCAGCACCAGCTCCCAGTCTGGGATACTGGGAAACACCCAGGATAACACAGAGTAGTGAGAGGAGGGGACCTCCCCACCCCCATCTGCCCAAGAATTCCCATTTTCCAGCTTTTCTCTGTAACCACGAAACTCTAGAGGTTTGGGTTTTTTCCTGTAAAAAACTGAGATTTTCACTGAAGTCCCTGGTTCTGGTTTTAATCCAAGTGTCAGATGTCAGGAGATAGTGCTGGGCTGCAGGAGCTGGCCACCAGCCAAACCCTCTTCCAACCAGCTCAGCTGGGGTCAGGATTTTGGAATCCACACTGATATATTTGAGAAACAGTTTCCAAAATGCAGAGTTTAACCCCAAAATTATATCGTACAGCAGCAAGCACAACTCTGTAATACTCTATAAATACAACACTATGTACCAGGCTCCCCAGGTCCAACTCTAAATCTGGTTCATCCATCAGTCACAGAAAATATAAATATCCTCCCTGGTTTTCAGTGCAATATTCCCAAGCTGATCCAGAGAACCTATGGAGTCACTAAGCTATAATTAGAGGTTTATTATAAAAGGTGTTTGGGATGCCTGTCAGCACTGAAGGACACTCTGTATTTAAGGTACCCTTAACACACATAGCAGAAGCTGGCCTTTTTTTTATTTTTTTGGCTTTAATAAAAAAAAAGCCAACTTGTTTACTCACCTCAAGTGACTTTTCTCTTGGGCTATGCTTTGCAAGAGTATTTTCAGCCTATAACTTGATTAATGACATTTGAAAAAGGCAAAAAGAAAAAGCCACCAGTGAGGTGGTTAAGAATATTTTTTTATCCACAGCTTATAGTTCATTACCAGCTCAATCTTGCTTTTTAACAACAAAAAGAAAAAAAAAAATTAAATTAATCGGGTGCAGGATGTGCACATTCACTTATTCATTATTGTAGGATTGTTGACATTAGCTTTCACTTTTAGAAAAAGATGAAGTGTGGAGGGGAAATGAAACAATGCAATACTTCTTTGGGACTGTCTCTAACATTGGGAAAAAATTCAAACAAAATACAGTGGTGATCAGCTTGCATACCTTCCCACAGGGCCCTCGGATTGGAGTTATAACATAACAAACACTCTTTCAAAGCACTTGGACCCTTTCTGGGGTTTTTTGGGTTTGTTTTTTTTTTTTTTCATTTTAAATAATACCTGACAACGTGACCACATCTTGAGCTTTTGGGAGGGAGAGGACCAGGGATGCTGGCTGGGACCCGGGCTCCCTGATGCCTCTCACAGCCCAGGGTGACTCTGGGCAGCTCTCATTCCCCACGCTGAAAACACAGAGGACACTGGATCACCAGAGGAGTGTTTCCCATTGCAGGCACCCCTGCTTGCCCTCATCCTGCACACTCCTTCAGAAAAAAGTTGCTCCATCAAACCCAGTGGGATCTTTCACCTTTCCAGGCAGCCTGTTCAGCTCTCATGCAGCACTTGGGTGTCAGCAGACCAGCCCCTCCATTTCTAAATAAAATGTTTTCAGGCCTACGAGCACTAAGCAATATCACAACTTAGCAAATGTTGCTAAAATTAAGTTCAAACTGGAATGAAAAGGCATCTTTGAAGTGATGCTCTGGCTCAGCACCTGGTAGCAGCATCACCTCTGCTTTGCTGTTGGGAAACAAGCCCTGAGGGTGAGGTGGCCATGGCCAGGAGATGGCCAGGGCTGCTCAAGGAGGGGAAAAAAACCCATCATTAGGAGATGAAATCATCTCTGCTAATACTGAATGTGAATTCAGGTGTGTAATTACACCACCTGCCAGGTACAGCTCTGCAGAGGTGACCTTTCCTGATGCTGTCTGGACACGACACCATGGAGGCATCAAGATGGAGAGAGGATTTATTTGACTACCCACCAGAATTGGCCAAAAAAAGCAGCTGCAGAAGGCAGGGCAGAGAAGAGCTGCAGATTCCTGTGGTAAGAGGGTGCCCAGCTCCTGGATTGCTCCGAAATTGCCCCTTTCCTAATGCTGATCTCCATCTGTCCCTTCAAAGCACAACAACAAAATATGGGAAAGACAGAACCAAATGTCAATATTAATGCCTCCAGTGGACATATTTTTGAATCCCTGCAAGGGAATGTTTTCTTCTTCCAGTAGACTATTTACTGTTACAATACCTACATAAAATTATGCATATTTGGCTTACAATTTCTATTTCCTCCACCCCCCCAAAAAAAAACAACTGAAATTGAGTTTCCCAGCTGCAAAATTACAGTACTTTGCATTTGCAATTCAGTGTCAAGAACCTCCCTCATCTCCTTTTATAGTCACATGGAGAACAGCTACACTGCACATACCATTTTTTGCTACATTGAGCTTGAGGAAAATTTAAGACTTCCTCCCCGCCCTGTCTTCTTTTTAATGGGAGATGTGATTATTGAAATTATTTCAGAAAATAGTCAGCATTCACCAATCAGCTCAGCAGTTTGGGTTTTCTTCATCTGCTGGTTACATGCTAATTATTGTGCTGGTGGGATTATTTCCCATTCACATTTAGAATTTACAGCACAGTAGGGAATTGATTAAATTAGAAGACAAAAAAAAAATATATCAATGCCATTTTAAATTCAACGTTTCTGTTGGTGGTTTTTTAATTTTTTTTTTCCCAGTCTCATGCCTACAAGGACCTGACAAACTCAGCCCCAGCAGAACAGATGCACGAGGCAGCGTTTCCATGTGTCAGGGGCAGAACAGCAACAACACTCTGGGAAGGCAAAGCAAACCTCCATCTTCATCACCATCTCTGTTTTCCACAGCATCCCCTGATGCTTCATGCCAACCATACCCTCTTCCACTGAGCCAACGTTTGTAACTAAGGAGGCAAACCCCCGTATGGGTAGGAAATAAGCCCCACGTCCAACCCCAGATTTCCAGCACTGCCCAAACCCCCATGCTGAGGTCAGGACAGGGGTTTGCATACACAGGGAGCAGAGGGGACAATGGCAGACATGTCCCATGATGGCCTCAGCCCCCTCAGAAGTTCTGATGACATGGGTGGCTTCATCCTCACCCCAGAAGAGTGAGAAGAACAGAGCACCCCATCTCCACAACACCCACTGTCAGTGACTGGGTTCTCCAGTTATCAGGTCTGCCAGCTAAGCACAGGTCCCTGATGGAGACCTTCTTTAGAGGGTACCAGAGATCCTTAATTTTGCTACATGCAGAGGAGTGCCTCCTGTGACCCAAATGTGAAGGCTGGCAAGAAGACACCAGCAAAATCAGGAGAGCATGGAGTAGGAAACAGAGCTTGGGAAAGGGTTAGGTGGAGGTGGACAGAGCAATGACAATTTATTGGAAAGGGGTTTTGTACAATCAACCTCTAGTGCACTGGCTCTGAAGTTACCTCCTCCAAAGCACCTCAATTTCTAGTGCTTTTTGTAAGCACTGCTGTGATTGCCACTGCCAAATCTCCAACCTCCAGGAACAGTTCCAGCACCTGGCAGAGCAGCAAAGGGCTCAGCACCACAAATCCAGGCTGGGGGAGCTGAGCACCACCAGGCATCAGCTGTGCAGGGAAAACAGCTAAAGGCAAAGGACCTGCAAACTGCTGTGCTTGCTACATCACCCTTGGCTCCTGCCTTTCCTGCCTGCAAAGCAACATGAAAATGCCAGGCAGGGGAGCAGGGAGCAGAGGCTGCTGTGTAAAACATCCACTGCACATCCCAGTGCACGCAGGACCAGAGGAGAGGTGCCCAACAGGTGGGTTATGGTTTTAATATTCACATTCATCTTTAATAAAATATTCATATTCATCTGCTTGCTCTCAGGCCAGACCACGTCGGCTTCCTCTCTGCTAGCATGGCTCAGGGTTTTGGGTTTTTTTTTGCTTGGAATTTTTGTTTTTAAAGTAGTCCTGTCTCTACAGATCAGAGACACTCCTCTTGTCTTAAATTATTTTCTGACATGGAAACGGATTCCTAGCAAAGAAATAAAGAGCAGGATACAGCCCAGAGGTAAAAGCCCAGATGCTTTTACATCCCACTAAACAAAACAAAATACAGGCTAACATAACCTCCTGCACACACTTCAGGATGACCTGTCTCTAAGGTCCACTCTACAACTAGGAACACACATTAAGCCAACTAGCCTTAATGCAAAGAGTAAACACACTCATCTTGACAGGACTGGGAAAAATTGCATGTCAAGAAGCCTCACTGGTGTCACATCCAGCCCACCAAGGCCTCCAAAGCCCTGAGCACCATGCTTGAGGTGATGGTTTCGAAGTGACCACCTCTACAAGGGTGACCAGGGCCAGAAGGGATGACACAGGCTGCAAGAGAAAACTCAGCACATCAGCAGCTGAAATGGCCCTTGTGCTACCAGTGCCCCAAGGAAAGACTTTAAGCCAACAGGAAGGTCTCCAGTGATTGAGGGCTGCTCTCTGCATAGGCACAAGAAGACAGAGATACAGCTGAATCCTTGACCCAGGACCTCATACCATTAAATATGATGCCTATCAAAAAGCAGCCAAGACAACCTCATCTTGAATGTCCTCTTACACAAAGGATACAACAAATTCTCCCATGCACAGCAGCAAAGACCCTTGCTACTCCTGTGCTGAAGAGATCTGGAGGTGAGGAGATACAGCATCAAGGATCCATAGCCTCAAGCCTCATTTTTGCTCTCTCAAATTAAACATTTTAAGAGCAGACCAGAAGCTCCCATCCCTCTTTGAAGACACACAGGTAGCATCTAATTCCTGTTTACTTGGGGGACAGAATACAACCACTGGATTTCCCTCTCTGAGGGAGAGCAGCAACACCACGGCTGGGACTGCAGAATGGGAAAACAAACCACCAGTATGACCATTGTGTGAGGATTTGCTGTATCCTGATAATTTTGGTTTTAAATTGATTTAGGCAGTTGACCACCCCACTGACCTGAACTCCTCTGGAGAGCAAAAAAAATTCCCCCAGATTTCTGATAAGCAGCAGGGTATAAAGAAAAAAGTGTCACACCTTCTGATTTACAGCACTGCAATTGTAAAGCACAAGTCCACAGGAGATGCAGACCTCTTGATGGAGAGAGACCCACAAGGCTGATTAGATACAATTTTTAATGTCTCTCCATCCCACTCCAAAAAAGCACTGAATACACTTAAAAAGAAACAAAGCAGGGAAAAAAGAAAACTACTACCAATTCAAGTATTAGTGCAATACCAGCATGACACCTTAGGGAAATACATATTTGTTTGGCCTGTTTCCAAAAGAGAAGCTTTTATAAATTTTCATGGAAATGTCTTAATTTTTGGCAGCATGAGAGCAGAGGACACTGAGTATCCCGCACACCAAGCTGGGCTCCAAGAGTGACTACCTCACTTCTAGTCCTTCCCATGGGAGAAACCTGATCCCCATTATACCCCTAGGGCAAACTAGTCAGCCTGAAAACAACCTCAAGACATTTATATAGGAGAAAAAGAGTCAAAAGATGCTGACACAAAGAGCAAAGAGCCACCTTGCCTTGCTGGAAGCCTCTTTCAACTGATTCATCTGCCTCTTACCTCGGTGAATTTTAAAGCATTCACTATTTAAACCTGTCCCACCCAGGCTCTTTATGAAGCACACTGCCAGGCAAACCCCAGGTTTCACTCCCCACCCTATGCCTGAGATGGCCCGTTCAAGCATTTCCATATTTAAAGAAAAAACTCAAAAATCTCTTTCCCTTCCCCTGACAGCCTGGTGGCACAGGAGGCAGGGATGCCCCATCACCCAATTTTCTGTTGCTGGGCAGGAGCATTTGGGTGGAGCTATAATGGAAACTTTTGCAACCTTAACACCATGGTTTGTTTGTTTTGGGGGTTTTTTCCCCCAAGCCAGTGCTAAAACACATGGGGGCCCTGGATGGAAAGGCAAGGGCTGCATCGCCTCCCGTAGGAGGAACATTACCAGAGCCATCACCAGAACTGAATGCAGTTTAGAAGGCTCCTTCTCCAATTCTTTTATGTCTAAAAAAACCCCAAATAGGCATAAGGAGTGGAGCATATGCAGATGAAAAGGGAGTTCAGTTAAATGTCTCCTTACCATGCATGTAGAAAAAGGAGAGGGTACCTTCACAGAGTGTCCCTCTGAAAGGAAGGGACAAAACCTTTGAAACCCATGAGAAGATCCTCGACGCAGAGATGAGCCATGGCTGTGGCTGCATCTGGTGACAACCCCACCACACCAGCTCTGCTCCTGTGCTCTGTGTCATCACCAGTCCCTCTAACTCCACTGCATTCCTCACCCTACCAAGGCTTCTCTTTTGCTTCATCCAGAAAGCAAAAAAGAGAAAAAATTAAAAACCAAAGAGAGAGAGAAGTAGAAGACTTTTTTCTTTTTGATTAGAAACATCACCCCACTCCTACTCAAGAAAGCAGAAAAGCTGTCACAGCTGCAAAAGGGAAGGATGCTGAAAGACCTTCACCACAACTACCTGATCTCAAGCACCAGCAAGCAGGATCTCCAAATGAGCCTCTGTAGATTCATTCCACATGGGAGAGGTGCCCAAGTTACAACCAATCATTCTGGGCTCGGTTCCTCTTCAGTTAATGCAAGGAGGGAGGCACCTCTGAGAGTGATTCAGAGAACAAAAGGGGAAAATCATCAAAGTGAGAACCTGGACCTTGCTCTGGGCTCAGCTCTCACAAGCAAACCCCCTATTTCAGAGCCATGCCAGCTCCCTGCAAAAACAAGGGTGACAGTCATTTACATTAACAGTGTGCAAACCAAGGACCTTGCCACAGAAGAGTCTCCCTCCTGCTTCTATACATGCACATCAGGTGGAAAGGATAGAAGGGAAAAAAACCAAACAAAACAAAACAAACAAACACCAAAAAAACCCCACAAAACCAAACAAAACCTAAAAACCAAACAAAAAAAACCCACCAGGAGATGGGGAAAAAGGGAGAGTGAGCAGCAACAAGCCAGCCCACATGGGATTGCTTGCAGAAGATGTGGAGGGGGGCAAGCAGGACAGTGGGGTGGGAGATGAGATTTGCTCCCATCCTTTGCTTGCACAGATTTCCACAGACCCACAATTATTTGTTACTGCTCCCTGCACTTTTTCCAGGTGAGCTCAGCAAGGAGCAGGCAACCCAGTCCTTTGGGAGGGATGAACCCCAGTGGGCCTTCCAGGACTCATCATTGCCTGGGATACGGCCCCACATTGGGGATTACAAGTGACACACGAGTGTGACAGCCCCACATGGAGCAGAGGGTGGCAACCCAGAGGAGGCTCCCAGGAGGACCAAGCCACAGCCATGCCCTGAGAGCAATGCTGCCTCCAGACCTGTCCCACCACACAAACTGCTTGACAAGGGACAGACACGGACCCGTAAACCCAAGTTGTGGATAATTCCAGGAGCTACAAGATGAGCTACTTTTACATAGTAACACCCTAGTAACCCAGGCAGATGATAAAGCTTGCATACACAAGGGCACCACATTTTTGGAAGGGAGGAAGAGAAGGAATAAAGAGAAAGAAAATCTCCCTGCAGAGCACAGGGACTCATTTCTATAAAGAAGAACTGGAGCCACACTGCTGTTTAAATCTCCCCCCACTGACAACCCAGATGGCTCTTATCACCAGCCCAGCTCACCTGCTCCAGGCACCCCCTCTCCAGGCTGCCACCATCAGTCCTTGTATCTCCCGGACAAAAGCCAGAAGCCCCCCCAGGGCTGGCTTTGCAACAAGGATGCTATTGACAGAGGCTCCTGAGAGACACTTCAGGGCTTCAAGTTACTATGGCTTTCTTACAGTAGCAAGAGTTGTGGAGGCTGAGCCCTGTCAGAAAAAGCTCTGCCAAACCCCCTCAATAATGTAATTAACACAAACTACAGATTAGGCTCTATCTGAGGCAAAATGAAACCAAATGGCCTCATCTTTCCCACCCCCAAAGGTGGGCCAGGGCTCTAACACTGTGTGGGCATCCGTGTGCTGCAAGTTACTGGGATGAACTGAGAGGAAACAATAAACAGACTGGAACAGCCTGCTCCCTCTTCTCAGCTACGCAGCCCGGGTTGTAAAATACATCAAGGTCATCAACCCAACACACTTAATACAAGTTATCATTAAATTGCTGGTAAATAAAATGCTTTGATCTTCTTGTAGGTTTTTTTGGTTTGGTAGGGTTTTTGTGTGGTTTTTTTTTTTTCTTCCTCCCCGTCTCTTAAAGAGAAAATAGTTTAATATAAGCTGTTCCACATAATTAAACAAACTTCTGGCTTCCTATCCGTGGCGAATCAGGACACTTGGCTGCAGCCAGAGTAGGTGGCAAGGCAGAAGAGCAGCAAAACCCTCCCTGCCCTGCCAGAACCATCTTCCCACACCAGGCAAAACCTATGGCCGGGCAGAGCCCACTCCGTTGGGGGAGCAGAAATGGGAAAACCCACCTCAACTAGAGCTTGCATTTTGCTTTTTTTCTCAGGCACATCAGAGCACCTAACAAGATCCCACCTACCTCTCCCCTGAGAGCTTCCCATCTCATATCCAGAAGAGAAGAGGACCCCTCAGAGAAAAACCTTATTGCTTGAGTTTTGAGGACACAAACTACACATCCCCTCAACCCAAAACCCAAGGATGAGGTTTTAAGCCCCGAACTGGGCAGTCCCTCCTCAGACACATCCACAGAAGCCCCATACCCGAGGGGCTTGTGCCCACATCCCCCTTTACCCAAACCTCTCTGCTCTCCAAAGCCACCGCTCAGCACTCTCCGGGCCTCAGCCCGCTGGCACCTGGCCACACGCCTGCAAGAGCCCTGATTAGGAGCTGGCAGAGCCCAGGCAGGACTTTACCCCGTCACCCCAGGGTGCGAGGTTAAACCTCCATCCCCAGCCAAGGCAAGAAAAGCACCGAAGGGGAAATCGGGATGGAGTGATCTGGGGTTCAGTCCCAGCTCCGCCACGGCCTTCCTCGGGCATGTCCCTTAGCGGGGAGCCGCTGCCTGCTCCCACCGGGGTGATGAGGGAGATGCCGTCTGCTCCCAGCCCGCTGCACCCCAAGGTCGGGCACGTTCAGCCCAGCATCGCAGCAACACCGGGAGCCACGAANNNNGGTGGGCAGGGGACAGGGGACAGGGGGGGTGTGCACGGCGGTGCTCGGCAGGTGTCTGTCTGTCTGGGCCGGCTGCACGCACCCTGCACCGGGGGGGTGACAAGGAGTATGCACCCAGACGCGGGGTAGGGTGCGGGGGGTACCCGTAAAAAACCCCAAGGAAGACGCTCCCGGGTGTGGAGAGCCCTCGTCTGGGCAGCTCTGCGCTGTGTACCAGCACCCACGGACATCCTGCCCCTTCCTTCCCTGCAGCTCCCGGCCCCTTCCAGCTCCACGTCCTTGGCTCCCCGGGGTGCGGGTTTGTTCCAGCCGGGAACAGGCAGGATGGAGGCTGCTGCGGCTCCGGGGCTCCAGCTGCGGGGCTCCCCGGGCTGGAGAGATGCTCTTAAGGTGGCCAAACCATGTCCCCCCAAGGGCTTTGGCAGCATTTAATAATGTAGCATGTGATGAGCAGGTTGGGGATCAAATAGAGCACCAAATATTTTTTTCAAAAATAAAAATGCGTGGCTTGGAAACCCTGTCTGTCTTGAAACAAGACTCCAGCTTTGGACAAAAGATAAAAGATTTTCCAGCTGCCTAAATGTGAACGTCACTCTGCTTTTCCTGGATTTGGAGCTGATGGTCAGACTCAGCTCACAGTTACGTTGGTGTAAATATGGTGACATTTATCTGAAGTTTTTGGTTTTAAAGTATTGGTCTTGGTGGGATTATTGGCAACTTGGACAAAAAAGCTGAGGGCTCTCAGTTCAGAGACTCTTTTTCAGGACCATTTAGTGCTCAGGGGTATCAGCTCTCCCAGTTTTAGAGCCTGGCTGGATTTCCCTGCGAGCCGTGGTTCTGCGTGGGAATTGTAGCTTCCTGGTTGTTCTTTTTAAGCAAGCTTGAATTCTCTGTGTTTACGGAAGAAATGTGAACTTTTAACAGGTCAGAAAACTAGGAGCCGAATCAGCAGAGGGTGTTTATAGACCAGAACGGATGGTTTTCCACTGGTCCTGCAGCTGTAATTCAGTTTTTTCTATGCTTGGGACTGGTGACTGAGGATGGCATTTCCTCCTCTGCAGGCAAAATGGCTTCCCACCCCTTTCCATCACAAGCCAGGCCCCTCTTTCTGGGAATGGGAACAAAGCAAAAATAAAAAATCCCAACACCACTCTTTTCCTGCTGTCTTCCTGGCTCCAGGACCAGTACTTGGACCAGCTGGACCTCCAGGAATTGTCACCATCCCCGAGGGAGCAGGACACCTGGGCTGGAAACCCTGTGGCTTTCAAGGGATGGGAATTTCACCCCACCCAGCTGTGCTGACTCAGTGTTTCTGCCTCTTGTCCTGTTCTGCTGAATCAATCCTTTCCCAAGACTCTGGAGCTCTTTGTTGATGCCGGGAAGAAAATGGGAGCTCTTGGCTGGCCAGCTGAGAGGGGCAGGAAGCTCCAGCAGCCTTCCTGCCTCTTTACCTTTTGCATCATGGCCTTGGGTTCTGATGGTATATTAGGGAAAACCCCAGCATGAGGGGGACAGTGGTGAAGTTAAAGGATGGGAAGACTCAGAAATGGGCCTGGCTAATGGCTGTCAGATCGTGCCCCACAGCAATGAGGTTCTGGAGCATCCTTCCAGTCTGGGAAAGGAAGCAGGAGAACACAGCTCCCTGGCAAGAGGATTTGGCAGGTGGGCTTCACCCATCCACAGTGCTGGTGTCCCCAGCTGCCAGCTGAGCCCCATGGCTGGAAAGATTGCTCCCAGCCCAGCCCAGCTCCAGCTTTGCTTGTCAGCACAGCAAGGTGAGACCCTTCCTGTGGGATCAGTTCCTCTCCTGTCTGGGAGAGCTTCTTGCTCCTCTGTGGCACCCCTGATGAGCTGAGCTGTGTCAGGTCTCAGCCAGCATGGAGGCAGGAGGCTTGGCTGGCTGCCTGGGTCTCTCTAGCAGACAGGTTGTCCATTCTCCCTCCAGACATTTCACCCCAGGCCCATGAAGAAGCAGACAGCAAGGGCTGATCCAAGGAGAACTTTTCTGGGGGACTGTTGGGCCTCTCAAAGGCAAATTTAAGAGCTGGGAAAATCCCAGAGAAATAATCTAATGACCGAGGGAGGATGCAAAACCTCCATCAACCCCCACCTTGGAGGCAGCTGAAGACTTGGCTGTGGCCTGGCTCATCTGCAGCAGCTGTTGAATTACAGAGAGGGGGAAAAACAAGCCTGTCTTTGACACAGCTTGTCCCCTCTCCCACCCTGAGACTGAAGACACGACTTGTTTTTGTGGGACAGAGGAAAATTTAGGAGTCTTCTGGGCAGCCAGTGCCTGGGGTGCTCCCAACTGCCAAGTCTGATGGAGTTTTTCTGGAGAGGCACTGGAAATGCTGGGATCGTGGCTTGCAGCACTGCCAGGGAGGAGGCATGGCAGAGCTTGCTGGGCAGCACCAGGGGCAGAGCTGGGGGGCTATGCTGGTACCGGTACCCAGTGTGGGACACAGGCTGCCATCTGAAGGGGTGGGGAGCAGCAGGGATGCAGGTCACGGGTGTGAGCTTGGCTTTTCCATTGGAATGCAAGGAGCTGAAAGTGTTGCCTCTCAGTTGGCCAATAAAACAAGCGGTCTCGTTTTGCAAAGGCTCATTGCAACCAGCTGTGGGTTGTGGAGTTCCCAAACGGGGAGAAACCTCTCCCTGTTGGAGCAGCTCCTGGAGGGGGGGGGAAGGATGCACAGAGAAATTGGAGTGCTCAGTGTTACAAGCCCAGGGGGTGATGGATCTGGAGGGCTCAGCTTCCAAAAAGAAAGGAAGGGGGATCAAGAGGGGCATCAGAAGAGTTGCATGGCTTTGCAAAACATTACCGTGGCAGTTAAAAGTGCCTTAAGGTTTTTTTGGACAAGAAAAGTGGAAAGAAGAGGTAAGTAAAACACCCTGGGGCTGGATTGTAGGTTAGCAAGGAGAGGCATGGAAGTCACCATACTGCTGGGGGGACAAGAAAAGCCTGGTTTGTCAGGAGCTGGGCATAAGGGCCAGTGGGAAAAATCAGCTGAGCAAGGAGCCTCGGAGGGAACTGATGGGGAATGCTCCTTCTGCAGGGTGCTGGAGAGCCAAGTGCTCACCCGTGTCTGGAGGGTGAGGGACTGGAGCCACAGTGGGGCTGAGCTGCCTGTTTGCTCCTGTCAGCTTTGCCTTCCTTCTCCGTGCTCAGCTGAGGGTGCCTTCAGCTGCCTAAGGAAGAAAATGCCCTCTGCTCAGATGTCCTCTGTGGCATTTTAGACCAGGCATCCCCAGCCCAGTTTTGTCCTTACTTTTGTGCTCCAGCTCTGAGGTCTCTGTTCCAGCCCCAAGGTCTGCAAGGTGTAAACCACTGCTCAGAGTGAGCCCCACTCCAGTGGCATCCTTCAGCACTAGCCTGCTGCTGTGACAAGGACAAAGCACCTGAGATGTCACATCCTGAGGTGTCTAGACTCCAGCAGGCTCCTTCCCCACAGGGTGTGAGTGTCTGGTGACCTGACCATGGTGGCAGCCACCCACCCCAGGCTTCCCGTGAGCCCCTCTGGGGTCAGCAGCCGGTGCTGCCTGGTGCCAGCCCACCCTCCTTGGGGACTGCAGCCGTGCCTGGCCACCCACAATAGCTGCTTTTGGTCCAATTTCACCCAGGGGTAGAGCTCTCAGAAATATTAAGCTGCTGGAAAACAGGCTGCCTTCCTTAACTGATTTGTCACAGTCTTTAGGGAAGTTCCCATACTGGGTCTGGGAGCTGGTGTCCAGGCTGTGCTTGGCACAGGGGGATCTCTGTGCCTCCCACTGGTATGGCACAGCTGAGGAAACTGAGGCACAAGGGAGGTAACACCTGGGAAGGAGCTCTGACCAACCTGAGTGCTTTGGGCCTTTCCCCTCAGGGATGAAAAGTGGGATGGGTGGGAGAGTTCTGGTTGGGGGATGCCCAGGGTGGGTGCAGCAGACAGCTCCCTGGGGTGTACAGCGTGGCACCTTGGAGGATTTTGCAGGAGAGTGGGTGACATTAGCTGTGTCCCAGCCATTATTGCCCCAGTAGGAGCCTCTGCCTTCACCTGCTTGCCCAGGGGCATGGGCTGGCTTCTGCAGGAGGTATTGGTGTCCCAGTCTCAGGTTGCACAATCAAATCAAACTCACCCAAATTCACCTTCCAGAGTTTGCAGTTATTGAGGAACAGCTAAAATTAACCCTCAAAAAATCCCCCAAAGCTTTGGGTTCTGGTGAAGATGCATTCCTCCCTAGAAGCACCAGTAACTTCCACACACCTCCCAGTCAAAACCTGGCCAAGGTGCACTCAGTCTTACACCCAGGGGCAATCAAGTGAGCAACACAGCAATTATCACCCTACCCACCCTTCGTGGTCCTAGCCCATATGAACCTGTAGAAGTCCATAAAGCCCTGTGGAGGAGGGAGAAATAAGCAGGCAGAGGCTTCCTAGCAGGATACTTCCCCCTCTGGCCTCGGCTCAGCTCCACCAAGGCCACATGAGGATGCTCTCCAGCTTTTGCAAGGCAGCTTTTAAAGGGCAAACCTTTCCCAGAGCTACATGCTCAGCCTCTGCAGGCCCCTTTTGCAGAGGGCTCAGTCTCCCCTGGGGTCCTGAGAGCTGGAGCTTTGTAGAGTTTGTACCCTGAGATCTGGTCTGGGAAACGAAAGGAGGACGGTCTCTGGAAATTCCTGCCTGCTGGGTCAGGCTGCAGTGGCCTTGCAGAATGGGGGGTTGGAGAAGGAAGGAGGGAGGGAGGAAGGGTCTCCACCAGTGAGCAGCTCTGCTGGGAGGTGCTGGGAGCAAACAGGGTAATTGCAATGAGACCCAGCTGCTCCCTGGAGGACTCAGCTGCCTCCCCAGATCCACCCACCCAGGAGCCCTCAGAGGGTCAGCAAGAGGCAGGGGGGGTGATGGGTGCTGTCTGGGACACCTCCCCTTGCTCAGGTGAGAGGAAGGAAGCTGGAGGGAGAGGAGGAGCTGAGGGTGAGCCAGCTTTACTGCTGCCAGAGAGCAGCTCCTGGGCTGAAGAGGCTCTGAGGTTCTGCAGATGCCCAGGTAATGAGGAAAGTCCTGGGGGATGTGGTGGATGGGGAGTATGGCCAAGCAGGGGGGAGAGGGCATCCTGTTTGGGGGGGCTTATGCCACCTCTGAGCAGAGCAGGGTGGTGTGAGTGAAAGGTCTGGTGGTTTTGGGGAGGCTTTTAGCTGGAGAGGGGGGGGTGAGCTGTGCTGCCTCCCTGGGAGAGGATTGCTGTCCTGGGGGGTGAAGGTCTCTGGTGATCCTGCTGTGTCTGGGGTCAGGGGAGGACGTGCTCCATTCCTCTGTAGGGTTTGTTTGTTGAACAGGGTGTTGTGTCCCTGAGGTATATTAGAAAACCCTTTCCCCTGCCTCTCCACCTATTAATCTCTCTCTAGAGTGTAACTTACCCTTCACCTCCATAACAGACCTGCTTCATCTGTTGTGGGACTGAGAGCTGGGAGAAGTCTGAGCCTCTTCTTCCAGCTGTCCTGGGTCAAACCCCCATGTACTCATACTACCTGAGTTGAAAGCTCTCCCAGAACCACCCTCTTCCTACTGTCTGGGAGTTTCCCTGTGCACTTTTTCAGGTTTGTCTCAATGTCCACCCCATCTAGGAGCCTTTCAGTGCTGCTCTGGGAGTATCAGGGCCAGCTGGAGGGTTTCTCTTCTCTGAAAATCCCACCCCCCTCCCCCCTTTTCCAGCCAGGAGCTCTCTCCTGTTTGCTGCCAGCCCCTGTAGCGTGGTGGGGAAGGCAGCTGGAGGGCAGCCATGCCTGGGAATGCTGGGCTCAGCAGGCTGGGAAGCAGCCCCGTGACCCTGGTCCTGCTGGCACAGAGCTGATGGAGGCACCGAAGCTTCGGGATCCGGGCAGAGCTTCCCTGCCCCTCCATACCCCCCTCTGGGGGGGGGGATGTCTGGATTTTGGGCTCAATCCCAAGTCTCAGGGAGAGGCAGGGGGGATGAAACGTGGAGCTGGGACTGTCTCCCCATGCAGACAGCCTGCCTGGAGGAATGTCTGGGAATGGGATGGGGCTGGGCTCCTGCAAAAAGGATGGGAGAGGCTTGGTGCCTGCTGGAGCAGAGGGCTCATAGGGTGGCACCTGCCCTTTGTCCCTTTGGGTAAGGAACTGACTCTCATGACCACCCCTTGTGTTGGGCGTGTGGTGGGGGCTGTGCTGAGAGCCCCCAAGGATGACCACGCTGCTGGCACAAGAAGTTACCTTTACTTCATCTGTGGTCTTTCTGAAGTGGTCACCCTGTGTCCTCACCCTCTCTCTGGGCTACCAGGGGGCTGGGGAAGCTGGGCCCAGCCTCTGGTGTGATGCAGACACCAAGACCCTTGTCCTGCTGATGCCAAGTGCTGGGCACGGAGCAATGGGCTCCTCCAGCCCAGGGGACCCGAGAAACACCAAGACCCAGGCACAGGTCCCCAAGAAAATGCTCCTGGGATTTGGTTGCATTGACCAGGAGGCATCTGCCAGTGGTGGGCTGCAAGAGGACTGTTTGGAGTCCCTGTGCCAGCTCGTGTGGCCAGAGGCATGGATGTGCTGCGAGTCCAGCATGGACCACACTCCACTCCAGCACAGTGGAGAGGAACTGTGTGAGCAGCTGGAGAATGTCAGAGGATGAGCAGGAAGCAGGCAGGGCTTTCCTTCCATGGGTTCTTGCTAATGAAAACCAGGAGCTGTGCAGCCTCGGAATGCAGCAATGCCTTGTGAAAATGGCATTGCAGAATCCTGGGATTCCCTGGGAATGATGGTGTCAGGTGCCCAGCCACGAAGGCCAGGAGGTTCTGGAACAAGGTCTGAGTGATCAGCAATGCCTCCGTGCCTAGGTGGGATGTCTTCCCCTCTGAGTGGGAAAACCTGGGTGTGAACTTGGTTGAAAATGAGCATGTGGTGTGTGTGTAGCAGCTCCTCAGACTTCCCACCTCTCTGGCTGCAGGCTTTCTCTAATGGTTGCCCAGGGCAGGAGGTCTCCTGCCAGCCAAATTCTTGTTTGAAGAGGATGTTGACAGCTTGCTTGCAAAGTGTTGCTGTGAGGCAGTATTTGCCCTCTTGGGGCAAATGTGGTGATGTCTCCCAGGGACAAAGGTCTCTCTCCTCCAAGCTGAATGGAATAACTAGTGCTCTGGCTTCTGCCCTCTTCCCTGGTGCTCAGAGGGGCCCTGGCTGGTCTCCATCAAGACCTTTCATGTGCTTGCCTCAGTTTCCCTAGAAGCCTACGTGTCCCCCATGAGGGGGCTATGAAATGCCTCTCCTAGAATAAACTCCCAGGGCACTGAGCTGCTGGAGCCCTCTTTTCCTTCTGACTCTACCCTGCTTTCGTGTTTGCAGTCTCAAACAATGAGCTACATGGGGCAGCTTGCTGAGACTGTCTTTGTCACGGTGAAGGAGCTGTACCAGGGCCTGAACCCCAGCACCCTGACAGGCTGCACTGATGTGGTGGTGGTGAGGCAGCCCGATGGCTCCTTCCAGTGCTCCCCATTCCACGTCCGCTTTGGGAAGCTGGGTGTGCTGCCCTCCGAGGAGAAGGTGGTAAGTGGGTGCCTGCCCTGGGATTGTGCTTCCTCGCTGGTCTCTCCACACCTAGGATCTTCCATAAGCTGGGAAGAACTTTGAGAAGAATGAATGGGAGCTCTGCTGAAACGGGTGCTTGTCAGTTTTTTGGAGGGGATGCCCCAAATGGAAGCCATCCGCTTCCTGGGAGGACTGTGCTTCCCAGGGGAACTGGGAGAGGGTCCCTTGCCTCAAAGGCTGGGTGGCTGTCAGGCTTGTGTCCTCTCCCTGGGGAGGTGCCTTCCTGAATGCTGATAGGTGAGTGGGTTCAGCGGCTTCTTCTGCCCCTTGCCAGGTTGACTTGGAAATCAATGGGGAGCCTGTGGAGCTGCACATGAGGCTGGGTGACAACGGAGAGGCCTTCTTTGTCCAGGAGTTGGAAGAGCACGAGGTTGGTGATGTAGAGGTGCTGTGTCTTGCTGTGACCACCTGGAAGAATGGGACTGAGGTGGAAGGACCAGATTTGGACTGCTCTTCTGCCCCAGAGTGACTCCAGTATCCGCTCTGATGCTTTGAGTGTCCACAAAGGTTCCTACTCAATGGACCTTGCAACCAGTGTGGGGGATCCAAGCAGTGGAACACCCTGAGAGGGAGCATTAGACCAAATATCTGCATCCCAGACTGTCCTCCCTCCCTGGGCATGGCTGCTGGCCAGCCAGGCAGATATCTTGGAGCTTGGCCTCTTGGGGATCTTGTGACAGGGATGAGCATGAGCCAGATGCTGTGGCAGGCTGCCTGCTCTACTGGGAAGCAGGATGAGACCAGTTGTGTCTTCCAGAGCTCTTGGCAGCTCTCTCCCAGGCTGACTTGTGATCGTTGCTAGCTTGGGCTGGGTTTGAGAGCAGAGAGAGGACTCTAGAGACAAATCCCACTTGCAGGCTTTGCAATTCTGGTCTCATGGTGCCATCTCCTGCCTGCCTCTCCTTGTCCATGCTAAAGAAATCTTTAGCTTGTGAATGGTTTTGGTTTTGTTGGGTTTGTTTACTCACATGCTGCACATAAAAAGCCTTTCCTTTGGGGCTTAGCCACAAAATCATCCACGAGCTGAGGATTTGGTGGTGGTGGTGGTTGCACTGGTGGCTTATGTTGCACAGGAGGCACCTGTGAGCTGCCAGCCTGGAAAGGAGGATGCTGGAGCTGAGGGGCTCTTCCATCCCTGTTTCAGAGCAGCATCCCCTCCCACCTCTGTACATCCCCCATCCCCAGGGAGGAGAGCCTGGAGGATGCCTCTCGTGGGCAGGAGCCCTCCAGCACTGAAGCCACCCTAGGCAAGAGGAGGAGACACAGGAGGAAGCCCAAGAGAAAGGAGGTGTCAGACTCTGAACTGGAACGCTGCGGGGACACCAAAAGTGAGATGTCCATGGAGGAGCCATGCAAGCTGCCAATGACCAGGTGAGCAGCTTGGTCTGGGGAGGGAGATGTGGTGGGTCAAGCCTGTAGGTTCACTGGGGGATGTTTAGCAGCGCTGAACCCTGGGAAAGTGTTTTGGGCTGGAGCCCAGTCTCCTGTGCAGCAGAACCCCAGTGGAAATGGTGATGCTGGGTATTGCCAGCTCTGCAGGTGAGGATGCTGGTGCCCAAGAGCAGTGTAACTGACCTCCTTCCTCCCTTGCAGCCATCCTGACTATTTCTCCTTTGCTGATCTCCCCAAAAAAGAAATTGTGTCATTGCAGTCCCCAGTGATGCACCCTTACCCTGATGGGGAGCTGACCTCTGAGGACAGGTGAGGGACAGAGCCAAGGCCATCTGCTTGGCTTTGGTGAGAGCAGGGGACGTGCCCTGTGGCTGGAAAGGGAAAGGGATTTGGGAGAGCTGGGAGAGGAGGGTTGACCTGACCTGATGTGGCTGAAGAAAAGATCAGAGCCAGTGGGGGACACTTCTGGCCATGGTCACAGGTGCAAGAAGCCTGTGTGCACAGGGATCTCCTGTCTCTGCTGCTGAGCTGCTTCTGGGCAGATGATGGCATTGGCTTCCTTAGATCTCAACTTCAGATCTTGCTCATTTGTAAGCCAGACCTGTGGGGTAGAACTGTCTCTATGGGAAAACAACCTTACAGGGTGGGGCTGCAAGAGGCCAAGCTGTCCATCTGGGGCTTTGCAGGGAGTCTGAGGCTGAGGGGAAGTGGGGAGGATGACCGAGGAGAGGGAGAGACAGGGTTTGGGGCTGTTACTCGCCCATGTTGGCCAAAATAGGTTTTCTGCTGCCTGGAGGTGTGGGCAGGGGCTTTCCCTGGGAGCAGCTGCTGGTGCTGCCCTCCCGTGTGTCGGTGGCGGCTTTGGGGAGCTGGAGCAGGAGGTGGGATGGCACAGCCTGACACCCCGGAGGCACAGCTCCATGCCTTTGGGTCGCTGTGGAGGGGAGGGGGAAGGGGGTCCAGAGTTTGGGTGCTGGTCACCTCTCTGCGAGCCCAGATACGTCCCCTCCGAGCCTGGCTTTGGGTTCCCTCCTTGTCACCCGTGACCACTAAGAGGCACTGTGGCTCCGCGGATGGCTCGGCCCGGTCCGGGAGGGGTGACACGGGACTCCCGGGGTGCTGGGCTTGCCCTGGCTGCCTCCGGCCACCGTGTCCCCCTGCCCGAGGTGCCCATCGAGCCGTGGTGGCTGCTGGAGGAGCAGGAGGATGGATGCTTTGCCCAGGACCCGGCTCAGAGGGGTGCCCTGTGCTCCCCCCAGGAACGGCTACAAATTCCTTTACTGCTCAGCCAGAGCCACCGGCATGGCAAACATCACCAGGGGTTACCTCAAATGGGTCAATGAACAAGGCTGTGCCCTTCCCAAGGGCCCCATCCTGCTCGCCCCCAGCAGCCTCTTCTCTGCTGTCCACAGGTACCCTGTCCTCTCCTCCTCCCCAGCCCTGCACCTCATGTGGGCAGCACCCACCCCACCCCTTTCCCATCTGGATGCTGAGGGATGCCTCAGCCTTAAGGCCAGAAGCAGGTGAAGGCCTCTTGGTGCAGGACACCCCCCATGGGAGGCAGATTAGCTCCTGCCCCTCCCTGGAGCTTCACGGTGAAGCTTCTGCAATGCACAAAATCCCTTTTGCCCTTCAGATCACTTCAGGAGGTAGTCCTGGCCCCCTGATGCCACCGACTGCTGCTCTGTGCATGTGTCTTGTGCTGCAGGGAGGTGATGGAGAAGAAGCCAGAGGTGTTCAAGATTGCCTGCTTGATGGACATCCAAAACCTCTTTGCCACGAATCTGCCCTTCTATGCAGCCTTTGGGAACAGAGCCAACGTGAGTGGGTCTCCTGGGGAGGAGGGAGAGAGCTCGGGTTGGGGACAGTGGTGGTGCCTTCCTGCAGCTCTCACACCTTGTTGGCTTTCCCAGGGCAGGATGTCTATGCCTACAAGCAGGTGGGCCTGCCAGAGAGCCGTATATTCACTGCCAACCCCAAGGGAGAGCTGATCCAGGGGCTCACAAAGAACCACAAGTCAACGTAAGTGACCTGCTTGTTCCTCTGCACCTTTTGGGCTAACCTAGCTTTAACCCAGGGAAGCATTTCATAGGGCAGAAAAGCAAACTAAACCCCACTCTGGCTTCTTTCTTACCCCTGTAGGTATGAGCGGCTGTCGGAGGTGGTGGAGCTGATCTTCCCTCCCCTGGGGCAGAGTGGGAACATTGCTCTGGTGTGTCCAGAGTACAGCTGCTTTGCCTACTGGAGACCTCCACTGCCTGCTGTTGACTTGGATGTCTTCTGACCCCCCCTTACCTGTGGACATCTGACCCAGGGCTCTCCTGTGTGTCCTCTGCCAGGACTGGATGCTACAGGCACAACTCCTCCCTGTTTGCTGCTCAGGCATTTTGCACTTGTAATACGGGCCATGTTCTGCAATAGGAATGCCCATTCTCAGGGGGCTAAAGAGGGGTAAGAGGGAGTTCTGACTGTACAAAAGCTCCATTTACTAAGCTGCAATAAGCTGGGTCTCCTCTAAATATTCTCATCTTCAAAGGCTGATGCTTTTTTTAAAGTTGGTGCTGGGTCACTGCCTTATTTATTGATGAGCCTCTGGCATAGCTCTTACTACCTCCAGTATGACCAGTGTTCCCAGGCAGTCCAGCCACCTGCAGTTTTTGGTAGCTGATGTGAAGCTGTCCTGTGGCTGAACAGCTCATTGAGGTTGATGGAAGCTGTTGGTGTTTTGAGTGTTCTTCACTACCAGCAATAAACTGTCTTCACCCAGGCTGCCTCTTGTTCTCTGCATGGAAGGTGGGTATCAGGGTCCGTGTCTTTTACAAACATTGCTGGGTTTATCCTGCCAAGGTGGCTTTTAAAATTTTATTTGCTTTGTTTTCTTATTGCCTACTGACTTCAGGTGATGCTGCAAAAGAGTTTTAACAGAAGAAGCCAACCCTGGCTTTATGTGTGTGTGCACAGGGGGGGAATTTCTCCTGCCAGGAGCCTGCCACAGCCTTGAGCCAGGGCAGGACCATGCCAGGGAAGCTCAGCTGCCCCTTGGGTTGGGTGAGGGCTCCACCAGCCTGGCCCCATGCTGGGGGGCTTCTCTGAACCCCTGTGGGCAGCTGTGGGTTCAGCAGGCTCCTGGCCCTGCTCTGGGAGCTCTTTGCTGTAATTACAGAGTGCTGTAGGCAGCAGCACTGCTGGGCTTCTTCCTCCTGTCTGGCATTCAGCTTCTCCTTCCCTGGTCACTGTGTTTGTAAACTTTCTCCCCCTAGTTTGCCTGCCCCCTCTTCTTTAAATTGCCTCCTTGCTCTAGCTCCTGCCTTAACCCCACCCTGGGCTTATGCTGATTTCTTTAAAGCCACACAAGTCATTTTGATCCTGGAAACCTCAGCAAAAAATACTTTATTTTTTTTTTTCTTTTCCAGTACAGTCTTTCAGCTTTCAAAATCTGCACAAATTTACAAGGTTTTAAAAACAATAAAACAGGATCAGTTGTCAACTGCCTGGGAAAGCTGCCTGTGCAGGGACAACCATGCGAGCACCATCTCCTGCTCTCTGCAAGCAAAAAAAAAAACAAAAAACAACACAAAACCCCTATTTCATACAAAGTTCCTTTCACTCTTTAAACATGGATAGCTGAGAATTGAAATACAAACTGTCTGTAGCTTCAAGTGACTAGTCAGGAACAGTCCAAACATAGCACCATTTTTCTGGAAGGTCAGATTTCTTCCTTGTCCTAGTTCTGTTCTGGCCAGTCCTGGCTCCCTCTGTGCTGGAGGAAGCTGCTGAGCTGCTCTCTAACCCAGCCCTGGGCAGGGGGGAGCCTGGCCCATGGCTTTGTTTTCTCTTTGGTTGCTGCATCCCTCTTTCTCCCTGTTGTGAGAGGACAGGAAGGGGGGGGTGAGGGCTCCCTGACCCATTGCAATGTACTGAGAGCTGGTATGAGAAACTTTCCCTGGGCTGGGAGGTGAGAAAAGTAGGCTTTGTTGTCTAACAGCAGGTTTTGCAGGATGCCCAAAGGCAGCTGGAGGTTGCACTCAGCTCCTCAGTGTCTCAGCAGCTGCAGCAGAGGTCCAGATCAGTAAAGCCCAGTGAAGTGAGAGCAGATTCTGGTGCTGTGAGCATCCAGCAGCCTGCAAGGGTAAGCAAGTGGTGGGGAGCCTGGTCTCCTCTCCCTGCTCGTACTGCTGATGGCCCATGTTCCTCTGGCAGGGGAAGGAGCTATTCCTCATCAGGATAACATGATGCAGCCCATTGGAGGACTTGATGATCCCTGTGGTCCTCCCCATCCTGGAAGCTGCTTTTTCAGGGAGCTCATCCAGTTTTTAGGGAGGAGGAAAGCTGCCCAGATGTAGCTCTGCTGGGAGTTGCTGCTGCTTTGTGCTGGTTGGAGCATGGAGCTGCTCCTCTGGAGGGGGGGGAATCATGGTATAGAAAAATAGGGATGACCCAGTGAGGGGAATGGGCACTGGGTGGGAGCTGAAGGGTCACTGAGCTGATAGAAAAATATGTTCTTCTGCTATAAAGTGCCAGAGCTGGTCAGGTGGAGGCTCTTTAATTTCCTCTTCATCCTTGCTAGGAGTGAGGTCTCCACTGGCTGAGCAGCTGAGGATGCCTGTGCTGGGCTCCCCAGGAGAGGAGAGGTTTGGGTGCAACAGCTGCATGGTCCAGGTGTCTGCTGCACAGGACAAGGCTGGAGTTGGTCAGGAACACACACAGCCTTTTCCAGCCTCCTTGTTCATGGGAAACCAGTCTTGAAAGGTCTTCTCAGGGGTGCCCTGTCTTCCTCCATGTTGGTGCAGGTCCCTGGGGATGTTGGTATCCCAGCAGGCTCGGAAGGAAGGGAGGAGGACACAGGTTCCTGCTGCCAGCCAGGGAAAGTCAGCACCAAGTGAGTGAATCCTCACGGTCACCCTCTGGACCAGCTCCACCTCTCCTGCCCCAGGACAGGAGGAGGGAAACCACATTCACAGTTTAAGCAAAACACCAGGAGAGAACCAGAGCTGGAGGACAGGACTGCTCCAGGGCCAGCTGGGTCTCTGCAAGGACCTACAGACACTTGTCTTTGGAGAAGACAAATTTTCTCTGACCCGCAAGTGGGACCAGAGAGAGCAGCAAGGTGGGATTAGCACACCATGGTGGGATGCTGCTCGGGGAGGTTGTTCAAAATACAGCAAAGGGCAGGAAGAGGAAACTGCAATTGGATGAACACCATGACACTGGGTTGTTAAAAAATATCCATTATATATACATATATATATATATATATATATGCATGTGTGTTTTCCTAATGCCTATCCCCCTGTGGTCCATGAGCCATGTGTGTTTGCATGGAGGAGTGAGGAGTGGAAATGGGTTTTCCATACACGAGAAGCTGCCGTCTGAGAGAGGGGGAGGCAGGTCCCGGGGGG
>JAAWXA010000023.1:10274903-10357524 GCA_038090715.1 Florisuga fusca
GGGGGGGGAAGGAGAAGGGAAGGGGGAGAAGAACTTGATATCTTCTTCAAGTGAAATAGCTTGGGTTCAGTCTTGGAGAATTTCCCAAACTCTCAAGGAATTTCCTGATCTTAGGAATCTGCCAGAATTAAGGATCTGCCCCAGTTGGACTGCACATATTTTCAGAGCACACACTGCAGTGCTGTGTTTTGGGTTTCCAGCCCTCTCTTTGTGAGGACATGCTCGATCCAAAGGGGGGATCTGCTGCAGCTTCCTCCTGCAGGGATTTGTTTCACATCCTCCCCTCCTTTATTTTTAGGATCAATGAGATTTTTTTGATCCCAAACTCCTGTCTCACATCCCAGGGCTGCAGCAGGGTTGTGGATGTGGAAACTTGGGTGCAGTTGTAATACTGGTTGGCAGATATGGCATTAGAGGCATAACCACAGATTGATTAATATCCCACATTTTTACAAAAATTAATGCTTTCTCATCAGAAAGCAGCCTCTTTGCTTGTAGCTGTGGCTCTGCATCCATGTGTTTATTGCACAGATTTCAAGAGCAAACAAGCTCCTGGGTGGAAGCAGCACAGCCCCCCCCCCCTCAGAGCACACTCGAATGAAATTCCTCAAGGTCTTTTTCCAAAAAATTAGTGCTGGCTGGATTTTGACCAGGTTGTTTTTGACTAGCTTTAATCTGTGAAATCTACACTGAGTCAGGAAATGCTTAGATGGACTCTGAGGATTTGGCCAGAACTTTTCTGCTATTTGTGAGGGATAGCTGGAAATGGCAAGACCTCCCAGAGGGGACCTGTCCTGACCTCCCTGCTCATCCAGCTCAGTCTGGAGGGGTTTTTATCATCCCTCAGCACTTGATTTTTGTCCCCCAGGAGCTTGGCAGTCCCACCCAAGTCATGTCTAATGCTGGTGTTTGGGCCAGTTTTTCCACTCCCTTCAGTGGACTTTGGTGGGACCAGTTCTCCTGTGGGCCAGCAAAGTTATTTTGGGGAAAATCCCAGTTGCCCAGGCAATGGGTCAGGATGAATCCCTTTAAAGAACTGTGTGATTCCCATCTCTGACACCAACCAGTTGCTGCCTCCCTGATGCCTCCAGCCCTGAGCTGGGGCTGGGCAGTACCTGGTCCTTCCAGCCCATGGCATCCCCTGTGTGCCCCCCACTCTTCACTGTCCCCCCCTTCCTCCTGCAATGCTGTGTAAGGACCTTGCAACCCTGTCACACTTGAGAGGGAGGAAAAGAAAACCCAGCACATGTGGCAGGCAGGGGGAAATTGCTGCTGCAAAGTAAGCAGTGCCTTTAAAGAAGTGTTTGTCTGGGGTTTGTTTAGTTATCCTCTAGGTAATTTTACAGCTGAGGAGGCCGGGCCATTCAGGCAATGGCCAAAACAATATCCCCACTGTCTGAGCAGCTCTCGTGGCTTGGTACAGCTCAGCAGAGCTGGGGAGGGGGGGGGACAGAGGGAGACAGGGAAGAGAAGTTTCTTTAACCAGCCGTAGCCAGAAAACACCATGGAGGATGTCCTGTAATTAAGACGTTGCTTCAAATGATCAAGTCACTTGGCTGTCAGGTTGAATAAACCTCCAGGCTCAAGCCGGGTGTGAGAGGGGGAGGAAGGGATGTTGCTAGGAAAAGCCCAATCCCATTTTTTTTAATTTGAGTGTGGGTCTGGGTTCAGGGTGCCTTGGGATGCTTGCTGGGGAGCAGCTGATGGGATGGGGGCCCAGGTCCATGGCTCTCACGGGCAGCAATTTTTTTGGTGCCCTGCCTGGAGTCCGAGGAAGGAACCAGCAGCTCTGATCTGTTGGACACAGGGAACTGGGAGTCCAAAATGCCTCCAGGGCAGGTCCTGCCCCACCACAGCAAACTTTGTCCCATCACCCCGATGGTGTGAAATCCTCCTGTGACGCTCCTCTGCCTCTTCCCAATGCCTGGTGCAGCCCAAGCTGGAAATGGGGGGCTTGAGTCTCCCAGCACTACTATGTGCACGTAGCTCCCAGCAGCTCCCAGGGCTGTTCCCAAGAGCCCAGCCCTGGCTGCTGGCAGGAGGACATGGATAGTTCCTGCAGGCATGGCGAGAACCCATTCACAAGGGGTGGCTCCAAAACAACACAGAGATCTGTCACAGCATATACATGGCATCTGTGCAAATTGGCCTGACTGCCTAAATAATTCAGTATATATTTATAAACTGGGAGACGTAACGTTTTTTCCTGTTTACTTTTCGGTTGAATTCCTTGCTCATGGAAATGAGAGCTGCAGGGTGGTGGCTAGACACAGCCATTGTATGGGGAAGGCACTGTACAAACTGGCCTAGAAAATTCTGCCAAAATGCCAGGCCATATCAGCCCTGATCTGCAGCCCCCTCGCCCCTTCCCACATGTTCTTCCCCCCTTCTCCCTGCCCTGCCTCAAGCTCTGGGTTGACCTGAACCCATCTGGATCCTCTCCCACCAAGGAGGTGTTTGCCCAAATATTGTTTGTTTGGGAGACCACTGGAGGCAGATTTGGTTTGGATCCAGGGTGAGGAAGGTGGAAGAGAACAGCAAAGTCAGCTGAGGTGATGCTGAGAGGGGAAGGTCCCTGGGTGCTGCCTCTTGGTTTTTTGGGGCCAGGGATGGGGGATGCTGTCCCAGTTGTGGGGCAGCTGCAGCATTTATATGAGATGCAGCTTGTTAATGTTGGTTAGGGATGGAGGTGCCAGGAGCATTTGGGTACCTGCAAGGAGAGGGATGGCTGCAAAGGCACTGCCTTAAGGCAAATTAGGCCTTCTTAAGGATCTTGCACAGCTTCTGCATCAGCCAGGGAATCAACACAGGCCCAGCCCTGGCTGCAGGCAGCGTCACTGACAACACCATGGTGGGCCAAAGTCTGCTGGAGCTGGGGTTATCACATCCTGGGGAGAGAAGGGAATGGAAAAGGGAGAAGAGACTTTAAACATTGAAAATGAAATTTGAACCCCATTTTATGGCTGCTTGGAGTCCATGTGTAAGGCTGTTTGCTGCCCACGTGAGCTCTAGGAGCACAGAGAGGGGATGCCTGGGGTCTCAACCTTCTTCGTGCCCCTCAAGGGATGTGTTACACATCCCATCCTGCCCAGTTCCTCTGGGTCCAGCAGAGACAAAGGGAGGTAAGAACAGGAAAGCACTTGGAAGCTGAAAGGATGGAGGAGCATCTGGGTCCCAAGGGCTTTTCCCCATCCCATTGAGTCTGTTCATGGGAACTCCTGGGAGGACTCGCTCCCAAATCCTGGCTGTAGCTCACCTCTCCCTCCAAAGCAGGAATGGGTGAAATAACCACTGCCACAGCAGGGATGGAATGGGGCATCAGATCATTCATGGAGCCTCACTGTGTTTGCACTTGCATCACCCTGATTGCTCCTCGCACCAAATCCATGTCACCTGCTGGTGGCATCTTTGTTTTTAGCTCTATTTATACCATCAATTCAACTGAAAACTTATTTAGCAATGATCACAGTCATTGTGTCATATTTATTTATAGTCTTTCACATTTGCCTTTGTTCACTCTGTTGGTTATTTCAGTCACATTTCTTGTCCCTTACATAAAGGTCTGGGAACAGCTGTGCTGGAGCAGATCAAAGGTCTGTGGAGCCCCATGTCCCCTCTCAGATGTTAGCCAGCCACAGGGACTGGGAGAAAGAGGAATGAAACAAGTGTGTGGTGATCTGGCTGGCAGTGAAAGGGTGAGGCACACCTCTGGGTCAGCCCCTGAGCAGCCTCCCGGGACCTCCCTGAATGGCTCTAATCTCTTTTGCAATGCAGTTATACTTCTGACCTCCCCATCACCCTCACCAGCCAATGTCACACTTCAGGGTGCCCCGGCTGCAAGGAGATTGTGGCCACAGCATCTGCTCCCCTGGACCTGTGGGGGGAGCAGGGATCCCCTGTGAGCAAAGTTGTGGGGACAAATAATAATAGTACTTAGAGAGGGTAACTGTTGAATTCCTAGAAGTCTTTAGAATTAGGAATTTCTGTGCTTGCACATGGCTTGGGGTGCAGGCAGGGGCAGGGTGATGCTGTGGGATGGAACAGGTGGCAAAGACATCAGGAGGTCCCCTGTCCTGTGAGCCTGAATCAGGGATGTAGGCTGAGCTCCTGAACAAACAATGGGGTGCAGGGATGTTCCCCAGCCATGCCAGGACTCCAGCTCCTGCCCAGGGGCACTTTGCTCGCAGCCCCAAGGCAAGTGGGGTGAGGTGTCCTTCCAGGAGGGTACATGGGGTTCTGGGATGGAGCTGGGCAAGGCAAGAATCATCACCCAAACAAGAGTCCATGGAAATCCTGGTTTCTGGACACAGCTGTTTCATACAGTGCCAAAAAGCATTAAAAAAAAAAAAAAAAAAGCAATTGGCTGTTCTGGAAATCCTTTCCTGAAGGAGACACAACAGCTCATCCAACCGGAACCGGGTACGGGCTCATCCTCCTGGGCTGCACCATGGGAGGGCTGGGACAGCCCCTGCTCCACTGAGTGGGGACAGGCAGCTCTTCCCATCCCCCCCAATGGCCACTGGAGCTGCTGGGGCATCCTGCCTGCCCTCTGCTCCCTGGGCCAAGGGCAGCTGGTCCAGGGGTGGGCAAAGGACTAACACAGCAGCTCCTGGGCAGGACAGGTACCAGCAGTCCCTGTGTCATCCCCAGGGATGTCTGCTTTAGGCAAATCCCAAGTTTTGTGCTTGACTTGTATCATGTGGTGCCACGTGTCTCTCTTGGCATCTTGTCCTTGCTCTGGGCAATGTGGCTGATGGGCAGTAAACGCTTCATAGAAGGACTCAAACCCCATTTTTCTTTGCTTTGCCAGCCTGGCCATGTGTTGTCCAGGAGTAGAAGGGTAGGTGGGGACAGCATGAGGGACAAGGCAGTGCCTTGCAAGTGTCTAGACCAGGGGGAAGGCAGGCAGGTGGTGGTGGTAAGGATCTGGTGCTCTCCTGAGCAGCCCAGGATGCTTCCCCCATCCATCATCTCCATCAGGATTTTAGTCAAGGTGAAGAAACGAGTGGCAAAGTCAGCCCCTCCCTCCCCCTGCACTCTCCCATGAAACTGGATCTATTTCCTGGGATTACATGTAGCACCTTAAAGAAAATATTTACAGAATTTATATTCACATCCCGTTCACCCTCTTCTCAGGGGGCTCTCTGGTGCCCTCCCTCCCTCCTGCACTTCATATCCCCTTTGCCTCCTCTGGTTCCCCTTCCTCCCCCCCACCCCGTCCTGCTACAATACCCTCCTTTGTGAGAGGAACAATGTTTACTCTCCATCGAGGATGGGGGGATTGGAAATGAAAAGAGCTGCCTCCCCCTGGCCCCGGGCTGCACTCGGTGGCAGGAGAAGGAGGAATTCCTGTAGGAATGGTGATGGCCGGCGCACCAAGGCATCCCAGGAGAGGGCATAAATATTCAGCTCAGGCAAAGGGATAAATATTCATGCTGGAGGAAAGAAAGAGAAGGGCCTGGGGACTAGTATAGTCCCGGGTCCATCATTTTTTCTCTGCAGTTTAAGGGGATGTTGGAAATTCCCCACCAGCCCTGCTGGGCTCAGGGGTCCATGATGCAGAACGGGTGCAGCTCTCTGCTGGCCAAAAGCAGGAGATGAAAGGCAGGTCTGGGCTGGGGGAGGCTGCACAGCAGCCCCAGGAGGGGAGAAGGGGATGTGGGGCTCGAGTGAGGCGAGGGCTGTGAGAGCCAGCATGTGGCTGCAATTACAGGGATGCTTGTGAGGATGGTGTGCTGGAGCCTTGGAAATGCATCGCTTTCCCTCCCCACCCTTCCCCGGTGCTGGCTGCTTTTCCCCACCAGAAGCCAAGATTTCTCCTGCTGCTCCTTGCTGGGAAGCCATCCAGTTGGAAAGGGGGAGCATGGGAGGGAGGGCTGCCCCGTGCTTGGGGGGGTGGCAGGGACGGGGACCCCAGGTCGGGCACTGCCAGGAGTGATGACAAGCCTTTAACAATAAATCCACTGAAAAGACAACCTCTTCTTTTCTCACACAAAGGAAAAAAAAAACAAAACACATCATCAGGAAAGCTGGAGAAGTTCCCATTATGGGATGGCTTCCTCATCATCAGTGCCCTCTGCCATCCAGCAGCCCTCGCTCCCAAGGTTGGGTGGCAGCTGGGCTCAGGCCTCCTCCTCTTTCCCATCACAGCCCTGGCCCTCCACCAGCATTTCTAAGAATTTCCCCAAGTGAAAGAGGGGCTGGCCAGGGCCCACAAAGCCTCCCATGAGCCAAGGGCATTTCAGGGTCCTCTTATGTCTGTGGGAAGGGCTGGCAAGGCAGGAAGGACACGTGGGACTGGCACTGATGCAGCGATGGGCTTTGTGGCCAGCCCTGGTTGGGAGGCTAGGAGCCATCTCCAGAGGTGAGCAGAGTGTTTTGTGCAAGCCTCTGTTTCCTGAAAAACCCTGGTGTCTAAATATAGCAAGTATTTGGGCATTTTACTCTGGGAAGGGAAAACAGCTCTGGTGCCAAGAGATCCTCTTCTGTTTGCACAGCACGAGAGCTGTGTGTCCTCTGCCTGCTCCCAGCCAGGGGGGGTCCGTGCTGACGGGCTGGCTCACCCTGATCCTTCTCTGTTTCTCCCCCCCCAGAGCCCTATCCAGCAGGCCTGGAGGATGTCTGGATGCGAGGAGCCCCACACCAAGTGTTGGGCATCGAGTCCAGCCAAGGCATGAGCACACTGCAAGGCACTGTGCTCTCCTGGAAACAGCACAGCCCTCTTCCCGCTTCATTCTGAAACAAAGGGGGAAATATTCTCTGGTTTAATTCAGAGCTGAGGCAGGAAATCCTCATTCCCAGGGCCCTGCTGCTGTGGATAACCCATGGGTACCACGTCCTCTTACCCCGGCACAAAAGGAGGCCTGGGAAGAGGCATCCATTGGGATGTTAATTCAGTCCAATTCCCTCCCTGGTCTCTTAATCTCCCTTACAGGAGGTTTGGAACTGTGCAGTGGTATAGGAGGCCCAGCAGCTCCCAGGGCACTGTTCATTTTTTTTCCCAGTCAGGAGGGAGGATGCAGCTTCCAATTCTCTCCCTGATTTCCCAACCGGATAGGGAACCCTTAGGCCACCCAAAAACTGTTTTATTCACCTTGTTTCCAGATGCTGGGGGAAGAATCAGCTGTGCAGTGTGATGTCTCACTGCTGGGTTTAGCCCAGCTGCCAATCCTCTCCCTTCTCCATCCTTGGGCTGTTGGGAGCAGTGGCACCTTGGGCATCACCACAGGCATCCATGCTCATCAGCTCTGCATCCCCTGATGTGAAGGGGACAGCATGTCCCTCTTGGCCCTGTCACTCCCTGTCACCACCAAGGGCTGTGGGTGGGCTGAGTGACCCACCTTTGCCCCTGGTCTTTGCTCCTCAAATCAAGGAAAACAAACAAGTGGTGGGCTTGGTGCTCCCCGAGCTCTCTGCCTCCCTCACCTCCTGCCTGATGTTTTCTTCCACCCTCCTCCAATGCAGGATGCTGGAGGGGAGCTCAGAGCAGCCCTGTGCCATGGTGGCTGTCCCCTGGGCTGCTCCCCTCAGGTGGGTGATGGGTGCAAGAAGGGCTCTGCTTCCAGCTGGAACACCTCCTGAGCTCTGGAGCAGACTGTAATATCCACAGGCTGGGGAGGGCTCAGCTCCTGAGCAGAGCCTGGGAGGCTTTGCCTATAAATTGGTTTAGGCTGGGTTTTTTGGGTTTGTTTGTTTTTTGTTTTGTTGGTTTTTGTGGGGTTTGTTTTGGTTTGGGTTTGGTTTTTGTGTTTTTTTTTTGTGGTTTGCTTTTTTGTTTGTTTGTTTGTTAGTTTTTTGTTTTGTTTTAATTCCCCAGGGAGCTGGAGCTACAGACAGATCAGCTGCACACGGGGGCTGTGATGATAACTGCCTGTGAGCCAGTCCCGGGGACACCCTGGGGAAATGCAGCTCCTGACTGGAGGTGAGCATCAGACCTGGCGAGGTGGGAGCTCTCAGCTCATAGGGATCACCCAGCAGTGGTTGCTGCTTTCCCTGGGATGGAGGGGATGTGACCATCTGCAAACAGCCCCTGCCACAGAAGAGCCTCAGGTCACCTCTGAAGGCTGCAGGCACCAGGTTTTTGCATTTGATGGCTGTGCAGAGGGCAAGGGTGGCCCAGGCTGTGTGCAGGGTGGTTGGGTTCCTCTCACTTTTTTTTTTTTTTTTTTTTTTTTTTTTTTTTTTTTTTTTTTTTTTTTATTTTTTTTCCCCCTCATGGTATTATTTGATGGTTAGAGAAAAAAAATCTGGAACCATAACTGCAGAAATTGCTGTTATTTCCGGCTATCCCTGCAGAGCCCAGCTCTCCCTTCACCAGATGGATGAGCTTAGAGATCCTCCAGCCCCAGTGAGGCTCTGGGGGCCTGAGGTTGCCCTCTTTTCCATTTACCAGCTTCAGTTTTGCTCCCACCCCCTGGGCTCACAGCAAGAAGAGATCCCACTCCCCAGAGCAGTGCTGGGTGCAGCTGGGCTCAATGGGGCCCTTTGGGGAGGCACCCCAAGCCCTGGTTTGCTTTGAGAAGTGCAAAGCCTGTCCAGCCTGTGGCTGGAAGCTGTTGGGAGATGTCCCTGATGCCCTTTGCAGCTGCAGAACTTCCCCATGGTCTGTGTTCTCCCCAGCAGGAGTGTCCCTGCCCCAGGGACAGTGTTGCTCTGTGTGTCCCCAGGACACCTCGGGGACCAGGAGGGAGGGCAGGGATGGAGATGAGAAGGGCAGACCAGGAGAGGAAGGAGTTGATGGTGGTGGTCTGGTGATCACTGGGCAGCAGAAGGAGGAGGCAGAGAGGTGCCCAAGTCTCTGGATAGAGGTGTTGGACCTGGGTGAATCCCACAAGACCGTCAGCTCCTGGGTTACTCCCTGGAACCACATGGCTCCTGGCTGTCCCCACAGCCCCAGCACAGAGGTGGCCTCTCCCTCCTCTCAGAGACTGTTCCCCAGACCTGCCCCAGGCCATGGCACTGCTGCCTGCATGCAGAAATTCCTCTGGTGCAAGAGCAAAAACGTGTTCAGCCTCATGTGCAAGGAAAAATATCTGTATGTTCCATACACACAAGAAAGAGGCCTTGAAAACCAGGAGGATGCAATGATCAATAAATTACAGCTTGGATAATATTTTTCACCCTCACCAAATAAATCAGGTCTTATTTTTTCCCCACGTCCACAGCTTTTAATGGCAGCAACAGTGCCCTTGGTGGTCGTAAAGCTCCATCCTCTTGCCTAAGGGCCTCCCAAACAATTTGTCATTTGGCCTTGGCTTGTTTGCTTTAAAATTAGCTGGTCCAGACATTTAATAGCCCAGAAGCTGAGAAATCCAACAACCTAGCCCAGCTTCCAACTATCTCTGTGTGCAGCCCTGAGGCCTCCTAGCAGCACGGTGATGGGAAGGGGGCAAGCTGTGAAGTCAAGGATCATGGGGAATATTTTTCATCTGAGCTTTAAGTTCGCCTTTCCTATTTCCATTTCTTTCTTTTCTTCCCATCTTTTCTTTCCCCTCTACGGTCATTTCCCCTCTCCAGCTGCCACGAGCAATACTCTCCTTCCAACTGCACTGAGCAAGCCTGGAGCTGACCCTTTCTCATAGGTGTAAACACTGCCTTGTTAAAAGGGGATAATTCCTGGGGTCTGGTTAACCCTGGTGTAAAATCAAAGTGAACAGAGCCCTGCTGAGACCTCCAGCCATGCAGGCCATGACGCCAGAGCTCTGGGCTAAACAGCCAAAGCTTCACTGCTTGTCAGCTCAGTAATTCAGTGGAAGGTTAACTTCTCCCTGAAAGAGAAACGCTGCCTTTTGGGTTGATTTACAACCCCCAGACACAGGACCAGCTGAGGGAATGGGTCCTTTTCCCATCAGAGAGCCTTGCCAAGATTTTTTTCTGGCTTCCCCATTGGGAAGGAGCAGGGGTTTAAGTGCAGGGGGTGGGCAGCAGCCCCTGCTTTGACTTGCAGGGTTCTCAGCCCTGGAGCCCCTGCAGCCTGTGACAGTCCCCACTGTCCCAGTGGAGGCAAACCCAGGGCTGTCCACAGGAGCTGGAAGGGGGCAGCTTGGCTGCTATTGTCCCTGTTTCTTGGGAGAGGATCTCGTGTGTCATCACCACAAAATGATTTGTATATGGTTGGAGGTGTCCCATGGTAGCCCAGGGGCTGTAACACCCACTGTCCCAGGGCTGCCCTGACCCCCACCCCCTGTGCCCACTGCCCTGGATCCCGAGCAGATTGCAGGAATAAGGATGCTCAGAAGGCTTTTCTGAAGGGCAGGAAGGTGTGCTCTGGGGGTGGGAACATGAGGCCAGCCCTTTCCCCATCTCCTGCCCAGCAGCCTGCCCCAGCCCACTCTTGCATCCCCAGCCAGGGGAGCTGCACCCCAGGCCAGCTCAGCAGGGGCAGCAGCACCCGGGATGGGCTGCACAGCACCCACTCCTGCTCTGCAAAACCAAAACCTCTGAAGGACACTGTGTCCAGGCCAGCATGCAGGAACCCACACCCTCCAGGCTCCTCCTTCCACACTGAGAGCAAAACCAGCTCCCTGGTGTTATTTTTTCCTATGTGACCAGTGGGGCCAGTCATAGACAGCTCCAGTAATTCAACCTGAAATGCCAAGAATCCTATTTCTGTCCCTGCTCGCCCGCCATGGCCTCAGAGTGAGATAAACTCTCTGTCTGTCTGTCTGTCTGTCTGTCTTTCTCCCTGTCTGTCTGTCAGTCTGGGCTGTGCCCGGAGCCCGGGGGCTGGGGGCTGACTGCAGACATCACGGGAGCGAGGGGCTGAAAGCATTTTGATTGCTTCCAGGATTACTGCCCAGCATGTTTATTCCTCCAGCAAGGCTGACTTCATAACTCAGGGACTCCTGACAATGTATATATATTGAAATCTTATAAGAGTAATGACCGTATCCAATGATATTTTGTCCTCATCTTGCCAACATAAACAACTCTCTGGACTTACTGAATTGCATTGGGTCATCCCGAATAATTAGGCTCGCATGTTCCATTTATTACCTTGAAAATCCTTTCTCATTGTATTTTATATATATATATATATATGTAATATGTTTAAATGAAAACCAGATACAGCTCTGAAGGAATTTGAAATATGAGGCTGAGAAGCAGCAAAAAGGTCCTCTGCTAATAGGAAAAGCCAAGGGGAACTGGAGGAGGTCAGGTGTGAGCTGCTGGGCTCAGGATGCGGCTCTGCGGACACCCTCGTGTCTGAGGAGTAACTTAGATACCAGTAGTAGTTGCTAGCAGTAACTGGTGAGGTTGACCATACTGGTGGGATGCGAAGAGGAGTGGGGTGGGATCCTGACATGCAGGTCTGCCTTGATGTCCTCTTCAGCACTCAGGTAGCTCTTCAGATGGCTTCAGACAGCAGTCTGAGGGTGGGGTGAGGCAGTGTGAGTCCAGAGACCATCTCCACACCTTCCTGAAAATTTTTGTTCAGGGCCCAGAAAGTCCTCCGTGGCATCAGGAGGCAAGAAGCTGCCAGCACCCAGAAAGAATGAGGCTGCAGTGGGGTGAGGCAGCCCTGCTGGCTGCCCCCATGTAGGGGCAGGAACCCAGAGAGTCTTGCCCATAGAAAATAATGTCTTCCCTGGAGCCCTGTCTGGGAGAAGGAAACCTGAAATGTGGACAAGCCCTGGAGCTGCTACCTGCAGCTGAAAATCACCATTCCATGAACTATTGAGACCACATCATCAGCTGCTATTAACCAGGTTGCTCCCTGACTTCAAGGGATTCATGGAGGGGCTTTGGAGGATCTGACAGCAGAAACACTGATCCCAGTGTTTCCCTGGTGGTCTGTGACAATGTACAGCATAAATGAGGCACAGCAGCAACCCTCAGGATCTCGAGCTGAACATAATCCTTGCCAAAATGTCTCCTCTCCCCCTCTCCTGCAATCCCATACATGCAAGCTGGGTGAGCTGCTCCACGGGGATTCCCAGCCCCAGTCTGCCAGGGATGCAGCAGGATGCAGGATGCAGTGCAGGAAAGGCAAAATGACCAAGTCCTTCCGTGCAAAAAATGCCATTTGCAGCTCTGCTTTCACTGTTCTTCCTCTCTAAATAACATCCCTCTGCCAGATCCAAAGGAATGACAATCAGCAGGGATCTCAGAGACCCAGGACAGTGGCATTCCTGGGGCCGTGTGTACCCAGAGAGCTGTGACTGGGAAACCCTCTCCAGACACTGCACCTCACCTTGCTGGTGCCTGCAGGGCCCATCCTGTTGGCTTCCAGTGGGAGATCCACTGCTGGTTTGGTTTTCTTCTCTCAATAAAGAAAAGGAGGAGAAGTGTGAAGGTGGAGCAGACAAACCCATCTCGGGTCAGCGCTGGTGCCTTTGCCATCTTCATCCTCAAGAACTGCCCCAGAAACACTCACAATGGGAACCAGACAGGGAAGTCCTGCCCCCTGCTCTGCTTGCTTAAAACCAGGTCACTGAAAGAGTGAGGTGTCAGCAATGCCATGGGGCAGGTGTCCTCCAGAGCCACATCACCCAAAGCCACCTGAAGACACTGAGGTCCAGGCTGTGGCCACCCATGAGGTTCCTGATGGGGCAGAGCTGGCTGTAGGGTGGTGGGAGCATCCAGCAAGGATATTCCAGGAGGATCCTGTGTGGGAAGTTGGGAGCAGCCCTGCTGGCTCTCCCCATGGTTCTGGCCAGCCCTGTTGAGTCCTTCACTTGCATGAGCACCGAGAGTAAAAACAAAATGACATTCATTAGATGTTTTAAGGAGTGTTCAGGCATGTAATCCTCCTGGAATGAGGCAACCATAACAAGTTACTGTAGTTATTGATGGTCATGTCAGTTAGCCTTTTCCCAGGATTAATCACCATCCTGCTCATGCCCTACAGGATGTTTTTATCTCCATTTTCTCCCAGTGCTGCAGCGTGCAAAGCCGGCTGGGCTTCCGAATCTGGGGGGGGCAGGGTGGCTCCTTGGATTTAGATCCTAAATATTTAACAGTTTGGAAAGGTTTGGTTCTCAGAGGCATTGCTGGGGCACAGCTGCAACATTTCAGGGTTTCGCCATGGGGAGTCTGAATTCAAATGTCTTCTTGGTGAGGTCTAATGTGCAAAACAATGGGAATTTCCCCAAGGATGTTTGCAGCCAGCAGGAAGGATACTGTCCCAGGAGAGGTCTTGCCTTGGCTACCACTGCTGGTGCATCTAGCACAGGGTCCAGAGAGGATGGTGCAGAGCCAAGGCAGAACTCCCCACACCCAAGAGGATGGCAAACAAGGTACATCAGTAACCAAAACACTTGAAGAAGATCATTCCTTTTGCTTTGTTCTGAATACAAGAAGAAGGCAGGGGGGTGACAGGACAATCTCTGTGCTCAGCATGGGAAGAGCACAGCTCAAGGGTAACACGAAGCAAGTGCCAGATGCAAGATCCTGGGGGGCTGGCTAACTCCCCAGCTCAGCATGGAGAAGCAGGGCTTGTCCCACTCAGGAACATCCCCTTGGGTCTGGGCAGCTCCATCCAGCACCTGTGCTTGGGGTCAGGAGCAGCACGGGGTGCAAACCTTCCACTACCAGGATGAGAAACCAGTGGGAGAGAGGTGGGTGATGCCATGGGAGATGCAACTCTTGCAGCATGCCCTGCTCAGCTCATGGCGTGCTCAGCCCCAGCAGGGAAGATCTCCTGCTCAGTGCCTGGAGACATGAGGTGTTTCACAGCCCCCTTGGCCCTTGGAGCTGCCAGAAGCAGAAGAGCCATGGGGCAGATCTCCTCTGCACCTCCTCAGTCTATCCAGTTCTGCCTTGCATGCTGTTTAGGACAGAGTAGAAGAGCCAGGCCCTTCTTCTCCAAAGCCAAAGTCCACCTCATCCACTCTCGCTTTTCTGTCCATCTCCAAAAACTGTTGCCTGTTACTGCTGCAATGGGGTAAATTAAACTTTTTGTCAGCATCATTTCCTCTGGTTCAGCTAGGTGGGAAAGTCTGCATTTTACAGCCCATTGGCTTCTTATCCAAAAGGAAAAAAAATAAAAAAAAAAAAAAAAGAGAGAGGAAAAATGTCCTTTAAATAGAAGTTTCCATGCTGGAAGTGCCTCTGGAAACAGAGTGGAGGGGGGGTCAGCAGTATCAGCCATAGGTGCAGGCGGAGTGGGGTTCAGGGGATGGACTGGGACATGGCCCATGGACAGGCCCCATTTCCCTCCTGGCACATCCATAAGCTCCTTCTCCAGCCATCAGCTTGACAAACCTTGCTGGGCAAGACCAGATCCCAAGCTTTCACCCTGCTCAGAAGAACCCCAGGAGCCTGGCAGCCATTCCTTGGCATCTCGAGGGTGTGTGTCACCCAGTGCCCTACAGATTCAGGGTGCTTTCTTGTCACCCCCAAAGGGTGGGAAACACTTGCCATGCCCCAGCAGAGCCCCTTTTCTTCCCTCCTGCTTCTAACTTTTCCCAGCTGCTGAGTACACCCCTCCCCACCCCATGTTAACCTCTCCACCTCCGTTGCTTTTTCCCCAAACTTGCTTAACAGGAGAACTCCCAGGATTATTTTTTGCAGCCGGAACAGCTGGTGGGAATACGGGCTGCCTACAGCAGGGAAAGAGAAACAAGATGCTTGGCTCCTTTTTCCAGCTCCCTGGCCCCCGATAAAAGCCATGATCACCGGAGGAGACCACCAAGCAGGTCTTTAAAGTCCAAGGCACCACTGGGAATTCTCATTCAGCTAATGATGCTGTGGATGCAGAGTGCCCTTCTCCTGCTGGGCTGGGAGCCACAAGCCATGCAGGGCAAAAAAGACCCTGGTATGTCTGAGCACCCCCTGGGCAAAACAAGACCACCCCAATGTTGTCCCCAGCACCTGGGCAGCTTTGCTCTGTTGTGCTCCTCTCAGCACCTTTCGGATACATGGAGAAAAAAAGTGGTGAGCTGTGCTGGGGGGACTGGTTTTCAGAGCTTTTTCCAGTGTAAAACTGCAGCTGTGGGCATGCCCTCAGCTACAATGCAGCCTTCTGGGGGGAAGAGCTCAGCCAGGTCTCCTCTGATGGAGGCCATGACCCCCCTGAGACAGGGAGGAGGGAGGATCTCTCTGGGTCAGGGAGGATGTCTAAGGACACGGGTGAATTGTGCAAAGCTCAGAGCTGGGCAGGTTTTGCATTGCTCCAAACAGCACCAGAGGCTGATCTGCAGCACACACTGCTCCACAGACCTTACTGCTCCGCTGGCTGAGTAATTTGCATTTAGTCAATACTCTTTTCTGCCAGTTTTCTGCCTTCTGTGTTATCACCAGGGATCGTTATTTCATACTGTAATGATTTATCTGTCTCTCTGAGCTGTGACTTGGCATACGCCACTGATGCTGTTTCTCTGCTGGGATGGGATCAAACATGACCCAGCCTGGCAGGAGGCTGGGATAAGCCATTGGGAAGCCCCAGTACCTTGGAAAGTGGGAGCAAACCTGAAGGGCTAGGGATCTAGAGAAAGAGTTACACCATTTCCCCTGTTTTATTCCTAAAAAAAAAAAAAGACCTTATTGTGCTGCTGGTAGCTGCTGCTGAGGCTTCCCCCTTGCAGACCAAGAGAGTAAATGTGTTGCTGAGCACAAAGTCAGACACCAGTCAGCCCGGCCTCTGCTGGGGGGTTTTGCTGACCCCCTGCTCTCCTGGACCCTCATGTGCAAAGCCTGAACATCTGGCTCTGCACAGGTGAGGGTCAAAGGCTCAGACACTGGTGGAGGATGAGAGCAACTGTGGTCCATGCTCAGCTGTGCAAAGCTCAGGTCCTCTGTCTGAGCTCATCTCCATGGAAAACATTTGGGGAGGATGCATCCAGTTTGGATTCATCATGTGGAGCAGCTCGGCAGGTCCAAAAAGCTCCTCTGGGGCCCTTTGCAAGCATTATCCAATGGATTCCACCAGCCCAGCCATTGCTTTTGCTGCTGGGATGTGGATTTGTCATCCGAAAGCTGCCGAGATGAGGGCAGAAAGCGCGGTCTGTCCCTTTAAGCCCAAAATGATGAGTGTATTTCTGGAGGTTCTGGAAAAGAAGTCAAGACTATTGGCTTCTGCGTCACCAGCACCGGCCATTGATTCCCTGGAAATGTTTCATATTTGGCCAAACTGGCTATTGACGGAATACTTTCTGATTTAACACTCTCAGCTGCAGCCGGGACCCAGCTGGGTTTTGTTAGCTCCAGAGAGACCATCCTTGCCGTGGGCTGCTGCAGGAACACTGCCAGCACAGCCCCCTCCTCCTTCATCCCAAATAGACATTGCAGCTTCTCTAAGGAGATTTGCACAGGAACCCCGGGTTGTTTCACCCTTCAGCCTCTCGTCATGATTATAATTTATCTTTTGTGGCTGTTATTATTTAACTTCTGCTTTAAGGCAAACAACGCATGCGTGATGGTCAGCTCCAAACTGCTCTCCTCCCCATCTCCAGTCCAGCCCTCCGTGGGCAGCAGATGTTGGTGTCCTCAGGACCATCCAGGCCTTACACCAACACCTTCCCCATGTGCTCCCATCAGAGCCCATGGTCTGGAGAGGGTCCTCCCTGCTCCTCCTTCCCTCTCACCCTCCCTGGCTTCCCCTCCTCCTCCTCCTCTCTTTCTCTCTCTCTCTATTTAGACTGCGTTCAAAATTCAGCACAAAAGCTCTTACAGCTCCCTGGGCTGTGACCCAAACAGTAAAGAATGTTTATATGCTGGTTGCCTTCCATTTCTGTGTATTACTATTACACACTCACACACGGCGTTGCCGGTGCCTCCGCGGGCTGCTGGCCAAGGGAGCTCAGCCAAAGCAAAGGCATCTGGGCCCTTCTGGAGAGAGCAGGAAGAGAAGAAGGAAAGACAAAATGCAAGAGCAAAAGAAAAAAAAAAAAAAAAAAAAAAAGGATTGGGAGACAAGCAGCTCCTGCAGCCTGTGCCCCTGCTCCTGTTATGGATGGGGTCAGGGTGTCCCGCAGAGAGGGGGGTCTGCCAGGCTCTGCCTTTCCCAGCAAGTCCCCCACCATCTCGTTTGTCACCCCCCTGGGTTGGCCCATTGGACTCAGGCAGGTGGTGGGGGCTTGCTGTGGGCCACAGACTCAGATGGAAGGGTGGTAGATATGACCAAATTGGGGAGCTGGCTTTGGACAAGGGGCAAACCCACCTTGCTGCAGCATTGCCTGGCCACGGGNCAGAGGTCTCAGAAGGGGTTAATTCTGTGCAAAGTTGTCACACAATGGGGAGGGCTTGTTCCAAGCACCAAATAACTTGCAGAAGTAATGCATTTGTTCCTAATTAGGATAATTGCCCCATCACTTTTCTCTGTGGCATTGGCCAACCTAGCTCAAAAATGTCTGAAAACACCAACTAACGTCTGACCAAATTTAGGAGCTGAGTCAAGTAACGTATCGCCTTGATTTGTCCTAAAACCAAGAACTGGCTGGGAGTCTTCCCTTCTATTGCATTTCCAGGGAGCATAAGGAACCCATTGTGCAATTAGTGGCAGTGTTTTCACCAGCCTTGGCAGGGCTCTGCCCTCCTGTCCCCTGCTACATCACCTCCTGGGACCCCCAGGTGGTGGATGTGAGCTGGTGGGGGGGTTACAGATGTCTGTTAGAGGTGCTGAGCAGGGTATGGCAAAGCAGAAGATCAGGGCTTGCCCACTCCTTCCTCACTCTAGCCCTCAGTTTAGAGGTGGCCAGGGCATGGATGTGCCTGGCCCTAACCTGTCTGGTGACCCCAGCAGAAGACCTGGGGACAAGATGAGATCCTGTGCTGGGGGATTCAGCTTGCAACCATCACTGCAGCTTTCAGCTGCAGCAGTCAGTGTCTCCCCAGCCATGGGACACCTTTGCTGGGAGCTCAGCACTACAGCAGGAAATTCTGCCCATGGGGAGGCTGGGAAGCTGAGCCCACCCATCCCCTGCTCTCCAGCCCACACCAAGGAGGCTGGAGGGACTGCCCGTGGTCCTGGGTGGGAAATCTGATGGATCCATTCAGACCTGGACAAGAGCTGGGCTCTCCCACCCACCTGACTCTGCCAGCAAGATGTGATGCTGAGACCTCACCAGGGACCCCTCCATCTTCAGCAGGGCACTGCCTGCCTCACTCCTCACCCAGCATGTGGGTGTTTCCTTCTCCCTTTCCAAAATACTCTGAGCAGCTCCTGGTCAGTCCTGGGTGCTGATGACCCCAGAGGAGTTGGCTCTTGAGAGAGCTGGTGTTGGGTGTGACCCAGGAGAACATCCTCCAGGACATCAGCTTTCCCCACCTGTGCCCTGAGCCTGTGTTTGCCAACACTGCCTTCCCTTGCCCTGCGGCATCTCTCTCCTTCTTGAAGGCCATAGGGTTGGAATGGCTCAAGGCAAAGCCCTGGGGGTAAGCTCTGCTCCCTGCCATGCACTGTTCTGCCCAGCACCTTGCAGAGGGGGTGTCCATTTCCCTCAATACCCTCTTTGTGCTCATCTTTCCACATTTACCCATCCTCTTTAAGGGTGTTTGTCCCTTTCCCCCAGGAGTGTTGCCATCTAAAGGTATTTGGAGGAACCCATTTGCACTGTAAAACTGACTGATGATTAAGCCTGGAAGTTAATTCAGTTTTCTCCCAGTCTCAGCCCTGCCAGTCCAGGAGCTGCCAGAAAACAAGCAAAGAGCACTTTCCTCTTGGCTGTTTGTTGTCATCCCAATGTGTTTACCTCTCACATCTCGTCTCAAAATGTTTCACCCTCTTGTGACTTTTGGAAGCTTTGGGAAGGACCAGGCATTGCTGCCCTGGTCAAGCAGCCCTGGAGCTCTCTTTGCAGAGACACATTTTTTTTTCTATGGTTTAAGTTTTGGAGAGGGGTGTCCTGCAAAGGGGGTGGCCAGGGGGTGTTGGACCTCTGGTGGCCCAGCCTGGCTGGGTCTGGGGGCTGCACTGTGCCCACAGGGTGGGCATGGCTGGTGACATAGCCCTGGGGGGAGCTGTGTCCTTCTGCTCACCTTTCCTGATGAGTGGCTCTGGGGACTGTCCCCTCTCTCCAACCCCTCTCCTCACATGGAGGAAGGGTTAACAGCAGAAACTCTGGATGAAAGAGGGAAAGAAACAGAGAGAGGACTTTCTGAGTGCCAGGACATCCACTGGAAGCAGTGAGCTGGCCAAGCCCACAGCCCTGCTCTGCTAAAGGCATCCATTTCCCCTCTGTATGGATTTTCCACCTAATCTCCACATTTCACACAGACGTGCTGAGGGGGTAGGGAGGGTCCAGACTGAAGTGTTCATTCGTTCCTCCAGCCCAGCTTCATTCCCACACCTTCCTCTGTCTGTCTCCTGGGCTGGGTACACCTTTGCATCTGCTCTTGCCTTCCCTTCCCTCTCTTTTCACCCCTCCAAGGGGCCCTTGTGCTGTGGCAGCTTGGGGCATCACCTCTGACCAACACCACATTTCTGGCACACCCCCTGTGCACACCTATGGCTTCTTCTAAATAAAAAAAACCCTTCTTCTAATAAAAAAAACAACAACAACAACATAGAAGAGTCCGTTTCTTTTACAAAACCATGGACATCTCCTCATTCATGTGGGAGCAGATGTTTTTTTGATGGGCCCAGTGGCTGAGGCAGGCTGAAGAAAATCAAAATTCTGAGCCAAGCACGTGACTGCAATGCAAAGCAAAACCAGCTCTGCAAAAGTCTCCTGGCAGATAAAATCAAGCCCAAGAGGGGATGTGAACCTGAGAGGCCTGAGCAGTTCTTTATCCTCTGGACTTCCCAGGCTCCAGCTGAGCAGTGGTTTTGTCCCACCAGTCTTTGTTTATTTTTTGACACCGGGGAGGTTTAAACTGAGGCAGAGCAAACCCAAAGGGAATTCCCCTCGCTGCAGTTCTGCCTCAGCTGCTTCAGAAATCCCAGTCTGGGAGGTCACTGGGGCAGGACCTGATCTTGCAGGACCAGATCCTCCTCTGCAGGGTGCAGATTTGTCACTCTCATAAGATCACTGAATGGTTTGGGTTGGAAGGGACCTTAAGGCTCATCCAGTTCCAATCCCCTGCATGGGCAGGGACACCTCCCACCAGCCCAGGCTTTGAAGACTTCTCAGGAGGAGAACACTGGTGTCCTGTGGGGTGTCCTGTGGTTGGGGTTGCCTCCCCAGCTCTTTCCTTCTGTCTCCAGGTAGCTGTTACATTTGCTCCTGGGGAAAGCCAGACCCCTGGACACTCACATTTCTGTGCTCTCCAGGAAGCACCTAAGCCTCTGGCTCTTAGTCCAGGTTGATCCCCTTTCAATCTCCCTCTGGGATCTGGGCACTTAATAAGTCTTAGCATTTTATTAGCAGGTGCTAATAGCAATGGCACAGAGCCACATATTTTGAATTCAAATCCTCCTTGGCTTAACATGCACACTCACCCCCCTGGCCAGCCAGCAGCTGGGATCCAGACAACTCCTGCACCCCAGCTTGGAGCTTTTCCTCCCAAAGGGGGAAGCAGCCAATGTTTCCTGCTAAGCAGAGCCTGAATCCAGGGGGACACCAAACCTGCAGCACCCAGACCTGCCCTGAGGAAGGAGAAACCACCCTGCCCCAAACAGCCTTTGAAAACCTCTCCAGCCTCCAGCAGGGAATCTCTGACAGGCAAGATGAAGCAAAGCAACAGCCCAGTTGGTAACCATCAGCAGCAGCTTAGGGACTGGTCCAGAAGGGTGTCTGGGCTGGTCTCATGGGTGCTTATTGAGCTGTTCCCACAGGCTCAATGGGAAGGTGGCAGGTTCTTTCCTCAGGTGTCCCCAGTTTACCTCTCCACTTCCAGATCCCAAATATTTCTATCTGAGGAAACCCTTTGCCTGGTTCCTTCCTCCCAGCAGCCATCCTGCCTGGGTGTTTCTCACACCTTGGAAAGCACAGAATGGGCTTTGGAGAGTCAAGATATGGTCAGTCCCTTAATTCTCTTCAGCTTCCAGGCCTCAGTCCCTGGTTCTTGTGAATCCTGAAACATGCAATACTTCTGATCTATGGGATGGGGATGTGATGCCTACAGACAGCCCCAGCGAGTCCCAGGGGAGACCACAGTGCCTCCAGGAATCACTCCTAACCCCAGCCTTGCCCAGGAGCTGCCCTCCTTCTCAGGTGGAGCTGAGAAAACCGGTGCTCAGTGACCCTTCCCACTGACTTCCTCCCAAAACAAGATGCAGGACCTGGGAGGGCTGCCCGGGATGACCAGCTCTGTACTGGAAAGAAGGATAAGGAAAAGCAACGCTCAGGAAACACACAGGAGCCAGGAAAGATCCTGTTGGTAACAGGGGGCAGGGCAGGGTGAGCTGGCTGCTCCCTCCTGCTCCCCGAGGACCAAGCAGATGCCCTGAGTCCAAGCTGCACATCTGGAAGTTGAATCCATTAAAACAAACCCTATTACATAACAAGGGACATCTGGAGCCTGTTACCACGACAGTTTTAGTAAAAATAGTTGGGTTTTTTTTTTTTATATGATCTCTCCTAAGAATGTGGCAGAGGGGCTCCGAGCCAAAGTCCTCCAAGAAGGGCTGTAACTGCTGCTCATAAAACATCCCCCACCTCCTGCTCGGGGCAGGGATGTTTCCTCTCTGTGCAGAGGCTGTGCCTGGGGGTATGGGGTGGGTGGGGGGNGGGTGGGTGGGGGGTGTCTGGAGGTTTCAGGTTGGAGACAGGTGCAGTGCTAGGGCCAAAGCCAGAGGATTCACCAGGGTCCAAGCTCTGAGGTCTGCAGAGGCTTCGTGCAACCTCTCAGAAGAAAAGAACTGGGCAACCTGCACCCAAAATCTCATCTTGTGGCTTTAGTTTGTGGGAGGGAAGGCCAGCATTCAATACTGTGTCTGTATGTGAGGAGGAGCCCACCAAAAGCTGGAGACCACAGAAGGGCAGAGCTATCTGAAACTGTGGCTGCTTTGGTCATCAAGATGTAGCATGATTCTACAATTCTATGATTCTATGATGAAGCAATCTGTGGGCTTTGTTGACCTCTCCAGACCAGGGGCCAGGGGCTGTGTGCCTCAGTGTTTTCTCCTTAGCACCCTGGAGCCTGGAGGAGAGGGCTTCCTGCTTGAGTCTGTAGATAATAAACACACTTTGCTTTGGAAGTGCTTAGGTACTCCAGGAACAGGCAGGATGGATGGAGGGAGGGAAGGAAGGAAAGCCAAAATTTTCAAACAGTGGTGTCATACCTCCTTTCCATGACAACTGGAATAAGCAGCCACTTACTGGAGTGAGAAGATCATGGCCACACGTTTCCTCAGCACATGTCCCTGTCATCTCTGCCTCATCTTGACTGGCAGCCCAATTGCTTTTCATTGTCACTTGCAATTTGCATCATCCCTGGATGTCCTGGCTGTCCTCTTCTCACACAGCTCACTCTACCCCTTAGCACCTCAAAAAACATCTCCTTCCTCTCCATCTGATGGCTAGAACAGGACAGCCTCTATCCATGGACTTTGGCTTTCTCTAACTCCCTGGTAGGACACCTCAGTTTGTTTCTCCTGGGAGCTCCCCCCTGGCTGTGAACTCAGCAGTGCTTAGCAGAGACACAGCAAGCCTGGCAAGTGCTGATCTGGGAGAAACAGAGGAAATCTTGAGCTGGAGGTGACTCAGTTGGTGGCTGCAGCACTCCTGGAGCCAGCTCAGCAGCAACACTCTGGAAAGGACCTGGAAGGTCACTTGGGCACATGTACTTGGTGCTAAATATTGAAGTGTGGTTGCTAAGGGACGTGGGTGCACTGAGGACTAACTCAGGTGCCACAGCCAAGATCCAGGCTGAGCATCTACCAGGTGCTCCTGCCAGAGGTTTATAGCATTGCAGTTTTGGCTTCTACTGCTGCTGCCATTCTGGTTCCCCAAAGTTCCTCAGCTGGTCCAGGCCACGTGCCAACCCCCTCCAGACCCCATCCTGGGTACACAAGGTTGGGTCCCTGCTGCTCCCCGTGTTTTTGACTGGGCTCATTCCTGGAGTGCAATTCCTCAAAGGTGGAAAATGAGGAGGGGAAAAAAAAGCAGACCCCCCCTGTTTGGACTGGAAGGCTAAATTTCTGTGTGGGTTTTAGGGGACGTGTTGCCACATGGCAGGGGAAGCTCTGCTTTCTGGACAGGAGCTGGGGCTCAGTGTTAACACCTTCTGAGCCTCAGAGCAAGGCTGCAACATTTCCTTCCACACTGGGCTCTAGAACACATGAACTGAAACCCACCTTCTCCACTCATCTGCCATATGCACCCCCCAGACTTCAGTTTTCCAGAGGGTATCACCTGGGTATCCTTTCATCTCATGGCCAACAGACACATCCCTGGGTGAAGCCATCTCCCTGTGAGCAGGAGGCTGCTGGAGCTCTCCTGCTGGAAATGCTTCCCTTCTCCTTAACCCTGCCCTTGGAACTGGTGGGGCTCTTCCAGATAATGTGCAGCCAGCCTGGAGATGGTCAGGCCAAGTGGTTTGAGTCTGAGAAAGTTAAAAGTAAATGGAATCAGCCTTGTAACTGGAAACAGCAGATTGCTTCCATTACACATGGGGTTACCACTTCAACCTGCAATAAAAAATGCTGGAAAATTGTAAGGATCTTTCTTCTTTTTTCTTTCTTACTTTCTTTCTTTTGAAGCCTGTCTCCCACTCTGCAGTCTCTGACTGAAACTGAAGCAATCCTAATATCCTCCCTGTTTCCCACCTGCTGGTAAGTCCCTCCTGCTGTAAGATCCCAACAGGGCAGGACACAGCCAGGTCCTGATGAGCTGAGGGCAGAGGAAGAGGGGACAGTGGGAGAGGAAAGGAGGACACCAGCTCCAGGACACTGCTCAGGGCTGGTGTGAACCTGGTGTCTGCTTTGGTTTCACCTTTGTATCTCTGGGAGATGTCTGTCCAGCTTCTTCAAGCCTTGAAAACAAAAGGTCTTTATTTTCCACCTCTTTTTTTTTTTCTTTCTTTCTTTAACATGCAGATTTAAACACTGGGCATCAATGGGAAAATCCTGTGTTGAAGAAGCATCAAATGGAGGCTGCTGAGAGGTGGGGTCTCAAACTGAGTACTTAATCTCTTCGTGCCTCTCAGATGGCCCCTCTGCATCACACTCTTTGCTGGAGCTGCCTTCTCCCCCAGGCCCTCTTTCCATTCCTCCTTCTGCATTTGGAAGGCAGTGTACATTGCCTCTGATTTTCTACCAATTTTATCAAAGAATGACTGGGAATAAATAGAGCAATCTGGAGAAAAACCAGAGGCTCAGATTAGCTCCAGTTCACATTCTCCTTGCTGTTTCCCACTGGTGCTCTCCCCATCCTCAGCCTGTGGCTGTCATTTCTCCAGCTGGAAAAGCAGCAAAATTGCTGGATCTGGTGCTTTTCCATGATGCTGGCAGACAGTTTCTTCCTGGTCACCCGTGTCCCAGCTCCTGGGACCAAGGCAAGGGAAGATTTATTTCTGCAAGCTCCAGGTGCTCCAGTGGGCAATGGGAAGGAGGCAGATCCCAGATGTGCTCCAAGGGGAATCAGAGATCAGTGACTTATCACAGGCAGGAGTGTCCCCAGCTCCCTTGGGTACCTTCCACCCTCCTGTCCCAGTACAAGGTGTCATGGCTCTGTCCAGAAACAGAAGTTTGGCCTCAAAATTCTGGAGCGTGAGGAATCTACTAAGAAGAGCAGTAAGTTCACACACTGATTTGCAGATACTGTAAGGAACCAAAGCCCAGAACTCTGCTCATTGTAATATCTGACATAATTGAACTCATTATTTATGCATTATCAGCATGAACATTTGACACTGGGAAAACACTTGCAGTTCCTGAAAGGCTGGCAAATTCTAGCACAAGTGTTTATTCATGCCAGAATCTAAGTCAGAAACTCATTTTTCTTTCTTGTTGGGTATTTTATCTGATGGGAGCAGGGGCTGCAGTCAGCAGGCAGAGCCCGGTCCCCTCTGGGTTGAGCTGCAGGCAAGGAGGGGCTGCCCCAACCATATATTCATGGTGGATTAAATGCCCAGGTAGTGAGAGGCAGAGGAAAGAGGATAGCATTCCACGTTTTGTCCAAATTGCTTCAAAGCTCTCCAGTCCAGGGAAATAGCTTCCAGAGATCCCATTGCTTTTCCTTGTTCAGAGCATCAATCCAACCCCCGTCAGGAGGAAGGGTGCTCCTGCAGATCCCAGCCAAAATCCCAGTGGGCAGCTGAATCCTGTCACCCTGGACCGACCCCACCAGCAGTGATTTACTGCAGAGAAGGTCCTCAAGAAAATAAATAAAGAGCAGGAGGTGGTGAGGAGGGACAATGGAGCTGTAAGACCCCACAAGGGCTGTGGGGGGGGACCCGACTGCCGTGTCCAATGTCCTCCCTGGAGCCCTGTGCTTTAGGTAAATATTTGAAATCCTTGTAAATAAAAATCGTGCTTGGGAATGGGGGAGAAGCACTTTCACTTCTCTCCCAGCTGTCTGGGAAAGGTGAACACGCTGGCCATCAGCCAGGCAGGGAAGTACCCAGAGGATGTGGATGGGCAGGGGATGGAGGAGGTGGCAGCAGGGAAGGGTCATTGGCAAACCCCATCCTGTGGGTCACCTGTGGAGTGGCTTTGGGATGATGGAATCCTCTGAGGACTCCTCTTCCCACATGGGAGATGTCAACAGCTCCAGGTCCATCAACTCAGCCTCAGACAGGATGGACTGAATGAAAAATGTGCCCAGCAGAGAGCAGAGCATGGGGGTGAGGGGGGGGGAGTTAGGTACTTGCCCCTGTGAGCCTCCATATCCCAGCAAGAACAGCTTTGTGTCCCTTCCTCTCTGCCCCCCTGTGCCTTTGGCCCCTTCCCACCACAAGGGAGCTTCCATTGCTCCTCTCAAACCGCAGCCCTGAGCTCAGGAAGCTGAAACCTGGATTTGCCAGCAAGAGGAAAATCAGATTGTAGGAAATGCAGCATATGAAAAAAAAAAAAAGAGGAGGGAGTGGAGGGCTAGGGGGAAAAAGATTGTTTTATGGCTCCCAGAATCTCTCCCCAAGGTTCAAAATGTACTCCCTGTGCCAGCAGGCAGTGGGACAGCATGCCTGGAAACATCCTCTTCTCCACAGCATCCCAGGGGCTGTGGGGCTGTGGGGGGACTGGGTCAGGAAGAGGTTGGCAGGGAAGATTGTGGCTTTGCTCTGGCATCTTCCCCCCCAGCCTCCAATCCCTCATTTATTTATTAATTTGTGTTTTGGCATGTTACCTAATCCCTCCCATTTTCCATGGCTGTCACAGCTCCACTTCCATGGCCAAGAGAGGATGGAAAATACGGTTGTGGGGTTTGGGGTTTTTTTGCTTTCCTGGCAGGTACCTGATTACTGCTTAGAAAAAGAACAGCCCTTCCTCCCCCAGAAATGCAGCAGTGGTCCTGCTCCTCCTGGATAATTAATTAATGTTATCTCATTCTGTCTGTCTGATGGGAGCAGCCAGGGTGTCAGCATCATGACACCCAGTCCCAGCCCAGCTCAGGAGTGGGGCAGAGCTCTCAGGAGGGTAAAACTCCCTCATGCCTTTGGCAAGGTAAACATAAGAGACAGCAAAACACATGTTCCTATTGAAGGAAAACCTCACAACCCCATGGGGGGACACAGAGACCCTCAAAGGTGAGAACCACGGGGAACCAGCTCCGTGGCTCCCCTGCCTCTGAGCTTTACACGTCCACCTGCAGCACCAGTTCTGCTTTGTGTCTTCCTTTTCCTGCTGCCAAAGGCTTTGTCCCATCACCCCGTGTCAGCCAGCTGTGTCATCACCAGACACCCTTCGGTGTGTCACTGGTGGGGCAGAGGGGCCCGATCCTGCCCTGCCTGGGCTGCTCTGCTCACGGGGGGAGCCGATGCCGCTCACAGGCCGACGGGTTCAAGCCATGGCCAGGAGCAGGGGCTGGATCAGCTCCTGGCAAGGAGACAGACTTGTCCTGCACGAGACCCAAATTAGAACAGACAAGTGGTGGAAAATGGCTTTTGAGGAGGTTGGAGTGGAGACAGCCATATCGGGTGTCAGCCGAGCAGGAGGGGCTGGGAAGGGCGAGGCAGAGGGACCCCAGGTCCAAGGTGGGACCAACCCCACCAGCATCTGCCTTGTGGTGAGGAGCTTGATGAAAGATCAGAGGACACCAGGGGATCCTGCAACAGGCAGGACTGACACCCAGGGAGGAGTAAGTCTGGGAAAAGTTAAAAAACGGGAATTATCAAGTTGTCAAGCATGAGGTTAGAGAGAGTTGAAGCTGTGAGCTGCATCCTCAGCAGAGAGGTGAAGGCAAACACAGGCACCAACACTGAGGGGCTTGGAGACACAGAGAGCACCTGCAGGTGTCACAGCTACTTGATAACCACAACAAGGTCACTTCTCCCCCCTCTCCCAGGGATCCAGGAGGAGATGGCAGGGCAGGACTCATGCAACAAGACCTTCCCAGGAAGAGGTAAGGGTGCCCCAGCCTGCAAAGCCACCAGGAGGGATTTGGGAATTGTCCCAAACCCAAAAGCTTCAGCTGCAATTCCTTAAGAAAAGCTTAATATTCTTCATGGAAAGCAGCTGGATTTCTGTTGATTTAAGCTAAACCTCAGATGTGGGATAGCTGGCATGGCCAGTCTCCTACTGATGCTCAGAAACACACAGAGGGAGGAAGAAGGTAAAAGCAAAATAACAGATTTCAAATTGGGGGTCACCTTGTTTTGCTCTATTCCCTCTAATTCCTATTTCACAATCTTCTTCTGGGAGCTGGTGAACGGGGGACCTGCCCCATGGGTGGAAACACAGTGGTGGTGATGTTTCAGCCGCTGAGTCCAGGACAGAGCTGCTCATTTCTTTCACTGCTTGGCTGTATTCAGGAAGCCCTTGTGTAATCGGGGGGTGTTGGTGGGCAGGGGCAGAGCATTGCAGAGCAGTGAGCAAACCATTCATCTGCTGTGCAGCTGCAGGGAAGCACTGTCTTTGCACACCTAGCACTGGGAAACACTGGTCTGGGAAAACTGGGGGAGCTGGGAGCACTTGGGCTGCAGCCCACACTGGCCATGCCCACAGCAGGGTACCAGAACACTCGTGTGTCTGCTGGTGCTTGAAGTGCCTCGGCTGGGTTCCATGTCCGTGGTGCCTGTGTGTAAAAAACCCCATGGGTCCTGGCCCTCATCAGGATGAAAACTCAGCACCCCCTGGCTGTAGCTGCCATGGTCCCTCTGTGCCAGCCCCTGTCCGTCCTGTCCTGGCTGCCTCTCACCCTCCCCATCCTCTCGGGAAAGGGCAGTGGTGCTTGTGGAGACTCGGAAGGAAAAGCTTTGCTGTGCTTTTCCATCATGTGCAAGAGGCTGGGGGTTGTGCAGAGCTGAGGGGAGGCTTGTGCCAAGATCCAGCTTTGCAGCCCTGCTCCCAGTCGGCCGGCCAGCCAGATGAGCTGGGTTAGAGTTTCAACCACAAGCCACGCAAAGGAAGGAACAAACCCAAGGGGCGGTGGGGCTGTGACCTCAATTCAACTCAGGGGGGGGAAGGGGTGTTGGTGTCTCTCTGTTCCTGCATCCCCACTTCCCTTGTGAGGGGTGACTCCTCTCCATCCCCCTCGGGGATGTTCAGCCCTGCCAGAGTGGTATCCAAGGGTCTGTGGGCATCCCTGGTGTTGGTGCCTGGGTGAAACCCTCCCATCCCCATCCTGCAGGCACATTGGGCAGGAAATGCTTTCATTTTACATACAGAGCTGGGACCCTCAGAGCTCCCCAATGTCCTTCTCCCACACTACAGAAAGCTTTCAATTGATCTAACTTTTTAATAAAACATCCTGCAATTCTTGCAGGCTTTATCTCCTTTTCCTTTCCCTCTAGAGCTGACACCACCAGAGCTGTGTCCCCAGTGAGACACTGTCTCCCTTCCAGCCCTGAAGCTTTGGTTGTGGTTCAGAAGTTGCCCCAGAGCTCTCCAGCTGCAAAGGGATGCAGGGAAGCAGTGCTGGTCCCTCTCTCTGCCCTTGCCTGTAACCAGGGGGGTGCTCTAGCACTGGGGAGCAGAAGGAAATACCTGACATTCCTGCTCCATGCTCTCATTTCTCAGGCAGGCCTTGCACAGCTGAGCTCACTGGGCTCCTGTTCTATTATTGAGGGAGATTTTCTCTCTCCAGTAATGCTGCTCTGCCTGGGGTGACCTCTCAGGAACAGCCTTGGGAGTGTGGACCGAGGAAGATGGAGGGGACACAGGAATGTTCTGCTGCCAGGCTGGGGTCTGGCATCACCCCTGCTGAGTGAAGAGCTGGGAGAGAGCAAGGGCAGCCTGAGCTCCAGGGATGTTTTCCCTTTCTGTCCCAGACTGAAAAAAAAAAAGGAAAGGAAAGAGGAAAGGGAAAAGAAAGAGGAAAGGGAAAGGAAAGTAAAGGGTGTCAATTCTTTATTTCTTGATTTCCCCCTCTGCTGCTGCTGCTGGCCGGCAGCTGTGCACAGCTCTTCCAACATCTGGAGTCTCTTGGCTACTGGCTGGGGCTCTTGGAGGACGTGTGGGCTCAGGCACATGCTGCCTGGGCCCATGGAACACGGGGAGACAGTGGGACTGTGGCCGGGGGAGCGGGGCAGCTGCTGGCTCCACGGGACCCCCAGCTCCAGCTCTGCCTCCCCTGCCCACCCCTCCCCGGGGATGGCACCTCTTGGGGTGGCTCTGACAAGGAGAGGGGGGCCCAGTGTCTGCTGGGGGGGGTTGTGCAGGGCTGAGACAGGTGAGCCAGCGGGGCTGAGCCCAACTTTCCATCCCTGGCCCCCTTGCTCCTCTCCTGGCTCCCAGATGTGGGAGGCAGCGGCCAGCGTGAGGAGCGTTCCTGCAGCAGGGCTTGGGAGAAGCCCAAATTCTTGGGAAAGGTACAGAGGGGAAAGGGGCTGCTGCTGGCCTCATCCCAGTGCTGTGGGGATAACAGTGTCCCTCTGGCATCTTCAGCCATCCCAGTACCCCAGCAGCTGCTGTTCTTGGGCTGTCTGGAGGTGGAAAGTGTCAGATTGTAGGTACCAAACTCACCATGGAGGCTCCTGAGAAAATGGGGATGATCCTCTAGGTTTATCATGGAGACTAGAAGGCAGCTGGGTGCTGAAGTTTGGGGTGTGCACACTCACGGGGCCCATTTTGCCACCCCAGCCACGGCAGGAGCCATGGACACCTCTGGCACACGTGGCAGGGTCAGGAGTTTCCTGGCCTGGGGGTTGCTGGGCTGGAAGCAGCAAAATCAAATTTCACCCTCAATTTTGGTGGGTTTACCACTGTTGTTGGATGTCAGCTGCTTTACCCCTGTGAGGGGGACACAGCCCATCTGGCCACAGGCACTGGAGCTGGGCAGGAGTGGCTGGGAAGCCACTGGTCCCCTCTGGTGCTGGCCCTGGCTGAGCAGTCCCTGGGTTTGGAAGCTCTCAAGGCTTTCAGGGAGGGACCTGCCTTTTTTTTCCCCTTCATTCACAGACAGGGTCATTTTGATTTGTTAGATGCTTGTGTAAGGATATATTTTGTTAATTATTTATTATTATTTATGTCCTGTCTCTCATGTATGGCATCAGAGAAGTGGAGCCAAAGCCTGGCAGTGGGGAATCTTTGGTCTCACTGGTTTGAGGGAGCAGAAGCAGCTAGGTTGCAGACATGGTAGGGATGTAAGACTCTGCCTGCCACAAATTCTGTGTTCTTTGGACCACACTGCTGGCACTTTCCAGATTTAGGGACATGGAGGGGAAGGAGAGGAACCAGCAGTCATCCACCTGGGCCCCAGCGTTGTTCCCTCTGCCTGGCAGGGACACTGTGAAAACTGTTTTTTCAAGAAACTGGACTCCAAGGCTCAGGTCCCAGCAAAGGACCAGCCTGCTTCTGATGGGGGACCTAATGATGCCACCACCTGCATTAACCCCTTCCACAGGGAGACCAGGAGGGGGCTGGGGTTTGCACTGGCCTCTCCGGCCCCTCTGTCACCATGATTTACACCAGCACAGCCCTGATCCAGCCCAATCCTGTGGTGCTGAGAGGGGCTGGAGGTGTTGGGCTGTCCCGGGCTGCTGGGAGCAGAGTCAGGAAACATAAAATCTGGCGGGGCTGTGCTTGGCAGCCTGGAGCTGCAGCCCGGGGACTGCCACGTCTGTCAGCAGAAACCACGGGGTCTAAATATGCTCCTTCCCCCTTACCCCCCTCTCCTCCTTCCCCATACGGCCCCCAGGCTCGGAGGAAAAGGAAGGGGAGACATAGGGAAAAGTCTGGATGAATCCCAGGGGCATGAATCCTCCAGCCCAGGTGGGGTGGATGGTTGGGGTCTCCCACAGGGAGAGGAGTGGGAAGCCCCTGGGGTGCCCCTGCAAAGGTCCCCTCCTCCTGCCATCCTCAGGTTCCTCGTTCCCTCCAGTGTCAATCCTGCCTGATGTCCCACAGCCACCAGGTTTGGTGTGTCCAGGGAAATTGTGTCCTCAGGGAACAGTGCCACCAGAGCCCCCAGGAGACCAGCAAGGTCCCCACCAGGCCAAGGAGGTTGGGCTGGTGAGGAGGCTGGCAGGGGCAGCTGCTCTGCAAGGACGTGGAAAGGAAAAGCCAAGCTCCCAAGCAGGACTTCACAACATGTGAAAGTGTTTATTTCATTGGATGGAGATGGAAAAACAAAACTCCAGAAGCAGCCGTGGAATAAAATCCCCTGCAACAACCCCTGGCCGGGAGCTGCCAGCTCCCATTCCTGCTGTGCTTGGGATCCAGCTCACAAGGTCTGTGGCTCCCAGCCCCTCCAAGGAAACAACGAAGCCCGGGAAGGGCAGTAATGAGTCTGTGAACAATTAATGTGCACGGGACCAGGCTCTGCTTGGCTAACCCTGGCCTAAAGCTGGGGCTGGCAGTGCTTCTCCAGCTTGAGGCCAGGGGGCTGTGAGCAGGCTCTGGTCCTGAGAGGCAAATGCCATAAAATAGTTGAAATCTCTCTAAAATAGTGGGACGGAGTGGACCACAGGGCAGAGGGGAGAAGCAGGTAAATCACACAAAATGCCATTACATGAACATATTTGTTGAAGAACACAGAACATCTCTGCACCTCCCTCTTCTGGAGATGCGCTGGCAGAGGACCACTGGTGTAGGACATTCCCACCATGGAACATCAGACCACAGGGCATTTGCAAGATCTGTTCCATCAGAAGAGCTCAAGACACTTGGCACGTGCTCAGAGGTGAGACCTCAAAGCAGGGCGGCCAACTGGGACCCACTGGGCGGGTCTCATGCCTCCCCAGCAGTCAGCTGCACTGGCTAGGAAAAGATACGTGACTTTCCCAAGCTCCCCAAGGGACTTACAGAGAAGGCTGAGCCAGATGGCAGAGTCCTGACTCTGGGATTGACTGGGATTGAGACCTCCCAACTCTTTGAAAGAGCAGATGTGGTGAGAACCGGACTTGGCGTAAGTGTCCAGGCTTTGGAGCAATGAGAGGAAGGAGGTAAACCAGAGATAAAGGCAACTGCTTTGAGGTGGTGAAAGGACCTATCCAGAGTTCAGAGGTCAGGTGTATTGCTGTTTTGCCTTTTGCACATGAAAGCGGTCAGATGGAGAGGCTCTGATGCCAGAGGAGATGTGAAGCAATGCTCCTTCCAGCCCTCCTCACATGATTCCTCCACTCAGACCCAGCAGAAAACTCCTGGAGAGGCAGGGAGAAGTTTTGAGAAGACATCAAACACCTTCATTGCCTAGGGAATTCCTGGATTTTTTTCTGATACGAGATAAGAAGGGATACAGTGCATGCCAGCAAGGGGGAGCATGGGTAATGTGAAGAAAGGGAACAAGGCTGAGAACAGCCTTCATTTCCCACTGGCTGCAAAACAGCAGCTATATATATACATGTATATATAAAATGTATATATAACATGTCTGGAAATTTGCAGGGGGATCTGGCCAGCATGGCTCTGCATCATTCCACCAGGCACTTCACAAAGGAGCTCTGCACTGTAACACCCTGTGGGACAGGATGGCAGCTCCCAGGCTGAAAAACACCTTTTGGTCTTGCTGGAGTCATCCCAAGGACCTGTCTGTGCTAAAGCAGGCAGTGGATGTCCCCTGACCAGCTCCTGTGCAGGCAGGTGAAGCTCAGACCTGCCCTCCCTACCCTCCATATCACAGGAACCATGCAGTGTCACCGTGATGATGTGCCCAGATGGAGAACCTTGGCTGGGAGAGTTTGGCCTCAGTGCTGACTGGGCTGGCAATCCCTTAGGTGGGGAGACTGTGGGAACTGGGACAGAGGGTGGGGAGAGGAAGGAGGGTGATTAATGGAGATGATGAAATGAATGCACAGCGTTGGGTTTGTTTTCCAGTGTCTGTTTAGAGCAAATCCAACAAGACCATCAGATCTATCAAGGTGCAGCAGCTGCATCTCCTGAGGCTTGACACTGGAATGAAAAAAGTTTGTTCTTCTCTATGTCACACCCAGGGAGCAGCACATAGCTTAAGCCTCTTGATTTCATGAACTAACACAGCCCCCCTCCTGCACATGCTCTGCTTGCTTTGAGATGTTTCTGAGGGATGGGAATGACTGGTAGCTCTGTTTCCCTCTTGATGCTTTGGCCATGAATCCTCTCAATTCCTCCAAGGCCAAGGGGCTGGGCAAGGGAAGGTGGAGTCCAGGAAGCATCCTTGGGGATGGACAGAAAGCCAAGAAAGTTTCCAAGATGGAAGCCATCCAGCATAAATACAAGGCTTGGGCATGTGTGTGGTCTCCATAAATTGAAACTACTAATTGGCTTTAAATTTGGGGTTACAAAGAATATGGTAAGGCCTCATAACTGAAGCTGGCACTGACGAGCAAGGTCCAAGAGATGCCTGTTCCTCAGTGCCCATCACTCACCGTAGGGTCAGCAGCCAAGAAAAATCCTCCCTGACACATTCTCTGGAGATTTTCCTCCTGCTCCCTCCTCAACACCCTCCAGTGATATCTGTCCCTGTCAACACACACACATGGTCAATTCAAAACCTTGCTAGCAAAGAGAGAGAAATCTCCAAAAGGAGCAGGTGTCCTTAAATCCTGTCAAAATCCATCAGTGCCGTCTCTGGAGCGCAGCCAGCCCCGGGAGCCTGGCCTGACCCCGGGATCCATGCAGAATGCTGGTAATTAGGGCTTGGGAAGCAGCAGCACTGGCAGAGAGGGATTTGCCAGGCTGCTGGGTGCTGCTGCCTGCCCTGCCCACCCCGCTGGCACCCAGCCCCTGCCCGGCAGCGGGAGCAGGCAGCGGAGCATCCACCTCCTCAAAGAGCATCCCAGGGATGTGCCGGCTGCCAGCCCGGCTCCTGGGAACTGCTGGGGATCTGGGCAGCGGGTTTTGGCATCACTGGCACCACGGGCAGGGGACCCGGGGGTCAGCGGGGCTGGGGAGGTGATGGGATTGGTGGTGAGGAAGGGGCCGTGTGGGAAGGGAAGGGGACGGTCAGACAGCAGGGCAGGAATTCGTTTTCTCCTCCATAATTAAGGGAGGAGGACACGCTGAGGGAGATCCTTCATTCAACCAGAATCTGCTCTAAATCTTGGGAGGCTGGGCTGCCAGAGAGATAGCAAAGGGGTTAAGCACTCGTTTCTCCATGGCTGATGGAGTTCGGTGCATGTAGCCTGGAGGTTGTCCAAAGGGCCTGATGTTTTATGTCTTTGGGATGTTTTTGTCTTCCTTCAGTTGGGGCTGGTATTGTGTTTATATCAGCGAAATTCTGGATGGTTGCCTCTTTGTTTTTCTGGGTTTTGAGGGGGTTTTTGGGTTTGCTGTGGTTTTGCTTTGTTGTTGTTGTTGTTTTTTTTAACAAACAGCTGCTGCTTCTGCTTGTAGAATGTCATACCACTGCCTCCTGCCAGCAGGGAGAAGCTCCGAGCAGGGCACGGGTGACAAACGTGATGGTCCCTGGCAGAGCTGCCACTGTTCTGGGTGACACACAGGAAAACGGCTCCATCTCAGCTGCTCTGCCAGCAGTGACACCAGTGGCTGCAGAGAGGAGATGGGGTGAAGCTCCTGCTGAGACAGACACCAAAGCTGCAGGTTAGAGAGCTCATGACGTGTTCTGGTGGGGTCCCAGAGCACTCCACAACTGGAATCATGTTTCTGATTCTGCTTCCTGCTAGCCTGGGGTCTCGGTGACATGCCAGGAGATGGCACTGCCTCGTCTGCTGGGGGTCCCATCCCTGCCCAGCCTCCAGTGCCAGCCCCAGCTAGCCCAGCTTACCCACCCAGTCCTCTGCTCCACAGAACCCAGTCCCACCATCCCCACGGCATGCCAGCTGCCAGGGCATGAAGCCACCAGGAGCCAAGGCAGCCTTGTCACCCAGGCCACACACACCACTGTCCCCTGCTTTGCACCAGCATCCCGAAACCAGCACAAGAGCAGGAATGTGAGCAAACACAGACCCTGCCTGGCCCCCTCCTGCCCCAAATTCCACCCAGTGCCGAAGAGGGGATGATGGCAAGCAGGAGCAGTTTCAGTCAGCTCTATATTTACTTATGAATTCCAGTCAAGGAGGTGACAAAGGTGCCAGAGACCTCCCACCCTGGGGCTTTTCACCCAATGCACTCCAGCATCTCCCCTCACTCCCCAAGGGGAGCAGCTCCCCCTGTCCCAGGTACAGCTCCCCTCTGCTCAGTCTTTTTCCTTCCTGACAGCTCTCCTTGCTTGCCTGCCTGTCTCTCTCTGGTCCTCCTTCTCTGAATTTACTGGAAATAAGTATTTCTACAGAAGGAAATGCAACCAAATCAAAAGAGAAATGGAAAGAAGCACCTCGAAACTTGCTAGACAGGCACTTTCTGTGCAAGATCAAGGGCCAAATTCTGCTTTCATCACATTGGAGAAAAATCTGGACTGTCTCCCCTTGAATTAATGGCATTCCTTTGTAAGGGGAACAGAATTTCATTCATTCTCGCCTCGAACAGCAGCAGTGGGGCCATTAATCCTTCCAGCTTCCAGTCACGTCTGCCCCGGTTCACAGCTCCAGCAAGTCCTGCATGGGAAGTCCCAGATCATTTTCCTGCATCCTTCCTTGACTTGTCAGCTCATGATAAACACCATCTCATCCCCAGCCCAAATGTAAAAGCACACTGAGTGATTACATCGCCTCCAAACCCCCTCCAATGAGACAAGATGTAATTTGCATCCAATTTGAACAGCTCTGGATTTCCCCGTGGGCTTTCTCCTCCCCCTGTGAGAAATGGCCAGGGGCTTAAGCCTGGTGTCTGCTACAAGGTGTTCAACCCATGGTCCCTTGTTTGAATGCAGGGATGGCTGGTCCAGTTTTCTGCCAGGATGGCTGCTGGGGGAACTGTGCCAGATGCTCTGTGTTGCTGCAGGGGAGAAACTGCCCCTGCTCCCTGCTGACAGCAGAGCCAGGAAGCTGCCACCCTGACACCAGTTCCCAGCCCTGAGGAGGAGGTGGGTGAATGCTGGGAACTGATTTGACAAGGGAGGCCAAGAGGGACCTTCAAATACCTGGCACATCTGGACACCTGGGCTGACCTCCCACCAGCTCCTCACTACTGCACCCACATCTGGCAGGGGCCCTGCAGCACCTTCAAGAGGAACTCAGAACACATCAGCTGCCCTGACCAGACCCACCTGGGCCCACTCCCCTGCCCGTGGCCCCTGGGCTCTATTTAAACTCAGCCCCAGGGCGTTACCTCCCTGCCTGGTCTGGGCTGGCAGTGTGTCTTTTGCTCTGGTTTCTGGGGGTCATGCACTGGAGTTTGTCTCCAGTCCTCTTTCTGGATGCTTTTTTCTCCCAGCTGGCCCCACCAATGCTGTGGCTTCTGTGATCAACTTGCTCCTGGATTTTGCTCCTGGTAGGATGAGAGCTAATATTTTTTTGCTGTTGTTTTTTGTTTGTTTGTTTCTTTCTTTCTTTTCTAAAAATCACAATGGGAGAACAAACAGGTAGTGACATTGATAAATAAGGTGGCACCCCATAGCGTTAAGGTTTTAATCTACTTAAAGATGGGATCAGGTGTAGGGCCAGGTTCATTCAAAGCTGGCAGCCAAGGTTTGGCATCCTCTCTTTGTAGTGCAGAGTGAGAGATTACCTCTTAATGCCTCTGAGAAGCAGGGAAGGCAGAGGACCAAGGCAGCTTCTCAGCAGTGCTGGTTGGAAGATAGCAATGGCCAAAGCAATGGCCAGGCTGTCTTGTAGGACCCAGGCACAGAGAGGAACACACACCAAAGCACCTCAGCCCTTAGCAGTGGGTGAGAGATTAAACCAAAGGCAGGAGGCTCCGGGCAGGCTGAGGTTACCCTTGGCAAGGCAGTGGCTGTCTGGGGACTAAAAGGAGCTGTGGGAGGGGGGCTGGCTGCCAGCCCTGGGGGAGGGCTGGGGTGAACCTCCTGAGGTGGGATCCCATGCTGGGAGAAAGGAGCTAAAAGGGTTTTGGCACAGCACCTCACATCAGTTTTCCCCTTGGGAGGGAGCACTGTGATTGTCATCACCACTGCAGATATGCTCTACAATCAGAGTGAGCGTGGAGGACAGCATCCTCTGAGCCCCACAGCATTTTCCTTCCAGAGCACAAGGTTAATCTGACTTTTTGGAGCTGGGGCTCTGTGAAAAATCAGTGGGAATAAGCCTGAGGGAGGTGCTGAGAGCCCAGCACCCCACCAGGCAGCAGGAGCCAGGTGCCTCAGGGCTGGAGGACCCTTTGTCCTGAGGTCAGTCTGATGGCATACAGTGATTTTTTTAATTTTTTTTTTTTTTTTCCTGCCCTTCAGAAACAACCACCACTTAGGACAACAGCCCAGTAAATGTCTCTTCTTGCAGAAGTCCCAGCAAATTTGGATGGGGATGGGGGCTGGGGAGTGGTCATGGGGTTCTCTTTGGGTTGTTGTTTTTTTTTTTGAGCTTGATCAACTCTCAGATGAGCCAAGCAGCTCGTGCAGCTGGAATAACCCCGTTGATTTACATGAATTCCTCCAGACACACACTGGGGTTTATGCTCTACTGGCATTTGCATTTCTACAGTCTGGACTGAGGCTGGGAACTTTTATTGGGTGGATTCTAGCAAAACAGAAGGCAAGGAATAAAAATAACTCTCCCTTTCTGGGCTGGGTTGATTGCTCTTACACCAGCATAAATCCAGGCCAGCTCTATTGATTTTTAAGGAGTAACTGGGTTTATGCTGGTGTAACTATGTCCCCAGAGCTGTGTGAAATGTTCACAACAAAACCTGAAATTACATGAAACTAGCAGAGCTTTACTGTTTTGGGGTTTCACTGCAAATTTGGATCTCAGACCAAGCTTGTCAGAAGATTCCTTAAGGTTCATGAACCTTTCAGTCAAGCCTTGGCCTAGCGTCAAGCCAAGCCTGAGCTGATTTATATCTTTGCATGGAAATAATGTGAAATCAGTGGGTTTTTTTTTTTTGGTCTTGAAGCTGAAGCTCACTGCTTGCAGCCCAGCTTGGCTTTTGAGAGGTCGATTCTCTTTGAAGGTTGAGCTCAAACCCCAGTCTGCAGTGGGAGCTGTAGGAGATGCTGTCTAGATTAAACACAGGCCAGATTTGGGGTTTTTATGCACAGCCCTCCAAGTATGGCAGCAGCAAGGTCTGACCTGCTGCTTTGTGCTCAGAGCTGGGGAAAGAAAAATCTGATGTGATGCATTAGGATGGAAGGAGAGACGTTAGGACCAGTTGACCCACTGGTGGCCAAAGGGAAATGAGTGCTGTTATTCCCAGTCCCAGACAGCCCCTCTGGGAGCTGCAGGAGCTCCTCTGACACTGCACTTCCCACCCCAGGGCTGGTGGCTCCTGAGGGGTTTGTGCTCTGCAGGCAATGGTGCAGCAGTTGGCTGTGGTTTGGCAGCTCCCTGGCCAGTCCCAGTGGGAAGTGCTGGTGGCAGCCCCAGGGGGATCTCAAGCCCCTTGAGCTGTGCAGGGCCACTCCTGGAGGTAGCCCAGCCTGCCTGGTTTGTTTCTTTTTGTGGGCAATTTGGGGTGAAAAAGGCCAGGAGTGGAGTGTCCCTCGGCATCCATCGGTTTGGTGTTGCCACGGTTTGGGAGTATCTGGCTCTGGAGTGTGGTGTGACCCATGGCATGGGGCACATCCTGCTGTGACACAGCCCCACGGGACCAAGGGCTTTGCCTGGGCTTCTGCGTGACCACCTGTGGCTTCTTGGCAGCAAGTGAAAGGGCCTGGAGTGGGGCAGAGCAGGGAGACACTTCTGCACTAGAAGCAGGACAAAAGCAGTTCCAGATTCCTTGCCACCATGCAGCCCTTTGCTCAAAAACCTGTGGGACAGGGAGCACAGCGACTCCTCTGAGAAGCTCCCAGTGATGTTTTTTGTTGTTTTGTTTTGTTTTTTTTCATTTTGGTGTTGCTGCAATGCTTTGGAAGTACCTGGAGCATCCAGATGCAATCACAGCCTCGTGTGTGCCAACCTTTGCCAGAAACTCTGGCCAGGCTGTGTGGCCAGGCTTGCCCCTGTGGAGTCACTTCTCAAACCAACAAGAAATCAGGAGCTGAGGTTTTCTGGAATGGCCTGCAGGAGGTACTGCAATAACCCAGGAAGGGTCTGCAGATCCTTCCAGACAAAAGGCTATAGCTGCTGAGCTGGGCTGCTGCCTTTGAGAGCTCCCAGAGCCAAGTTCTCAAGTGTCCTGCAGTGATGGAAAAGATCCCCAGAAATGAGACCCCCACCTTGAGGCTCTAAACCCAAATGTTCTGACTCCCTAAACATGTTGGAGCAGCTTCACCAGCTTGCTTCCTGCAGGACTGCTCAAATGAACTTTTTGGATGGCTGGACAAGTGCTCAGCAACTGCTCGTTGAGCTTTTTCTTTGGATAATGTGATCATGTTGTCCTGGCTGCTTCGTGGCAGTCTTGTTTGAGGGTTTTGGGGACTGAGGTTCACTGGCAAACCTGTGCTTATCTAATCTGAGACTGGAGAGCAAAATGTAACCTTCTTGGGCAATCAAAGCTAATGAGTGCAATTCAGATGTTAACTTCTGGCCAGCCATGCAGGGAGAAACAAGCCAAAATGAGATTAATAGAAAAATCAATTTGAGGGACTTCATATGTGCTCGCAGAGATGGCCCAAGCAAAACTAGAGGTGAAATTCAATGGATAAATAACTCACAATGAGTTATTTGCTCGGCTCTACTTAAGTGGTTGATTATGTGAGTCTTTGGTTAATTGACTTATTGAGTGGTTGGCCTGGGTTTTTGGCTGCTGGCTTGCTCTCTGCACGTTTTTGCTATTAACTCAGCTGTTTGATGGAACAAGTAGTCTATTGTCTATTTTTTTTTTTTCTTTTCTTTTCTTTTTTTTTTTTTTCTGGCTATGTTGGCGTTTGGTTGGATATTGGCTCTTGGGTTAATTGAACACATCTGCTGCTGGCTGTATGGTGGTTTGCTGGGTTCATCACTGCCTCTTTGTTTCATTGCCTGCCTGAAGTGGCCATGGCCCAGTTTGTCACAGATGGGATGTTTGCCTACCTAATTTCCTGCTCCTTTGCACTTGCAAACCAGGTTCTTGCTCTTCCTCTTGCCGTTTGGGGTTGCCAAGGTCTCTTTCGTGGTGCTTGGGCTCCTGAGCTGCAGTGAGGGCTCCTCCTCCCTGGGAAGGCACAGTCAGTGCATCACCTCTAGGACATCTCAGGGTTGTCCCTGGGGAGGATGGACAGTTTCTGGAAGTCCATTCCTGGCTGTTGCTGTGCTCTGCAGTCCTGGCATGGCTCAGTCTTGACCTTTTACTTTTTTAGATTGAATTATTCATGGCTTCTGTTGGGAAATATGGCACAGGAGCTTTTGGGTTAGAACAGGTGGGATGCTGGCTCAGAGGGAGAGGGGAACAAGGGGGGAAGAGACTTGCAGGAAATAATCTCTGGAAGTCTTAAAAAAAAAAAAAGCTTGGTTGATTTGACAAGCACCCTTCATGCTTTTTGTTTGCTTCTGGAGCATATCCAACTTTAGTTTGGAGGTGAAAGAATATTTTTCCACTGTGGTAAGAGCCATTCCTTGGAAATGCATGCTGGGTAGCCTAGAAATCAGCATCCCACAGTGAAAGGTAGGTTTGAGAGCAGAGCCAGGAACCCGCTGAGGGAACTTGATGAGGGCCAAGGGTGGGAAGGAGAGATCCTTCTCTTGCTCTTCCTCCATGCCTTGCTGAAAAGCCATCAGCACACTGGTCCCTCAGGGTGGCTTGGCTGGGCTGGGCTCTGGCTGATGTGAGAGGTGTTGACTGGAGCTGAAGCTGCCTTGACAAGCCCTCAGGGAGACACTCAAATGAGCTTCTTTACACTTCCCCTGCTTTTATTTTATCTGCCATCCTTTTAGAACACTCTCACAGAGGAGCTGGCAGTGTGCTTGTGTCCTGCTGTACTTCCTGCTTCTCTGGGGGGTCCCAGGGGGATGCTTGGCAGTGTTGGTGTCCCCAGAGCCCCCTGAGTAACCCCTTTGCAGTGCACCCTGTCCCTCAGGCTGCGCACAAGGCATGAGCTGGCTCCTGGTGTACAAACCCTTCAGGTCAAGGTTAAAGTTGGGGCCAGGGTGGGAATGCAATCAAACCTGGTCTGGGATCATCTGAAGGAGCATCCCTTCTGTGCAGCACCCCTCTCTGCCTTGCTGACAGGTGACTCTTGTCCTGTAATATCCAAGGCGGGTTCCCTGCAGGGGAGAAGGATGTTTGCATCCTTGGGCAATTCCTTGGCAATGGGTTGGAGGCAAAGGGTGGGATAACAAGGTCCCACTGAGGTCAAGCCTTCTGTTTCAGACCTTATCTTGGATTTCTCTAGCTGTAGAGTGGCCAATGCAGTGGAAACAACTCCTACATTAACAACCATTTCACCCTTTTGTCCCCTTCTTCCCCAGCAGGCAGCCAGGGCTGGGCTGGCAGGAGCTGTTCTGGGGTACACCAGGGAAGATGCTGCTTGTCTAAAGCTCCCTGGAGGTCACTGAAAGGTAAGGGAACAGAATAGGCCAAATTCTACACATTTTTGTTGCTGTCTGAATTTTCTCCTGTCTTGGAAAATGCCTGCAGGGCTACCTTGCTGGAATCCTAGAGAAAAACACAGGGCTTTGGGAGGGCAGATGAAATGAAGGTGGTTCAGGAGGTTTGGGTTTGTTTGTTTAGCTTCTTGGAGAGGCAGTGAGGAAGAAGAAGGTGAGTGATGGGGTGATTCACACTTAATGTCAGTTGAAAAGGACAATAAGACAATGAAGGAGTAGAGAAAATGTGAACGACCAGACCAGCAAGGGAATATGTATCCCAAATCTTTGGTGTCTTCTGGGCACCTGGTCCTTGGCTCCTACCTATGACCCTGGGCTGCCCCAGGACAGCATCCCCAGGGGCTGCCCCATTGCTATGGGGTGAGGATCAAGCCTGGGGGTGATGCTCTCAGCCAAGAGCCCAGCCTGGGGCTCAGGCCATCTTGTATCTGTCCTGTGTGGGGTGTGAGCAGCTGCAGCAGGTCCTCCTTGCCCTTGCTCAGTTGGATACAGATGCAATTCCTGCCATGTCTTGTCCCTTGCTGAGCTCACAGTTTGTTTTTAGCCCCTCTGTGGCAGCCATGAAAGAGGGGAAGGAAGTCTCTCCCCCTCTGCTTCCCAAGCCAGGGGAGAAATAGTTCATCTGCCAGCATGGCTGCTGATGGATTTTTGCCTCTCAGCATGGGCTGGGGTGGGAGGTGAGGGTGGCTGTGCAGGTGCTGAAAGATGAGGGGGTTTGTGTGCCAGCACCATCGATAGCTTGGGTCCTGAGGCAGTAAAACAGTGAATTTTGCCATGGATGCTGTGCCTGCATTGGCCACCCTGTGCCTGCATTTCTGTAGCCAGTTCCCTGGGGGGTATGTTGGTGACATGGAACCCTCTGAAATGCTGCTGGGTTAGCTCCTCCTGGGTAGGTTTACTGCAATGGGTTGTGTGGATCAAGTGATCAAAATCAAATTGGATCTGCCCAAAGAAAGGGCTTGAATTCACATTGCCAAGCCAGCACCTCATCCACTGAGCCAGCTGGATCAGCTCCACCATGCTTCTGCAAGCTGGAGGCACCCAGTTTCCTCTGATCCTCTGTCCTCCTGCTCCAGCCAGCCCCTGCCAGGATATTTCTTTAGCTCTCTGGTTCAGCTGGACTGGTCTGCATTAAGCAGTGAGTTTCTTGACAAAGCTAAGAGCCATCCAGAAGGATCCCAGTAAGGATGAAGATACAGGGGGAGACCAAAGAAGCTCTGAGGTGTTGTGGGGCTGGCAGGGTTTGTGAGTGCTCAGCCCTGAACAATTATCAGTTTCCCTGGGCCTCCAAACTGAGTTTTTTAGCCCCCGTGAAGTGAGGACAAGTATTAAAGTATGGATCCTTGTTCTATGGCAAGGAAGAATTTTCTGGATGAAAGCTTTAATTAGATTTGTTTGGACCACGTTCACATGCCTCCTGGGTTTGCTTTCTATGAATACTTTAAATAACAGTGTTATTGGCAGGAACAAACTGCAAATTTGGGGTCAGCATCTCTGCTGATATAAATCAGTGCTGGCCTCTCCCCGGTGGTGGAGGTGCACCAATTTACACCCACAGAAAGGCAGAGTCCCTAAATGAATATTGAGAAATTAGTCTTGGAACATAAACTTGGAGTGAAAACCTCCAAGTGCTTGTACTGGAAACCTTATCCTGAGGCTGCAGCAGCTTTCAAATTGCAGCAGGGAGCATCAACCACCAAGTCAGCAGGGGATCCTGACATCTTCCAGCACCTCCTCACCTCCTCTCTCTCCTCAGATTGCAGGGTTCTGCTCCCAGCCAGCCCTTCCCATGTCACCTACCCACTTGTTACCACCACCTAAAGTGAGCTCCATGGTCTGGACTGGCTGCCCCAGGGGCAGAGCCTTCAGCTTTCTGGGGCTTGATCCAGCCCAGCCCCTGGTGGGGGCTTTGGGTTGTTGAGTTTGGAGGCTTGAAGGGGTGGAAAGCAAGAGGGGATGGGGCTGAGTTTGGGAATGGCAAAAGAAAAAGGAGGTGAGGGGGGCCTCTGATTGCTGTCTCCTGTAGGAACTGGAGCATGCCCAGAAACAATAAATGTCCAGTGGTGACTTGATGTGAGTTAGGATGGAAAAGCATCACAGAGGGTGCATCTGAAACAAAGCTCTTGCTTTAAACTTCAGTGAACTCTCAACCAAATTATCGTGCATTTGCAAAGCTGGGCTCCACATGGGCCAGGGCTCTGGGGAGGGGGTGGTTCCCTCCCTGGAAATGCAGAACCTGCTCAGGACACCTTTGGGCAGTGCTGCAGATGGGGAGAGGTGTGGTCAGGGATGGATGGGCTGATGCAGGAGCAGAGGAGGGAGCTGGGTGCTGTGCAGAGGGGATGTGCTGCCTCAGCTCTCTGTTATTCCGGGGGGCACTTAGAACCAGACCTGGCAGGGACCAGGTCCAGGCCTGGCATTGCTGGCAGGATGCTTCACTGACAGTCTTGACATCCAGAATGCTCCATGGAGAAGCTGTCTTGTACTGTGAAGGCTGAAACTCTTTCTAAAAAAGAGATCTAAACCTAGAGAAAGAGAAAAAAGCTGCTCCCAGGTCACCATGGGTAAAATCAGAGACATTTTCCAGCCTTTTACTGACTCTTTACTCATCACCTCCCTGTCCCAGATGGCACAGCACATGCCATGAGCAGGACTAGAAAGGGTATGGGGTGGGATTTGGGGCACCTCCTGGCAGCTTTTGAAAGCCTTGCTTGATTTCAGCACCCCCAGCTTGGTGATGGGGAGCAGCAGGGTGGGTTTCCCTGTGCAGGAGCAGGCAGAGCAGGGGGGGGAGCTGGAACCAGAGCCCCTTGGTGCTGTATCTCGGGGGCACCACAGCTCACTGGCTCTCACAGGCCTTTTTAGGCAAATTCAACATGTCTGGCTGCAGCCCTCAGCTCTAAAACCCCCTCTGAGGGGCTGCAGGTGGACAGCTCGTAAGACCAAGAGGGGGTTTTAATCCTTCACTGACCCAAGCAGATTATTCTTGCTTCTCAGGCCAAGCATCTTGGAAAGGAAGGATGCCCCTGGGTGTGTGGAGCAGGCTGTGGGGTTTGGGGCATGTGGATGGGTGGTGGAGTGAAAGAATTGTAGCAAAGCAGGAAAATCTCCTAAAAAAAATACATTTGTCAATATCTGTATGGGTCAGGCTGGGCAGTTCCCTGCCTTGCCTAGTGAAGGAAATGGTGAGGAAGAGGATGGGGAGATGCTCTGAATTCCTATTCCCTGATCCACTGGACAACCCAAATACTTCCCTTACCAACCAAGTCTTGCTCAGAGCTGTCATTTCTGGGGGGGCAGAGACTGTCTCCCCCAGGCAGCTAGAAAGGCAGGGAGCTATTTGGAGAAGGGAAATCCCTGTTTTGCTGGACTGAGGAGGGCTGGGAGGGATATGGAGGATCCAGGCCAGGACATGTTCATCACTACCCGTTCCCAGAGCACAGGAACTGAGCCCTGGGCTCAGGCAGGTAAAGGGCTCTGGGTCTGTGCAGTCACCTGGAATAAGAGAGAGAAGAATGTGTGAGGATGGCTGCCTGGCTGAGGGGGCTTGGGGTGATGGGGGTTGAGAGGAGGATGTTGAGTACCTCCCAGGGGCTTTATGGGGAGCAGTGCTCCTCTGGGGATGTTTTATCTGTCCTCAAAATAAGGCTGAAGCAGGGGGAAGCAGCAGCATGTCCCTCCTCCCAGGCTTGCCCAGCACTGGGGCTCAGCAGCCAGCACCCCACCAGCCCCAGAGCCACCTCACCCAGCAATGGGGCCCTTCCTCCTGTGGTTTCCATGCAGGGCTTCTGCACCACAGACTGGGGGGCCCTGTACATGTGCAGATGATCCCTTCATGCACAGCAAAAAGTATCTGAAAAAAAAAAAACCAACCAAAAAAACCAGCCCAGGCTCTCCAAATCTGCTCCTGCATCGTTTTAGGGAAGGAGCAGAGGCAGGAGGGGTGTGGGTAGCCCTGCCCCTCACACCCAATAAAGTGTGGCTGTGTCTGGTTTGTATCTGAAGAGGAAAAGAGAGAGGGAGAAAAAGCCTTTCTGAAATGAGATTCCTTCCATGACAGCGTGCTGACATGCTCCGGAGTCATTTTGGCAAGAAATGGGAAAGCTAAGGAGGAGATGGGGTTTGTGCAGGGGGCTGGGGAGAGCTGCAGGGCTCCTGGCACCCTCACCCCAGGACTGCTGCCTTGCTGGGGCTCTGCCCAACTGAAAACTCTCTAATGCAGATTTAAGGTTGTTTTTTTTTTCTCTCTCTCACTTTCTCTACCATCCCTCTACCCCTGGCCAAACCATCAGGGAGGGGGTGGCCAGCAGCCTGGACTTGTGCAGATTAGGGGCATGCTGGTCATTCAGGTGTGTCCCCAGCTGGTGACAGGTCGAGGGGGCACATGGGATGGAGCTGGGAAGCATCAGGCTCCCTGGGCATGTCCCTTTGGAGTCAATCCTGGGGTTTAGGGCATCAGTTTCCAGCCCTAAGCTATTTGGCATCGTGTGCCTGGTACCCACACCCCAGGGGACCCCGTTTTGGCCTGGGGCTGGTTTCTGAGCTGTTGGTTTTGGCCGTGGGCTCTCTCCTGTGCCTTAGCCATGGGGCTGGATCCCAGCAGGATGGGGCTGTGGGTGCTGCTCCCCTCGACATGCAGGAGGCTGGGGGGGATTTGCAGGTGCCTTTTCAAGCATCTGGTCGTTGCATATTTATGAAGTAGGAAAGCAAATCAAATGCCAGGTACCAAAGGAAACCAAACCTGATACTTGCAGTTACTAAAAGAGTCAGGAATTGGTTTCTTACCCCCCAGCTGTGGGGCAGGACCAGCATGTCCCCCAGGGCAGAGGAATAAGAAACAGCATCCACCCATCCATCCCAGCAGAGCCAAGCTTGGCTGGTGTAACCTGGGGCCACTCTGATTTACACCTTTGCTGCTGCGCCAGCCCCAGAATCATCACCTTTTTCAGCAGGATCCCATTCCTAAGGACTGGAAAATTCATTGCTGTCTTTGCATGGGTCTGGTGCAAAGAAATAGTTGTTGCTCTCCTGCTGGGGCTCAGGGAGAGCTGCTGCTGCTGCTGCTGTCAGGGGGGCAGGTAAATCCTTGCCAGCCACATCTAGCTGGGGAAGGAGGAAACCTCTGGGTGACATGGGCTCAGCATTTTGGAAACCCTGGTAGCTCTGTGCCCCAGCAGCCAACTGCCTCAGCACTGGTGGTGCCTTTCATTTTAACTATTTCATTATTTTTAATCAGTTCTCTGAGTGCTCCCTGGGCCCTTTTGCCTTTGTTGTTGTTGTTGTTGTTGTTGTTCCTTTTTCTTTTCTGATTTAGGGACTTGAGGAAATCTGGAGCAGATATTATCAGCTTTCCACCACACACAGAAGTTTTGTGGCAGGTTCTCTCCTGTGCCAAAGCCAGGAAAAGGGTTTTCCCAGTTGCTCAGCCCTGGGGAGCACAGCAGCCTCTCCTTCCCCTGGCCCTGCTGCTGCCTCTCTGTGACCACCAGAGCTTTGCCTTGTCCCTGCTCAGGGGCCACCAAGAGGACACAGGTAAGGAGCTGCCCTCCTGTTGCAGGAGGCAGTGCCATGGGTAGTGCTGGCCTTATTCTTTTCCACAACTGAGAGGACCTCAAGCCCAAATACCCTGGATTTCCTGGTCCTGCAGTGTCTTCCACCTTCCTCCATGCTGATGATTTCACTCCCCACTGATACAGCACCAGAGCTGCTTTCAGACTTGGAGCTTGTGACAAATCATAACTGTGCCCAAGGCCCCAGGTAACCAGGGGCATTTTTTAGACAGTGCCTTGGAACTCTCTTGTGACCTTAGGACAGGCTAAGGCTGGGCAAAAGAAAAGGGGGGGGGACATGTTCCAGGCAGGTTGGGTCCCCCATTGCCCCCTCCCAGCCACTTCTGCCCAGCAAGTGCCTCCAGATGGGTCAGGTTGCATTTTCTCTTTGATCCCTCCAGCCCCCAGGTGGGTGGGTTTTACTGCTGCCTCCTTTGGTTAGGTTTTTACATGAATCCCCTGCCCTGGCACAATGGAGGGGGGAGGAGAGGGGAGAAGCTTCCAAGAAAATCCCTGATTTTGGTACACCAGTGCCAATGGGAGCTGAGAAAAGCTGTGGGTCAAAGCAGCCACATTTCACCTCTCTGCCTCATCCCATCTTTTGTGTGACAGAGGTGTCTGGTCCTGCTGGGTGTCTCACTGGGTCTCTCCCTTTCCCATGGCTTCCTCTCCCTCCCTACAGCAGAGATAATCTGCTCAAGGAGACCAGATCCGACATCATCCTGCAAAAACAGGGGAGCTTTGATCCATATGAAGGGAGCAGTGTGAACACAACTCATGTGTTGGAGCCTTCTGGTGAGTTCCTGTCCTGCTCCCAGGTCCCCATCCATCCCTGTGCCTGGGGCCAGGCAGAGCTGGGATGTGGGTCACATTGCTGGGGGGGCACGGAGAGGGAATCCAGTAAGTGACTGTGTTAAAAGGAGATGATGCTGCAGGGTCTCCAGTTGAGGGTGTGCTGTGGGGATGCTGGAAGCACTGCCAGCCCTTGCCAGTGTAGGGACTGGGATAACTGGTGAACCCCTCAGGTGTGACACCCCAGGGGAAGGGCTGAGTCTGAAGGGCTGCCAGGATCTAGAGTGGGATGGGGAGAACAAACAGCATTGCAGAAAAATATATATTAACTATTTAATAAGAAAAAAAAAAAAAAAAAAAAAATTAAAAATTTCTCCCAGCTGGGATTCATCAGGGAGAGCTTTCCAGGAGAAATAATAAGGCAAGCAGACCCTGGCCAGGGCAGTAATACCTTTGTGCTGGCTGGGGTGAGGTGTCCTGCTGGGACAGCAGGTCGAGCAGCCGAGGTCCTGGGGAGTGGGGGGAGCTCCTCCAGGATGCAAGGAGCACCCTGAGGAAGGGATGTCTTGAAAAAAACCATCTGCAGGCAGCCAGAGCATGGGTTGTAGCCCTGTGGGCAGCCCCCTCTGCTTAGAGCCATCCCAGGGGGGGCTGGGGAAGGGGCTCCCTTCCTTTCCTTCCCAGAACTGCTGGTATTGAGCCTAAAAAGGGAATTGTTGGATTCTTTACCAAAGAAGGAAAGCTGGCTGCCTGCCGGGGGGAAGGATGCTGCAGCACAGCCCACAGGTTGTTCCACAGGGCTCATTCTGGGATCATTTTTGGGGGGGGGCAGAGGGGCCAGATCCAGCCCAGCAGGCTGTGGTGCTGTGCACTGCCCTCCTCGGGGACCCTCAGCACCCCGGGTTGTGGGGGATCAGGGGGGGTGAGACCCGTGGTCCCCCCACTCCCTGGAGAGCTCAGCTTAGCCCTCCCACTGCCCTGCACCCCCTGGAGGGGTCCTGACCCCCCTTCCCAAGTTTTATTCCACACCTCCTCCTCCCCAACCACCTTTGGCCACCAAATAGAGATGGGAAAAGTGTCCTGCAGCTGGAGAGCTGCTCCAGCAGGCCAGAGGCTCTGGAATTATTTCATCAGGAGGGACTGGAGTTCTTGGTGAGTTATTAGAACTTAGTAAATGTGGTTTTAACAACCATCTGGCACTTCTTTTATATGCAATAACCATCCCATTACATTGAAATAAAATCCACATTTAAGGCACTTAATTGCACAAGTGGCTTTTTTTTTTTTTCGCTTTTTTTTTCGTTTTTTTTTTTTTAAATGAGATGAGACAGAAAAATCCCAAACCACCCTTCCTGTTTCCATCTGTTGGAGCAGAGGAGCTTGGCTGTGGGGCTCCAGCCTCCCCCTCTCCAGGCCACGCTGGGGTACGGGGGTGTTTCAGCCCCAGGGAAAAGTGTCAGGCAACAACAACAACAAAAAACCCCAATAAAAATCTTCCCTTCCCCCCGGCCGCTCTCCAGGAAGGGCAATGGGATTGGGAATGTCGAGCAGAGGGATGGGTGTGCGAGCGGGAGCTGCTCCGGCTCCGCGGGAACCTTCCCAGGAAAGCCGAAAGCGCAGCTCCCAGTGCCCTCTGCAGGAGGAGCAGCGGGTTCCCCCCTGGAAGGGGCCTCCCGGGGGGGCTGAGCCCCAGGACCGGGGACAGGGAGCGGAGGCACAGCCTGGAGACCCCAGGGGCTCCCCGGGATCCACATCGCTCCCTGGGCCTCTTCCCAAAACTCCCCGGGAATAATTGCCACGGGCTTCATTTTTTGCTTTGCTTTTTTTTTGGTTTTTTTGGTTTTTTTGGTTTTTTTTTTGTTTTTNGCCGCCGCTTCCCCTTTAAGGCTCCGTGACGTACTGAGCGCCGCGAGCGCCTCGGCCAATCAGCGCCGCCCACATCCTCGCCAGGAGCCGCCCCCGCCCGCCGCCGCTCTGGTCTGTACCACTCCCGCCTCCCAGGGGGATCCCCCGCTGTTCCCTCAGGGGAAGCCCCTCCGCCACCGGGAAGGCGCCTCCATCCCACGGCTCTTCTCCTGCTTTACGATCTCTCTCACATCTTCACCGTGTCAGCGCGGGTTCCCGTGGGGCTGAGGGTCCTCGCTAACCACGCCGTCCTTCCCTCTTCCCCCGTACTCCTGCGTGGTGGTGCGGTCGGGGGCGGGGCCCGGGGCGGAAGAGGCGCCGTGGCGGAGGTGGCGGGAGGCATCATGGCGGCGCCGGGTGAGGCGCGGGGTGCTGCGGGGAGGGAGGCGGGGAAGGGCAGGGCAGGGCAGAGTGCGGGTTAACTCCTTGTCTCTCCGCAGGTCGAGCCGCGGTCCTCGCCTTCCTCCTCCTCCTCGCCGGTGCCCAGGCCCTGGCCCCCAGCCACCGCCTCACCGACCGCGACCTGGCCCGGCTGAGGGCGGTGCTGGAGCGGCCCTTCCCGGACCTGCAGGCCGCCTACCACTCCATCGTGGGCCTGGACAGCCTGGGGGTGCGGGTGGCGGATGAGAAGGTGAGCGGTGAAGGGGCTGACAGTGCTGTAGGCCCCCAGCCTCCCCCCCAGGGCCGTGCTGCTCAGGCCCGCGCTTTGCGGTGCCCAGGGCCTGCGGTTGAATTGAGAGTTTTATTTATCGAGCTCCGTTTTGACGGGGATGAGAGGAGAACGTAAAGCACGTATGCGTTATGTGCTTGGCGACTATCAGTGTGAATCAGGGCCAGGTGCTGGCGGTCTCTCAGGTGCGGTAGGTGAATACATTGCCCCTTTGTCTGGCCAGTAAGGTGCCCCGGGCTCTCTGACACCGACTGCCTCTCTGTGGTGGTTTCGGGGCTTGCTCCTTCACAGCCTGGTTTAATATTACTGTAGCTGTCAGGTTGTTTCATTGTTCTGCAGGAAAGATCTCTGTCTGCACTCTGTGTTGCTGTCCTGCTCTTATTTCAGTTCCAACCTCAAGTTCAGCTGGGTCACTTGATCTTGCTATTTCTTTACATAAAAATAGGTTCCCTTGTGTGCACTCTAGAAACAAAGTCTCATGGTACCAGCATGATGCTTGCTGCTTGTTTTCTGGTTAAATGGAATCTTAACGATTCATCTGCCTCATTAGCAGTTAATGATGAGCTGGCTGCAGGTTAATGAGTGGTCTCATTGCTTGCGTTCATACTGGAGCTGCTTACCTCACTCCTTTCTGTATGCTTTGGAATTCTGTGTTCTGCGGACATCCAGGAATGACTGTGTATGATGGGAAGGAAGCTCACCCACAGTATTTCTGCTCATCCCTATGCTGTTGGATTTTCCATATCAAATATACCATAGGACTTTGATTATTTTTTTTTTAATAGGTTTGAAATTAGTACTCAATTTAAATTCAGGCTGCAGCTGAGTTCATGTGAAAATCCCCTCTCTCTTCTAGCAGGGTCCACCTTTACACATCACTTAGCAGACTTCAGTGTGTGGGGGGGTTTTAGGCTCTGCTGCATCAAAAATACTCCTAGGGATTTTGTTTGCATTTTTCAGTGTAAGAATGCATAGCAGCATGCATGACATTGGCATAAAATGTCATTTAAATCTCCTCACAGTGTCTTGATTTAAGACTGTTGCCTTGAGTTAACTTCTCTTTCTTCCCAGGCTGCATGCAAATTCATCAAATCTCACGTGGACTCCAGCAGTGTTGAATCCCTCTTCTATGCTGCACAGTCCATCCGGGTCCTGGCTGGCTGTGAGGTGAGTTGGGAGACAGGAAGACAGATGTTTCCAAGGAAATAACTTATCTTGAACTTTTTCTTGGGGTTGTTTTATGCATTGCTTTTCTTCTTGTGGGTTGTACTGTGTTGTGTCTTGGGTAAATAACAGGTGAAGTGTCCAGGAGTGTTCAAGGCAGAGTGTAAAAACACAAAGCAAATGTTTGGTCCAGAGTAATTCTGGGGGAATGTTGGTGGCTGAGAAAAAGGAACCAGCACCTTTTAATAGAATTCATAGCAGCTGCACCAATGACAAACTCTTTGGGTAGATGATAAGCTGTTTGTGTGTAAACCCTGTGCTGAAACACTGCAGGGACACAGATGCAGCCCAGCTGGGCTGGAGGGTTCAGCCAACCCCCAGTTTTGCTCAGCACCCCCAGCTGCTGCACAGTGATGTGAGGCCAGATGAAAAGCAGGAACAGGTTCCCAGGATAAGTGTGAGTCATGGATTGTGCTGAATAGGTGATACCAGACAGCACAATTTAGGGATCTCATTAATTAAACTAAAATATATTGTAAAGGGCTTTCTCCCCAAAACTTACAGTAGTTACCTAAGCAAGTGTGTGGCACCAGGAGGAACTTTGTTTCCTCAGGTGTTGCTCAGTGTGCTCTCTGTGCTCTTCCTCAGGTCACCATTTCAAACGAGACCAGAGATCTGCTGCTTGCAGCTGTCAGTGAGGATTCCTCAGTCACTCAGATCTTCCATGCTGTTGGGGCCCTGAGTGCCTTTGGCCTTCCTTTAGCATCTCAGGAAGCACTCAGTGCCCTCACTGCTCGTCTTAGCAAAGAAGAAAATGTGCTGGCGTAAGTCTTCCCAAGGGAAATCATTCCCTGTTGCATGTTTATCCTCTCTAGGCAGTTGGTTTTGGGGGTGAAGGGTATTTTAACCCTTAGTTTTTGTAATACAGATGTCAGAGAGTAGGTGCTTCCTCCAGAAGGACAAGAATGAGAGGGTTTTGTGCTCTTTTCTCTGTGACTTTACAAATGAGCAAATGTATTCACTTTAGTTCAAGAAAAGTGGCTGGTAAAGAAGACACATCCCAAAGAGAAGTCTCCTCTTAAATAGAAAAGCTTCACAACCATTGGTTTTTTTGCTTAAAACCCAGCCATGGCTCCATCTCATTTAGAGTTGCAGTAGGCATGGTGCTCTTCCTCAGCCTGTGCTGTGAGGTGGAAAAAGCATGTGAGGAAACAGAAGGAATCTTGTAACTTATCACCAAAGAACTGAGTAATTCTCTGTGAGGGGAGAGATTTCCCTAAAAGCAAGAGGAGAAAACTTTAAAACTTGCTTTGTTGACAAAAAAAAAATTACTTCTAGAAGCCTTTGTAGCAAGTCTGGGGGTCTGTGCTGTGCTGGGATCAGCATTTGTTTTTTCTGTGCTTTTGAATGTATGAGTTCCTTGCAGCAAAAATCACATTCCCTGGTGATTTCTAAGTTTCCACTAAATCATTTTAGATTCATTGTCTTGAGTCAACTAATACAATCACAGGTGTTTTATACTTCATTCAGAATAGAAACTGCAATTGCTTTGGTTTGAATGATGTTTGATTGTCAAGGAAAGAAAATCATACAACTGTTTGCTCTTGTTTAAGAACCATCCAGGCTCTGGAGACGGCGTCTTACTTGTCCCAGCAGGCAGATCTAAGTGGCATTGTTGAGGAGATAGAGGTAGGAACATACTGTGTTCTCTAATTATTCAGGAATTTGGTAGACTGCTGTAGTAGTAAAATCTGTATTGTGAAATACAAAATGAAAGACCAATCTGGCTAATTCTGTGCCTGTCTGATATGGATTGGATTGGCTCTTCCTTTCAGGCAGATATTTCTTCTCTACTGAGACACAGAAAGTCATTACTTAACAATATAATCAAGTCCAATAAAGGTTTCTTTTTCTTCCTGCTTCCAAATGGCTATTCCAAAATACTTCAGTGATCCCATACTCTTGGTTTCAGGCCTAACAGTTCACTTCTGTGAATCTGCTAGAATGCAATTTAAATCTTAATAATTTCTTTCTGTCAGGATCTTGTTGCTCGCCTGGATGACCTGGGTGGAGTTTATCTGCAGTTTGAAGAAGGAATTGAGGCTACTGCACTGTTTGTTTCTGCTGCTTATAAGCTCTCAGACCATGTGGGTACAGAGCCAGCAATGAAGGAGGTGTGTATCTGCCTTTCCCTTCCTTGCACACTGCAGCTCTCAAGAAAAGGTCCTTGTTGTGTAGACCAGGAAGCTGGTGTAACTGTGCAGAGTTTCTGATGGAAAAAAACAATGGGCACATTCATTGAGAAGGGACATCTTGGGGGGAATGCTAAGTAAAAGAATATAGGAGGAAATTCCACCTTCAAGATCACAGGCTGAATTTAATTTGGGTTTTTTTGGTGTGGGCTTTTGTTTTTTCAAATGTACAGGAAGAAATTGCAAGGGAGGTTTAGTTTTATTGTGCTTGAGACAAGCTGTTTTTAAAAACCTCTCTTGTTTCAGGGTTTATTCTGGTGTTTGGCACTTGTCTAGCACCTTCCAGTGTTTCAAATTATTTTGCAAATGTTATTTACCTGTGAGGAAATGCAGTCACCCTAGTTTGGGGTGCCCAAAATGAGTGGCATACACTTCCACGAATCTAGATACAAAACTTGTTGACTGAAAGGAAAGGCTGTTGGAAATTCCTTTTGAGCTTAAGCTAGAAATCATTACTGCTAGATATCCACTTAGTCTGTGTTGTGGGTTTGTTTTTTTTTCCCCCACAATAAGTTAACTGAGGTAGATGTACTTTTGATTGAGAATGGCAGCTCCCTGAAGCACAAGCCAAAGTGGCAGGGTTGAGACAGGAGCCAGTGTGAGCCATCTGAGTTCATTCCTGGCTCTCTTCCACACTGCTGCCAAACAGACTGAAGCAAAGTAATTTTGATGTCACTTTTGAGGTGGTGATTCTGCTGCACACAATTCAGACTGTCAGCATCCAAATTATGCTTTAAAAAAAAAAGACCAATTAAGGAAAATGGTTTAGTGTTGTTTCAGAATTGGGCTGTCAGAGGTGCTATTGTTGGGACTTAAGCTTTATCTCTTGTGAATGGTGAGAGTGCCTCCAGAATGCCACAAAACTCTCTTTGAAAATTAACATGTATTTTAAAAAATAGCTCCCTTTTTCAATTTTATTTAATTCCATAATTTAAATGAGTGTGTCACTTGCTGATTAAGGTCTGGAACTATGCCATGCTCACCATATAAATGAAAAACACTGCAGGATTTGCACTATGTGGGAGTTCTGCAGCATCTGTCTGGGTGCTTTCTCTAGGGTAAGGTCATGTACGTTGGTGCTCATTAATACAATTAGGAGGGTGAGCAGTTGAGATGTGGTGGATTTCATTTAAAAGTGATCTTTGTAGGTTACATATTGTATTGTTATATTTGTCTTTTATTGTCTATATTATTGTCTTTGCTTACTTTCATTTCTGATCAGAATTTAGCCCACAATCTTGTGTTTGGATCAAAATACACTTGACCAAGTGCTTTGTTTTCCAGACTAGCATGGAGTGCTGGAACAATCTAAAAAATATGGCACAGTCTGCAGAGTGTGGCTCAGATACACTAACCCTACAAAGTCAGAATGTAAAACCAGCTGGGGGATGTGGTCCTACTCCTTCCTTGGAGAGCACAAATTAGCTTTGGCACATCCCAGAGCCTGAGCTGGCTCTGTGCTCCTGGTGCTGCTGCTTTAAAGCTAATCCTCTTAGCATGAGGACACTGAGCTGAAGGCCTACATGGCTTCCAGAGCCATTCAGGTGGCCATCACCTCTCTGTGCCCTTTCCAGCTTGGCCAGTAGCCAGGACATCCAGCCTAGTCCTTCCTGAAGGCAACTGCACTGCTCCTGGGGCTGAGCTGTTTTTCCAGCTGCACAAAGTCCGGGTGGTTGAGCTAATGGCACCTGCCAGCCTGAAACATGTGAGGAGGTAGATCCAAATTCTAGTTTTGCAAGTTTTCAGCACATTACAGTGCTTGTGATTGGAACCTCCCAGCCAGGAATAAGAATGCTAATGTGACATTCAAAAGGTAGCTCATTTTGAGTTTCCTCATAACCTGAGTTGTTTTTAAAGCAAATGGGAAACTAAAGTCTTCCTGAATGTTTTTATGAATAACATTATATTGAGACAGTCTGCAATGTTGTGGTAAGCTGCTGGTGCTTATTCCTGATCTTCTTTTCCTCTTTCAGGACCAAATTATCCAGCTGATGAATGCGATTTTTAGCAAAAAAAATTTTGAAACCCTCTCAGAGGCTTTCAGTGTCGCTTGTGCCGCGGGTTCTTTATCCCGGAACCGCTACCACCTGCCTGTCATTGTGTCCCCTGAGGGGCCTGCAGCTGTGTCTCACCATCAGCCCGTGCTCAGGGTGAGTCCTTAGCCCCAAATTCATCTCTTGGTTCAGTCTTCACTATTGTAGGTCTGGGCTGACTGCATGTATCAGATGATGTCTTTCATTTTTAGCTCCAGGACTCAGTTTCCACTAGATCTGGGGTATTATTGGTGGTTTTTGGAAGCACTACCTGGAGAAAGCTCTGTGTGGAATTCAGCTCAGCTGAATGCAAACTTGAGCTTTCCTGGTTAGGTTGGAAAGAGCCAGATGATTCCGGGATGCTGGGCAGGGGAGAGTTCTGGGTGTGTAATGCAGAGGTGTAGTGAGTGGTCTGTGCTCCTGCATTCCCCCTGGGACAAGGGCTTCATGGAAAACCCTGATTTTTCTCTTGTAGCTACAAGTGACCAATGTTATGTCTCAGCCTCTGACTCAAGCTTCTGTCAGGCTTGACTATGCCAAGTCTGCATCTACCAAAGCTACTGTCCTTCAACAGACAGCATTTGCTCTATCAGGGTAAGAATATAATCTTATTTTTACAGTTTATAGGGCAAACAAGTGGTTTTATTCAACAGTGTTGGACTAGTTCTGTTATGGGTTCTTCTATCAAAGATGTTTGTATAATGCTGTAGTTGTGCTTTGTGACTGAGCATCTTTGGTAGTGATGGTGAATTTCTGTTGCTTTTTCTCTTGGGAGTGGAGAATTGCAAGCTTCTTCTCACTTCAAGGGAAATTGGAAGAATTCTCTTCCTGCTGCACTGAGCAATGTTACTTTGCTGCATCCATCTGCTTGCCTGCTTAACCTAACTTAGAGACTTCTTGGTAGCAAGACATTACCTATTTGTAGGCTGCTGTTAGTGTTCTAGAGGTTACTTTAACACCTTGCTGCTTTGTTACAGTGATGTCTTTGAGCTGAACTTCATGAATGTGAAGCCTGCAAGTGGATATTATGATTTCTCCATCAGTGTTGATGGAGACAAGAGATTTATTGCTAACAAAGTTGAGGTGAGTATGCTTTTTGATGGCATTTTTGTTCTGTGCCTATTCACTGAAACAGCTTTTTATTTATACCTGTTGAGGATGTTGCCAGCTGTATGGCATTTTTATCACATTTTTATCACATTTATCACATTTTTCTGTGATGCAGTGGATTTTGACTCAGGATTATGAGCAGTAACCAGATTAATACGTGATCAAAAAAGATTTGTGTAAATTTTAAAACTGACTTTTCACTTAGATGCTGATCTAACAGCACATGAGCAAAGGCTAATGGTGGGAGAATTTATATAACAGCCCAAAGTAGCTGTGCAAAAAAAGGCTGAGTTGTTAGTTCTTCAGAGCATTCAATATTTGAGTTTGTAAATCTCCAGGCTTTGCTAGCAGTTGTCTGGGGATTGTCTGATGTAGGGGACCTGAGCATTTGTTGTTGCCTGTTTGCTCTAGAGCCACCTGTATATATGATGTATATGTATATATTTCCTAACTGTATATATGGTGATGCTTTTGTAGTGGAGAAATAGTGATCAAAGCAAATGCAAATGAAATCTTCATTTTGGGCATGCATACCATCTTTTTGGTGGCAAAAGCTGTTGTACCACACCTTTCTGAAAAAGAGCTTCAGCTAAACACTCAGTTTTACATTCCTCAAGTTTGTTACAGTGAGAAGAATGTGATTTTGGTGACTACTCATCAAGTCACCTCAATGTCAACAGCTGAGAATGCTCTCAGTGGGTCTGTTCCCAGGGTTAGTTTTTCCCCTCAACCCTATTTGAGGAAAGGGTTAACTTTTTAAGTCTTCCAACACAGGCAGCTTGGAGTGGAGGAAGATACTTATTTAGTAACTGCTGACCTTTACTCTTTGGATCAAATTGGTGTTGTCATTGTAGTAGTAATGGCACGTAGGAGTGTCAAAAGGGGATTGATTGGTCCTGCTTAAGCTGGCTGCTGGCACACAGAGGCACCAGGAGGAATGCATTAACACTGGTGGCTTTGTGTGAACCCCTTCTAATAAGACACATTGTTATGGGGGAGGACTGCTGGGGGAGCTGCTTTTTTTTTTTTCCTTACTGTTATTAGCATTAATTGTCCTTAATGCACCATGGCTTTGACAGTAATGAGCTAAACCAGTGGGTTATTACTCCAGGCAGACACTGCATTTCCTGGCATTAAAGTATTTGAGAGATGTTTGTGTACTGTTCAGCTGGAAGGGGCTGTGTGCAGCAGAGCTGAGTTGCCTTCACGTAACTTTGTTTTTTTTAATGAATATTTCATTTGTCCATCTTTCTTTCTTCCCATCTTGCAACAAACCAAGGCTTTAGTAAAGTTAACCTGAATAGTCTACATGTTAATGGATCTGTTTTCAGGGGTGATCTATCTTAAATTACACTTTTTATTGTACAGGAACTGCCAAGATTGTTGTTTGAAGTCTGACCTGAATAGTTGGATTGTTTTTACATATTTATCCCACTGGTTCCCTGGAAATTATTTTTTAGGGAGAGGGTGTGGGGCTGGTTCACATGAGCAGCCCTGTAGTAACAAATTGGAGTATATGATGAAAAATATCTTGGCAGTGCAGCCTTAATTCTCCAGGGAAGCATTTGTAAGCTGTGAGAAAAAATGTGCTAATTAAAAACTACAGACTGCAGTAACTGTTTGCGTTTAAGAGAAGGATTGAAGTCAGTCAAATCCACTGTGGTTCAGTGCTGAGTTAGTTTGTGGTTTGGGGCTGGGAAGAAGGCAGCACATTTGTTTGGGGTTTATACTGTGATTAGCACAAAGGAGAGGGATAAATGGTGGTGTTAGCTGCCTTGCATTGAGGGGTCAGTGCTGTTACTCCCAAGAAAACCTTGCTGAAGAAAGTGCAGGGCTGCAGGAATGCTTTGGCTTTTGCCTGCTGGTAATAAAATCAGTAGAAACCTGTTAGGCTTTAGGAGCCAAAAAAGCTGGCTGCTGTCTGGAGACCTCTCTCATCTCAGATTGCTAGCCAGGAAGCAGAAGTACATGTGCACATGCAGCTTTCAGATGTATCTTGTATGATGTAATAAGTAATAGCTCATGGCTGCTAGTTTGAAAGGAAAACTGGTTTGATCTGGATAGTTGGACTGTTTCATGAAAAACAGTTCTGCAAAGGGCAGCTAACCTGAGCCTGCATGAGGAGGTGGTGTCTCCAGAGCTGTCTGCTTGGGCAGGGAGTGAGGGGCTGGGTTAGGGGTAGTGATTGAGGGAAGAACTTTGCCAGAAGGTAAATTGCTCTGTTGGAATTGTAACCTTCTGCTCAGGTTAGGTTCTGTCTTTGGCTTAGGGCAAAGGAGACAGAAGAGTTAAACCTTCTGCATAGATTTCATTGTAATTAGTGTATGTAGAATGCTGAGTAACTTTTTTATTGCTTTGTTGCAGCTGAAAGTGAAAGTTTCCACAGAAGTTGGGATTACTAATGTAGATCTTTCCACTGTGGATAAAGATCAGAGCATTGCACCCAAAACTACCAGGTAAAACAACTCAAGTGTGAGTGATCCTTCAAGGGGCAGCACTAGCTCTGGAATGGGGATGATCTGAGCTTTACCAGCTTCAGCTGAACCAGAGGAATCTTGTATTGGAGTAACTACAGAGTTATACCCATGCTTTTCCTCTTAAACCCATGAGTTCCTTGGGAGAATACTGGTGATTTTATAGGTGGCTTTCATTAATACTGAAATAAGTATAAGCAGAAGCCAGGCCTGTTCCTTTGCTGGCACCTCTCCAAAGCAAAGGCAGGTTAAAAGTATTGTGTTAATGTTTCTGGTATGGTTTTGGCAGAGATGCTCTAAAGCAACATGTACACTGTATTTGGGAGGTGTGGCTGTGCCATTGCTAAGTGTACTGGAACTTAATGAGGTTATTTTTACACTTGTTATAGTGAAGTGGATGGAATTTTGTTTAGGTTGCACAGCCTCTCTGAGACCTGTGTGTGTGTGTGCTGATACAGCCTTCTTGTGCTTATGTTTGGGGTTTTTTCTGTTCTGCTGGCATCACACCTTCAGTTGTAGCCTTGGCTAAATGCAGTGTGGGCTGTAGTGTTAGCAGAACCTTCTTCTGGTGTTTCTTTGATCCTCACAACATGAAACTTTTATTTGAAAACAGGCCAGGTAGGTGGCTCACAAAAAGCATTCTAAAAATTCCATTCACTTAGTTTTATTAAATTGATGGTGGTAGAGAAAGACATATTGGTTCACCTCACTTTTTAATAAAATATCTCATCTACAATGAGTAGACTGCAGTACTGCTGGTCAGGCTTGCATGCCTCATTTCCTTTGAATGCCAGGCTTTCTCTTGGAAGTTCACTTCAGGTCTGCTTGTTTTGTTCCTCCTAGGGTGGCTTACCCAGCCAAAGCCAAGGGCTCATTCACTGCTGACAGCCATCAGAATTTTGCTTTATCCTTCCAGCTGATAGATGTGAACAGTGGAGCTGAACTCATCCCTCACCAGGTCAGGAAATATTTTTGTCATAACTGTGTCACAGGTGTTCCATCTTGAAGCATCTGAGGTGACAGTCACTCTTGAAAAGATCTGATGGGTTTTAAGAAGCCTGATGTTTCTGACCCAGACTGCTGGGATCAGTGATCTTGTTAGTCAGGGAGTGGATGCAGTTCATTTGTTTGGGCTGTATGTTAAATGAAGCCTCTACTGGCTCAGTTGCTCTGTCTTATTTAACTCAATAAAATGAGTACAGGTAGCCTGAACTGAAAAACCACACTTCTGATTTTTTTTTTTTATAGATTTTTTGCTGAAAATGTCCTTGAAAAAAACAAAACCTTAAAAAAAAAAAATTCATCTGTATACAATAGGAAGAAAACCACCCGAAACCCACCTGTGTATGCCTCCCTGTTGAGTGCTTTTCACCTGAGTAATGTTCACTTTTTTGCTCTGTACCCCAAGTGTGCTGCTGGGCAGACAAGGTTCATGCAGTTCCTCAGTCATTGGACTGTGCTGGTTTGCAGGGATCGAGGCACCCGAGCTCCCAGTTTATAATCCAGCTGCTGTTAATGTTGTGCTTTTGATTTAGGAGTAAAGATCTCCTTTTGCTGGCATCTGCAAAGGCACTGTGTGGTATTCCAGGACTGTTACAATCTTTCCTTTCAGACTTTTGTCAGACTTCACAACCAAAGGACTGGCCAGGAGGTTGTGTTTGTTGCAGAACCAGATAGCAAAAATGTGTACAAGTTTGAACTGGATACCTCTGAAAGAAAGACTGAATTCGACTCTGCCTCTGGTACCTACACTCTTTATTTGATAATTGGAGATGCCACTCTGGAAAATCCAATCCTGTGGAATGTGGTATGTAGCTGGTGATATGATTTTCAGATTACTGAGGTATGTACTCAGTACTCAGAGTACTGAGGTTTAACAGGAGGTATGATAAAGGCTTAAAAGAAAAAGCTCAAATGTCTCTGATTTATAGTTAAGCAGAATCTTTTTGGCCATTTTTGGACTTTAGATTGCTGTTAATTTTAAGTTTTTAAATAAGCATCAAAGCAAGACTGAAAAGAAAGTTCGTTTTGTTGTTCAGGGGAACAGAAACTTCAGAATGTTTATGGGTTTGGTTGTAATTTCACACCAAGCACTTCACAGTTCAGCCTTTGTGCTTGCTGTGCTGTGCCCAGCTTCAGGTGATGGGTGAATAGCATTGGTGGCTGTGTTTGGGAGAAAGTGCTGCTTAAAAATCTGGTGGCTTTTTCTTAGTTTCCTTTAAAATCATGTCAGTCAGATCCATAAATAAGGAAATAGGCCCCAGTAACGTAGGAGGTTTTATAAAACTTTTAATGTGTTAAGATCAAACTTCCTGAAGCTGCACGATTTCATTTCAGGCTGATGTTGTGATCAAATTCCCAGAAGAGGATGCACCATCCACAGTCCAGTCCAAAAATCTCTTTGTTCCCAAACCTGAAATTCAGGTACTGTCAGAAGTTTTTTAAAATGTTTGGAGGTGGGGGACTAGTCCTCCTGGTGTTACTTGTTCTTGTCATCATTTATTTTTGAAAAATCACCTCTCCTTAAAAAAAAATGTTTAAATTAACACTGTTTAATTTATGTAATTAAGGGAAGACCAGAGGCACTGCTTAATGGAAGGAAATTTGTTGCAGTCCTCTAGAGTGTGAATAAACAAGCTGTGTGTGCTACCTGTGAGAGAGCAATTGGTGTTGCTAAGAAGAGTAAAAAATGCAAATTTGACTCAGTAAGCACCACAGAAAGCTCTCTGCTTGTGCTGATTTCTCCAGCCTCCTTCCAGCCATCTGTGCTGCTGACAAGCTAAGGAGTGCTTCTGTGAGTGCAAGGAAAAGTTAATGGTGCAAGAGATCAAATGTGCAGAGACTGGAATAGACACCACCTTCAAGAGGAATGTTTGCTGTCCAAAGATTATCTGGGAACACACCAGGCTGCAGCTGGTCCTCTAGAGAGCTGAAAAGCTGCCCTGTTGGAATACTCCTACTTAAGAGTTGGTTTTGTTTGCTTGCAGCACCTCTTCAGGGAACCTGAGAAGAGGCCTCCCACTGTGGTATCTAACACTTTCACAGCACTGATCCTCTCCCCCCTACTTCTGCTGCTCATTCTGGTGAGTGAATTGGGCCACAGAAGATGAAAACTTTTTCCCATCCAGTCCAGAGTGACTTGGGAGGCTGGCAGGCTGAACTTGTTAAAGCTCTTGGTTAATCATGACTAGCACAGCAGTGCTGCAGCCATAGCTGGCAAGTGGCAGTGCAGAGCACTTGTCTGGTATTCCCTAAACTGTTCCTAAACTGTTTTTTATTTTTGAGTTTATAGCCAAAACAGAAAAACACTGCTGCTAAGTAGAAGTAGGTAGGGTGATTTTCTTCAGTGTTGTTCTGCTAGGAATGTTAAATAACAGTGGTCAGATGAAGTTATGGCTAACACTAGAATTTCAGAGGTATAAAAAGCAGTGATTCTGCCTGGCACTCAATATATCCATCACAACACCTGGGTTACTTAATCCTATCAGATTATTCCCATAATTGGTATTTGTGTGTCTGCAGTTGAAGCATCTACTGCTCCTCACAGTATCATCAGATCAGCATTTTGAACTTAATGGAATACAAACTCAGCTGGGCAAGTTAAATCACTCCTTATTTGGAGGATGAGGCAGTAATTTCCCATTAGCTGGCCTTGCTGAAAGCTGGTGTTCAGATTGTCCACTGGTTTCTGGAATATACATCTCACAGTATACATGTTGATGAAAATGTAATAAAATTCAATGCAAAAACCTCATTACTACTGCTTCTGTTTTCCATCCTTCATGCATCTGTTTTTTGGACTCTTAAAAACTGAAGCTGTTTTCATAAGCAAACATCTTGTATCTATAGCTGTTCTTTTCCTGAGTCCCAAACTAAAACCTTACTGTTATTTTTATTTAAAGTTGGTTCAGCAGGATAAAAATAGCAAAGTTTATTTTTCTGGAAAATGTAGATTTGAAGCAATCACATCGTTTTAAGAAAGATAATTAAGGAACTGCCTTTAGGCAGTCAGAAGCAGTAGGGCAGACTTTCACTAAAGGAGGTACAGTTCTGTCTCTAGCAGCAGTACTCTTCTTATAGTAGGAAACAAGTGCTTCTGTGAAGAGAGCACTGTATTCACTGAAGAATGTAAAGCAAACAGGCTTGAAAGATACTGAAGTTGAAAATAAAGGCTTGAGTCTCTAAGGTTGTTGTAACTCAGGTTTTGTTTCTTTTCCTTTTAGTGGATAAAGATAGGTGCCAACATCTCCAACTTCAGCTTTGCTCCCAGCACCATTGTTTTTCACCTGGGACATGCTGGTAAGTGTCAGAGGCTTTCTGCTTTGTTTGACCTTCTCACCTGGGCACTACAGATGAGAGCCCTGGTGGTTAATGGGCTTGCAGTCTATTAAGGATAATGACATAATAGCATAACATTTGTTCTCTTGTTTTCATCTGCCTTCCTGCTTTTCATGATAGTTAATATGGTGATAAACCTGTTTTGGCCATCAGCTTATAACAGCAGTCATTATCTGGGCTCCTCTCACACACCATTTATCTGTACTTAATAGAACTTCTTCTTTCCAGAGGTCACACTTTCTTTATTGCATTTTTAGCCTTTGTAAGCAGGGAGTTTCTGTGGGGATTGAAACCTGTAGGAATGTCATCTCCATCTTTTCCTTAAAGCTTTTTTCCCATGAAAGCTTTTTTTCTTTGGCTGGATCATTTTTTTTTCATCAATTTTGATTGCCCTTGGTTGCACAGTTATTTACTGTCTTGACAGAATTTCAAGAAAATAGCAAGTTGGGAGAACCTGAAATCTGCTGTTATGCAAATGACAGTGTGTTGATTAATCCAGGTCAGCTTCCTGGGAAGCTTTATAAAGCTGAATACTTCTACAAATGTGCAAAGATTAATATCCTCTACTGAAGTTCCAGGGTATCCTTCTCCTTTTAATAGCCCTTGATGGCTAGAGGGTGTCCATAGTTCTTCCACCAGAGGGTTGGCTGCAAGCCATCAGTGTGACATTTTTCTCCAGTGTGGACACCCAGGAATCTTCTTCCCCTGGCAATAACAATATCTTTAGATCTGCTTTTTCAGAACTTCAGTGGTGAGATAGAAACCCAGCAGTTAGAGCTGACAGTGCAACATGATTTGTCTGAAATGCCATTTGATCCCTGGCCTCTGTCTGTTTTTTTTTTTAATCACAGCAATGCTGGGACTCATGTACGTCTACTGGACTCAGCTCAACATGTTCCAGACTCTGAAGTACTTGGCCATTTTGGGTGGTGTCACATTCCTGGCAGGCAACAGGATGCTGGCTCAGAAAGCAGTGAAACGGTGAGCCAGGGATGGAGGGGTTGGTGGGAGCTGCTTTTAAAATCAGCAGGAAGGAGATGATGTTGATTCTATCATGTGGCAGTCACTGACAAAGCAATGGGTGCTGCTTTTGGTTTTTGCATCTGGTGTTTGGGGATGGGCTGCTTGAACTCGTTAGGGGAACAAGCTGCTCTCTGTCTGCAGCTCATTGCCACTTGAGAGAGAAGGGTCCTTGTGGCCACTTTCTGAAATGAACAGGCACACAGAGAAAGCAGAGGGTGGAAGTGTGTGCACTCTGACGTGGGGAAGCCCATGTTTGGCAAGACACATTCACTGATAAATTTGGTACAACAACAAATCAAGCTCTTACAATATTGTTGGATAATGAAAACCACTATAAATAGAGAGGAAACCCAACTCTTCTGTAGCTGTGCTTGTGAGAAAAGTTTTAAGAGGAGGAAGGTAAGGAGGGGATATCTGACTACTGCCTTCCCCTACCTAAAGGGAGAGAAGAGAGCAGGGCAGCTGCTGTGATGTTCAACAATAGACAAAATGGCAACACATGCAAGTAAAAACAGGGAAAATTCTGGTAAATGTTATGAGATAGAACATTCAGTGCTGCTGATCCTTCACACACAGTGTCTCCTTCTATGCAGTGTCTCATGAATGTGCTGTGGCTTAGGCAGGCTGTGCTGACCCAAGCTTCCAATGCAGTGCAGTACTTAGAGCTTGAACTGTTCTCTCTCCTTCATTTCTGTCACACAGGGCTTTCACCCTGAGTGAGACCAAAGTTTTAGCCCTTTTGTACTAATGTAGAGTTTGGCTTTGAAGATGATCTTACTGACCTGCTTTGACATCAAACCTGTGCTTTCCTGACTTCCCCCTTTTGGAGCCAGTAGTTGTTGTTTATCCTTGGATATCTATTTACATAGATATCCCTGGGTTCTCACTTCTTTGATTACATTGTATTAAAACCAGGAAAAGGGCTGTAAAAAAACCCACAAGAATATGATTTTTCAGGGGGCTTGTATTGATTTGTTGTCTTTAAGACATCTCTAGTTGCATGGCTGTAGCAGGGAGAATGGTCACTGCAATCAGGCCTTTCCATACCATCCTCCCAGCTTTCTCACCCTTCCTCCAATGGATGTCCAGCCCTCTCCACTGTGGCACTTTCTTGTTCTCCACAATTTCTGTGGGGATTTAGTTGCCAGTGGGGCTATGTTGCAATTGAATATTTCCTTTTTAATTTAAAGAGTAATGATAAAATTGTTACTAATTACAGATTGCCTAGGATAAAGATTTGGGGAAAAGGAATATAATGGAGGTTTTTTTTTTTCTTTCTTTCTTTTTGTTTTTTGTGGTATCTTTGCTCAACCAGGGCTTCTGTTAGCACATAAATGCAGGTGGTTGGTTCCTACTTCAAAACACTGCAGGGGGAGGGGGGGTCTGTAAATGACATGAAGCCGCAACTACAATAGCAGATTTGAAGGCAAAACTTCTACCTTAGGCTAAAGTGAAACCCTTTGTACATGACTTTAAAGTTCAAAAAGACATCTTTTTGCTAGCATGCTGTCTGAGCTGAAGTGCAGTGGTAATTAAGCAGACTGCACTTGGAGGCAAAGCTGCTTCCCCTGTGGAGACCGCTGGCGGGCGTGGGACAGGGTCTCTCTAACCCATCTGTTTACAGAAGTTACCAGAAGGCCTGGTTTTGCTTTTTGCATTTCTGTTGCTGGCTCTGGTTCCTGGAGCAGGACTGCTTTCCTCCTTCCTGTCTTTTCTGAACCTTTCTTCCTCTCTCCTTTTGGCAGGATCGCTGCAGAGCAGAGCAGTAGGTTGGCAAAGTATAGAACGCTGCGGTAAAGGGGGTTTTGCTAGTGACCAGCTCTCCTAGAAGTAAGGGCCTTTTTGGAATTTGCCTCTCCTGGCCATGCTGCCTGTTTCATTTCATGTCATTACTCACTCCTGGTACAAAAAAAAAAGATAACCTGAGCTGAAGCTGCTTTCTTCCAACATCACTTCCTGGGCTTTAAAACAGTCCTTGGGTGTCCTTGGCTACAGCTGGGTTTGCATATTAGCAGAACGTGTCCTCTGAGGCTAAATGGCCTTTGTGTGATTTCCTTAATCATCTGAAGTCTCTATAGGAGCCTGTGTGCATGTGCATACTGCCTTGGGCACCAAGGACCTATCAGGTGATGAAATAAACCTAGTTTAATCAGTATTGTTCATGGAAATAAATCACTACTGGTGTTGGGTGGAGGAGAACTTGATGGAAATGGCTCATATCCAGGCTGTGCCTGCCCTGCTGTTGGTGCTCCCTAACCCCATCTGCACTATCCTGGTTATTCAGTTATTTCCTCACTTTGTGTGGTGAAAGCTGTGTGTGCAGCAGAAGCCAGGTCAGCACCACCTCATTCAGAATGTGACCTAATCCAGGGTTCATCCTCCTATTAGGCTGAACTGATGGTGATGGCTCAAAGGCAGCAGCCACCAGCCCACTCCATTCAGTTCATCTGATAAGTCTCCACTATCATTTACCCTTTGTTTCCTTTTGTTCTGAGCAGGTAAGGTCCCAGTTTGCTGTATCCCCAGTGTAGGAGTCAGGATTGCTTGCCACCCTGCATGCTGCCCAATTCTGAATGTCTCTGTTCTGCTTCATTTCTCATTCAGTGCACTGTTTTGTTTTGGGGAAGAGAGACAGCATCTGGGACAAGTCCTGTGAAGGGACTAAAATCAGAACACCCTGCACTGGTACCTCTCAAGAGCATCTGCTTTCTCTCATGTTCATAGCCAGTGCTCCAGGCATGCACACACACACAGTGCATTGAACAGAGCTCAGTTTTTGTGGTGCAAACCAAACCCAGTGTGGGTGGCTGTGTCACAGAACCCATGTGCACTGTGATGGGAGCAGATCAGATAATGTGGAGGATGATTTCTTGAAATGTACCTGTGAAGAATTTGGCATCGTGTCACCCTGTTACTACCTCTGCTCTCCCTGGAGGTTTTTGAGGTCTGTTGGAGCACCCAACAAGCTATGACAAGTAACTGGTTTTCAGCTTTTCAGTGGCCTGTTACCAAATGCCTCATAATTGTGTTCTCTTAAGCTGGCATGTTTTCTGCTTCTCAGCCTGATATTTTAACTCCTTAATTCCCTCTGGCCTGGGAGTAATCCTGGAAGATGCTGCAAATAACTTATTATCCACAAACTGGAAGTTAGATTTTGCTGCCATGTGCAGTCACAAGCATTTTTCCTCATTGTTGGGTATTCTGCTAACCCAGAAATGTCAGTTAAGATTGTATTGTTACCCAACTATGCTTGTGTCTGGCCTCTTGGAAGGGAAAAGGGACCCTAAAAAGATTGGTATGTGTGCCCACATTGGGCTACTTCATCTTCCTGGGGACATGAAGATCTTTTTTTGTTTACATGGACCAGCTGGTTCCAAGTGGATAGATTGGCCCTGTTTAAAATAAAGGAGCAGTTAAGGCACTTTGCACTTGGCCCTGCTTTTTTGATTTACATTTTACAAAGCTCATTCATCCCTTTTGCACCAGAAATTAACCTTCATTTTATCTGTTTCCATCCTCCTTGAATGCAGTCCTCCATTCCATCACAGTACTGGTTTTATCACTGAGATAAGCTTCCTCTGAGAACCTGATCTGACAGGCTTCCTTTGAGAGAGAATGAGGGGTCTGGGGACACTTCTGCTGTTAAGGAAGTGCTTTATTGCTTGGAAGAGTTAATTTTTTGGGTTTTTCTTTCCAGGACACACTAGTATCAGAAGAATAGAAGAAATGGGGAAAAACAAAGCAAATGCCTTCAGAACAGAAGTGAATAAATAACTGAAAGACCAGAAGAAGGAAGGCAGAAGCAGATTTTTTTTATTTTTTTTTTAATAAGTCAAAAGGGTGCCAGTTATGGGGGTTTTTTTAATGTTCATTGTTGTGTTCATGCTACTTGAGTGCTTTTCATATGAATCTGGAAAATCCTTTCTTCCCTGGATCCCTCCTCCTTTTTGTCCCCAGGATGTTTGAATTTTCTTTAGAAAAAAGCAATTGCAATTCTGCCTTTTCCCAGGTGCCCCCTCCTCGTCCTAAATGATTTGTGAATAAAGAGGAAAGAATGGTCCTGAATTATGTTTTTTGCCTGTCCTAGAGGCTCTGATTGGAATCTGGGCTCACGTGAGAATGGAAAGGGCTTTTTCTGGTGGGTAATTTTGTCATTTATTTGTCATGATATGAGTCATTGCTGTGTGAAGCTTCCTGTTCTTTTATGACCTTTCCCAAAGGGACATGTTTATTGGAAGGGACTTCCCACTCTTGTCTGACCCTTGTCATCTGAATTTCTCCACTAATGGCTCTTCTGGCTTCAGGCTGCTGCCAGGATGGGCTCAGCTGAGCTGCCCTGGACCCTCAAAGCTCAGGCAGGAGGAGTCCTTAGGGCTTGGCTCTTGCCAGGAGCCATCTGTGGTGCTGGCATGCCTGGCTCTGTCATCCTGCCAGGTTTGGTGGTTCCCTTCCTTTTCAACCTCTGGAAGTAACTTTTTCACTCCAAATCTGGGTTTGATTGAGATTATTGTTTCTGTTGCTCTATGAAACTCGGTGCCAGGAATCTGCTGGTTGCCACGTGGTTACATTTGAGTTATTAGAGCTCTCACTTCTCAGTTGCTGCCTTCAAGACCATTTATCAGTGTTGAGGCAGCAGACTTGGGCTTTATTGAATGACACATTGATAGTAATGACCAGAGACCAAAATCTCTTCCTGATGAGAAACCTCCACATGGGAGGTTTAACAGTTCCCTACCCTGCACCTCTGTGTTGGCTCCTGCTAGGTTCTTTAAAGGCCTTTTGGCAACAGGACTTAATCACATGTCTTTTGGAGATTCCAGAAGATTATGTCAACCAGCAGGCTTGTGGATAAAGGGTGTGGAGCTGTGACCTCCAAAGAACTTGATGTGTGAGACACTTTATAAAAGCCATCTTGCTGCTTTCCCACTGCAGTCGTTCACACTTAGCTCACTGTTTCAGTTCTCTGTAGTAGTTCCTATCTGTTTCCTCATTATGAGCATTATCCTGGACACCACTGAAGTTTAATGAACTGCTCCTTGGACTCTGCACTCCTTTAAATCCCTGGTCTCATGCTGCATTCAAGTCATCAGGGGCTAAAGAAGTCTTAAGAAATAGTTAAACTACTAATTCTAGTATTTTACCCCGGAAATCCTTTTCACCCTGGTGAGTTCTTTTTGAGCCTCATTTTGTTACCTATCAGCTTGATTTTATAGCTTATTTTCCTACCAATGCTTCATGCTAGGGCAGATCCTTCAGTGCTTTCCCTGTAGGGCTCTGGCACATTGTGTAAGGAGAGCACAAATGAAAAAAAATCCTTGCCTGCTGCTGCAATTTATCTTCTTGAAGGCATGTGTGTCTTTATTGATTTTCTGCCTTCTTGGCTACATGTTAGGAAAGGTTGGTTTTATTCTTTTGGCCTTATATTCCTCAGATGTTTTCTGGTTTGCTTTATTTGCTTTTATGTCTAATCTCTCAGAGCTTGAGCATGTTTCTTCATTTTGATGCAAACTGAACTTTGCATCAGGGATGCAAAGTCCCTTTTATTGCAGATAGCTACACTCACCCAGCTATTTAACCATACAGACTTTGGAGAAATCTAAGTGTTTTTGATACTTGTTTTGCTTTTACCTGGAGTATCCAATCTCATTTTGCATATAGCTTTTATGACACTTAACTACTTTTTTTTTATTTTTTTTTTTTTACTACCACATTTACTTACTAGTTTAGGAAGTTGCTTGCTTCTTATAATTCCTTGGGGCAAGTATATCCTAATGGCTTCAGGTGTGTTAGTTATTACAGAGCAGGTCTGCAAACACAGTTAGAACCAGGCCTACTCAGGCTGTGTTTTTCTTCTGTGGGTTCTCTGTCCAGCTGTACTGGGAAGCAGAAGGATGGCTGATGTCTGACTGTGCCTGCTGCCTGTCTGCAGAAAGGTAACAGATTGTCCAGCAGTGCACTTGATGCTGTCACAGCATCACTGATTTTTTTTCAACACCTCCCCATTGCTTCCTACCCTGCTGGGCAGTTAGTAATATTTTATAATGCTGGAATTACAAAACCTGAACAGGGGGAGTTTCATCTAGAGGGATTTTGGTGCAAGGGTGAACTCATTTCCATGCACACTGGAGCCTGCAGTCCCAAGGCATGGTCAGCTCTGGAAAAATGAGATTGTATCCACTGCAGACTGTCAAGGAATTGTTTGGGTGCAGGGAGGGATGATTTCAGAGGCATGAATGAGTATCTGTGTGCATGCCATTGGATTTCTAACCTTGTCTTCAGTTACTGGTGCTGGACTCAGTGCACTTGACCACTGTCTTGTGTGGCATCTTCCATTCTGGGTCCAGGAACAAGACACCAATGCCTCAACAGACAAAGAGCAATCCTGACCTGCTGTTGGGACAGGTTTATTTATAACAAAATTTCCCACTAATGATGGGAAACCAGACCCCATCCTGACATTATTTACAGTACTGAAGATATAATTATTACACAAACAATTGAGGTGATGGGGAAGGAAGCAGCTGTGTGAGACCACAGGATTAATGTGATTGTTTGGAAACACTTAAGAGTTGTAACCCTAGCCATGGTGGAGTGCAGAGCCACTGGATGGCATGTTGAATTAAACCAGTGACAGCCCAATCTGATGCACAGGGATCTCCTCTGGCTCTTGCAGAGCTGTACCCTAGTTTGAGCACCTCATGGCTGAGCAGTAATTCTAGCTGAGCATTTTAGAGTTCAGTTTTGCTGCCAGCACTCTGTGTCAAGGAGCTAGACAGCAGCAGCAGCCCACAGCAGTGTTTCTGGTGGGTGGCAGACATGTGGATTCATGTCTTACCTCACCCTGATCTGAGCTCTGTGTGTGGCTGTGCCATCAGCATCTATTTAGAGGAGGCTGTAATCAATTTACTGAGCTGCCTAAAGGTGCCTTTTGGTGGCCTCATGTTTATTAATCAGGCTCTCAAGCAGAATGATGACTTGGCAGAAATTTTGCTATGCTTTGTGATTTGAAAGCCTTAATTAGTAGACAGCATGTCCCCAGGATTACAAGTGTACTGGTTGTTTTGGTCTTTGTAGGTAAAGCAGCCTGAGGTTAAACTTTGGAGGTTTTTTTTTTTTTTCTGATTCAGTACACAGAGCAGTGTTCAGGGAAGGGAGTTAAATTGTAAAGGCTGAAGTAAATTAAGTATCACATCAGAACTGTGTTCCTTTGGGCAGATATCTGAGGAGCATATGCATCAGTTTCCAGCTGCTCACATCTTCAGTGCTGTGAAGGGCTCACTGTCCAGTCAGATCCATGAGCTCTGGGTTGTTCTAGACAGAAACAGGAAGAAAAGGTAATTCTGAGAGAGCTTTGTGAGCACACACACAAGTTTTTTCATTCTTTGAAGGCTTTTCCTGGGTAATGTTATTTGTAGAAAGGTAACCAAGTCAAGCATGGCAATAGAGCTGCTGGCATGCCATGCTCTACCTGCTGAATCCAGAGGGACAATTTATGTGAAATTCAGTGTTCAGAACACAAAAGGTTTGTCCCATGTGCACACAGGTCCCTCCACACCCCTTTGTACTGTGCTGCCTGGGGCTGGACAGGCTTAGCTTCTGTGGGACAGAGGTGTAAGATGAGGTTGCTTCAAATAGGGCAACTGAGTTTTGGATGAGTGAAGGTATTCCCATGGATGGACTGTCTGCTGGCTCTCAGTCCCCCAGGGCTGGCAAGATTTAGAGTGTAATTCAAGTTCCAGGTGACTACTTTCAGGAGTGAGGGGCACAGAAAACAGTAAGACTTCCCCTCCTCTTCAGTACAGTGAAAAACTGAAGTGTCCCAGGGATCTAGAGGCAAGTTCTGCTTCAGGGGGAAGACTTTTGTCTGCTTTTAGCCTAGCTTAGACACTTGGGCACACAGTCTTAGATAACTTTACAAGGCTGCTTTTGGTTGCTGCAAGACTGTTCCCAGACACCTTCATGTATCTTCACATCTGTCTGTTCACATTAACAGGACTTCAGGTACTTCACAAAATTGATTGGGAGTATTTACCCTTTAAATTGCAGCAAGCACCCTTTTTCATGGACAGCGCTGAGAGCTGCCTTTGATGGAGGAAAGCCTTCAACCTGCTTGAGCAATGCAGCAGCAGTGTGCTGTGTACAGAACTGAGCAGGGAATGGTACTCACCAGAGCATGGGGAGATGAAAAAGGGAGAAATATTTACATGAGCTTAGCCAGGGTGCTGGGAAAACCTTCTAACTGACTGCTGCTGATGTCCTGAGGCCTGTGAAAGAAGAGAACAGGGCATAACTGTGATGGAGAGAGAAATTATTTTTCCACTGCTATTTTACTGAATTTTGAGGGTGAGAAGACAGCCTAGTGATGTGCTAGTGTGTGTGGGGTGAGCTGGCTGCTTCAGGACAGGCTATTCCTTATCTGCACTCGCCCACCCAAGGGAAGGGCTGGGTTATGGGGTCAGGTAAGAGCTTTATTCTTTCCCTGAGCATACCTGAAAGGTAATACTTAACCCAATAGCTCCACATCTGAAAGCCAGAGAGCATTGAGCACCTTGTCTTATTCCTGTGGTGAGCAGAGAATGAACTGGTTCCCACTTACCTTTGGCTCTGTAGGATGGCCCCCAGGAAGTCCCTCAGTACCATCTGCTGGTGGTAGGTGTCCATCAGGATGCTGCCAGACTGGCGCCGTGTCAGAAATCTCTGCACCCCTTCTCCTGGGCTGCCCTCACTGCTGCTTTTGTGCAAAGATGAGAAACATCTTGCTTACTTGCTCAGAGTGTGGCCCAGGCTGAGCAGCATGGCAAGAGAAGCTGCTGGGTCAGAGCCTGGAGCCATTCTGCTTCATTTCAGTAAGAAATTGGCCTTCTCTATTTGTTCCTGTGTTAGGAGAGGGACTGGAGCATATGACTTGCATTGGCTTGCATATGACTTGTTGGTCTTCACTTAGTGGTAGCCACTGATCTATGTAGACTAAACTATCTGAGGAGCAGTGGAGAGGCTGTTTTCTGTGTTCAAACCACGCCAGGGATAACTGTTTCCTACCAGTGAGTGATCACTGTAACTATTACTTGCAAATACCATTGCTTGTTGATACTGTGGTAGAGCTCTCAGCTGCTCTGACAGTGATAGCCTCAGAGAAAAGGATTAATTAGGCTGATTAATGATAGTTGTGATTAGGGGGATCTGAGACACAGGGATGCAGGATGCTCTTTGGGATGTGGAGCAGCAGGAGACATTGCTTCTGCTGCAGGGGAAGGCAGGAAACTGCCCAGTGTCATAACCAAAACCCAAGCCCCAGGACAGCAAAGCACTGTGGCTTACCCGAGCCTCTTCCCAATGATGGTCTGTAAGAATTTTCGGGCAGAAATCTGCCCCAGAAATTTCCTGTAGTTGTCAGTGAATATGGCATCAGCGTGGCGCTGCATCCTAGGGGTGAAAGACAAGCACAGGGTGTGATCTCTGGGTTAGCAATGAGCCTTCCAGGTGAGAAAGGGGTGTTTCAGGCTGCAAAAGAGCAGATGTTGGTTATCCGGGGCAGGTAACCACAGCAAACACCTTTTGGTATTGAACTGCACTGCTGTTAGAGGATAAAAGGGATTGAGGGAGCTTAGCTCTGACAGGCAGGCAGCAGGCAAAACAAAATGTTAAACAGTATCCACATTAAAAACAAGTGAGAAGTGTCTGCAAACCAAGGTGAGGTCAGAGAACCAGTGGAAAGGACAAGGAGGACACAGGCTGCAAGAAGACACAACCAGGGTTGGGACACCTCTGTGCTCTGCAGCATCAGCTCCTGGGAGGGCTGTGTCTGGGATGGGATGACAGGAGCCTCCAGCAGGTCTAACTTTTGGAAAAAGTCTCAGAAAATCCACAAGAAAGGGAAGCACAAGCCACTTGACTGGTCCCACTGCTGTAAGGATGAATCCTCTGTGCTTCACAAAGAAAGAAGCATCCTCTGTCCCCTGGCAGGAGGGGAAGGAGGGGCTCTAACAACTGTACAGATGGGTTCTCAGAGCCTGTGGAAAATTGTGTTCCCTGCAGGAGTGCTGTGCCTGTGACCCTGCCCTTGTCAGTACGTCCTTGCTGCTGGGGGACAGCAGGATGTGGCTCTGGACATGGCTGATGGTGAGAGCTGGCATGGTCCCAGCCTTCTGCTCCAGTTGCAGGGCTCAGCAGGGTTCTTCCCCTGGAGCCTGGACTTTGTGGTGCTGGTGGGATTGAGTGACCTTGCTGGTTTGTTCCCAAGCTGGGGAAGGTTGAAACCATCACAGTGCTGCAGCAGAGCTGTGAGTTGAACTACAAACCTTTTCTCAGTGGGGTCTGTTAACAAACCCTCCTCTTCTTGTTCCTCTGCCAAGGGGTTGTGGCTCTGCACTGGGCTGCTCTGCTGTAGCTGTAAATTCACAACCTGGCCAGCAACTGGCCCTGGGCTGTACCTGCAAAGCAAACCCAAGGCTTGCTGTGAAACATGTCCAAGTGCCAGGCAGGGATCAGTCTTCCTGACCACTACTTCCCCTCATTCTGCTTTTCCTTTCTCCTTTTGTCATCCCCATCTTACCAGTAACTCAAGTGTTGTCTGTCACTCTCCCCAGCTACAAACTGCCCTGAAGCTATTTCAGCAGTGAAGAGATGGTTGATGGAGCTGCCCCCCACACACTTTCCCCCTTGCTAAATTCCCAGCATCCTTGAGCAAAATTCCATCTCATTCTGGTATCACTACACCATGGCTTTGGCACAAGGCTGAAGCATTTGCCATGGGACGTGGCAAATCCACATTACAGAACCCAGGGCTCAGTTTTGTGCTTCCATCATTCTGCAGGTAGGAAGTGATATTACAGCTTCTAACAGTTGGCAAGGAAATACTTGAAATATTAATCAGCAGCTATTGAGTTCGTGTGGTAGAATATCTGCAGTTCTGATTTCAATGCAGATGGCCTGCAGGCACAAATTCCAATCAGTGATGGTGCTGGTTGCTCCGTAGATTGCCAGATTTCTTTTATAGGACCTGGCATTCAATTCTAAAACCAACTGTTTGGATGACATTCTGTCAGGTGCCTGCCTTCTTTAGGAACTGCCTCTAGGCTAGAAGTGTACCCAAAAGATTAAGCCAGGGTGAAGAAATGGGTGTATCAACACACATACAGTTCATCTGGCTTTCAGAAATCCTGGGAAGTTATATTTGCCACGTGCTTATTTTGCACAAGGTCAGAGATGTGGCAGGGAAGGAGGTGTGGATGAAACAGTCAGCAGCTTACCTGAGAGCTGGGTAAAGAGGAGAGGAGATGGAGCATGAGACTAAATGCAGGAAGAGGACCAGGGTGGCTTTATCCAGCATCTTCCACCCTCTGGGGTCACCTGAAACACAGAGCAGGCTGATTCAGTGGCAGGGAGATGCTCAGGGCCAGGAGGGGAGGCCAAGTGCCATTCTATACATTCCCAGTTCCCCCAGCAGAAAGGGACTGGAATTGTGCCTGGTGAAGCACTGGTGATGGTGCTTCCCAATGCAGAGATGTCTTGACATGGCAAAGTCTTTGCTGGGATGTACAGTTCCTGCAGGCAGGGGCTGTGTGTGGCCACTCAGGGAGCTGGTGGCAGGCAGAGCTGCTCAGCAGGGTTTCTGTGGGACCCCCTTCCTGACCTGTTCCCCCCCCAGTGGTTGAAGGAGTCCTCTCAGGGTGGGGTGAGCCCTGGGGACCACAGCATGGGCTGCACCTGCCTGTGCAAAGCACCTGGATGCTGGAGGCAGCAGGGAGTGGGGAGCTGGCAGAAGCATCCTGACTGCAGACAGCCCCTGGGACCTCTCCTGGGGACATGTGTCTGCAAAGGTGGCACAGGTCTGGGCATGGCAGCCAACAAGGCTCCTTTGCTAGCTGTCTAGAGATCAGGGAGAAATCCAAATAAAGTTATTGAGCAGAGGGGTAGCACTGGCCCAGAGGTAACCAAGCAAAGCCATTTTTTGCAGGCAGCAGTGCTGAGCTTGATCAGTCAAACAAACCACAGGCTGCTTCTGGTCGTTGTGCTTGGGGAGATTGGAGGCTGGATGAAAACATCTCCCTTGGGGAGAGCTGAGCTGCTGCTGTGCTCAGCTCTGAGCACTGCCTGAGGTAGGAGGTGAGATAGATGTGAGCAAAGTTTGTCTGTAAGTGACTCAGGACCAGTGGTCTGTGGTCACCCACCCTGGGGAGCTGAAGGAGATGCTTTTGCACCCATTTGAGTGCCTTGCTCTGCAGCTGGTTTCATGTTATCTGTAACACACTGATGTGTTTCTCCTCATGCTTTGGTTTGGCTGAAGCACAGTTTTATTGATGAGTGAGTGAAACAACACCCATTTCCCAGGGGAAAAGGGATTTGCATCAGAACAGCAGAAAAGGAAAACTCTTACAGTTAGCAAACATCTAACATCTGTGGTATTATTCTGTTGATTTACACTTACCCTGCATTCAGTTGTCATTTCATTCTATAACTTAATACAAAAAATCTTGTATGGTACCAAGGATACCAGGCAAAGCTAATTCCTGCTGCCAGCTTTCATTGCATCTCAGCACTTGGTCTCCAATTTACAGATAGACATTATGCTGTTAAATGCACATACAGAAACACACTTACCAGTCCCTGGGAAAACAAGCTCTTCCTAGACTGGCTCCCAATCGGGTGTTTCCTTCCCCTGTTGCAGATACAACTTCTTCCCTAGAGCTGCTTCCCTGAGCCCTGCTGGCTCCAGTGCCTGGGCAGGAGCTGGGGTGTGTGCTGGGCAGGCAGGATGCTCTCGGATGTCCCCCCAGCTGTCCTCTGGCTGCCGGGGAGGTGCATCTCCCCTTTTTATACCTGTGCTCTGTCAGGAGTCCCGTGGGCTCCTACACGTCAGAGAATCAATTATCCTCCTGAATTTCAAAGCCTGTGTTTAGCATCCTCTTTCTGTGTGTGTGCAAAGAGGCGGGCAGGGAGGCTGCAGAGGGGTGGTTAAGCCTGTAGCCGAGGGTTGTGTCCGTGATTTCTCTTTATTGTTCAAAGAGTGAAGAGCAAATAATAACAGCAATAATCTGGCAGAGAGTGAATGACAAATTCCCTTTACAAGGTAAACTTCTCATTACCTTTGCAACTGCATTTTTGTTCTGCTCCATGGTGAGAGTTAAACATTAATACTTTCTCACACTGCCTGCTCCAGGAGGATTTACTGTTTTGCTATTTTCCTTTTTTTCTTTGATTATCAGCCTTTTCCTCCTTCTCCTTTGTTACTCTCACCTGCTAGCGTTAGGGCAGTTCATGCTTCAGTCCCTGGCAAACATCACAGCTTGACATCAAGCACACAAAGCTGCTGGAGAGCCCTGCTCCATTCCTGTGCTCTGGAAAAAGGAAAAGGTCTTCCCTGGGGTGCTGCATGCACTGGTGGCTGTTTTCATTCTGGGAACAAGGTTTACGAGAGCCCCATTAAAAAGAACACATAGCCTTGGTGCCAAGAAGACCAGGACAGTTCAGAGGAGTTAAAAATGAGGTGCCAGCATGAGTCCCACCTGCCAGATTTTGAGTATTGACTTTATAATGCCCAGAATTGATGGGGATCCAGACGCTCCTCCCAAGGCTTGTGCGACTCGATGCTGGGAAGAAGCTTCAGCAGGTGATGTGACTCGTATCTGCCTGGTGTGGAATGCCTTCCCTTTGCACCAGGGCACTCATTGCAGCCATCAGTGTCAGAGATGGACTGCAGGGAAGGATGGTGCATCTGATGGGCATGGGGGTGCCTGTGTAAGAAGGGATCAGAAGTGTTCATCGCTCACCTAGCTCTCTGCTGTTGCCTGTTTGCCTCTTGCCAAGGTGAGAAGTCAGCACCTTGGGCTCTCAGTAAGCAGTAACCCAACAGTCATAAAGGCTTGAGTGAGCTCAGCATGCCTTTAAAAAATTGCCCCTGTCTATTGCAGCTGCCCAACACACAGCTTCAGATAAGCTGAGCAACACATGAAATGGGTTCTACTCACCTTGTGAGGTAGAAACTAGCAACAGTAGGAAGTAACTCATCAAATGGCAAAAAAAAAAACCCCATCCTGTATTCTCAGCTTTCAAAAGTTGCACTTTCCAGTCCCTGCCACCCCTGGCAGAGCCCCACACAGCTTTTCTTTCTGGTTTGCTTTTACTTGAGAGATGTGATGGTGACTAACTTATTGCAAACTTCCCCTGATGGTAAATCTGCTGAGGTTTGTCATCTTAGAGGTAGGATGGGGCATTTTTGGTTCAAAAGCCTTATCCCAAGTGGCAGAACTAAGGCACGTTATAAATGTTTATCATCAGTCAGTTAACTGCATTGCCCATTTCTGGTGCCTACAGAGTAGCTTTCCTTCCTACATTTCTTTGCAAAACTGTAGTCATTCCTGTGGAAAGCAGGCAAACAAAAATGAGATGAGAAAGATAAGATCTGGCCTATGTTGCTGGCTCCTTTCAAGGAAGAAACAGAGGACTCAAAATTTAAACCCAGCAGACGTGGAGAGACTTGCCATTAGGAAATTGTGTGACACTTGGTATCTCCACCCTGGAAGGATAAAGTGCTGGGATTTGGATCTTCGGATCCTCCAGACTCAATCCCTTGAACATCAGTGGGTTTCTTGGGGACAATTTTCCTCTGAGGAATTTGGATTAGTAGGAAGCTAAATACAAACATTTATCAAAATAATCTCAAGAAGGAGTCCCTCTGGATGAGAGCACAGTTTGCACGATGAGAATGGGTCTGAAGCCAGCGATCAGATTAAAAGGAGACAGAATAAATCAGTTTTTCAAACTGTGCAAGGAAGTGCAATCAGAAAGGACTGCCTCTGAGTTAAAAGCCTGCTTGAAAAGCCTCCTTAATCTTCAAACTGAGACTAAAACAGAGCAAATGGCACCAGGCTGTGAGACGTGGAGCTGTCAGGAGGGCTGGTGAGCTCTGTGGGTGAGATCCACACCCTCTGCGTGTTTCCCAGCGGAGCTGCTGGAGCCTTTCTGCATCTCCTGAGTGAACTGCCAAGAGTTTCAGCCAGATGTCAGTGCATTACACTCAGCTGGAGGCTTGAGAGTTGCTGGTTCCTGAATTTCTGGCTCTCTCCTCCTTCTTCCAGCCCCAGCAGACAGAACTCAGGTGCCAGCTGTGGATCTCAGTAATTAAGGAGTTCATCTTTGGTCTTACTACTCCTGCTTTGGTTTGGAAACCTTGGCTAGGTGGTTACATGGCAGGTTACAGCCAAATTCAACCAAGAGGGAAACTGCCAGCTTCAGTCCTAACCCTGCCACCAGCTGGCAGGTACCAAGCTCACAAAGGTCATTTGGCTGCCAGCTCTTGGGTGCTGGTGCCCCACTTGAGGACCCTACAGCTCATTTTTGGAAGCACTGAGAACTACTGGGGTACTCAGGGATGAAGAGGCAGCATTGGGAAGGGTCTGCAAATACTCACCCTCTGCTCAGAGGGCTCTGGTGACTGCACCAGTGGTGGCCCTTCCCATCAGGACAGGGTGGCTGTTGCTCTGTGCATTTTGTATGTCTTGGTTTCCCATCAGAATCCAAAGCTGTGGTTACTGCTCACCTGGGCAAAGTGCTTTGAAAGCTTCCAATAAAAAACAGGATGTGAAACGTGTTACCATGCATGGAAAGGGAGTGAGGGAGGCCATGTGTCCAGCAGGGGCTGAAAAATGAAGGCAGCCATTCCTAATTTTTACCTGGCTGAGTAATAATGTGCAACCTGAGGGTGAAAAGACCTCGGTGCACAAGGATATCATACATGTGCCCTGAATGGTAATACACAGGTCTCACTGCAAAGACAGGCGGGTCATCCTGCAGTGCAAACCAGAGACAAAATGTAGAAAGAACTAAAAAAGGTAAGGATGGCTTGGATTTGGAGACACTTCATGCCTCAGCTCTGTCTGAAATTGCCATTTTCACTTGTTGAATCCATTTCAGCCTTGATACCCACTGCCATCCCATAGGCTTTGGAAAAGTTTTCCCTTTCATTTAGAAATAATAATTAAAAAAAAGTTTTGTTTTTCTTCTTTTGTCATTTCACAGTGGCTTGAAGTGAGTGGGTCAGCCTGGTGCTGGTGAGAGGCAGCTTGGTTCTGCCCATGTCTGATGGGCTGGGGGTGCCCCACCTGCTGGGTTCTGCATTAAAAATCAGAAATCAGAAACCTTCCATGTGCTGCCCCAATTCTGCATTAGAATTGGTAGTGCCATTTCTGCTGGGGGAGAGGAGGAGGAAGGCAGAAACCATACAGCATGGGTGGCAATCTAAAGTGTTTTGCCCTTTTGCCTACAAACTTCAAACCAGAAAGGTGCAAGGGACAGCACATGTACACCACGTCTGGTGTACTGGTGGTACTGGGAAGAGTTTCACCTGGCAGGATTCCCTCCTGGCATTCACAAGGATTATTTCCCCCTCCTGGGTGTTTTTCTGTCCTACAAACAGTGTTTGGGAGCACAAAGGGCAGGGTTTGCTGCCTTTCCTGAGCTCTGGATTTACCCCTGAGCCTGCACAGCCATTCACCAGGGGCAGGGAAAGCTCTGGGAATTATTTAAAGAGTAATTTTTTGTCTTAGGATTTATATGGGAGAATTATTTCTTTGTACAAGTGTCTCTGGCCCCTGCAACTCCCAGCTGTGCATGTCCTGTCTGTGCCTTCTGCACTAAAACAGATGAAAGGTTTTTAATCCAACTGCTAAAAACATTTGAAATTGTTTTCATTAAGACCCATTTAATTCAAATGCTTGGGAACAGCTTAGAAAATCCTTTTATTACCAATGCCATGCCTCAGTAGAGAAGTAACTGATGAGGGTTTCCCCAGAGTATTTAAGTTCCCTGATAATAAATCTCTGCAGCAAAACTAACCTGGCACTACTGATACTTTAGGGTTGGGAAAAGAGCAAAACAAATCATTCTTTAAATACCACACAGGAACGATAAGAGCCCAAGACATTTTTTCCTTTGCAGTCCAGCTTATCAAGACATCTCCATTCCAGAGCTGGATACTGAATTGGCTGGGGCATTAAAAACACACAAAAAAATATCCCTGGCAAGAGCAAAGTCAGATGTACACTTAAGAACTCTTGCTGCCAGAGGACTTTAAGGGAGCAAAACCTCGTGGATTGAAGCAAAACCACTCCTGAAAGCCCACGCTCTGGATGATGGGGATTAAGATGCTCGCACTGTTCGGGGGGAGAGTCCATTAACCCCGAGGGGCTGAGGCCGCTGCCAGAGGGGCCGATTTCGGGCCGCACCTGGGAGCACCCCCAGACCCTCACAGCCGGGGCGGGCTTAGCCGAGCAGCTCCAGGGGCTTTTCGGGAGGAACCCGGCGGGGAAGCCCTTCCAAAAAAACCCCGCGGGCACCCGATCCGCCTCTAGGCCGCCCTTAGCAACGCGGCGCCCCGGGCGGTTGCTAGGGCCGGGGTTGGGCTCACTTCCTGCCGGGCGGAACCACTTCCGGGCGGTGCGGCCTGCTGCAGCGGGGCGGTGAGCGGGGCGGGAGGGCGGCCCGGACCGGACCGGGGGGG
>JAAWXA010000023.1:10357544-10381442 GCA_038090715.1 Florisuga fusca
GTGTATAAGAGACGGGTCCGGAGTGGGGAAGGGGGAGCGTTGGCTGCAGCATCCCCGGGGAGCAGCGGGGAGAGCCCCGGGACCGGGCTGGCAGCGTGGGGCCCGCACCTCCCCCGCACCTCTGCCTGGGAGGGGAGGGGAGGAGGAACCGGGGTCTGGGGCCGCTTCTCAGGGCCCCTTCTCACAGCCCCTGGAGCCGGGGCCCTGGGCGGCTCTGCAGCCCAACAGCTCCCGGGTTGTGTCAGCAACCCAGCGACAAATCGGGTTTTTTGCCTCATCCTTTGGTGAAACGTTTCATGGGCTGCACCGAGACCGCTGCTTTTATTTCCACCCCAAGAGGCAGACAATGTGTCTCTTACTTGAAGTGCTGCCACGGCTTTGTCCTCTGTTCGTGTTTTTTATTATAGTGGTAGGTGTTGAAGATGCCAGCTGGAAAAAAAAAAAAAAAAAGGAAGAAAGGAAGAAAGGAAGGTTTCTTCCTTTCAAAAAGAAAGAAAGAAAGGTTTGAGTCTGCCCTGGCTCTGCTGAGATGTGGAGTTGGTGGCCCTGGTCCTGAGAACACATGGTTGTGGATCAAAGGGCCTGATCCTGTGCCTGGGGACACAGCCACACCATCTGCCAGTGGTGTCCCTGAGCCACAGCACCAGCCTGCAGCCCCTCACTGGCTTGGTGCTACAGCTCTGGCTTGGAACCAGGTTGCTTTGTGCTGGGGGTAGCTTGCTGTCAAACCCTGAGAGAGGCCAGACTGAGGATTTTTAAACAGGTAGTTCTGTAGTGCAGTGCAACTCGTGTGACCTGTCCCTGGTGTGATGTTCAGTGAGATGGATGGGCTTGGGCCTTGCCTGCCATGGCTACTGGGCAAGCAAGGATGCTCCACTCTGACTCCTTGAAGCCTGGTGTCAGGTCTCTGAGCATATTTCATGGGGCTGTGCTTGCAGGGGTGGTGGCAGCTGCTGCCAGCCTGTGTGAGAACTCTTGATACTGGTCATGTCACCTGGGATTTGTTAGAAAATTACTGATAACCCTTGAGGGAAGTGAAATAGAAAAGGAGAAAGAAGGGGAGGCTTGTGGAAGATGAGGATTTTTTTTTTTTTAATTGTATCAGTTCCCTTTTTTTTTTTTTTAATGTACTTCTTCTTTGTGTTTTCTTTCAGGTGTATGAATCAGGATTATCAGTTGGGATTTGTCCTGAGAAGATCCAGGTAAGGAATGAAGCAATGTCCCTCCATGCTCTGAGGAAGTGGGAGAAGCAAGAATAAAGTTTCCAAAGGATATCCAAATAAATTAAGTTGAAATAAAATGCAAGTCAAGGGTGCAGGTTTCCATGATCCTGCTTCTTGCTTAGGAACTGTTGCCTTAGTGGATTGGGGGAGAAGGTATTCCAGAAGTGGAAAGCAGTAGGGATGATCTGCATGTGCCCAGGCTTTGCTGACACCACTGTGTGTCCTGTCCAGCTTTTGGGTCTGTGCTGGGGCTCACTGAGTGGCCCAGTGCCATCCTGGCCTCACCTCCAGGCCTCACACAGCCCTTAGTGAATTTGAATCAGAGTTTGAAATGTTTCCTTTCAGTGAAGTACAGACCTGGAAGGGACCATGAGACATCATCTGGTCCAGAGATGGGGTTAAATATACTCACACCTCATCCTGGGCAGGTGTGTGTCTGATCTGTTCTTCTGAATCAGCAGGAACAGGGATTCATTCCAGTCTCTGGAAGTGAGACTGGATTCTGGTAATCTCCTCCTCAGCTGAGGAATAGAGCCTGCTTTGGAGATAATTTCTAGGAGGCAGATGACTGCTGTTCAGTTGCTGTGTGCAGCCCCACCTAACAAGCTTGAGAATGGATAAACTGAGCTGATTCAGTGAGTGCCCAGCAGGATGGGGCAGGCCAGGGAGACTGAGCCAGGCAGTGATCACAGCTGAGTCCTGGTGGCACCTCAGACTAATTGGATTCCCCCTTTGGGACTTTTTGTGGCATTCTCCAGCACTTGTGGGAGGAGAGTTCTCCGTTATCTGGAAAGCCATTAGTCACTCACAGACTGAACTGACAGCTCCATTAGCAGAAGATCAAGGAAGGAAGAAAGGACAGGCTGAGAATCTGGCTTGAGACCCAGGAGATCAATAATTAACTCTGCCACAAACTACCTGTGTGACCATCACAAGGAATGGGGGCCTTGGTGTCACCTTCAGCCACACAACTCCTCCCTCTGCTCCAGCACATCTGCCTCCTCTGTGCTTTACTGGTCATGGTTGGTTTCATTCACCCCCCAGCACAACAAGTCTGACCACACACACAGTGTAAGTGACACTGAATGCTGCTCATCCCACATTTATGATCAGCTCCAGGGAGAAGGACATTCTTCCTTTGGAAGCTTTTTCCCTTATTGTTTCATGAATTGTTGATATTTTGTTTGGCTTCCCCTCTCCTGCAAGTGGGTTAATAACAACATTTGGGAGCTATTTGTAGGCAGGTGGTAAAAGACAGGTGTGCCAAGAAAATGCAGCTTTCATTTCCCTCTCTGATATTAGTTCTGTAGATCAGGGGTATCTTCACAAAACCTGTGTGAGCTCTTCTGTCATTTTTTGATACTAGAAAGTGAACATAAGAAGGTGTGATGCAAATAATTTATTTTTTTTTTCCCTTTGCAGTAACCAATCTCCTTGAGATCTTTAGAGCAGGAGGAGAGTGCACTCACCATGGCTGCTGAGCTGGATTTCTCCCCACCTGAAATCCCTGAGCCCACATTCCTGGAGAACCTGCTACGTTATGGACTCTTCTTTGGAGCCATTTTCCAGCTGATCTGTGTGCTAGCCATAATCCTGCCAGTTTCCAAGTCCCACAAGACAGTAAGCAATGCTCTTCAAAACTGATACAGATGGGCAGAGAAAATAAGATGGGAGGGAATTCTGAGTAGCTAAATGGAAGCACAGCAGTCTGCCCCTGGGATTGATGAAGGTTTCATTGTTCACTCCCTTTTCTTCCCTCTAGCTTTCCCACCCCTCCAGCTTTTGTCTTGGTTACACCCAGATTAGAAAGTCAGGAACAAATACCTGAGCCAAGGGCTCTCTGAATAAAAAGTGTCAAAAGTGTCCTGAAGCACTGGCAGGTGTGCTAAGTGTAGCTGCTGTTCCTGACTGCACGGGGAGAAGGCTGTCACCCTGGCTCCATGTTGTCACCCTGCTGCTGATTTGTTCTGTTAAACAACAGGCAGGGTGTCCCCTTTGCAGGACCTGCCTTTCAGGAATTTACCTTGGGCTCTACTTTGTGTGCAATTTTTAGAAACAAGAGACAGGTGAAATTTCTAGTACATTGTAATGTGAGGAAGGCAGTTTCCAGTACTGACACCCAATCCTGTGCCAGCAGTGGAGGGTCCTTTGGTGCAGCAGTAAAGGAGAGAGCTGAGGTGAAAGGTTGAGGTGAGCTACAGGATTCCAGCTCCTCTAGGCTGGGCTGCAGTGGGATGACTTGGATCTGCCTGGCTTTTTCCCTCTGCTTGGCCATGCCTATCATGCTGGGGACAGATATTTCAGTGTTGGTGATCAGGCTGCAGGTTTGGTAGTGTAACCTGAACACGTGTGGTATATTTTCAGTAGCAAGCTCAGCATGGGCAGCTCTGCTTTTAGGCTGTTCTCATTTGCTCTGCACAACAAGGAGAAACATGGCAACCTGGAAATTTTCATCCTGTCTGGGGAAGGGCATGCCTGAGGGGCTGCATGGAGGATAGGGTTCACTCCCCAGCTCTGTCACCTTTAGCTGTTGTGTGATGTGAAGCTGTGTTGATGTCCTGGATTAGGGACACTGCTCCCTCTGGCTGGTCCAGCTCCCAGCAGGCAGATGGAGCAGGCAGCTGCCCATCCCAGTGCCACTGCAAGTCTTCCACCATTGTTCTGCAGCCCCCAGTGCCCATCTGTCAGGGCCTGGGGTTCCCCTGTTAAGTTTGGGAGAAATCCCGAGTCCTGAGCCTGATTCTTGAAGGCTGAAAAGAGTGAGAGCTTTAGTCTGGAGTCAGAGACTGAAAACCAGGCCTCCAGTTAAAAGGATAAAGCTTGAGGACCTGTTTGTTTGCAAGCATGCTTTGATGTGCATGTTCTGCATGTTCTTTTTTCCATGTGTTCACTGTCCTCTTGATTTACTGCCCAAACCATCAGTTTACAAGACTGTAAACACCAGAGGCTACCCCTCCAGATCCTGGGAATGATGCTTGAGTCTGGGTAGGATTCTCTGGAGCTTCTCTTGTCTCAGAGGCTTCAGGCTTTTGAAGTCTACCTCGTTTGAACATTAGAAGGCAGCAGTGTTCACTTGACTGCAGCAGCAGGCTGCACCCCCCAGTCATGACTGCTTGTTGCTTCATTTCTCCAGAGCCTGCCAGCTCCCCATGTGCCCATTACAGCCTTTGGAAAGCCAGCCAAGTCTCCTTCCTTGGAAATCCACACAGATGTGAACTGTAGTAGCCCAGGAACTTGAGTGACGTTTGAACCCAGCTCCTTGATTAAGAGGACACTGTCAGATCCTCACCTCCCCCTCCATTATCTGCAGCACTGTCTTGGAAGCCTGAAACTCACACGTCTTGCTCAGCCATTTTTTTGTGTGTCCTTTTCCAGTTGGCAGACTCTGACTGATAGAAGCAGAGATGCTAAAGCAATATTTATACTCAAATGCATTTAATGAAAGGAGGCAATCTGCATGTGTGTGCTTTCTCAGATGAGACTGGCTCTGTTCCCTTGTGTTTTTACAAGATAACTAGGCTTTATTTCCCATGGCTGAAACATTATCTGTCATCTCCCCTGAAGGAAACAGGCAGGATATCTAAGCATTCCTTGTTAGTCCAGGTGAAGAAAGCTTTGCTTGCAATTCCTTCCCTGGATTTTGGGCTTGTTTTAGAGGCTCTGAGCTTTACATTCCTACTACTGTTTTGGGGGATGTTTTTTGTCTTGCACATGATAATTATTAACATTTGGCAGAAATACCTGATGACTGTTTCCAAACACACTGGTGGTTGTATAGCATCTTTCCCTTTCCCCAGTTTGAATAATATTCACTTAGTGTTGGATTTTCTTCTTTGCTTTAAAGCTGGTTCTGGTTTTTTTCTCCAAAGCCTGTTTTAGACACTTAAGCTTTTAACAGCTTCTCTGGTAACAAGCTGTTTCTGTGCATAGACTCAACACTCATCAAAAAGCACATGGGGAAGAAGCAGAGACACTGCTGCTCAAGTCTCATTAAATGAAACTCAGTTTGATATAGATGTGTTCCAGCAGAGATACCCCAGCATTTGCTTCCTGTGGCTTTTGCTCAGATTCCCAAAGTGAGCTGTCAGCAAACTGTAAAAAAAAAAAAAAGTTACTGACTGTTTTTTAATTGATTTTTGCAGGACTCGGACAGTTTTGAGCATAAGAATTCAGAGACAGTGAAAAAGCCAAAAGGAACTGCTCCACAGATAAGCAAGAAACCCAAGAAGGAAACAAAAAAGAAACGATAAAGCCCTCACCAATGAGCCTCCAAAGACACAATAAACAACTCTAATCCTGCTTCCTCAGAGATGACATCAAAGGCAACCAACTGTATTAAATGGTTTTCTGGCATTGCCATGCTTCACCTTTTGGAGACAAGGGAGAAGGAACTTACAAGACTGTAAGGGACTGGGTTCTGCCATAGATTTCTTACCAAGCAAATAGGACTTCACATATCCAGGACTTCATTTGACATGATTGGTGTGTCAGTCAGCATGAAAGTGACTTCTGTCATTCCTAATGGGTAGAGGGGCTGGTGTCTGAGCTCTTCCACCCTGGCTGGGATTTGTAGTGAAGTCTCTTGTGGAAGGTGGAGCATGGGTTTGCTGCTTTGGATACTGGTTTGTGTTGTATTTTTTGAAGGCAGAGGGATCAAATGGATCAAGGACACCACACTACACAGCTTTGTATTCATCTCTGTTGTCATTTAGTCTGAAATACATAGCTGCATTTTCTGGCATAATAATAATGTCTTTGTCATATTCTTTAATTCTTTAGGTAATAACTCATTGGGCTCCAGACTGCTGGAGATGAAAGCTTTCATTTCCCCAGCCTCACTGCCTCTTTCTTACTCCCCACCCGGGAGCTTTTCCTTTCTCTTCCCACCCTTGGAAGCAGCTATGTTCCAGGGAATGGCCACAAGGACTGGGGAACACTTGGATTCTGGAAGGTGCAGAATTTAACTCCTGTGCTCACGGGGTGTTCCTGGAAACTTGGGAAGACCAGGTACCACGTGTTGGGGAAAAGCTGCTCTGAGGCAGAAGCCTGGGCATGCTGTGTTGGTTGTGTATCAAACTGTCATGTCTGGCTGGGCTGTGGGTGCATCCTCCTAACCCTCTGCTGCATTTCAACACCACTGGGGCTTCTTGCATTTGCAGACTCCCTCCCAGCCCTACCTGCTGTAGTCTGCTGTGTCTCCTCTTGCTGAATTTAAATATGATCTCAGCCTGAGGAGCTGTGGTATTTTAAGATGCAAGGGGTGGCATGGTTGTGTGGCAAGAGACATACATGCTCTGTTCCTTCAGGCTCCAGCTCTCCAGGCCCAGGGACAATCTAGTATTAGATTTAAATATGGCGAGACAGGACTGGGGAGAGATAGGTGCTGATGTAGCCACAGAGTCTCTGTCAGGCAGCTCCAGCTTCCTGCTGCCAGCTCACATCTTGGTCTGTTTGATCAGGAATGAGTCAATGGGAGGAGAACCTGCTCTTGCAGACGCACCCAGGGTTCAGAGCAGCTTTGAAGGAAAGGGTTCTCTGGCAGGGCTGTGAGTCTGCCATCCTTTTTGCATACACAGACTCCCATCCTCAATTCACCAGGTACAGCAGCAGTGTTGTGTTCAGGTGTTGAACAACCTTTACAGAAACTATCAGTGCTGGGAAGAGCCACGTTCTCTGCTTGCTTCTGCTTTTGGTGGGTGAGACAGATGGGTCCCAGTACCAGTTTGATTCTAACCTCTCAGTGCTTCCCTGCTTCAGGCTCTCAGCTTCTCTTACCCAGAATGCTGACACCAAGTTAGCTGCACTGCTTAAAATCCATCTTAGAGTTCTGCTTTAAATTCAGCATTTTCTTTTTCTTCTTTTTTTTTTTTTTTTTTTTTTTAGCTACATAAAGGCAACACTGGGAGGACAGAACAAAGCCAAAGCCTGGGAGATAGAAGCACTCTAAAGTTGCTTTGAGTTTTCAGTACAAAGAAACATTACAAAAGTTTCCCACACAAATAACAAAGAGCAATATTGTGCTATGAGTTTCCATTACAGACCTGTGTTCCTGTCTGTGATATGCAAGGGAAAGAAAAGTGTTACCAGTGCCCTGGATAAGCACTGCAGAACACTTCTTCCATTTTAATAAATGAGGATGGTGGTTGTTTGATCTAACAGCTCTGGCTTGCTGCAGGTTACCTAAAGACAGGGGGGTTAATGCTTTAACAGAATTTTAACTATTGAAGGAGTAGCTCACAGTTAACCTGAAATACAGAAGCCCTTCTACAGCTAAGAAGCAGTTAGCAGTGAGCACTGTGTAGTTGTTACCTGAAACAGCAGGCTACCACATTGGTATCTACATCTAGCTGTTTGCAGGCTGGCTTACTCATTGTGAAGTAGAAACCATGGATATTGGGGTTTGGTTTTGTTGGGGAGAAGAGGGGTTAAGAGACATTCCTCAGTCTGTTCCTAGATTTGAATGCTCTTGTTAGCTGAACTTGTAGAATGTTTATAGAGATTAATCATACCCTCTGTATTTTAGTTGCTCTTGAAATGTGTAATAAATACAATCAGAATTTCTTTGTTTAAAACAAAATCTCTTTTTACAGTTGTGCTGCCTCTTTTGGTGCATTCATTGTGAAAGCAGACAGAACTCTCAGGCTGTAGGAGCACAGGGATATAAATAACCTTTTCAGAAAAGTGATCCACTAAGGGAAAGCCTTTCAGATCCTTTAATCTGTGAGAAATTGGTTACTTAATACTGTCAGGCATGTGTGCATCTGTATCTCTGCTTGACTTGGAAGTTGTGAGCTGTCTCCCAGGAAAGCTTCACCTTCCTGGAAGGAAGGAGGAAATGCTGGGATGACTGAATTAATTTGCCACTCATGAGACATTTTAGCTCCAAGAGCCCCCAGGAAGGTAGCACTAATAAAGGCATCATCATTATGAGCAGGGGACTAGGTGGGGATTCAGTAGACTGGAGAGAGGGATTTTCAGCAGCCCCTCCAGTGTGTGATTGTAGCTCAGGTTTGTGGAGCTTGGAGCTGTCTGGTGGCTCTTGGCTGCAGTAAGAGCTGAGTGCTAACCAGGCTCAGACAAGTGTGTGTTGGTTCCCTCACCAGAAAACCAAAAGGAGAGAAGGACTCAGTGTGGTGACTCCTTTAACTCCCAAGCACTTTTCTCCAGGCTGTTTTGGAATTAACATCCCAAAGGGAGCTGAAGACCTCATTAAGTCCATTTGATTGAAGGGGAGGTTTTCAAAGGTCTGTCTCCAGATACCAGCCAGTGCCTGGGTGAGCAGCACCTTGCTCTGCCTCCCAGAGGCCAAGAGCTGGGCTGGGAGCTGGGTTTCCTCTGCCAGTGTGTGCTATGAAGTTCCTTTCCTTCAACAGGCTCTGAAGAAACTGGCTGGGAGCTGAGAAGTTCTTGCTTCATTTCTGATCATGTTAAAGCAGCATCTCTGCTTGAAGCTGCATCTCTGGTCATCTCAGGGCTGTCCCACACTCACAATGCATCCTTGTGCTCCTCCCCTGCAAGCAGCACAATCCCTTGAGACAGGCTAATAAGGAGCTCATGACTGGAGTTACAGTTCACATAGTTCAATTAAATCCCTGTTAATCTTGTTCAGACCTAATTTACTTTCATTCTCATACACACACTTTTCTCTCCTTCAGAGAGGTTCTGGTGAGGTTCCTTACTGACAGGAACTGAAGAGCCCGAGGGCCTTTGAAGAGGACTGATGTTTGCAGAGCAGCCCCCTTGCTGAGCCTAGAAGCTAAGATTGTTTCCCAGCCTTCCCATTCATGAAGAATATGAAAATATTCCTTCAGTGCCTGGATTTCAGGGAGGGTCAAGGCTGGATGTGATGGTGCTCAAGCAGAAAATGAGGAAGCTGTAGGAGGGGAGGTCATCCTCAGAATCTCTGTTTCCCAGGGCACTGCTGAACTGTTCCCCTGTGTGTGTGTGTGTTCATTTTTGGACAGCTGAGAGCTGGGATGCTCAGGAGCACCTCTTACACACTGATACTTCTTTCAGGCAAAAGTTATGTTGTTCACAGCCTGCAGGGATCGAGATGACTGTATTGATTCAGTTGTTTGTTTATTAATCTCAGGAGGCATCAGAGACTGACTGCAGCAAGAAAATGGGATGATGAATGGAGAGTGCTGGAGTACAGAGCACGGTAGCTGGCTGGTGATTAGGTTGGTTGCCAGCTTTGGCATGGGAATGAATCTGACTCTCTTTCTCATCCAGACAGAGGAGATGATTCAGTTGAGCACCATTCCCTTTTTCTCTGCAAGAGACATAGGCAGTAATCAGTGTTTGCTTTTCTTCTTAAATAGGCAGTAGCTGCAGGTCCAAGGTCCTGCTCTGCTCTCCTCTTCTGGTAGTTGTGGCTTTTCAGTGGTTGTTTATGGGGCTGTTTTCCTGGCTTTTGGTGCCTGGGCCATTGTGCAGTAGCTGGTGTAAATGTCCCTTTCTTGGGGCTGGCAATCAGAGGGTGAGGAGCTCAGCTACCTTGAAATTCAGCTGGTTTTCCTATTTCACTTTGATTCTTCCCAGTTTGTGGCTTTTCTCTCCCTGTAATTCACTCCCATACCCCCTTTTATTGCTTCCACCCTTTAGGCTCATGTCCATTGCCATTCTTCTGTCCTTGCAACCAAATCTGACCTCTCAGTGACAGACTGGGGGGGTCACCTGCTGTTACAGGAACTGAGGAGGAAGGCATCCCTCTGTGACCAGCCCCTTTCCTGTGCTTTTTTTCCCAGATGGAACAGCTGGGGAAGGGTACCTCTGCCTCGGGGGTCCCAGGAAGCTGTGCCATGTGCCCACCCCTGAGCCATGAGGAGTTAGAACCATCAAATATTCCCCTCCCAAGCTCTTGGAATAAGTGAGTGTCCTGGTGCTGAGTGTGCTCCGCACTGCCCGTTCAGATCCTGCTCCTCGCCAGCACATGCAGGTTTGTCTTGTGCAATCCCAAACCTCTCCAGTGCTCACTTCCCTCCTCCCAGCTGCCCTGGTTTCATTTAGTGCCCGGAGGCCCCGGTGTGGCTTTGATGCTCCTTGCACCCTGCTTTGCCAGAGGAGGCGTCAGCAGCCACGGCACCGGGAAACCACAGTCCTGCCAGGGACCGCAGGGACCAGAGCAGAGGCTGGAGCAGAGGCTGGCAGGTTCCTCCATGGCTCCAGTCCAACCTTTTTTTTTTTTTTTTTTTTTTTTTTTTTTTTTTTTTTTTTTCTTTTTTTCTTTTTTCTAGTAGATACAAGGTAAACCTGCCTTGAATCACATCTTTGCATTTTAAAACCAGTGCTGCCTGGCTGGTGTCTCTCGTGGCACTTGATGAGCTCTCAGCTCCCAACTGGGGGTGCTGTGGGTGGACGAGGTTGAAGGGCTCTCACTTCTTCCTGTTCTCAGTTTCAGGCAAGGAGCCACATCTCAGTGGCTCCCCAGGGACAGCTCTCACATGTCAGTGTGTTCTGGATGGGGGGGCTGAACAGCTGGACCATGGGGGCTGCCTGGGAGAGGGTCCTTGTGGTCCCTGCAGAGCAGCCCCTTGGTGAGGCTGAGGGAGATGTCCCTGTGTGTCCAACCTCTGCAGTGAAGGGAGTTGCAGGGTGAGCAGGTTTTGAGAGAAGGGGGGAAGCTGCAAGCATTTCTGTTCCCTGCCTCCTCCCTTCATTACTTCACTTTAAGCTGTGCACAGATCCAAACATCATATGGTTTAAATTTTTCAGAGTCAGACTTTGGCCTCCTTAGCCCATCCCTCACTCAAAGGACCAGGACAGGATGATTAAGGGTCTCGTGTCTGCTCTGGCTGGTGCTGGCACAGAGGCTGCCAGCCTCCTCTTCTGCCCAGGCAATGCCACAGCCCCCAGGACAGGGTTTCCTGGATGTGGCTACCAGAGCTCTGCGCTAGCCAGCCAGCCCTCTGCTGCTCTGTTAGCAAAGCAAACTGGATTGAGTGCTATAAATCTCATCTGGATGAGCTTCCATCAGCTTTCCTCAACTGCTCTTTTCTGTTGATACTAACACTGGCCAAAAAGCAGAATTTCCACCGCTGGGAAATGCTAACATTTTGTGTGTGGCTTTTCTGCTGAGCTGAGGCAAGAAGCAAAAAGTGTCAGATTTTTTCCTGAATGAAACTGTTCCAAGATACCTAATTCAGATTGTATCGAGACGTCATATTTTATCAGCCAGAAAGCTGACGGGAACTGTTGTGCCTCTATTAAACACACAGATAAGTTTCACCCCAGCTGCTGAACTCAGTGCCTCCTTATCAGCCATTGGCACGTCACCCAGTCAGTGGTTTCCCCACAGTCCTTTCCTCCAGGGAATTTTGCCCTGACACCTCCTGGCTGGGGCCGTCTGTGTGCTGGGGTTAAGGGTTCCTTTCTCATGGAATATTGTCACCATGCTGAGGGACCCAGCGGGTCCTGAGCCCTCTTGGTGATTCCTTCTGTCACCTCCTTTCATCCCACAACCTGGTGGCATTTGTTACTCAGGTCCTGCAGCCCTGTGAGGGAGAGAACAGCCAGGATCAGCATTTCTGCCATGAAATGTTGGCAAATGTCTCACACTGCAGGAGTTATTCTGGTCAATCCCCCTTAGTAAATCAGCCCCTGAGCTGGTAGCTGCAGCTTCCCTCACCAGGCTGGTGCTGATCATTTGCTGTCACACACTCTATGTGCAGGGCTGTAAAGCTCAATGATTCTAAAATCTCAGGGCAAAAGCCATGGCTGCTTCTGTCCGGCATCTTGAACTCAATCATTACATTATTAATAGTAATAATTCTGTGCAAATGGATCTGAAACTTGCAGTGAACAAAACGCAGTGAGCCTCAGGAACAGAATCCATTAAGCAAAACTTATTCACGCTTGCCAAGGGGCTGCTTAAAAATAAACCTGGCTGGAGATGAATAGACGTTTTGTAGTAAATCCACAGCTATGTTGGGGAGGTCAGGACTCCAATCAATTACTAGACCCAGAATGCACCTTCTTACTCACAAGGTTTCAGGAGCTCATGGAGCAGTTTGAGCTGCACACCTGGAGGGGGAAGGAGCCAGGTACTTACTTACGCCTGTAGTGACTCCACTCTTCTTTTTCCTGATGAAACTTGCATTAAGGTCAGCAAGAAATGCCTTTAAATGATATTCTGACAAGAAACTAAGATGTGCTGTAACAGCTGAACCACCAGAAATAGTGCTACTGGGTTTTTTAATTTTCAATTGCGGGTTTCAGTTTCTGTAACCCTCTTCCCCTCCATGGGGTAGTTTCTTTGGTGCTATTTAAATGTGAAGAGAAAGAATCCTCTGGAGACTCTAAATTTCAGAGAAGAGATTGAAACCCCTAGCTGGGTAAAAAAAAAAAAAAAAAAAAAAAATATTGCAGATTAGCCTGTTGAAAGACAGATACATGAAGTGGGCAGGGGCAAAAGGAAAGGGGGTGGCTGGGGAGTGTCCATCAGGCTCAGGGCTTCCCAGCTGAGTCAGGGACGCACTGAGGTGTGCTGGGTTGTTTAAATTTAAATGGTTTTAAATCACATTATCACCAGCACTGCATGTTTAATGTCAAGAGTCCTGTGAGGGCACATTCCTGAACCCGAGCCTAAAAGATAAGAGCTGGTTCTAGAGAGTCTCTATTTGCCATTTTAAATTTGCACCTTGGCATCTTCCTTAAAGAAGAGATGATGTTGTGGACTTGGTCTGGTGTGTTAAAAGGCCAAAGCCTTTGCTGTGTGCCTCCCAGCAACAGGCCAGCACCACTGGAGATGGAAACTAGAGTTGTAGGACAGCCTGTAGGAAGGGAGTTGATTGCAAAAGAAGAAAACAAAATTCAAATATTTATAAGTCATAATTGCATCTTAGATTTGAGTCTGGATGCAGCAGAGGCTGAGTCACCCTAACCAGCTCACCCGGGGCTGAGGCCGGGTCCCTGCTCCCCCGGGGGCACTGGGAGTGTTCCTGTGTCCCTCTGCAGGCACAGCAGGGAGAGGGCAATGGGGGGATCCCAGGCATCAAGGTACCCCAAAGTATGAGAGAGCAGAGTGGGACCCTGGGGCTCAGTTCCTTCATCCCATCTCGGATGTTTGGATGAGGAATCCCTCCCTCCTCATCACCACACCAGGACAGCAGAGAGGGTGGCTGTGAATGAACACCCGAAAAAAAAAAAAACAAAAAAACAAAAAATCAAAGCCACAGCTCAAACCGGGCTGTGGTTTGAAGCTCTGGCAAGGAGCAAGGAGGGCTGCTAGCCACAATCCAGCACCCCAGGGGTGTGTGGGGAGCCCGGCTGCCCTCTCCCAGCCCTGGCAAGGAGCTGAGGCAGGAGGGAAAGTGGCTGCAGGGATCTTATCAGCTGGCAGCTCCTCCCAGGGAAGGGCCCCACCGCGATGTGCTGGCCAGGGGTGATGGATCCATGTGTGCGTGACTCCTTGTTCCTGGTGACTCATGGATTCGCTGGCCTCTGCCAGTGTCATGGGAAATATTTCTTTAATAACTCAAACGAACAAGGCGGGGGGCAGGGGGCGGTGAGAAACAGAAAGAAAAACTCTGCCACACAGTTTTCTCTGAAGCTCCTCGACTTCCTACATTGTTTCGAAGTGTCAGCTCTTACTCAGACTAATGGGATTTTTAGAAATCCCGGCCGAATGGCTGCAAGCGTTGGTGGGAGGAGTGGGCAGGGGATGGGGGAGGCGGTGCGGGCTCTGGAAATACAGCCCACGGGTCACCAGAGCCTCATAATCCAGCTAAATGGGAGGGGGGGGGAGAGCTAAGGAGCCGGCTGCTTCACCCCATTTCTTCCTGGAGGATGAAGTGACAGGGAACACCTTAGTGGATCGCTAATGGGGGAGGGCTGGCAGCGCCGCAGAGCTGGTCAGGCAGCCCCGACGNGCGGGGTCCGGCCGTGGGGTCCGGCGGGAGGATGCACACAGTCTTGTGGGTCTCGTCGGAGGTGCTGGCAGTTTTGCAGGGGTGGCTATGGGTCCAGCTGAGCACACACAGGCTCCGGCAGGGCTGCTATGGGTCCGGCAGCGGGGAATGCCCGCAGTCCAGTGGCTATCGGTCCCCACCGGGATGCTCCTGATCTGGCTATGGGTTTTTGTGGGGCGGCTGTGTGTCCAGCAAAGAGTGCACATGGTCTGGTGGGTCAGCTGTAGGTCTGGCTGGGGATGCTGCCGGTCTAGGGGCAGCTGTAGGGCCAGTCGGGCATGCTGAGGGGCTGGCAGGGCGGCCGCGGGGTCCGGCGGGGCGGCACCGCCTGCCTGCAACTCCCCTTTGTTGTGATCAGGGGCTGCGGGGGACCCCCGGGAGCGCAGGGCGGGGAGAGCCGGGCTGTATGTAGGCCAGGACATGAAATATTCATCGCCCCCCTGCTTTGATGTCTCCTGATCCGCTTCCCTTGTCGTGTTTGTTCACCGGTTATTCTGAGGCTCGTGTCCAGCCCCGGTGGGCACCGAGAACTGTGTCGGGCCAGGCTCCTCACCGCACCCTTCCTTGGGGCTGGCCCGGTCTGCTGGGGGGGCTGCAGAGCCCCATGTTGCCCATTTAAAGGCTTTCCCCAGTCGGGAAGTTCCCCCATCGCAGTCCGGGTGATCCAACCCCTGTGCGTGGTTGCGAGCGGTGACACTGGCGTTGTCCCCGCTGTCCCTGTCGCAGCAGCTGGTGCCATGGAGGAGCATTGTGGGTTTTGTCCTGAGCCATGCTGGGATCGGGGTGGGCTTTTATCCCTGCTCGCAGCCCGTGCTGCCACTTCTGCTGTGTTTTGGTGCCGTTTGGGATGGGCTCAGGGGCAGCCTGTGGGGTTGTGGCCAACCGCAGGGGGCTGTGTGCGTTCTGCGGGCCGGGGCTTGAGGGGAGGTGGCACCGACCCTGCTGCACTCCTGCCTGGTGCTGAGCATCCTCTCTGGGAGCCGTGAAACCCCATGGAAATGAATGGGGGTGTGCTGCATCTCCTCAGGTTCGGCTGGCCCTGCACAGCCCCTCCTTCCCCTGCCCCTTCCCCACCTGGGCCACTGCTGCTGCTGTGTGCTCAGCCCCCCAGACTGGGGGCTGGGAGATGACTGTGGTCCTCATCCTGGTCCTGGTCCCAATGACACCGAGCAGCAGTGGGTCAGTAAAGGTCATAGATGGCAGGAAGTGGATTGTGCTACTCTGCCTGTGCCACTGGTTCCCCAGAAGCCATTGAAACTGTGTCCAGTTCTGGGCCCCTCAGTTTAGGAAGGATATCGAGGTCCTGGAGCAGGTCCAAAGGAGGGCAACCAGGCTGGTGAAGGGACTGGAGCACAGATCCTATGAGGAGAGGCTGAGGGAGCTGGGGCTGTTCAGCCTGGAGAAGAGGAGGCTCAGGGGAGACCTCATCACTCTCTACAACTCCCTGAAAGGAGGTTGGAGCCAGGTGGGGGTTGGTCTCTTTTCCCAGGCACCTCTCAGCAAGACAAGAGGACACGGTCTTAAGTTGTGCCAGGGGAGGTTTAGGTTGGATATTAGAAAGAATTTCTTTACGGAATGAGTGATCAGACATTGGAATGGGCTGCCCAGGGAAGTGGTGGATTCTCCATCCCTGGAGATATTTAAAAAGAGACTGGATGTGGCACTCAGTGCCATGGGCTGGGAACCGCAGCGGGAGTGGATCAAGGGTTGGACTTGATGATCTCTGAGGTCCCTTCCAACCCAGCCGATTCTATGATTCTATTCTATGATTCTGTGAAAGGAAAGGACATGATGTGGTTGCTCAGTGCAGCCGTGGGGAGCCCCCAGGAGAGATCCCCATGAGCTGAGGGCAGTGGAGGGTGCAGTGCCTGGGGGCTTCCTGGGGTGAGCTCCAGCCAGGGACCAGCACTGCCTGCACAGTGGGGCCAGGGATGGGACAGCAGGCACCCAGCAGTGCTGAAGGCAAACTGTGCTGTGGGAAGGTGGCAACAAAAGACTTGATTTTTCTTCCTCCTGCCTGGCTGGTGCTCCCCAGGGGAGGAGGTGTATGGCAGCAGGGAGCTGGAGCTTTCTCCCTCTCCTCTCAGCCGAGCAGATACCTGCTGCCAGCAGTGACCAGCACACAGGTGGGAAAACCTCTCCCAAGGTCCAGCTGTTGCTGGTGGGAAGCTGTTCCTCCCTGCCAGGCTCAGAGACCCCCTCAGCACCCAGCAGCTCAACATGTGCCTGGGCTCCCTGTGCAGCATGTGTTAGTCAAACAAGGGCAGGGTCTGGCAGGGCTCTCCAGGGAGGTGTGAGGATGGGGACATGAAGCAGTCTGGCACTTTAGAGTGATACCTTTTTTGGTATTTCCACTGTGGGGCTGCTCCTGACACCTTTGCAGCTGGAGAGGCTGATCCTGGGCTGCCCGGTGCTAAGCCAGCTGTTGTGTGACACTTTGTGCTGGCTTAGGATCTATCCCAGAGCAAAACTTTGGCCGTTGGGTGTCTCTGAGCTGAGGTTCATGTGCTGGCTCCCCAGGGAGCCATGTCTCTGTAATCATTAGCTGGTCAGTGCTTGGTTGTCAGAGAAGGGCACCTTTGCTTGCAAGATCAAGGGTCGGATCCCAGTTCCAAGCTTTGACCTGGTAGCAACAGGGCAGAGGCTTCTCCAAACACTCTACTCTGATGGCTCTGCCAAAACACAGCCCGATGATATTTTTTTTGGAGACGAGGTTATTTATGGGCTGGCACAGCAGCAGCTAAGGGAAGTCCAATGTTCCCTGTCTCGATCGTTAGTGGCCTTGCAGCGTTCCCTTGTGTGATGGAGATGCCCTACTGATAGCTCTGCCCCCGAATGACTTTGTGCCAGAGTGATGGAAAATCATGGAGGTACCTCAGGGAGGCAGAAAGGGCTGTCCGAGTCCCCCAAGTTGGGGGTTAAGATAAGGAAAAGAGCTGCTGGTTTTGCTGTGACTGAACTGCACTGAGGCAGGAGGCTCCTTTGCTGCCTTGGTGGCACAGAGGGGACACCAACAGTCCCCAGGCAGGGATGGCCTTAAGCAGCATATGCTGCTCCTGGGAAGCAGCATCATTTTGCTGGGCTCACCCAGGCAAGGATGGGACAGACCATGAGGTTCCTGTGTCTCCAAAATCCTGTCTGCCTCTCCCTGCTGCTGGTGCCAGGACTGTCACTGAGCTAAAACTCTTACAAGACCTGAAGGACTTGGCCAGTAACATCCTGTTTTAATGAACAGCAAATGTGTGTAACATCTTGAAAGAGAAAAGGTGGGAGTGACCAAACAGTCTGTGCCTCCTCCCAGCATGTCAACAGGGGGGGAACCCCCAAGCATCGCTGGGACCAAGCGCCGTGCTCCTGGCATCACTGGGGGAAATTTGAGAGCCTATCTGAAGCACTATTGTTTCCTGTACTGTCTATTTTGCAGCTCGGTTTCCAACTTGTTCCTTTATCTCTGGGAACAATTTCCCATCTGAACTCGCTTCCGCAGCTCTCCACATCTCACCCCAGAGCCTGCCTGGAGACTCGTGCAGCACACATCCCACCAGGAAACAGCACATGGCAGCATGTCCCCACGCTGCTCCATGCAGGAGACATCCTGTTGATCCCATGTCCCAGAGCAGCTTGGACCTCAGGATGGAAATAACCATCCTTGCACGGCCATTCCTGAGACAGGAGTGTGGATTGAGGCTGTTTCCAGTCCAACCTCCTTCTCTTTTCAGCAGCCTGGAGCTGTGGGTGCTGTGGATCGACTCCCACAGGGCTCTGCCCTTGCTGAACTTCCTGCCCATTGGCAGAAAATGTGCACGTTTTAAAGCAGACCTCAGAAAAATCATAATGCTTTTGGCCCTTCGTCTTCTGAACCAGCTTAGTGAAGTAGTCTGGTGTATCGCCCACTTCAGAGGGATAAAAAAAAGATAATTAATTGTCAGAGTGTGGCCTCATTGTGTGGGCTGCGGTCGGTGCTCAGGTGCACCCAGACCCCTGACCTGGCCCCGTGCTGGCACGGGCAACCTTGGTGCTGGCTGCAGCAGGAACCGATGCTGCTTTGCACATGCCTCAGCACATCCATGCTTTGAAAATTAAAGCCCTGAAACAGATTTCAGGAACAAATGTGGTTTGAACATGGGCCAGGAACCAGGACCTGCAAATCTGCGTCTTGCACTGACTTCCCTTCGGGCTAGGGATCTGCTGGCTGCCCTCACTGCCAAGCAGGGAGGTGTTGGGGAGGGTGGGGGCTGGCAGGGCTGGGACAGTTGCTGAGTTTAGTTTGGGCCTTGGAGGAGTGTGCCTGAGCCTCTTGACTTCAGGTGGTCTTGGTGGAAATGCAGCATCTGAGATACCCAGAGCTTGATGTGCAGGATCTGGAGAAATTTGGGCACAGAACTGCTCGTGTGTTTAAGGCAAAAATATAAGAAATGGGGCATGTGTGTAGCGAGCCTGCTCGGGGCTCTGTGGTAAAGGGTGAGCGGGTGTTGCTGTGCCAGTATCTCTTGCCCACACCTGGCCTGGGGACACGTGTGACTCGGGCTATGCTGCCCTTCCTTCCCTGCTTCCCTCATATGCAACCCCACGAGTTTCCCAGCCCCATCCTCTGCTTGACCTGTTGCTGCCTTGTTCCCATGACTGTGAGGTTTTGGCTGGCCCCAAGTCTGCTGTGCAGGGCTGGATGGATGGATGGAGGAAAACCTGACTATGTGCTTCCACCCAGTGTGGCTGCTCCCATCCTTCCTGACTATGTCTGGTGATCTTGGGCTACAAAAAACCTGGGAAATGAGGGTAAAAGCTCACTGTTGTGTTGTCTCCTCCTCCATGGGTGAGGTTAACAAGTCCAGCCTGTCCTGACCCATGTGCCTCCTTCCCATGCAGCATCCACCTTCCCACACTGGTGAGAGGAGGAGGAGTGGATGGGGAGCTGCACAAGTCACTGGAACCAGGATGAGTTTCATGCTTGGACAGTTGAATTTGGAAGTGTGGGGGGTGGGAAGGGTCAGGGGGCCAGGACTGATGTGTGCAGCTGGAGCTGGGCAGGGAGAGCAGTATGTGGAGGCAGCTTCACCCCCCCTGGCTGTCCACACGTGTGTGTGTGTGTGTGTGTGTGTGTTCATATGCTGACCTGAGCCCTTCTTTTGAGCACAGGGGTAGCTCTTGATCTGGGTGTTCTGTGCTGAAGCCATGAGCCACAGGTGGTAGAAAGCAGAGGAGATGCCATCCCCTCATCCCCTCATCCCCTCATCCCCTCATCCCCTCATCCCCTCATCCCCTCATCCCATCCCCTTTCATCCTCTCCCCGCAGGCTCTGCCCAAGGGCAGGGAGGGAGCAGCTCCAGCTCAGGATGGTTGTTTTGGGTGGGAAGAGCCCTACCAGGGGGGGCTGGAGAGGTGCCACAGGAGGGTGCAAGGTCCATGTGCAGCTTGTCCCACCCCTCTGGTTGGTATTGGTGGCTCCAGGCAGGTCCCATCCACCTCGCCCACAGCCCATCCATCTCCTCTCCCTCTCCACGGCTGGAGGTGTGCAGAGCCCGGCTCTCCCCTCCAGGAGCCACAGGGATAAAAGCCACCAGCTCAGCGTTTTTCTTTGTTTTTCATCTGCTGGGGCTGTTTATAGAGAGCACCGTCTTGGGCTGCACCTCCCGGCCGGCTCCCGTGGAGCTGCCGAACATCCTGCTCACCCCGGGAGTGGCTGGGGAATCTTGACACAGCTTTTCGGGTATGGAACAGCTGTCCAGGGATGGCTCATCTTCTCCCTTTGCCCCTCAAACCCTCCAGCCCCCCCGGTTGCTTCCTCTGACGCATCCTCAGCGAGTTGCTTTGTTTTGGTGGTTGCAGATGGGAGTGGCCGTGGGGACCGGGCTCTGCCACCGGCAAAGTCTGGGCTTGCGTGGGGTCTCATGGTGCTGAGACCGGACACCACGGTCCTGGGCTGTGCCCACTGCTGTGGGAGCTGCTCCTGGTTCCGTCCGTGTTCGTGGAGGTGAGAGAGGGTGCTGTGTGTCGCTGGAGGCTGCTCCTGATCACCCGGCCTTGACCTGCAGCCACCCGCTGCCCTGTAGCATGTGTGTGTAAGGGCTGGTGGCCCCGTGGTTCTGGTGGCCTCACGCTTCCCCAGAGCACGTGGCCCGTGTTGGGCAGATGCCCCAGAGTCCCAGAGTAACCCGGGAGAAGAAGCTGATAATCAGTGTAAATTTGCTGTGTGGGGTTCTGCTGATTTGTTTGAAGCTGTTCAAGGGTCTACAAAGTGGGAAGTGTCAGAAATCAATGATGGAAGTTCCCTGGCCTCTGCCTGGCTTCTCCTTGGTGCCCTCCCATTGCAGTGAACCCCAGAACGTGTCCCACCAAGTCCATGTGGCTCCTGGCCAGGAGCAGGGTGATGCCTGGCCCCGTGGGGTTTGTGTTCAGGATGCAAATACACTCCCTGCATTTTCCCTTTTTTTACCAGCGAGTGTTTCAGTTCCCATTCCATGTCAGGAGGGGTTGCTGGCAGGTTTTGTGCCATGGAGGTCCTTCAGGACCCCTTTTGCAAGGCTGCTGGAGGGATGCTGGAGCCCCTGGAGCTCCTCTCCTGGCTGGACTGGCTGGGCTGGTTTCTCTGAAAGTGGAAATGTTTTAGCAGTGACGCCAGCGTGGCCAGGGGTGGTTGTAACTTGCTCGAATCTTAGAGTTTTTATGCCTCCTGCATGTTCCTTGCCCCCTGCCCTGGAGATTTGCTGCCGTCCTTGCCCGGGGCTGGAATCTCTGTGGTTCTGTTGGGTGTGGCATCCCTCAAGCCAGGGCACGTGCCGGTGGTGGCACCGTTTTTGGCTGGATCTGAGCCACCCATGAGTCACATCAGGCTCTCTCTGCCACCTGCCCCTTCCCCAGGGGCTGGGCACAGGGCAGGCTGGGTGCTGCTCCATGGCCATCCCCCGGGGAGCACCCTGGGCAGATGGCTCCTTCCAGAAAGCAGAAGTAAACTCTGTTTCCTGGAGCCCGAGGGTGGTTGTGCTGGGAGAGGCACTCCAGAAATGGGGAACAGAAATCCTCCTCGAGAGGTCAGCTCGTGTCACCGTGGCTCTGTCACCCCCTCCAGCAGGGCTGGTCCCTCATCCTGGTGCTTTGCCTGGAGGTGGATGGGAACAGCAATGATGTGGCAGGGCTGTGGGAAACTGAAGAGTTAGGTGGCTGTTGCTGGGAACCCATGGGTGCTACCATGGCTGGCAGATAACATTACAAATATACATTCTGGGGAGGACTGAAGCCCCTGTGCAGAGCTGTTTCAGGGGAAGCATTGTCCCCTGGGCTCCAGGCAGTTCCTGGTGGCCAAGAGCTGGCTCCTACTGCCAGCCCAGCTCAATATTGGTGCTTCCCAGCCCTGCAGGCACTCCTGCCCTTGGAAATTCCTGGACTTGGCAGGAGGAGAGCATTGCCCTCATCACCTGTCTGGGAAAAGCTTTGGGTTAAGGCAGGCCAAGGGCTTTGTGCACCTTTGGGAGGTGTTTGCTGGAGCTGATTTGGCAATCCTGGCTTTGGCTGGTGTCCCAGTGGGGATGCTGGAAGCAGAGGCTGAGGCAGGCTGGGAGGCTCCAGGAGGCTCCAACCCAGAGCAGCACCATGAGGTCAGGCTGCACAGCACCAGGCCAGCTGTGACCCCACCACCTCTCCAAGCCCTGTTCCTCTGCTGGACCACCTTTGGGGTGAAAAAGCTTATTTTTCCATCTCTAATTGCCAGGATGCCTTTGTGGTGGAGAAAGGGACAAGGGATGTGTGGTGGCCAGGAGGTGAGGCCATGCCCTTTCCTCTTGGTGTGCCAGCAGCAGGATCCAGAGGGGTTTGAGGCATCCATGTGCTTGTTCTCTGCCTGTCCCAAATTGCTCATGCACAGATAATGGGGAACACTGGGGGCTCCAGGAGCCTTTGGTTGATTTTCATTTCCTCCCTGACTGCAAACGTTTTGTAGCAGCACCCTGAACCCAGAGGGTCTCCTTTGGACCAAGGCATGTGGCTGTCAGTGGGAACCCTGATTTTTGGGGTGGCTTTGTTGCAGCTCAGAGGTAGAAAGGGGTGATAGGGCACTGCTGGCTGCCCACACAGCTCCCAGCACCCACCACACAGGCTCTGGGTGGGATGCCAGGGAGTGCTGTGCCAGGAGCTCCTGCAAACTTCACTCCATGGTGCGTTGCTCTGGAAAAGTGGCTGCCAGCTCCCTCCAGAGCCCTCCATGGTGTAAAACATTAAAAACTTGCTCCCTTGGAGGGAGCTTCGAGTGTGCAAAGCTTTGCCAGCTCCCTGGGAGCACAGGGCTGCAGGTGAGCATGGTGATGGGGCAGCCCTGGCTACCTGCACCCCCAGACTGGGCACCTGAAGTGGTGGCCCCTTCAGCACCCAGTGCTGCTGCAGTGTGGTGGTGGGGATGTGACACAACGTGGCAGTGGCCACCTTCCCTGCTTCCATCCCTTAGGGAAGAAAAAGGCTTAAAACTGAGCACCCAGCAGCTCAGCACCAGCAAGCACAACTTGCCACATGTCCTGCCCTCTCCAGGCAGCCACTTGAATTATTTCAGGAGATAAAACCTGCAACTTTTTCTTGCCAGCCTTACACAAGTCAGTGCTTATGGGAGGGCACCCCCAATGGGCTGCAGGGAGCTCTGTTGCTCCTGGTGTTGGCAGAGCCCCTTCCCATCACCCTGGAAAGCCAAAAACTGTGTGTCGAGGGGCTGGCTCCACCACGGTTGGAGAGATCTCCAGCTCCCTGCACACCTCCTTGTGTCTCTGCTTGGTGTTTCCCAGCTTCTTGGCCAGATAAACGTCCAGAACCTGGTTTTGTGCTTCTTGGGTTTGTTTTGGTCTTTTAAACTCCCTGTTTTGACATGTCTTTTCAGAGGCATTTTGCATTGCTCCCAACCCTGACTCTCCCCCATGCTTCGGGGGGTGAATTTGGATGGTTAATTTAATTATCCTTTCCCCTTTGTGACCCACTGGCCCCTGCTAGCTTGGGCTGTGCAGCTTTAATTAACACTGTTTTAAATTTGATGGGAGTTGACAGGGTTGGTTAGGAGGGGCTGGGACTTATGTCTGTGGGGAGGATGTTGCTGGGCCCCCACTCATCAGCTGTGCTGCCCTCCCCTCCTCCAACAGTGATTCCTTTCATCTGGGAGAGCTTTCCATCAGTTTGGGGGAGCCAGGGTTGGGCTGGGATGCCTTAACACAGGTGAAGTGAGAGTCCCCAGTGAGTATCAGGGGACACCCACCCATGGAAATGGCTCCCCTGGTCCCCAGATTGGAGCTGAGAGATGAAGCAAAAATTTCTCCATCTCTCCTTTCATTTCAGGAATCAGTGCAGGTGAGAAACGAGTGTCCTTGCAGAGGAGAAGGGCTGGAGGCACAGCCCAGACATGGCATCAGCCAGACAGTATTCAGTGGATCTGCTGAACCAAACCCTGGTGTACAGGGTGGGGGGAGCAGCTCCCCCTTTTTCACCACCCCTTGGCACTCACTGCAGCAGGGCTGGTCCCAGCCTGGCAGAGATGTGCCTCTGTGTTCCCCCTCTTGCACCCGGCAGAGCCCGATGGCACGGGACAGGGATCCCTTTTTCCATGGGCTCCGTGCTGACTGCAGTATTCGGGTGGCAGGAAGGGGCAGGGGCTGAGCCAGCTCTGCCTGACCCCACTTCTGAGGGGGATGCAGGGGATGCTGAGCTGCCCTTTGCCCTCTTGCGTGCCTCCAGCCTGGCACCTCTGTTTTTAAGGGCACAGCTCAGGGGCAGATCCCTGCCTGCCCCCTGCCCAGCCCCCT
>JAAWXA010000023.1:10384222-10402539 GCA_038090715.1 Florisuga fusca
GGGGGGGGAAAAGCCCCTTCCGAAAGCCGAGGTACCGGCTGGGGATGGGCAGCGATGCTGAGCACCCCCCATCCCAACGCTGTGGGCTGCGAAAAGCAGGGAAACCCACCGCTGAGCATCAGCCGGGCTGCCCTGGCTGGCGGTGGCTCGGAGCCTGTTACACACAGACCGCAGTGCCGAGCGGTGGGTATCAACACAGCAGAGATGCTGGCGGGTGTGTGTGTGTGTGTGGGGGCGATATTTTTAAAATCTGGCCCCTATGATGCTTTCTCACAGCTCCCAGTGATGCTGCTGGGGTGCACTGGGAGCTGCCGAAGCCGGGGGGTGGGTTCACCCATTGCCTTCTCTGCTCCTCAGCTCCGGGGGAGGATGGGAGGGGGTTTGACACCAGCTGTGCTGGATGCAGGGGGGGTCTCTGCGTGGCCCCTCTGCCCCCCGGGGGACCTGAGTGCACAGCACATTCCTGCCAGCATTAATAACTCCTCTGCCTGGATCTTACACAACACCCTGCATCCTCCTGGGAAAGCTGCACCCTTTCCTCCCCAGCTGCCAAGGCAGCGGTGTGGGGGGTGGGAATGACAGGGGATTTCTGGGACCCTCCTCTCCTCCCTGGAGGTGGGTGGGAAATGTCCTCCCCCAGTGGCAATCACAGGGCTAAAGCCACATGGTCTGGTTGGTTGAGTTACCTGGAGCTGGGAGTGGGGATGGCAGGAGGCTGCCAGTGCCTCGGGGCACCTTTTGGGGTTGCCAGCATACATTTTGCACTAGCCAGATCAGCGTGTGTGTGTGTGTGTGTGTGTGTGTGTGCAGGTGTTGAGGTGCAAAGGTGTTTGCAACAGGAGAGCTTGGAGGATTGGGCACAGGATTTATGTCCTGTGGGCTTACAGCGTGAAGGTGAGGACTCCCCCTGCTTTGGGGACATTGGGAAAGTGCCTGGGGGACCTGCTCTGTCCTTGCTGTGCTCTTCTCCTGGCTAGTCTCTGGGCATGTTGACTATTTTATACTCTCATTTTTCTCAGCTGCTGATAAATCAGTTGCTGATCCAGGCTGGCAGCCCCACGGGCTGCACTTGGGGGACACTTGTGTCCCCAGAGCGCTGCCAAATCTGCCACCCTGCTGGGGTGTTTTCCTGCCTGGGGAAGTGCTGCTGCTTCCAGGGGAAACTCTGAGTGACTGTGCCCTGGCTCAGGGTCGCGTGGGCAGTCACAAGCCACATGGTCACAGCCCTGCCATGCCCCTGCTTTCCTCCCCGTGCTGCCTCTGCCATCCCAGAGCAGCAGCTGGTGCTGGAGCCCCGGGCAGAGGTGAGCAAAGGGCTGGGGGGCACAGGGAGGTTTGCTTTTTTTGGCAGTGAGGGCTTTTTCTTATCATTATTAAGGTCCTACTTTCCTCCACTGTTCTGCTTTTAGCATCTTCTCCACCAGACTGTTGAAAGTGCATTTGTTCACAGGACAGTCCCTCTCCCCTGGGCCACTGGGTCTGCCTCTGGATTGCCTGCAGTGATGGTTTGCAAGCTCACAGCTTGTATTTGACCTTCCTTTGCTCCAAAGCCCACAAAACCCAGCACAGATGAGCATGGTCTGAGTCCTGTGGCAGATAGAGGAACTGGTCCCTCCTCGTTCCTGCATGTGAAGGAGGAAGGACAGGTCTGCTCCCCACTGAAGCAGCTGCCGTAGCTGTACCCAGCCCCAAAATTCAGTTTATTCCTATTCCCAAGCCCTGGCAGGGTCTGATGCCACCAGCACAGTTGCAGCTGAAGCATGGAAGGGGGACAGGGAATGCTGCTGGTTATCTCTGTAATTGGGGAGCTGGAAAACTGTAGATGGAAGTCATGTCTTGGGGCAAAGCCCTGGCTGTGGGAAGGGGAGCTGAGAGGGAAGCAGATCTTGTGCCTGTCACCCCTAATGTCCCCATGGCAGGAGCTGGGGGCTCTGCCCCACCAATGCCTGGGGCTGTGCAGGATGCTGGAGCTGCCTCTGGCCCTGGCCCTGCTGGTGGGGGCCTGGTCCCAGCTTCTCTTGAAAGCTGAGTTAGAAAACCATCTGTTGGGTAGGGCTGAGCCCTCAGCAAAGCCTCATGTGTGGCTGCACCCAGGTCCACACCCCACGGGCAGCAGCTGCCTCCTCTGCTCTTTCTCTGCTTGTTTTTTCTTACCAGAAATTTTCCCCTCCCTGCTTGTCTCCACCTCCCTTTTCCCTCCTGCCATGCATGATCTAGCCTAAATATTTCCTTCCATAGCTTCAGGACACTGCAGGGTATCCTGACATCTTTGGAGACTGCAAATAATTCCCTTCCTTCATTTATATCATTACCTTGAAGGTATTTATAGAGCTTGATCTTGAGTGGAAAGGAAGGCATGACTATATATAAAGCTGAGATCCTTTGGTCCTTAGCTGCTGACTGCCTGGAACTGCTGCTGATTTAAACTTCTATCTTGTTTGCTGCACATTTTGGACTTTGCTGGAACCTTCTCAGCATTTAAATCCCCATCCTGACCAAGCAGAGTGACACAGCTATGGATACTCAAAATTTCTGCCATTGAAGTAATCCAAACTAATGAATATTTGCCTGGATCTTCTCTTTTCCTGTCTGTGCCCTGGATGAAACCTTCATGTTGAGGGAAACCTGTCTGGATGGGGGTGCTGAGCTACATCCCATGGCAGGTGCCTGTCCCTGGAGCTGCTGCCTCCCCGAGCACCAGTCCAGGCTCCACACTCAGCATCCTCCCTCCGTGCTCCCATGGCTGAGGGTGATTCCCTCCACTTCCCAAACCTGTCCTGGCAGCTCTGCTCCTGGCTCTTTGCTGGCTGCTGCTGCTGCTGCCACACAGGAGGTGTCTTTGGCCTTAATTGGGGGCGGTGGTGTCCCAGGGCAAGGGCAGGGTGGCCATGTTGCCTGGCAGCTGGTGCTTGAACAGACTCCAGAGGTTGTTTTGTTTCCTAGTGGGCTGGCGTCTGTCGTGAAAGCCTTGGGAAGGCTGCTTCAGCAGCAGCAGCAGCAGCAATTAATAAAAACAAATAATTAATAACAAAATATTAATAATAAATAATTACAACAGCAATAACAACAAGAATAATTGATAAAAATAAATTATTAATGATAACAATATCAATAATAAATAGCAACAGCAATAATAATAATAATAATAATAATAATAATAATAATAATAAAAATAAAAATAAAATCCCTCTGCATGTCTGTCTGTCTCCTACAGCCTGGGACCATGGGGAGCAGCAAGAGCAAACCCAAAGACCCCAGCCAGCGCCGGCGCAGCCTGGAGCCCACTGAGAGCACCCACCACGGGGGTTATCCATCCTCCCAGACCCCCAGCAAAGCTCCTGCTCCCGATGCCCACCGCACCCCCAGCCGCTCCTTTGGGACCATGGCTGCAGAATCCAAGCTCTTTGGAGGCTTCAACACCTCGGACACTGTCACCTCCCCGCAGCGTGCCGGGGCTCTGGCTGGTGGGTGTGGGGGCTGGGGCTGGGTGGGAGGTGGGGAGTGGGNTATAAGAGACACCCCCATCCCAACGCTGTGGGCTGCGAAAAGCAGGGAAACCCACCGGTGAGCATCAGCCGGGCTGCCCTGGCTGGCGGTGGCTCGGAGCCTGTTACACACAGACCGCAGTGCCGAGCAGTGGGTATCAACACAGCAGAGATGCTGGCGGGTGTGTGTGTGTGTGGGGGGGCGATATTTTTAAAATCTGGCCCCTATGATGCTTTCTCACAGCTCCCAGTGATGCTGCTGGGGTGCACTGGGAGCTGCCGAAGCCGGGGGGTGGGTTCACCCATTGCCTTCTCTGCTCCTCAGCTCCGGGGGAGGATGGGAGGGGGCTGGGCAGGGGGCAGGCAGGGATCTGCCCCTGAGCTGTGCCCTTAAAAACAGAGGTGCCAGGCTGGAGGCACGCAAGAGGGCAAAGGGCAGCTCAGCATCCCCTGCATCCCCCTCAGAAGTGGGGTCAGGCAGAGCTGGCTCAGCCCCTGCCCCTTCCTGCCACCCGAATACTGCAGTCAGCACGGAGCCCATGGAAAAAGGGATCCCTGTCCCGTGCCATCGGGCTCTGCCGGGTGCAAGAGGGGGAACACAGAGGCACATCTCTGCCAGGCTGGGACCAGCCCTGCTGCAGTGAGTGCCAAGGGGTGGTGAAAAAGGGGGAGCTGCTCCCCCCACCCTGTACACCAGGGTTTGGTTCAGCAGATCCACTGAATACTGTCTGGCTGATGCCATGTCTGGGCTGTGCCTCCAGCCTTTCTCCTCTGCAAGGACACTCGTTTCTCACCTGCACTGATTCCTGAAATGAAAGGAGAGATGGAGAAATTTTTGCTTCATCTCTCAGCTCCAATCTGGGGACCAGGGGAGCCATTTCCATGGGTGGGTGTCCCCTGATACTCACTGGGGACTCTCACTTCACCTGTGCTAAGGCATCCCAGCCCAACCCTGGCTCCCCCAAACTGATGGAAAGCTCTCCCAGATGAAAGGAATCACTGTTGGAGGAGGGGAGGGCAGCACAGCTGATGAGTGGGGGCCCAGCAACATCCTCCCCACAGACATAAGTCCCAGCCCCTCCTAACCAACCCTGTCAACTCCCATCAAATTTAAAACAGTGTTAATTAAAGCTGCACAGCCCAAGCTAGCAGGGGCCAGTGGGTCACAAAGGGGAAAGGATAATTAAATTAACCATCCAAATTCACCCCCCGAAGCATGGGGGAGAGTCAGGGTTGGGAGCAATGCAAAATGCCTCTGAAAAGACATGTCAAAACAGGGAGTTTAAAAGACCAAAACAAACCCAAGAAGCACAAAACCAGGTTCTGGACGTTTATCTGGCCAAGAAGCTGGGAAACACCAAGCAGAGACACAAGGAGGTGTGCAGGGAGCTGGAGATCTCTCCAACCGTGGTGGAGCCAGCCCCTCGACACACAGTTTTTGGCTTTCCAGGGTGATGGGAAGGGGCTCTGCCAACACCAGGAGCAACAGAGCTCCCTGCAGCCCATTGGGGGTGCCCTCCCATAAGCACTGACTTGTGTAAGGCTGGCAAGAAAAAGTTGCAGGTTTTATCTCCTGAAATAATTCAAGTGGCTGCCTGGAGAGGGCAGGACATGTGGCAAGTTGTGCTTGCTGGTGCTGAGCTGCTGGGTGCTCAGTTTTAAGCCTTTTTCTTCCCTAAGGGATGGAAGCAGGGAAGGTGGCCACTGCCACGTTGTGTCACATCCCCACCACCACACTGCAGCAGCACTGGGTGCTGAAGGGGCCACCACTTCAGGTGCCCAGTCTGGGGGTGCAGGTAGCCAGGGCTGCCCCATCACCATGCTCACCTGCAGCCCTGTGCTCCCAGGGAGCTGGCAAAGCTTTGCACACTCGAAGCTCCCTCCAAGGGAGCAAGTTTTTAATGTTTTACACCATGGAGGGCTCTGGAGGGAGCTGGCAGCCACTTTTCCAGAGCAACGCACCATGGAGTGAAGTTTGCAGGAGCTTCTGGCACAGCACTCCCTGGCATCCCACCCAGAGCCTGTGTGGTGGGTGCTGGGAGCTGTGTGGGCAGCCAGCAGTGCCCTATCACCCCTTTCTACCTCTGAGCTGCAACAAAGCCACCCCAAAAATCAGGGTTCCCACTGACAGCCACATGCCTTGGTCCAAAGGAGACCCTCTGGGTTCAGGGTGCTGCTACAAAACGTTTGCAGTCAGGGAGGAAATGAAAATCAACCAAAGGCTCCTGGAGCCCCGGGCAGAGGTGAGCAAAGGGCTGGGGGGCACAGGGAGGTTTGCTTTTTTTGGCAGTGAGGGCTTTTTCTTATCATTATTAAGGTCCTACTTTCCTCCACTGTTCTGCTTTTAGCATCTTCTCCACCAGACTGTTGAAAGTGCATTTGTTCACAGGACAGTCCCTCTCCCCTGGGCCACTGGGTCTGCCTCTGGATTGCCTGCAGTGATGGTTTGCAAGCTCACAGCTTGTATTTGACCTTCCTTTGCTCCAAAGCCCACAAAACCCAGCACAGATGAGCATGGTCTGAGTCCTGTGGCAGATAGAGGAACTGGTCCCTCCTCGTTCCTGCATGTGAAGGAGGAAGGACAGGTCTGCTCCCCACTGAAGCAGCTGCCGTAGCTGTACCCAGCCCCAAAATTCAGTTTATTCCTATTCCCAAGCCCTGGCAGGGTCTGATGCCACCAGCACAGTTGCAGCTGAAGCATGGAAGGGGGACAGGGACACCACGTGCGTGCACGGCGCAGCCTTATTTGTATGTGCTGCAGCCTGGAGCCCNCTGTCACCTCCCCGCAGCGTGCCGGGGCTCTGGCTGGTGGGTGTGGGGGCTGGGGCTGGGTGGGAGGTGGGGAGTGGGTTTGGTTCCAGCTTCTGGTCTGATTCTGAGGGACTCTGAGGTGGAGGAAGAGGGGATCCATGTCCTATCAGCCAGTGGGAGGATGGTGAGAGAGGAGGGTCCCCAGAGAGGGTCTCCCAGCCCCGTGCTGTGGCTCTGCCCCTGCTGAGTGCTCTGTGTCACAGGTGGAGTCACCACCTTCGTGGCCCTTTATGACTACGAGTCCCGGACCGAAACGGACCTGTCCTTCAAGAAAGGAGAGCGCCTGCAAATCGTCAACAACACGTGAGTGTCCCTGGGGATGAGCCCACGGGGGTGAGCTGCCACCTTTGTCCCTCCCATGGAGTCCCCAAGCCCAGCTGTCCCCAGGGCCAGGAGCTTGAGGAGCGATGCTCTGGGTGATCGCTGCCCGGTCACCAGTGGACGTGGACACAGTGACTTGTCCAAGGACACCAGTGCTGAGGGCAGCCATTTACCTGCTCCCACATTCTCCCAGCCCTGTTTCTGGTCACCATGGCAGAAAGCTTTGTCACCAAGCCACCTCCTCCTGGATTACTGGCCAGTTGGTGCCCCCCAACATGGGGCTGTGTCCCAGCCTCTCCCCATCAGCTCCCTCTCATTTTTCTGGACGTGTCTCCTCAGCTTCATGGGTGCTTTCCCCTGTGCTTGCACTGTGTTTCTGATCTCAGCTTCTCTCTTGACTCTTTTTTTCTTTCCTCTGTGCCATGCTGTCCATTAGGAGAAAAGTGGATGTCAGGTGTGTATTGCAGGTTATTACTATTATTATTCACAGTCCCAAATGACAAAGGCTCATATGCTGCCCACGTTAGGGTGAGAATGGGTGGAATGGGGCTGGGAACAGATGGTTGCCCAATGGTTTTGTAGACAGTTGGGTTTGTCCTCCCTGAGTGACTGGGGCAGAGTGAGGAACCCCTTCCAGTGCTGGGGTACTGCCCCATCCAGAGCTGTGTCTGCACCCAGGAGCTCTGGACCTGGCTGGCTTTCCCTGTCTGTGCCTGGACCCCCCTGCAGTCCTGGCTCTGTTGGATCTCTGCTTCCTTGTGGTGTTTTTTCCATTTATTTGCACATTTTAAATTTTTATTTTTATATTTCATGAGTGTCTTGGGGGACTTGAGGCTTCTTCAGGGGTCTGGCTCCTGCTTGGTTGCCCTCCATCCTGGTTGTAGCAGCACATCCATGGCTTGCTGTGTAGAGGAGGGCAGAGTGACCAGCTGGAAGATGCTTCTAAATGTGATCCTGTGTTAAACCCATGTGTACTCTACCCTGGCACATGGCAGACACAGTCTGAAGCCTGGCTGGTGGAGCTGATGTCCTCAGCCATGGGGCTGCCATGGGGTCCTTGGGGTCTGCAGCTCCCGTTGGCCCCTTCTGCCTTCCAGCCTGGGCACCCAAACCAGCTTTGCAAAATCAAAGGGTGAAAAGACAAGGGAACATCCCCAGGGGTGATATTTCTCCTGGAATGGTCAGGTAGTGTTGCACAAACATGTTTTCAATCTGATCCTTGTTCCCCGTGTTCCAACACTGTCTGTTGCTGGTGATTCATTTAATCCATGAAGTCCATGGGTTAAGAATCCGTGAAGTGCAGGGCTTCAACACTGCAGGGCAAGCCTGGATTTGGGGGGTGTTTGGTGCTTCTTGCTTTTGCAGCCTCAGCAGCATACTGGCCCCAGGCTTGGGTTCTGGTTTGAGCTGTTCCAAAGTGAGCTCTGCCCCTCGGGGGTCTGGGTTGGGCCCTTAGATGAGGAGTTTTTTCTTTATGCCTTAACTCACTCCTGGGGTTTCCGTCCTTCTTTCCCCCTTGGGCTGTTGTTTGTCAGGGGGGGAAGGGTTGGGGTGTGCTGGGCCCTGCAGAACCCTGGGGAGGAAAAGGGCTTTTTTTAGGTGATGCAACCCATGGGTGGAGGGTGCAGGGTCTGGCTGCTGAGCTTCCCAGTGGGAGTGGGGTGTCCACGGGAGAGAGGTGGTGGAAAAGGTGTGCAGTGCTCTGTGTGTGTGTATGGGGGGGTCAATCGCTCTTCTTGCAGAGTGTGCTCAGCTGTTTGAGTGCCCAGACCCCAGCTTTGGGGCCAGCAAAAGGCAGGTGTGCCATGTCCCCTTCCCCTGGGCTCCCTGGCAGGCACAGTCAATGTTTTGGGGTTGTGGGGAGGGTGCTGGGGCTCAGCCCGGGGTGGGCTGGCAGGTCCTGGGTGCAGCAGGAGCCCACAGCCATGGGGACAATGGGCCACCAGTGGCTTTGCAGGGGGCTGTGGGTTTGAGCTGCTCTCACAGGGCTGGGGTCACGCAGGGGAAAAGGAAAAGCCTCCAGGTCCCTCCCCTCCCTCCTCCTGCATCCCAGCACATCCCAGGCTGTCTGTGGTGAGCCTCAGGAGGGGCCAACTCCATCCACCCCAGTATGGAAAGGCTCTCGTGGTACCATTTCCAGGGGGAGGAGGTTTCCTCCCAGCCAGCTGGCAGCCAGCAGGGCTGTGGTGGGGTATTTTGGGTAAGATTGTGCAAGGAATTGTTGAAATGCTTTGTTTTGATGAAGATGATGATTATTATTTTTTTTCCCTGCTGAGACATTTTTGGAATAGTTTGTTTTTGCTGAATTCCCAGCTTGCAGCTCAAGCTGGAGTCAAGCCACAAGTCAAAAGCTGGGCATTTCTCAAGCAGATGCTTTCTCCAGTCCTGTGGGAAAGGAGCACAGCCAGCCTCCTGTCCCCTTCAGAGCCACTCCAGTAAAGTGACTGGGGCAGCAGCAGGAGCCCAAACCACCTGCCACGAGGTGCTGGGAGAAGCTAAAATACCATCTGGGTGTGGTGCTGTGAGGCTGGGGATGGACTCTGGGCCAGTGGCAGAACCCTCTGGGTGGGAGGAGATGCCCAAAGGGTCCCTGCTTTCCCCAGACCCCCTGACACCACTGCAAGGAGCTGGGGGCTGTGTCCTGCTTCTCCTGGCTGCTTCAAAGCATCACTGCTTCAGCTGGGACAAGGAAAAGTCAGAAGGTGCTGGTGTGTCTGGAAGGAGGATGGAGGTTCACACGTCTGCAGGGGTCAGGGATGGATCTGGATGTGGTCTGATGGGTCTTGCAGTGGTGATGGAGGTTATTAAGGTTTTTCCTGTGAAGTGTTTGTGGAGGTCTTCCTGCCAAGTTCTTGCATCCTTGTGGTTCCCACGGATCTGCAGTTTTCCCAAAGCCTCATCTCCCTCGTGGTCAGGATAAATTAGGTGCCTCTCTGTCTTTGATGGGCCAGAAGATGCAGGTGGTGGAAGGAAGCCCTGCTGTCTGCAGGGAAGGGGAAGCCACCTCCTGCTGTCTCCTTGTCCTCTGTTTATTGTCCCTTCCTTCCCCATCCCTGCGGGAGAAGGGCAGTGAGAAGGCTCCTGTGCCCTGCCAGCTCCTGGGCACCTGCTTGGGGCCACCGTGCCTGGGGCAGGAGGGAAGGTGGGTCAGCCCCAGGTTTTTGGGGACACCCAGGGGCTGTGCTGGGGCTGGGGGTGTGTGGCTCTGTGTGTGCAGGCACAGCCCGTGCTGTGGCTGAGGGGAAGGTGGGGGTCAGGGGCTGTGGCTGTGCAGGAGGACATCCCAGAGCTGCAAGGTGGGCACCCCACTGCACCCAGCCTGGGCATCACCCCTCACCCCCCAAACCTCTACACCTTGTCCTGTTGCTTTTCTGCAGCCTGCTTTTAACAAACTCTCAGGGGAGTTTCTGGTGCTTATTTTTGACCACTGCCAGCATTCTGTCTCTTTTCCCCATTTTTCCCTCCCCTCCTCCCTCTGCCTGAGATCCCCAATGCCTGGGCCATGTCTGCATTCAGGTGGCTCCAAAGGTGTTTTGTCTCACTGGCTGCCCTGCCCCATTGGAGCATCCAGGATGCAGATGGGTTCCCCCAGTACCAAGAGCTCACCCAGTGGGACCAGGGGCAGGGGCTGGCAGCAGAACCTTCCTGCTGGGCTCTGCACCTCTTCCCAGCAGGGCTCTTCTGGCTCAACCCCCAGATGCCTTCGGGTGGGATTGGGGCTGGTGGGGTTCTCCTGGCTTCACACTGAGTGTCTTTTGGTTCTCTTGCAGGGAAGGTGACTGGTGGCTGGCCCATTCCCTCACCACAGGACAGACGGGCTACATCCCCAGTAACTACGTTGCACCCTCAGACTCCATCCAGGCTGAAGAGTAATTGGCATCTTTTAGATAATTTACAGACCTGGGGTAGCAACCACACCCTGAGCACTGCCTTTTGCCCTGCACCCCTCCTGGGCAACGTTCTGGGGTTTTCTTTTTTCGTTTTTTGTTTTTGTTTTTTTTTTCCCTTTGAATTTACAATCCTCTCAAGTGTCTTCCAGCCCCTAAAATGTGGAGGGGTGAGCAGTGGAGGGGTGAGCAGTGGTGCTGGGGGATCGTGGGGGACTGATGCTTTGCTGATCTGGTTTTTCCTCCTCCCAGCCACCCGTCCCTGCATGTGGATGCTCTGCCTGTGTGGATCAGGCTGAGCTCAGGCAGGGGCAGAGCTGGCACTGAGCCCCCAGTTATGTGGTGTCAGTTGTGTCCCCAGCCAGCAGCACAGTGTCCCCACCAATGAGAGTTTGTGGGGGGGGGGTCAGGAGTTCCCCAGGGCCCCTCAACTGGGAGGCTTTTGGATTGAAGGTGTTTCATGGTCTGTGGTGCAGGATGATGCTCAGCCCAGGCTGCATGGGGCACAGCACACCCCAAGCCCTGCAGTCTGTGGTCTCCAAACCCTGCATGGGGGGGGGAGGCCAGGGCTGAACCCACTGCTCAGAAAGGCAATGGGGGGGTGGGCTGGGGAGGTGGGTGAGTGCTGGGTGCTGAGCTGTGCCTTGTTGCTCTTTCAGGTGGTATTTTGGGAAGATCACTCGCCGGGAGTCGGAGCGGCTGCTGCTCAACCCCGAAAACCCCCGAGGGACCTTCCTGGTCCGGGAGAGTGAGACCACGAAAGGTGAGCAGGGGTTGGGGGGCAGCCTGGAGGAGCATGCAGGGACCTTGGTCCCCTCGGTCACTCTGTGCTGTCCCAATCACCCCATCTTTGCCATGTGAGGAGGGAGAAGGAGGCAAGATCCCTATTTTGCAGACAGGATGATGCTGGGGGTCGCTGAGCAATGCCCCTTGGCTTGGGCTGCCTCCTGGGGCCTCCCCTGCCAGTGCTGGTCCCCAGGGAGCAGTGATTGCCACTAAAAAGAAATGGTTTAACTCTGTCAGAACGGGAGCTGGTTGTTCCACCAGCTCTGGCAGCACTCCCTGCAGGATCCTCCTTTTTTCCATTTTTTGTTTTGTTTTGTTTTGTCTTTTTTACACCCTTGGGTAAATTTGTTTTGTTTTGGTTTTTCCTGGTGTTTTCCCTGAATACGTTCTTCCTGGGCAACTAGGCAGAGTTGCTGATGAATCTTTTGGTCCTCCTTTCAAGTCTCACCACTCTTTGTACTTGCTTGATGCCTCCTGAAAGCACGAGTTGTGACCTTTGTGGTTCAGCTGCCTGAGGTTGCTGTTTCTTACCTGGAAATGTGGTTTAGCTTGGGAGAAGCTCCTTGACATTCCCTTTCTGGTTTGCTGCCTTGAACTCGCTGCTATTGATTTTATTCTGGTGGAAACAGCTTGGCCAAACAGCAGCATTTATCTCCTCTCTGTTCTTTGTGGCCCCAGCCCTCTGGTGTTGCTGGGGAGAAGGACCCAGCAGGGATGGGGGGGGGTTGGCACATCCTGGGGGGTGCTGCTGCTGTGGGGATCACTGTGCCCAGGGGTCAGCCACCTCCTTCCTCAGAGAGGGGTCACCCAGAGACCCCCCCCACCTCCATGCCAGCTTGGCTGGTGGCAAAGGTTGGCAGAGCTGCTGTGGCAGCAGGGGGAGCTGAGGGTTGTGGTGACACGGTGTGTCTGTGGCTGGGGGTACACGTCACCAGCTCACACAGCCAGGAGCTGCTCCCCATCCCCTGCTGATGGGTGGAAGCAGCAGCCTGCACGCCCAGTCCTCTTCCCCCTGTGCCCAGCTCCTGGCAGGGTGTACCCCAGGGGGGGTACCTGTCTGTGGCACAGCTCCCCCCAGCCCCTCGCTCCTGCCTGCAGGTGCCTACTGCCTCTCTGTCTCGGACTTTGACAATGCCAAAGGGCTCAACGTGAAGCACTACAAGATCCGCAAGCTGGACAGCGGTGGCTTCTACATCACCTCCCGCACCCAGTTCAACAGCCTGCAGCAGCTCGTGGCCTATTACTCCAGTGGGTAGAAACACTCGGGGTCCCTTTGGGGTCTAGGTGATACCCCGGGTGCTGTGCCTGCCCTCGCTGCAGGGTGGGTGCTGCTGAGAAGCCCCTGTGGGGCTGGGGGACCCCAAACCATTGAGGGGGAGCTGGGGAGAAGCTGCCTGGGTACGAGGTGTTTTGTGGGGAAGATGTGGGTTAAAGGCATCATGTGTCTAAACGCTCAAGTGTCACCCTGGTGTTGTCCTCTCCTGTGCTAGAACATGCTGATGGCTTGTGCCACCGTCTCACCAACGTCTGCCCCACGTCCAAGCCCCAGACCCAAGGTCTTGCCAAGGATGCCTGGGAAATCCCCCGGGAATCACTGAGGCTGGAGGTCAAGCTGGGGCAGGGCTGCTTCGGAGAGGTGTGGATGGGTAAGGACCATCCCCACCCCACTGTCCCCTCCGTGTGAGCGCCCTGAGCCTGCAGTGGGGCAGGGGGGGCAGGCAAGGGACGCGGTCCCCTGCCCTGTAAATGTGTCCTGAGCAACGTGTCCTGTGCCACAGGGACCTGGAACGGCACCACCCGGGTGGCAATCAAGACACTGAAGCCTGGCACCATGTCCCCAGAGGCCTTCCTGCAGGAAGCCCAGGTGATGAAGAAGCTCCGTCACGAGAAGCTGGTCCAGCTCTACGCCGTGGTTTCGGAGGAGCCCATTTACATTGTCACTGAGTACATGAGCAAAGGTGAGGAGCAGGGGAGGGATGGCAGGGGAAGGCTGAGAGGCACTGCTCCTCTGGATCGCTGTGACCATGGTCTTCCTCACAGGGAGCCTCCTGGACTTCCTGAAGGGGGAGATGGGCAAGTACCTGCGGCTGCCCCAGCTCGTGGATATGGCGGCTCAGGTGGGTTTGTGCATCCCCAGGGCCTCCTGCATCCCCTTCCAAGGGCACTGGCTGCCCCAGCACCTCACTCGGATGTCTTGGCCATCACCTGGTGGGTGGTGGGTGCTCCACAGCCTCACTTGGGTGGCCCACCGTCCTGCTGGGTGCTCGTCCCAGAGCTGGGTTGAAACCAGGAACCATCATTTTGTGGGCACCCATTGCTGCCAGCTCTCCCTGGCCAGCAAACCTTCCTCTGCCTGGGTTTTCTTGAGCAACCAACCGCCTGTTCCCACACCCTGATGGGGTCCTGCTGCAGAGATGTTCCCCTCAGCAGTGATGGGTGCTCCCTGGGGACCCTCGTGTCACCTGCCAGCCTCGTTGCCCCACGTGCTGATCCCCACAGATCGCATCCGGCATGGCGTACGTGGAGAGGATGAACTACGTCCACCGGGACCTCCGGGCAGCCAACATCCTGGTGGGGGAGAATCTGGTCTGCAAAGTGGCTGACTTTGGCTTGGCACGCCTCATCGAGGACAACGAGTACACTGCTCGGCAAGGTGTGTGCCCGGGGCAGGTGGCACCAGAGCTGTGGCCACTGGTCCCCAGTCCCCAGGGGTGTGCAGAGCATCTCGAGTTGTCCCGTGGCCCTGGTCACACAAGGGTCCTGGAGGCACTCCCAGCCCCAGGCACCCCCAGGCACGGTGGGGCCAGGAGCAGCCCCTCACCCTGCCCCTCTCCATCCAGGTGCCAAGTTCCCCATCAAGTGGACGGCCCCCGAAGCTGCTCTCTATGGCAGGTTTACCATCAAGTCAGATGTCTGGTCCTTCGGCATCCTCCTGACTGAGCTGACCACCAAGGGCAGAGTGCCATACCCAGGTGAGGGCTGGCACCCACTCACGGGACCCCGTCCCCATTGCAGTGCTCAGCACTCACCCCTGGCACCCTGTGGACCCCAGAAGAACAAACCCATGCAGTTTCTCCTGTGGTTTGGGCAGGGAGGGCTGGCTCAGGGTTGAGCTGCCCTTGCCTGGGTCAGATCCTTCCCTGCAGAGCCTGGCTGGAGGCAGGGTCACAGCCACCCTGTCCTGCTCCAGTCCCCAAACAAGGTGACAGTCCAGGAGGGATGAGCACTGCCAGGCTGGGGGGGGAGGTCCCTTTCTCACTGGGGCTTCCTGTAAGGCTTGTCCCGGCATCGTGCCCTGGGGAAGGAGCCAGTGCAGGATCTGGCTTGGCTCTAATCAACATTGTGTCCCCTCTGTCCTCACGCAGGGATGGTGAACAGGGAGGTGCTGGACCAGGTGGAGCGGGGGTACCGCATGCCCTGCCCGCCCGAGTGCCCCGAGTCCCTGCACGACCTCATGTGCCAGTGCTGGCGGAAGGACCCGGAGGAGCGACCAACCTTCGAGTACCTGCAGGCTTTCCTGGAGGACTACTTCACCTCAACAGAGCCCCAGTACCAGCCCGGCGAGAACCTATAGACCCGGAGCTGCTCCTGGCACCAGGGACACTGCAGCCCGGGCCGTGGGGTGCTGAGGTTTGACCTCCCCCACCCAGGGGATGGTTTTTGGGGAGCAGCCCCAGAGCTGGGATGGGGCATCACCTCCAGATCTGGCCTGAGGAGGGGCCGAGTCCCCCCAAAGCTCTTTTAGACTTCTGGCCTTAACCAGAAAGATTTCTGGTTTAACCACGCTGGCAAGAGGAGCCTGTGGGCACCTGGCTTGGTTGGGTGAGAGGAGCATCTTCCACTGAGAGACTTGGCTTTTGGGTGACCTTTCCCCCTGCCTAGCAGCTCTGGGGTGAGCACGGAGGTGTGGAAAAACACATCCTCCTTCACGTCCTATGACACGGAGGAACTGGGGGACCGCATCACCCCCGCATCACCCCACCTCAGCCCTGCAGCCCCAGCCTCCTCCACCCCTTTCTGAATCAGCACAAATTTCCTTGCCCCTCTGCCCTCCCCACCATCCTCCCCCTTGGCTCCCGTTCCCTGAAGGTGCTGGCAGAGACGTTTCACCACGGGGAAGGCTCAAGCCCTGGCTGGTTCGGATGGGGTGACGTGCCAGGGTGGTGGTGGCAGTGGCGTGCTGGCAGTCCCCTTCCTTGGGCATCCCTCCAGCTGAGCAGCACTAAAAAACAGCAGCAGCATGAGATGTGGCTGCTTGTGGCTCCGTGTCCCATGGGAGCACCCGGGTGTGTGCTCCACTCTCCCATCTGCATCTGTCCCCCTGAGGGACCCATCTTTGTCCTGGGAGCAGCACCCCAGGGGGGGGGAGGGCAGCAGAAAACCCTCACCCTTCCTGCAGCCCCCCTGACTGCCTGCTCTCCCACCCAGCACTCCTGGTCTTCCAGCCACCCCCTGGGAAGCACCCCACAGCTCCCAGGAAGCATCCCACAGCCCCCAGCCACCTCCCAGCTGGCCCTGCCACCAAACCCAGTGCTGCTGCAGGGCTCAGGGTATGCCACAGGAGGTTGTTGAGTCTTTGAGGGGAAATAACTCATTGTTCATGGCTGCTTTTTGTTGGCACACGAGGTTTTCAGCTGCCTCCCCCCCCCCAGCGCCCGTCGTGTCTTGNCCTCCCCCCCCCCAGTGCCCGTCGTGTCTTGGCTGCCAGGCTGTGATGTCCATGTGGTGGGAGCATCCCCAGCCATGAGCTGTCATCCCAAAGGAGAAGCCTGGGAAGCACTGTGCCAGACAGGAGATACCTGCCTTCTCACCTCCCCTCTACCCACTCCCCGAGCCCTCAGACACATTTTGCAGTGGGTGGCTGTCTGTGCATCCAGTCCCTGCACTCTCCCACCTGACACCTGCCTTGTACATACCCCTGGAGCAGCCCCCACATCCCCCCCAGACCTTTACTTCGTTGCATGTGTTGGTTTCCCCCCCTTCTGCAGCTGTACCCAGCTGGAAACCCTTTGCCATGGTGGCTCACAAGGCTTTGCTCCCTCACTCCTCAGGTCCCAGGCACCCCTGTGCCCCTTGCTCAGAAAGGCCTGGGGGGCTCTTTGGATGCTCTGCTGGGCCAGGGATGGGCTGGGGGGGTATGCACCCCCAGGAAGGACCTGAAGAAGGGGAACCAGCAGCTTTGCCCACCTCTTGGTCCTGGAGCAATGGATTTTCTGTGCCTCCACCTGGTTTGTGGGATGGGGTTTCCCTCCAGCACAGCCTCCTTGCAGGCAGCAGACCCAAACCACCCCTCACCAGCCCCCCCTGTGCTGCCAGTGTCCCCTGAAAGCTGGGTGGGAGCTGAGCATGGGCAGGGGGTTAGCTGAAACCCCCTCCCCAAACCCCCCCAGTGCAGGGCCCGGGCACACCACTGCTTCCCACTCACTCCTGCAGCTCCCCAGCTGCTGATTTCTGAACCAAGTGCTCACTCGGTGGGTTGGTGGCTCCTTTTTAATGAGGAAAACCTGCAAAATCAGCTTGGATGGGCTCATCAGCGATACAGACAGATCCTGATTTTGGTGACTTGGAGAGCAGTGATGGGGTTAATGGAATTTTTTTTTTTAAGATCATTTTGGGCCTGGGAGCCTTTTCTCTCCCAGTTTCTAGCAGATTGCCTGTGCCTGCATTTCTGTCCTTGGGCAGGGACTCTCCAGACCTTGATGTTCTGGGTCTTCCCATTCTTTGCATCATCCCTGGGACAGAGGCTGCCAGAGAAACCCCATCCCATGGCAGCTGGTCCCAGGGGTGTCCTCTGCCAGAAATGATATGGAATCAGGAGAAACCTCTTCAAACTGCAGTGAGCAGAAGCCAGATTTGCTCTGAAAGCTGGGGAGAGAGAAGGCAAGCACACAGGGTAAGGTCCCAGACAGGGTCTTGCAGGAGCACAGTGGGATGGGGCCAGGCTGAACCCACTGGTTTCATTTCCTGCCTCTTTCTGGCAAGTGGCAGAGCAGGAGCCCACCCTTGGCACAAGGAACATCCTGGGCTGGCTTATTTTTGGTGAGCTCTGATGAAGAAGACGGTAAAGCAACACCGAGTCCCCCTCCTGCACACACATGTCTACATGTCCACGTGTCCATCCCTGTGTCTTGGTGGCACCCAGCATCCCAGGACTCGCTGCTGCAGCCAGCACAACCCGCAGACTGGGGGCCTCTCCTCCATCACCATCATCATCTGCCAATTTATTTTTTTAAGCCAATAAAGTCCAGAGGGGAGCCCCCACGTACGGATGCTCTTTGGCTTCCCGGGGTCAGTGAGACCCTCCAGCTCCTCTGCTGTTACCATTTTTTTTAAACAGTGTTTTTTAAGATCTCCAACCAACTATGCAGAGAACACGTGGATCTGTGTCTCTCTCCCTAGCTCCCCTCTCCCCCACCTCTGCCTTTTTCAGTGTCAAAGTAAAATATTTAGCGGGTTTTTTGTTTTGTTTTGTTCGGGGGTTTTTGTTTGNTTTTTTGGTTGGGGTTTTTTTTGGATAATAATAAAAATGTGGGGGGGGAAAAAAAATACCTGAAAAGGTCCAGCTTTGTGGGTGGTGGTGGGTGGAGATGCTTTGAAGCTCTAATGTTGATGTAAATACTTTTCAATTTGATAATTAAATACAAACAAACCACACGTAAAAAAAAAGGAAAATTGCGTAGCTCATGTATGAGAGGATTTCTTAGCAACTGTTGGTGACACAGTGCCCCTGGTGTGCAGACTGCTGTGGCCAAAGCTGTGCTGAAACCCAGCAGGCAGGAGACCTGACTGCCAACCCCTGGGCTGGGAGGTCAGGACAGGGTGGGGGTGAGGGGCTACCCCCCCAACCCCCAGCAGGATGATTGGCTCCATCAAGCACTACAAGGAGTAGGTTTGCTTCGTTAGTGATGAGTGGGTGCTGATTGGGATCCCTCACTGGGTGATAAAGTAATTGCTATATAAGGAAGCAGGCCCTCTAAAAGCAGGGTTTCCCCTTCCCCTTCCCCTTCCCCTTCCCCTTCCCACCCAC
>JAAWXA010000023.1:10402558-10419621 GCA_038090715.1 Florisuga fusca
CTTCCCCTTCCCCATCCGTGCCCTGAGCCCCTGGGTCTGGCTGCTCCCTTCTCCTCCTCCTCGGGCAGGTAAGTGTCTGTCTCATCACCTTAAGTGTTTAATGCTTCCAGTTTTGCTTCTCGTTAGACAATTAAGTGATTGTGAGGTTATCTTGGTCCCTGGGTGATGTGTGGGTTGGTGAGGTCACCCCCAGGATGAGGGCAGAGCTGAGGCTCCTCCAGCCCTTGGTTTGTCTGTCTGGCATCACTGGAGATGATTTATTGGTTAAGGTGGTGTATGGGCTGACACTTGGATGGACTTGGTGATTTTTGGTGACAAGGTCCTTTCCAACCATGATGACTCTCTGGTTCTGTACTCAGGGCAGTTGCCTTCCTCCTCACTTTGTCCCCACTGCTCTGTGTCTGCATCAGGTGGCCCCTGAAGCATCTCACAGAGATGGTTGGGGTGGTCAGCAGGACCTGCAACCTGCCCTGACCGTGCTCAGCCTCTGACTTGCTGTGGAGTCACCCCCCTCCGTGACCCCCCTCTCAGCTCCCAGGCTTTTCCCTGTGGAATGGGGCTGGAAGAGGATAATGTGTGTCTGGAGGGGCAGAAGCTGCTGGGCCAGGAGGTGTGAGATGAGAATTTCTGCTGGGGTTCCCAGCCTGAGCCGGGCAGATGCTTCTGGGGATTACACTTTGTGCCTCCTCTAATGGATTTAATCAGGCTGCTTGCAAGCCTGGGAGAGGATTTGGGTGTTGGGGTGGGGGCTGTGGCTGTCCCCCCAGCAGGTCTGGGGAGGAGGCTGTGCTGGGCAGTGGGTTTCTGAAGTGACAAGGACAAGGTGTTGTTTGGCCTGAACATCCTCTTTGAACCTTCCCCAGAGCTCAGGGGTAGCACCCCCAAGGCCTCCAGTCCTGGCCCTTGCCCCAGTGGGGAGTCAGTGCCTGGGGACAGCCCTGAATTCCCCCCTGTGCTGAGTGAGGGTCTCCCCGAGCAGATCCTGGGCTGTGCTGAGGGTCTGGGGTCTCACTGGCTGAAGGGGTGGAGGGGAGGCTGCTGGCACGTGTCACCTCGCAGCACACAGCCTGTCTGTCCCCTATGGACTCTTGTCACTGATTTCAGCTGCCCCAGCAGCAGGTCTGGGTGGCACCTGAGCTGTTTGTCCTCACCTGCCCTGCTACCAGCAGATTTGACTTTGCTCTGAGGAGCAGCAAAACCCCCTTGCCAAGGGCTAATCTCCAGGCTCCCAAGGGAAAGGTTGATGTCCTTACCTGACCCCTCCCTGGTCTGAGGGCTAGAAAACAGCTCTAGAGCAAAGGGGCAGGACCAAAGGGTACAGGGCTGGGTTCTCTGTGGCTCTGAGTGATGTTGGTGCCTTCCTTGGCTCAGGTTTTGGCTGGACTAGCCCCAGGGTAACGGGATGAGGCCAGTGGCTGCAGGAGCTCAGTGCTGTCAGCATCAGGGCTGCACCTCTGGACTCAGCTGCCTCTGAGCTGGCTGGGGGCTCAGCCCAAACAGCTCCTCAGAGGGATCAGCATCTCCTCCATCTGCTGCTAAATTAGTAAGGGAATGTTGTGTGGGTTTGTCTCAGGGCATCCAGGCAGGAGACACTGATTACCCAGCAAGATCTGGGGATACAAGAGCTGGTGGCCCCAGACAGCCAGGTCCCTACCTGCACCCTGAGCAGTGCTGGGGAGGTCAATCGCCAAACAGCCCCTGAGATGAGATGAGATGAGATGAGATGAGATGAGATGAGATGAGATGAGATGAGATGAGATGAGATGAGATGAGATGCTCTGACATGGATGTCTGGCAGATCAAGGGTTCAAAAACTCTAGCAGCCTAACAGTTGAGGGCAAACCTTGTGGTGTCCCAAGTTGTTCATCTTGGGAATGGTGCCACTTCCTGACCAGGGGCGAGGAGGGGAGTGGGAATCCCCCCGACCTGCAGTGAGGAGCCTGAGGGCTGCCTGAGTGGATCCTTTGTAGGGATCTGATCCTGGATTTTGGTTTGCTGGTTCCACCCCCAACCTTTTCCTGGCTCTGCTGTGTCACTGATCTGTTTTGTGACCTAGAAATTGATCTCTTCTTCAAATGGAAAGACAAAGGAACAGCTTAAGGCTCTCTGTGTCCAGGGAGAACTGGGCAGATGGACACTTTATAACACAGCAGGGACTTGCTCTGTGCCAAAGCCCTTGCAGGCTGTGTCCAGGCTCCACAGGACGTGGCAGGACACAGCAGTTGTGTTAAACCCACAGCTCAGTCACCAGTGTAGCTACCCCTGGAGTGCCAGCCCACCAGGGTGATCCCCATGCAGATCCCTCCGGGATGCCAGGGGACAGAGCCACCCCACTGCTCTTCTGGCAGAGAAACTCCTGGAGACCAGGGCAAAACAGCTTTGAGCTTTCTTCCATGTAGCCAACAAACTCCTGCTCCCTGCCTGCAGGGGCTCAGTGCAACTCGTGGTGCACAAGCCGGGAAGCTGGGATGAGGCTTTTCCAAAGCCATCGGGTTCAACCTGTTCTGCAGTCACAGGCTGGTTTCTCATGGTCTTGTTACAGAGAAGCACGAGCAGGGCATGAGCAAGGGATGTGAGACCTGGTTGGGTTCCTCATTCTGCCTGAGGCGTCCTGTCTGACCAGGATAAGTTGCTTTAATTTTCCATCTTTAAAATGAAGATGGTATCTCAGTGCCCTCAGGAGGGTACAGCAGTGCTGGTGAGGATTGTGTGCTCTTTATCTGCGTTTGGGGTGGGAGGGCTGCAAAAGACAAGCTGCTTACCCACCCGTCTGCTGAGATTTCTCCTGTCACTACACCAGCAGCTTCCTCTTTTGAAGTGCTTTTTAGCTCCAAGTTGGGTCTCAGAGAAGGGGAAGCCTGCAGCTGTCTTGAACCCCATGTACGAAGCCAGAGGACTGTCTGGCTTCATGGCTAGGATTTATTTAAATTCTCTAGAGTACAACTTGGTTAGTTAGCAACAAAAGCGTACTCTTAAAAGGACTGCATTAACTTAATTTAAACTGAAAATATGCTCAGAGTGCAGATGAGAGTTTTGCCATAGCTCATAGCTTACACACGAGATGCCCTCCCCTCTGCTTTCTGTTCTTAATGCTGTAGCTGATAACAACAGTCACTGGGATTTCCCTCACCTGGCAGATGACAGAGCTGTCATCTACTCTTGGTGACGTGGCACACACGGGCTTTTTATAAACATGTAAACACTGATACACCCTGAACCCTTTCCAACTTGGACTTGGGTCTGCAGGACTTTGGAGTAAGGGTAGAGGAAGCTGTTTTCAGCTCCAGCAGAACAGCTGCTACAACCTTTAACCCTCTGAGGTCTCCTGGGTGCTGCCAGACCCGGCAGGCCTGTCTGGTTGCTGCATGTTTCCCCCTTTTTCCCCTGGTATGGCACGGGATCACGGCTGGAGATGGGAAGGGCTGACACAACAGTCTCCCCCCAAAGGGCTGGTGGCAGTGGGGTTGCAGGAGGACAGCCCAGGACAAGGTGGCATCATGGGACAGGCTCAGGCTGTGTAAACCCCTGGCAGATAACACTTTTACTGCCGGCGTCAGGGATTAGCGGCTTTCGGGACACAGCTCTGGGCTCTGATTTCATAAGCAGGAAGGAAAGGGGGAATCTGTCACGTCAGTGCAGAGAGAGACCAGATGTGACCTCCTGCGTTGTAAAATGAGTCTGGTGAAGAACCAGCAGTGTGGTTCTCAGCCTGGTTAAGGAAGGGCTCAGCCCCAGGAGCTGCAGGGCAGGCCCTGCCTCTCGCTGGAGGTTGCTGTGCTGCTGAGGCCTCTGCTATGAGCAGCCAGAGCATCATGCCAGGCAGGAGGCCACAGACCAAAGTTTATAAAGCTTTATTAAACATTTTGAACAGCTGTGCAATGAACAAACAATACTCTGGAAGTTTCACAACCTCATAGCTTCAACTTCCTTGGGACAGCAACAGCTGCATCTGCTGCTCTCCATGAAACTAGAGTAACGACAAAGAGATGGCAAAGGGGAGGGAACCCTTAAAAGTTTAGAGACAGTATTTTGTGTGAACCTCTAAGGTTTCTCACAGAGCTCTGCACAGAGTACTGTATGCAGCACAGAGGCTTGCAGAGCTGTGGCTGTAGAACTGACCCACCACCCCCCAGGCTTTCTGACATCCTTCTGCCAGGTGAGGTGGAGACACCAGGAATTCCTTCAGCCTCATTCCTTCTCCAGTCAGTAGCACCAGCACCTCCTGTCACCCCTGGCCAGAAAACACTATCACTGAAAATGCTGAAGCATTTACTGCCTCAAGCCATGCCTCCAACCTCAGCATCCTCTCCCACCTTGCCTGCACCTGGCTTTTGGGGCTGGCATGAGTTTTATAGGATGAGGGTCACAGTGACTTACAAAACCCCAAATCTTCCAGCATCCCAACAGTCAATACTTCAGTAAACCCTGGAAATCTAGGAGGGGAAGAGACAGTCTCCACTACCTGTGAGGCTTTATAAAAGCAGCAGCATAACTGAGGCTTTCAAGCTATGATCTCAGAGCATAAGTAGTTGAGAAAGCACTTCAGCAGTGCATGCATCTCTTTGGCAGGCTGAGCAGGAGGAGTGACTCAACTGCCTCTGGCTCCAGCAGCTTTTGGCCAAGTGCATCTGTGAGCTGTCGAGCTTGTCCTTGATCACAAGGAGGGAAGGCTGGCTCCCCAAGAAGAGAAAGATGGAGAGAATCTTGTAGCTACTCGAGCAGGATCAGTGGGTCCAGAGTCCTGAGTTTAGACCCCCGTGGCCTAATGCAGACAAGTGAGTGACACACAAACTCCACTGCCAGGCAAGAGCTGGGCAGAGGCCAGCAGCTCAGTCCTCCACCAGTTTGGAGGGCTGGTGTCCATTCCCGGTGATACGGGAAGGAAAAAAAAAAAAAAGATTTCTGCTTCTAAAAAAGCAGGTGGTGCTGCCAGAGTTCACACAGTAAACAAGTGGAATTTCACAGGCAGAGTGGAAGGACTTCACCACTCCAGTCCACACACAGTTACAGGAAACAGGCTGGTTTTACTCCAGTCACATGCCTAACACCCCCTTCCCTCCTCCCTAGCCCACCCCCTTTTTAAAAGCAAAACAAAAGCCCTCAGCAGACTGGAAGATGATTGTTTTCTAGGTGCCCACTATGCTGGGATCGTGAGCTGATTCCGGCAACTGGGATCCTGTGCAGTGATAGAGGAAGCAGTTCCCCCAGCAGCTGTAGCAGATGAGGAATAAAGCTGCCAGGAAGACCAAGGCACAGATCGTGCAAGGTTTCCGTTCCAGGAGAAAACTGAGCAGGTAGAAGCCCATGAACATCGAGTGACTGAACCACAATGCTGGGTTCAGGGGCTTGGGGATGAGCAGGACAGGTAGCAACCACTGCAGGCAGTACATTGTGGCTAGCTGGTGGGGCCCAGTGGCAACAGGAGGCAGGTGAGCTCCGCAGCAGTCTCCAGCAACTCCTCTGGCAGGCAGGCAGGCTGTTCTGTAGGAACAGGTAAAATGTCACACTGTCAGAAACAGCAGGAAAAAAAAAAAAATCAATATTCTTCTTAAATTATTTACTCCCAGGCATTTGTATGCTGATGCTCACACTCCCAGTATGAAGTCTCAGAGCTGGTGGGAAGTTCCCTGCTTTCCAAACCACTTGGCTAGGGACATGGTGATCTATTGCTGGTGCACCCCTTGTGTGCTCTGCTTCTCAGGCTTCTACCCAGGCCAGCAGCTGAGACTCTTCAGCCTAGTGCAGGAACTGAAGGAAAGGGGGAAACAAACTGCTGAAGCCTTTCTAACACAGGTATTTATCCATCCAAAGAGCTGAGTGAGGGTGTAAAGAAATGGAACCCAGGGGTAAGCAATTAGGTGCTACAAAGTGTTTGTGTAAGAAGTGTTAACTGCACAAACTGCTCCCTCCTCCCCACAGACCTGCTAAAAAGCTTTGAAGTAGGCAGCATAAAATTCCAGCTATGCAGGTAGCTACCCAGGAAAGCCCTAATGGTGTCCAGGCCACAAAACAAAGGGAAGGACAGTCCCTGCTTAAGGGATTTATAATCCTTGCCAATCAGCTAAAGACAGATAAGGCACAGTATGTGAATAGATCAAAGAGAGGACAGTCTCAAAATGGCAATTTTCATAAGTGCTGTAAACACAGGATTTCCTGACTTGGATTATTATAAACCCCTCTGAAAACAGTGAGCTTTAAGGGCTTCTCTAACAGGGATGGCAGCAATACCAGGAGTCCAGAAAATACGCTTCTACCTTCAGCAGCCACATCAACTATACTAAGTGTGTGGGACCTTTTCTTTCTAAGCAGTTTAAATATCTTTGTCCAAGAATTTCAAATGGCTTTAAAAATAATAAATGCCTTGCAGGACTGTTGACAGGGGGCAGAAGAGTTCATCAGTCTGGGGCAGTGACAGCAGGTCAGGGGAGAAGATACCAGTACTGTTGGGAGGGAAAACCTGCAGATTTTCCTTCAGTACATGCAGTAAGGAAGCCATGAGAAGAGGTTACTCCTAACTTACTACCCCAAAAGAGCATAACCAGGCAGGGGAATAGCAGAAAAGGGTCTTCCCTTGTGCATGGTCTTCCCTGCCATGCTGTATCACATCACCCTGACGTGCAGTGACACTGAACAAAGCAGCTGCCAGGCAGGACACAAAGACAGCCCCAGCCTCACCCCCACTAAGCAGAGCCTGCTGAGGACAGCTTCTGGCAGCAATCCTTCTGTCTCTGAAAATACTCAGCCCAGTAGTGCTCTGTCAGAGGGATGAAGGGCTGAGCTGAGACTGTCGGGATTACAGCTGGGGGTGGGAAGGTTAGTAGGATGAAGGCGTGAGAAGGTAAACAAACAGCACATTCCTCTGGCTCCTGCTGGCAGGAGAAGGGATTTCCTGGCAGAGGGAGTGAGAATGAGGGATTGCACAGAAAAGCCAAGAGAAAAACCACACGTGGTTCTCTTCCAAAAACCCACTGAGGTCAGGCTTGTCTTGTAGTTCTGTAAGCTTGTAGGTACCAACTTGCTGTGTTGTCAGAAGCAAGCAGCACATTGCCATCCACTGTGTTCTATTTTAATGTTAGAGAAAACACGGCCCAAAAATGTTTGCTCCCCAGAGCAAACAGATCCTTGAGTATTTGGAGAAAGTGTGTTGTGCTGGTGCTCTTCTAAAGGAGTGTTCTCCAGCAGGAAGCAAGCAGCTGGGTCCAGTTAGTAAAACTAAAGTTATAGAGCATTTATAGAGCCAACAAATAAAGAAATAGCTATTTCACATGGCAGTGTGGATAAATGCAAGTCAGAGGAATGAAACTCCCAGGGTTGGTCCCATTTTATGCAGGTCACGCACTCGTATCTTTAAGGGGAAAACTGTTTTCTCCATCTGTAATCTGGGAATAAGGACCATTTATTTCCTAACAAAACATGCTGTCTGATCGCTTTTGTGAATCACTTGGGTGTCTGTGGAGTAAAAGTACTGCAGAATTATTGTTTTTTCCACATGAAAGAATGGCGAGAAAAAAAATTAACCACAAATATTTGAACAGAGAGGTAATTAAACCCCATCACCCAACTTCTGAGTTTAGACCGTGCTGAATATAACAAAGTTTTACCCAATCTGTGATCTGCAGCCACCTGAATCCTCCTGAGATGTTCCCTCCTTTACGTTTCCTCCAGTCTCTCTCCCAAGTGCTCCAAACACAGTACAGAACATCACATCAAACTTCTGCTGGATCCAGCCCTGAGTAGCTGGACATGTGTGGCAGTCTTTGGGGCACCCATTGCACCCTTGAAGCTTTAGCTAGAAGTGCCAACAGACACAGTGACTACAGCGTGAGAGTGTAATTATAACTCATGATGTAGCTGCATTTATCTCCACTGCCTGGCAGCCTCACCCTGGCAGAGATGTAAACACTAATGCCCCGAGCAGTGAGCTGATCCTCAGTGTGTAAGCATTACCTAAACACTTCCCACAAACACAAATCCACCTCGGAAAAAATTGCCCATTTTTAAATATTGATATTTCGTGGAAGAGCCAGTTGCTTGTGGAAATCAATGCACCCACTCTGTAGAACAAAGAACCATTGAATAGTGGTTATTTTCACTATGAAGTTTCAATGCCAGTGCCCTTCAGCCAGCAAACCTCTCGGATTTGTTACAAATGCAGGTGTTCAAGGAGTTGGTTTTGCCTTTGCACTCTGTACTTTCACATGCTCCTTTGCTGTCCACCAGTTCAGGGTTGCAATCCCTTTGTCTGCTGCATCCCACAGCTGATCTAGAGAAGGTGCCAACTGCTTGAGATTTATGCAGCAATCTCTTCCCCAAAGGACTTCCCACTAGTGAGACACACACTCTTTCTAGCTCTTCACTGGAGATAACTTTATCCAGCTGGTAATGAGACTGTGTTCTCTTGCCATGCTGTTGATCAAAGAGAAAGTGTCTCCTGCCATCACTTCTTTACTGAGGAGGGAACTATCACTCTCCTTGAACCACAGGCAGTCCCTCCTTGAAGCCATATCAATATTCAGTTTTGCCTACAATATCAAGCAAAATGCAACTTGCAAATGAAGAATTCTTACTTTGTTTTCTTTGTCCCCTCCTCAATGATCCAAGCTAAAGATTACCACCTCCCAGAGCATATAAGAACCATCACCCAACACTTCTTCTACCCGATCCCTGTTTCACAACTGCATCCAGCTCTTCCTCAACCAGTTGCTCTTGTTCTCCCCTGCCTGACTCATCTCTCTCCTTAGCCTGCCTGGTGTCCTGCTAACCCCAAGACTTCTCCCGTGCTCCTGCTCAAGTCATCTGACTTGGCAGCCACTCATGTTTACCAGATGTCTCCTTTCCATCACCCCACCACTGCCTCCTCGTGCTCCTCCACAGCTACGAGAGCCTCTGGACCTCACTGCTCTCCCCACAGCTCCATCCCAGCTCCCATGCTCTTTCCTGCCAGTTTCTGCAGGCAGAGGAGCAGCCTGGGGAGGTTCCCTGAGCACCTCATTAGTAAGCAAACACCAATACTCTTTTCCACATGCTTATTAATCAGCTTCTACCATGTTCTCAGCCCTGCTTTCTGTCATCTCCCCTGCCCAGACTATTCCAAACCAGCAGGTCCTACTGGTGTGTGTTTGTGGGGAGGGTTTGCAGTGTGAGTGTAGCAGCAAACCTTTCACACCCAGAACAAAAATTTAATAAGTGGAAAGTGAGTAGCACAGCTCAGGTCTGTAATGCTTTGCAATCATCAGTCATAGGTTAGAATACATCCATCTGAGGAGCCAGGAAGCTGCTCCTTGATACTCTATAAGCCAATTCACTCAGCAATTAAGAGGCCAAGAGGTGTCCCTACACCCCAGGTTTTATACATCAGCATGCCAATACCAAGTCTGTACCTTTCTCAAGAATATATTTATTCCTTAACAGTCCATTTACCCTGACAGTGGAGAACAGTCAGCTGGCTTGCACTAAGCACTTAAAAAGTAAGTTTGTTCAGACCTTGCTAAGGCAGCCAGTAAGTGAGGAACATCCCCAGCAAAGATGCTACACAAACAGTCCCCCAGGCTGCCAGCCAAAAAGTCTGCAATAAAAGACCAAGGAAGTTTTTTTTTATTGCAGGGTGGTGGTGCAAATCTCCCCCTTCCCCGGAGATTTCTGCTTGGGAATGAAAAGTCACATTGTGTAACTTGAGAGATTTTTATCTAGACAGGGCACATAAACTTAAGAGTAAGCCTCAGGGGCTTGCACTGCATTTCTTACCTATAAGGCTCACCTGTAGCACAGTTTGATTAGAAGGGTTTAGATCAAAAACCCTGCCACGGCCACAGGAAATGGGCAGTGCTCCATGCTGCCAGCAAGTGTTCAAAACCAACTCCCAAATACCATGTAGCACCCAAAACAGCTCCTAAAAATACACAATATCCAAAGCATGGGGAAAAATAAAGAGGCGAAAGAGCTATCAAGTGATGAGTCTGAGTTCAGCTAAGAAAAGCAACAGCAGGACAGCTTTCTACATGTCATCCCTTCTTAAAAAACCCAAGAACCATAACTTGTCAAACTTTAAGACCTACTTGCAGTGTCAGGGATCATCATCAGGGTTGGTGTTTCGTTTGGTTGGTTTTTTTGTGGGGTTTTTTTGTTTGTTTGGGTTTTTTGGCCTTGCTATTTTTTCTGGGGTTTTTTTTAAGCTTTATCTACTGGTATGACTCAGCTGGAAAAAGTGAGTCTTCAATTTTTAGCAAAGGTCTTATCCCAGTCTGATAAGTTCATGCCTTGAACACTCAGAGACAGGTGAAGAGCCAGAGGTGTGCCAGCTCTGTGGGGGGAACAGATGTCAACATTGTCATCTGAAGTGCTCCTACTTTCATTTGTACTAATTTATAAATTTTCAGCAGTGGTCCTCATTCCCACCCCTTGCTTTTGTTTCACTGTCAAAGATCAGGAATTCCCAGGCCCATTCCGTGTTTCCTGAAAAACAAGTTTTAGTTTTTAATTTGGATCTCTTCTCTACCTCTCGTGCCTTCAGCAGATTTCAGAAGTCTGCATACAGCCCGATAAAGGCCACTTTTCTGTGTCTGAGGTAAAGAGAGGCAAAAATGCAGCCTAAGGGGACCCGGGGGGTTCTGACATAGAGGTAGGAAGGGCAACTCCACCTGCAAGATGAATTCGGATGTTTCAGTGGAGGGGGAATGAAGAACAGGAGAGTTCAGCGTGTTGGGGACTGTTTCAAAGCTTTGTTTTCCATCTTCTCCTGCGTTTGTGGGCTGGGGATGTAACGAGTGCCGCTCACGCCCCAGCCCGGCCCGGAGGCTCCGAACGCCCGCGGGGTGCAGGGGGGAGCCGGGCCGGGCACTGCCCAGCGCCCTCTGCTCTATCGGTGTCCCGGGACTGGCCCGCTCCGGGGAACCGGGCCCGGGTTTGTTTTAGGAAGGGCTGAAGCCAGCGGTGAGTCCGTGGGGAGGTTCGGTGCTGCGGTTCTTCGGAGCCGGCGGTTGGCTCCGAGCTCCGTTACCACCGCGCACGCTCGGATACGAGAGCGCGGCCCTCCCCGCCGCCCCCGAAACCGGGATCCCCCCGAGCCCTCACCCCCCGGTACCGCAGAGCTCCGGAGGCCGCGCGGTACCCGAATCGGCTTCCCGGGGTGGGGGATCCGTTCCCCCCGACCCGCTTCCTCCCCCCCCGCAGCCCCTNGCGTTGCGCAGTGCGCGGGAGTTGGGTGGTGCCGGTGGAGCTGCGGGCGCCGAGGGGTCTCTGTGGCGTTTATTGATTTATTTTCATTTAATTTATAAAGTGCTGTTTGCTGGTGTCTGCGCCCGGCCGGGCGGGGGCAGTTGCGCGGACTCCGCAGCGGTGTTGCGGTCCCGGTGTTGCGGTCCCGGTGTTGCGGTCCCGGTGTTGCGGTCGCGGTGTTGCGGTGCTCCCGGAGGTGTCTGCACGCGGTTTCCTTGCCCGCTGCAGGGCACCGCGTCGCTTGCGTGGGGGTTCCGTGGCTCTCTGCGGGTGGTTTGCTCTCCCCCCCCCTTCCTGGCGCGGTTGCCGCTGTTCGGAGGGTTCTCCCTGCGTGCAGCTGGCAGGGGTTGCACCCCGATGTCTGCTCTTCACACGCCGGTTGCACTCTGGGGCACACCCCGTCCATGTTTTTGTGCGGTCCATGCTGTTCCCGGGTGGCTTTTGCACGCTGTTTTCTTGCCACGCGTGGCAGTGCGCTTTTGTTGCCAGCTGAGCCCCATCCACCCCCAAGGAGCCCCCATTTTCCAGGCTTCAATGGAATGAGCACCTGCATCCTTGGTGTTGCTTTTCAAGAAGTGGAGCAGCAGGTTACCGAGTACAGCTCAGCCGTGCCCGGCTTTGGGCTCCTGGGGAGGCCATGCAAGGAAGGGGGACAAATAGCCCAGGAACAAAAACCCAAGCAGGAAAATCTTGGGTTTTTCCAGCTGTATTAAACTCACTGGCCATGGCTGCAGGGCTCTCTGTTTCCTGCAGTTGTCCCCTTGGCCTGGCTGTGTCTGATGGACACAGTAACCAAAGACCACAGTGGTGCTGTTCCTGCATTCAGGACTCTGGAAGGGCTGAGGCTGTCACCTACCAGCAGACCCTGGCCCCCAAATTAATCTTCAATTACTTTACAAACTGGTTCAAACATGGGGAAGTGTGGCAGGACAGCACTGGGAAACAGGAGTGTGGAGGGTAGGCTGGAAGAGCAGATGACCCCATCTCTGCAGGACACATCCCACGCTCTCCATGCCTGCATCCCCTCCCCAGTGACTCGGGCAGTGTGCTGGAGATTCTGCAGCTCACAGTCTTACAGGCTGAACTCTGCCTGGGGGGGTTGAGAAAGTAAATCCAAGCAGAAGCAACACAAACATACAAACCAGATCAAGTTTACTTTCAGCATTGTCCCTCCTCTCCCAGACAGATGTCCTGCACCTTCCCCAGTCCCAGAGCAGTGTGGGTCAGCAGTCAGCGGGCTCAGAGCCGTCTCCCACCCTAACGACACAACCAGTCTCAGCTTGTTGGATCCCAATGAGATCCAGGCAGCAAAACGGAGCAGGCTGCTTCCAGCAGAGACAGCAGCAGCTCTGTACTCCCTGGGTCTCCCCACGGAGCCCCATGGCCAGTGCTGCTGCCCTGGTTTCTCTCAGAGAGGAGGCACTCCCCTGAATTTGCGGATGATGTTGGCCAACCGCTTGGCCAGCCCGCCCCGGCTCGGCTCTTCCACGTGAAACGTTCTGGTCAGCAGGTTGTAGAAGGAGCCATAGCACACTGCCACCACAGTGCAGGTCAGGCAGATGACATTGTAAGGCATGCTGAAATCTGGCGTGGGCAAGTTGACCAGCAGCGGCTCTGTGTACAGGCGCACAAAATAGCTGGAGCCATCGGAGGAAGGAAATCTGGAAAGAGAGAGGAGGAAAGGGAGGGTCAACCCACACAGGACTGCTGCTTCGTGCTCACCAGGTGGGATGAGAGCTGCCGGAACTACAGCATGGCCTTGCTCCTCAGAATGGGCACACTCACAGTGAGGTGAAGAGGGGGCTCTGCTCCACGTCCACGTCCTTCGTCGCGATGACGCTGGGCACCAGGGCACTGAGCACTGATGAGCTAGGGAGATAAAAAACATGATCATGTCAGTCCTGTCAGCAGAGACAGAAAGACTTCTTCCTTTCCCCAGAGAGGTGGGCAGCATGTCCTACAGGAGGCTGAGAAAGGGATGAAGAAGCTGAGGTGTGTCATTACCTGACGTAAAAGCCATGATTGGGGTCAGGCGGGTACTCTGTCCACTTCAGTAAGGCCCTCTCAAACTGGATTGTGATCTTGGTGACTGAGTTGGCTGGCAGCTGGATCAGCATTTCCAAGAGGTGAGGCCGTCTCCGGTCCTGGGCTGGCTGGTAGTGGATGTAACCTAACTCCAAAGACAAGTGTCAGTGGCACTGCGGGGGGACCTTGTCCAATCTGACACGGGCTGGACATCTCCTACAGGGTGGGTGCCACTGCTTCCACTGCCCTGGGAGAGGTTTTCTGGACAAGGGAGGATGCACAGGTGACAAAATGCTAAATCTGGCAGTACTTTAGAGCTGATGACCCACGAAAGTCAGGTGTTTGTAAGGAAAGGTACAAATGCAAATTAAGAGAAAGTCACCAGAGCCTCCTTTACTACAAAAATCAGTTTGCTTCGGTTTAGACCCTCGCTGGATTATGAAACACCATCCACGTGCCTCTTAAACAAAACAGACTTAAATCTCATCTGCTGTGTGTGCTGAACTGAAGGCCAGGAAAACACCCAAAGATGTTTTGTTTCCCAGCCCACTTTCCCAGTGATCACTGGGGCTCAAGGGAGAGACTGAACCATCCCTGGAATGAGCCGCTTGTGCCAAGGGATCCAGGTGGCACGTGCTCTGGGGAGGGTTTACTTACTTGGCTTGTTTTCCTTTCCCTTGGTGATGATAGTCAGAGTGTGCACATAGAGTCGCAGATACCAGGGCACAGTCTCCAGCAGGATGACGGGGAAGGCCCGGTACGGGTGGGTGTTGTAGATGAGGGTGCTGATCTCTCCTGCCTGCAGCCCATACCCACTCACGTAGCGCTGAGCGTGCAGGATGGGGGTCGGCAGTTCCGCTGCAAAAGAGAAAAGGACACAGGAATATGGGGGCTGGAGGGGAGTGCCAGGTGATTTTTTTTTTAGGCCTGGACCAGGTGGAAGGAAGTTCTGGTCTCTCACAGCTGTCTTGGGGCCGCTTCCACTTCAGCTGCACGTTGAGGCTGCGAGAGGTATTGAAGAGTGAGGGGCTCAGCAGGTCATAGACAGCATATGTTCTCTTGTCTCCCTGGACAATAGCTTCATGTACAGATGCTGAAGGGGGGGTCACTTCCAGTAACTCCTTTTCCTGAGAAAACAAGTGGGCCATGAAAAGCAAAGTGCTCCTGTGAACACTATGAACTCCTATGAATCACCTCCCTCCTCCTGGAGGGCTCCTGGGGGGCCCAGCCCTGCAGGGGGTGAAGGCAAGGATCTTTCAGAGCCAAAGTAGCTGGACAGAGGGATCAGGGGGTGGGTGTTCTCTGGTCTGTGAGTGTTACCTTGTTCTTAGGGGAGATGTCAACGTAGACTTTGCTCTGGGATGCCAGAGGACACGCGTCAGTAAGTGTGCGAGAGAACATCTTGAAGAGAGACCAGTCTGGGGGAGGCAAAGTCAGTGGCAGGCAGAATGAAGTGCCGTGGGCTGGGAGACTTGAGGAGCACAGCACACGGCTGCTGAGCTTACCTTTCTTTCCTTGGCCACTGGAAAAGGTGTCAAAGACCACAGTGAGAGTCTGTCTGAGCTCCCAGGACACAGCCAGGCAGGAGGCATCCTGAACAAGAGAGAGACAGGTGACTGATCACAATTTCTGTAGGGACAGGACACCAGGAGGGAACTGGAACTCCACCAGGACTGCAAGAATTCCACTGGGAGGCAGGTGAGACCACAGAAGCAGGACAACAGCTGTCTTAGACACAATTAAGCCACCACAGGGGATCTGGGTGAACCAGTGTGTCACCTTCCAGCCTCACAGGAAGTCTTCTGATTTTCTCTTGGGGGTTTTGAAGGAAGGAGCCCCCAGCCTGACACTCACCCTGCAGATGGGGCGGATGTGCACAGCCTGTGAGTGGTAACTGCTGTGGAACAAGCGTTCAGCCTTCAGCAGCACAGCCAGCCCAGCCTGCAGGGAGAGAAGGAGAAACTCAGCCCCAGCTCTGATCTCTGCTCCCACCAGAGAGCAAGGCCCTGCTAAGGAAACCCAACTCCATCATCAGGAGGGGCCCAAGGACTCGCTGTTACCTTCGAGCCACATGGGAGCAGCTTCTTCCAAGGTGTGAGGTTCTCTGTGCAGACAACCTCCCTGGGCAGGACAGCGTAGCGCAGGAGATGGTGATCTGTGCCTGGGCAGGGAGGTGAGGGTCACCAGGCAGAGCATGAAAGCAGCAACAGACCTGTTCCTCCCCCCACTATACAACACAGCCCTCTCAGTAAGCCTGGAATGCCAGGAGGTTGAGCAGGAATGGATCCCACTCTGTTCAGAGGGATGTGGAAAGAACAGGTAAAGGCATCTCCGAGCAGATTTTTTTTTAATCCTGCTGTCCTCAACAGCTGTTTCATAAAGGGCTTTTTGGAGACAATAGGCAAGGGCCTGGGAGTGTCTGCCAGACACTGCTCGTGGGGTTCCTCTGTTCAAATTCAAGTCTTCTTCATACACAGAGGAACTGCTTCCAAGAGGGGGTGAACAGGCCCCACTGTACAGCCCCAGACACAGAGTCCTTACAGGACCTGGCCCCACGGGGCAGAATTAAAGCTTGAGACAGAAGCCAGGGGGCAGAGCTGGGCAGCCAGGCTCAGGCTCAGGTCAGGCTCACCATTGGCTAAGCCCAGGGGTTTGAAGGATGCTGTGGGAGTGACCGTGTTGGTTGAGTCAATGAAGTTGAGAGAAGCACAGAATATCCCTGAGAGGATGTTACTCAGCTCTTTCCAGGCTTTGTCCACACTGCATGGGAACAGACACCAGACATTATTTAGCAGCTTGAATCCTTGGAACAATAAGCATTAAGTCAGCAACATTCACTGAAAACACTGGGGGGACCACACTGGCTTTAGGGAGCTTCAGGGAGTGTGCAGGCAGAGCCTGCTGGTCCTGGCTCCATCTCGCTTTGTATTTTATTCCAAAGAGATTTGAGGACATTGAATGGCACCCCTGGGCTGGCAGGGCTACCTGGGGATCTGGTGATGGGTGCAACTGGTATGTGAGGAGAGGGGCTGGGGGAGCAGGGAGTGTGGGAGGTGATGTGTGGGGTATGGGGAGGGGCTGTGAGACCCTAAAGCAACATCTTGGTGCAGCTCAAGGTTAAGCCAACCAAGAGACCTGGGAATGGGATGTGTGTAGGGAGGAGAGAGCTCTGTGAGTCCACACTGAGCTGCTACAGCTCAAAGAGGGACTCTGTGCTAAGGGAGAGGGTGACAAGGGTTGGATGGGAGTCAAAGGAAGTGAGTCACACACAAGAGGTCATGAAATATCCTCTGCAGTGAGGTGTTGGTCATCACGGAGACCATAAGGGAATTACTTGTTCCTTTACTGAACAAGAAGCTGTCTCTCAGCACTGCATCCTTCCTCAAGGGCTATGTTCTGCTTTTCCTTAGGGACAAAGCTCCTGGGGCTGCAGGTTCTTTATTCCAGAAGACATTTTCCAAGCCAGGAGGCCTCCCCTCCCACCCCCCACCCCCTCAACACCCTGTGTGTGAGCAGGGTGACATCCCCAAGGAGCAGTGGCCACAGAGGGGACCCGGAGTGACAGAGCCGTGGCTGAGGTACCTACTCGGTGACAGTGGGCTGGAACCAGACCCAGAGCTCAGCACCAGCGGGTGCCTGCAGGGGCGGCTGCCCCCAGGCCTGGGTGCGCCAGAAGCCCTGGGTGAGGGCGAGGTGGAGCTCCCGCACCCCCAGCGCTGACACCAACCTGCCCAGCGCCTTCGGGAACAGCCTGTAGTGAGAGACTGCGGGCAGCGTTAGCCCCGGACCCCCTGCACCCCCGGACCCCCTGCACCCCCGGACCC
>JAAWXA010000023.1:10426923-10446368 GCA_038090715.1 Florisuga fusca
GCCCGCCGCTCGCCCATGCTGCGCTGCGGGGCGGTGCTCGGCACTGCGTGGGGCGGTGCCAGCGCGCCCAGCCCCGCGGCATCCCGGCGGCATCGCGGCGGCGGAGACCGGCTGCTGCCTCACGGCTGGGGGGAAGCGGGCAGTGCTGCAGAGGGGTGTTCGGGGAGGGAGATCGCAGAAGGGCTGCGTGCAGGGTCCCTAGCCCCCCAAAGAGCTATGGGTGCCCCGTCCTCACAGAGAGTCTCTGCCTTGCCGGGACCTGTAGAGTCCCCGTGCAGGGTCTCTGCTTCCTACAGAGGGTCCCTACACAGGGTCGTTCCGCTCTCGCCCGTCACAGCCGGCCCAGGGAGAGCTCCGTGCCCCGCCGTGCCTGGCTGCAGGGGCTCTGCTGGGGCCGGAGCTCTGTCTCCTTGCAGGGCAGGGGTGCACAGTCACCATCCATGACTGCTTTTCTCTCTCTTTTTTTTTTTTTTTTTTTTTTTTTTTTTTTTTTTCCCCCGACATCACGGCATGCCGCAGGAGAGACGACAGCAGGCGGTGCGGGTGTGCCATGGGCTACGACGTCCCCAGCTCACCCTCAGCAGATCTCACTCCGGGCTCTTTTCTCCCTCGTTTAGCCCTGTACATCAGGGCTGCTCCTTGGCAGAGAAGCGGCTTTGGCCTCCCTCCTCCTCCTTCCTGTATCTCCGCAGGGTGAGTCAGTGCTCGCCGTGCCCCGCGCTGCCCGCAGCCTGGTCACTGCCCAACGGGACAGGGTGGGGGGCATCCATTCTGCCCTTTTCTCTGGCTGAAAGGGAGTTTCCAGGGTCTGTGGCCTGTCCCGCCTGCCCCATTCGTACTGTGTTTGTCTCACTGTCTGAACGATTAAAGATAACTGGGTATTGTTTGTGTCCCAGCTGTTTTGGCTACTGTTGCTTTGCTGCTCTCCCCTCCGTTGTCCCCTGGGAGTTACTGCTGCCAAAAACCATCTTTGTGCTAGGGACCTGGTGCCCGCACCCTGTGCACTTGCCTGGAGCTGCTGGCTACAGTTCACACACAGGGCAGGGGTTGTGAGGAGTGAGCTTTGCCCACACAGACGTTTCTCCGTATCTAAAAAGCACCCCGAGTCCTTCCTGGTGGTTTCCAACCTGAACGAGGGATGCCAGTGCTGTGGATTGGCCCTGGAGGGCAGGGGGAGANGGGCAGGCTGGTGTAGCAGGAGGGGGGCTCCTCTTCTCCGAGGACCTGCAGGGTAAAACCTCTGCCGGGTACCTGCCTGTTCTGGCTTGCTCCGAGCCCCCTGTGTCCTGCCGTGGCCTGTGGCCAGCACCAGCCCTTGGTCACCGTCCCTGCTGCCCCCTTGCCTTGCCCTGCCAGCGAGGAGGAAAGGAGGCAGGGCTGGGGAATTAGCTCAGGTCCCTGCTATGTGACACATCCGTGGGTTGGCACTGGTTCCTACAGCGAGGCGTGGAGATTTTCAGTGCACACGAGTGCCCTGGAGCACCCCAAGTTCCCTGGGGGTCCCTTCCAGCCCTCACTGTGGGGACAGCCCGAGTGGCTGTCGCCCGTGCAGAGTGACAGGCACCCAGGCCCCCTCTGATGCGGCCCCTCCGTCCTGCCCTGCTGGGAGGGGGTTGGAAAAGCAGTGATATCATCGGCACGGAGCCTGACTCATCCCGGCTCTTCAGCACAAGTCGTGCCGCTCAGCGGGGCACCCATTTTACTCCAACTAAACGAGCGCAGGCGAGCCAGCTCCACGTAATGATCTTTTTTTCCTGCTCGTGGCCAAAAAGGCGAGGGGGGACAGAGGTGATGCTGAAGGCAGTGTTGAAAAGTCTCCCTTTTGGTGGGGAGTCCTAAGAGTAGCCCTTGCCACACACCTGCAGGATCTGCCATAGCCACGGCATCCCTGCTTTCCCTGTGCCTCCAATCTTGGCTGATGGCACCATCTTTTGTGTCAACAGCCCTTGCCCTAACCACAGATGCCCAGGTCCTTGAGAGGTGTCCCCTGGAGATCACCAGCTCATCAGCCCAGGTAGGAATGATGCCTCTTCTCTTCATGACACAGAGATCAGCTTCTGCCAAACATCCCCAGGGGAGCCAGCATCAAAGTCGACCCATCATCAGGAGAAAATGTAACATGACTTGTTCCTCCTGCCCTTCCCACTCAGATTTCTCCCATCTATTAGAGGTTTGGGAAGTGAGTCAGGGAGCTGTCAGGATGGAGCTGGGGAGGACTCATCTGCAAAGAGAAAGGTAAACCAGCACCAGGCAGGTGAATCACTCACTGGTGAAAATAGATCTTATTCTCCAGAAGGGGTGCATGGTCACGGCTCGGGGTGAGCTGCAGCTTGACGTGATCAGGAAATTGTGGAGTCAAGAGAAAACCCAAGCGAGGCTGCTGTCCCAGTAAACGAGGTGCTACATTGCAAGGGAGCAGCTTGCAGCAGGCAGAGCTCCAGCGACCAGCAGCCCAGTCCTGCAGCAACCTTAAAAGGGGAGATTTTAGTCTGGGGCAGCGGGGAAACAGAGAAGTCATAAACAGCCTCTAAGGAACATGGCTGCTGAGGAACGAGCATCACAACAGGACTGGAGAGGCAAAGCGAGCTGGGCTGGCTGGGGTCCACAGCACCATTCTGTGCCAGGAGCCAGCTGGCTCCTAGACCATGTCCTGCCTCAAGGGAGGGGAGCCCTGTCCCGGCAGTAGTGGTCCCCGCATGGTGCCACTGGAGGCTCCCTGCCAAGTGCCAGGGGTGTTTTGTCCCCCTCCCGGTGTGGTGTCCCTGCATCCTCAGGCTCCTCCTCACCGTGCAGATGTCCCCAGCTGCCAGCAATGGGATGGGACCTGGTGGAGCTGTGAGGTCCTGCGCAGGAAGCAGAACACCCAGCCCCAGGCAAAGAAGGGGCATTCTTGGAGCACCTCAGCAGACACCTGGAAAGATCGAGGAGAGGTCCCCTGTCAGGTTGGGGCAGGGACAGCCCCCAGCTCTCCTGTCTCACCTGCTTGTCCTGCAGTTTGGGCAAGCTGATTCCTTCCCAGCCATGCCTGCAGCCATACTCAGCCACAGTGCATTTGCCCCCAGTAAACCCACCAGGCCCCACAGCTCCTTTTTATCTTTCTGCAGGAGAGGTGACCAAGGTCATGCAACACTTGTCCTGCCAGAGGTGTAGCCCCACTCCACGGCAAGCTCCCCCCCCACTTTTGTCTGTGCAGGCTGGAGCAGGCACCATGGGATGGCATGGGGTAGGGACCCTGCTTGGGGGAGCTCCAGGAATCCAGAGCTTGGCTTGCCCTCTCCACCCACACTGCAAGGCCATGGAGCTGGGAGAAGCCCTTCTGGGTTGCTTATCCCCTGCTGAAATTAAGCAGCCCTCTGCCTGGAGAAATACATCCCTCGGGTCCATGGGCTGCTGGAGAGTGGTGTCCCCAGCAGCAAAGCTGTCACCAGCAAAGTGAGCTCTGATGTGACCAAGCCCTGCAGTCACGCCACCCAAAGAGCCAGGAACCCTTCTGCCCCCCTTCCTGCTGGAGGAAAATGGATTCCTTGGGCAAGACCCAGGATCAAGCTGCGGAGATGCATGATCCCCACAATTCCAAGGCCATGGCAGCCTTGGGAAGGGCTGGTGCCAGGATCAGGGAAGGTTCCGTAGCTGTAGGTGCAGATATTGAAAGCTTTGACCCTACAGATGCCCTACAGGCAATCCTGGCCCTGCCTGCACTCCTGCTGCTGGCAGTGGCCCCAGCCCCTGTCCCCACTCGGGGTGCCACGTGGGGTGGGCAGAGAAGGGGGGCTTTTGGCGGGGGGTGCTGGGGATGGGCAAGTGACTTGGTGCGTGTTTTGTGTGGAAGGGGCAGCTCAGCGTGCCTGGGTGTCACTGGCACTATGGCAGCTCAGGTCACTCCTGGTGACCTCTGTCTCCAAAGGTCCGGGTGCTCATGCTGACCCTCTCGATGGCTGGCAGGGCACCTGGCCGGGCTGCTGGCATCGGGCACCACCTGCACCAACGTGTACCAGGGCTTCACGGACTGCGTCCTCAAACTGGGGGAAAACATGGCCACGTACGAGGAGGCAGAGGGCACCGAGCTGCAGGGGTTGCACCGAGTCTGTGGGTGAGTACAGCCCTGTGCCAGGGCCCCCCACATGTCCCACCCTGTGGGAGCAGGAGGGGGTGAGCTGAGAGGGTTGTCTGTGCTGAGCATATGGTGTGGCTTTTGGGCATTGCTCCTGTGCCAGGTGCTGCTGCCCCAACTCTTCCTCCCCTCCTGGATCCTGCTGGATCCCTCCTGGATCCTCCACCAAGAGGAAGAGGATCCATCCTTGTCCAGCGACCCTCTGCATGCCTAGAGCAGGCTGGTGGGACCTGACCCCTTCTGCCCCCCCCCTCCTGCCCTGGAAAATCCTCCCTGGACACCCAGGTTTCAGCCAGTAACTTGACATGGCCAGGCTGTGCCAGGGTCCAGTGCTGCTGGAATCACCCTGCCTCAAGTTGGATCCTGCTGCCCAAACCATCCCCGTCCCTTCTGAGACCCTTTATTCATTCTGGCTTGAATTTTCCCCAACCCTGTTTTTCCTGAGAGTTTGTAGCAAGTACCTGAAGATGATGGTGTTGAGAGATGTTAACTTTAGGGGAACTGAAACAATAGTAAGAGTCAGGTATGAGGAGTGGTGTTGGGCAGGTATGGGGAAAGGTCTGCTTAAAAAGCAAACAAGCAGAAGCAGCAAGGTGGAGGGGTAAGCAAAGGCTGGAAATAAAATGTTGGCAAAGATAAATGGAGGTAGCTCTGTGTGCCCAGTGAGCTGTGGGGAGTGAAAAGGAGGAAACGCAGACAGAAATGAAGGGAAAATCAACATATCTTGGGGCAGTGGAAACCTGCCTGGGCTGAGTGCTCTGCCCTGCAGGTCAGGCTTTCCAAGCTGCTGAAAACCACCCTGCAGGCTGGGAGGGCAAAGGCATCATCACCCTTACTGGTGGGCTGGGGGCTCAGGAACCTGCTCCATGCTGGCTGGCACCTGGCAGGGCTGGGGAGCAGCTGGGATGGGGCAGTGGGTGGAGGCAGATCAGAGAGCTGGGACAAGGAGCTGGCACTGAGGCAAGCAGACCTTCCACCTGCCCCAGAAGAAATACTGACCTGTGGTTGTTGCCAGAAGTGGAAAACACTTCAACAAACCCCTTTGGCTCAAGGAGAATGCAAAAGTAACTACCCTCACATTTTTTTTTAAATTTCTGCTCTGCTTGGAGCTGTAATACATTTAAAAAAATTTTTTTTTTTTTTAAACATGTGGCTTCTTGGTATTGGAAAGGAACCAAGCAGGCAGCCTGGCACATGCTGTGGTTGACTGCCAGAAGAGTGATTCCTCTGCTGAAACTCACGTGAAATAGGGGAGATGAGGTTTTTTACAGGCTCTGGGGCACTAACCATCAGAGAACAGGTCCTGGGATCTTCCAAGCTGGCAGGGCTGGGGCTCTGCACTTTCTGAGACACACCAGCTCCTCCTGCCTCTCCTGGTACATGGCCAGCTGGGCTTGCCAAGGCTGGGGGAAAAAAAGTTGAAAATCTCCCAGATTTCTGCCAGGAAATATTTCTGAATTCTTGACCTTTAACCTTCAGCCTTTTCCTCTGCCATCTGCATTGCTGGTGCCATGGTCCCCTCTTCTGGGGGACAGTCACAGAGCTGGGGCCAGCATGGGGCTGGTGGCACCTCGGCTCTGTGTGCAGTGCTGCCCTGGGCAGGTCTCTCGCCAGCATCCTGAGCAGGTGGAAGCTGTGAAACACTGGGAATTGCCATGCTGGCTGAAAGCAGGAGCTGCCATCCCCCTCCCCTTCCCCCAACCACCCTTTGCCCGAAGGCACGGGCCAGGTTTCACTGCTGCTGCTGCAGCTCAGGGCTGGATGGTTCTTGGGTTGGCACCAGCTTTTCTCATTATCTAGGGACATTTATTCTGCCAGAGTGACTCTGTTTAATGAACTCCCTCACAGCTGGTGTTCTGACGTAAGCCCCAGTAGAAAAACTAAATAAGTAGAATGCTCAGGTCCACGTGTCTGCATCAGGTGATGTCTCCAGCACAGGGGACTTGGACAAAACCGAGCTGTCCCCTTCCTGTGCACAGGGTCCCTTCTCAGCTGGCCAGGATGCATCTCCTTCCTGAGAGGTGACATGTGTTGCCTGCTGTCCTGGCAGGACAGGAATGGTGGCAGAGCAATGGCTCCTGTCCTTTAGGCATTCCTCAGCTTGCAGATGAATTGTGGCCTGGAGGTGGTGCCCAGCCCCGGCTGAGGTGGAGCTGGTGCTGCCCATGGCTGGTTCCTGCCTGACTCTGGTGCCAGGACATGCATTGCTCCAAAGAAGCTGCAGCACAGGATGCTCTTTGGGTAAATGAAACTTCTCCTTGGAAGAAGTCATGGGGGGAAGATTAGTGGCAAGGGTGGTGTAGAGCCTTATCTGTCCCTTGGGAAAGCTTTTCTTTTGGAGAGGAGATTCTTCCAGAAAGGAGGATGGCCCATGGCATTTGCTGAGACTTTGGGGCTCCTGCTGTTTTATTTTGTGGCTTAGTGTGTACAAAACCAAGATATCACCTGGGATTTCAGCTGTGTTGGGACTTAGGGACATGCTAGTGTGTATGCAGCAACCTGCCAGGCTGCGGGTGCCTTCCCCCATCACAGAGCAGCACCGACACCTTTGGGGGCTGATACAGAGTTTAGTGTCCCAATACCCTCAAACACAGCAGACAAAAAGAAATCAGGCAGGAATGTCCCTTCTTGTCCTCCCTACACGGGGTGGGGGACAGGGTCCAGTCTGGTACCTGCTGTCCTGGTCCCAGACAGCTGGAGCCCCCATCTCCCTGCTCAGCTTGGCTGTTGTGTGCTGGGGGCTCCTTGCAAATGGCTCAGTCCCTGATTCTTCAGGGCCACCGTGGTTGTTCACCAGAGGTAAGGATGGAGAGCAAAGGGGATAAAGCCTTGGCAGGCTGGATACTGCTCGGGATGAATGCAGCACGTGGTGCTCAGCTGCTGGGGTGAAGCCCACCAGAACCTTCCTGGCAGAGTCTCCTGGGGGCTGCAGTTTTCAGCTCTGCTTCTGCTGGGACCTTCCTAGTGCTGGATCTGTAAAATAAAAATCCAAGTTGCCATCTTCAGCGAGCAGCTCCCAGTGTGTTACCACAGGACCATGGGTTACATTTGCCTGTTGTTCTGGTTTCCCCTGCTTCTCCCCAGGAGTTTTTTTTTTTTTTTCCATTTGATGGCTTCTGCTCTCACAGGGTACTACCCAGCAGATAATGGAGATGTGTCTAATGAGAACACAGTGAATAACCCCTCCTGCCCCTGCTCATACCTGAGCTATAAAGCTGAAACTGTCTGCAGGAGTTATCCTTCTTGCTTTCTGCTTGCATTTCACCCTTGACTCAGCTTGGAGGGAGCTGTGAATGGAACACACTGGGCCTTTGTTTGCAGCTCATTTTAGATACTTTGGGTGCTTGGTGCCAAAGGGGAACACTTGCTGATGGAAAATAATGCATTTTATTGACTTCCAGAGGAAGAAAAAAAAAATAGTCATGAATTAATCTTGGGGTGTTTTAATGTTTGGAGTTTTAGCCACGATGCTCTGGGAGGTGACAGAGGGGGTGACAGCCCAGAGGTGGTTGGGCTGGGGGGCAGCAAGGCTCTGCCCATCTCCCTGGGACTCTGCAAAGGGACTGATGGTGTGTGTCTCCCTGGCTGCAGGTACTGGGATGAATTTCATACGTGTGCCCTGAGGGTGCTCTGGAAGTGCCAGAAAGAAGCAGTGGCCATCTGGGAGATGCTGAGACGGGAGTCTCGAAAAATCAAATTTCCAGGCAGCTTGTTTGACCTCTGCAGCCCCAGCACAGCCCAAAGCTTTGCCTGGACCCATGTTCCCAACATTTCCATCCTCGGTATCCCCCTCTTCATCACTTGGCTGAATTTATAAACTGAAGCTCTGTAAGTGTGGCACCAAGGTGGTGGCAACACGTGTCATGGCATCTGATCACTTTTTCAAACCTCTGAGAATACACTGTGTGGTGCTCAGCAGACACTTGGCTCCATCCTGCACCTGGGAGATGCAGGAGAGCTTGGTAGCATCTCCTGAGTTTTGCTGCTTCTCTGTAATTTGGGATGTCTGTCCCTTCTGCCTGAAGGCACAGATCTGCTTGACTGCAGAACCTGGGAGCTTGTAGATATGGGGCAGAGGAACTGGGGGGAAAAAGTGAAATTGGTTGTGAACACTGGATTCTTTTGTGCTCTTCTGTGGCTCCTGGAAGGAAACCTGTTTGCTCTGCTGACCCCACCACATCAATTCTCCAGATTTTTGATTTGGGCACTGAAGACGTGGGCATTTCTACCAGTGATATTTGTGAGGTGCAGGGGACAGCAAATGTCCTCTCAAGGGCAGAGAAGTTTCCCTACAGCTCTGAACTGGCTTTTTTTTCTTTGAGGACGTGGTGAAACCCCTGCTGAAGAATAATCAAAGGTGTATAACATCTCTTGCACACATCTGAACTCCTGTGTTATGTGTAAATCTCTTTCTAAAAAACCATAGAGGGCAAAAATATCTGGGGGGAGAGGAGGACAGAAAGGATTTATAACAACTTCTTCACTACAAAGCTTACCCAAAGGTATCTGTACCTGCTGGTGGCAGTGTGTGTAATTTCAGAGTATTAAAGTCCATTATAAAGCCTACAGCATGGCAGAAGTTATGTATCCTGGCTCTTGTTTGAGAGCACAGTCTCTTCTTCACAGCTCAGAGCAGTGCTAGTTCTGCAGCTCCAGTACATGCATGACAGCATTTGCAATAGAGGTTCTTGCAACTCATTTCTGTGTTAGAAAAGTGCAACAAATATTACGGGGCAGTGCCAGGTAGTTCTGTGTTTTAAGGTGCCTGATGAAGCTCTGTGTCCTGCCTGCACAGGGCTGCAGGAGTCACAAACTCCCCAGTGTGGGTCTCGGGTTCTGTGAGGTTCTCGGGGCAGCTCCTCACTAAGAGGAAGCACAGTGAATCCCACTGGATCTTCCTACTTCTTCCAATGTCTTCTCTGTGTGGTTCTGCCTCTCCAGAATTGGGAAGGAACTGGTCTTTATGCTTGGAACTACGACTCAACAGCTGGATGTGGTGGGGAATTCCAGGTTCTAATTATGGGACTCAGCTGTCCTCTCACCAGATGTGAAATTTCCGTGTTTAAATATTGGGAGATTGCAGCCTGACTTCCCTGGATGTGTCACTTTGGCTGTTTTCACGGATTGTTTGGCCTCTTACCAGGGCACTGGCTTTGTGACCAGCAGGGGCAGGCAGCTGATGGCAGTGGATGTGCTCGGGGTTCCTCATGCTCCTCAGAAATGCTGCATGAAGTTCTGGCACCGAGGCATTGAGCACTGCCTGGCGTGGGAGCTGGCACAGCAATAGGTGCCACCAGCAGTAAATGGACCAGAAGGTTCTGAAACTGTGTCCCCAAAGCTGAAAATGTGCTTTAAAGTGTGAGCAGCAGCATTGTGGTGCTGCTAGCCCCAGAGATCCCACTGTATGCAGAACACGGGCTTCTCCTACAGAAACAAAATCCTTTTTACCAAGTGGTGTTGAGGGTTTTTTATTGATGGGTCATGGTGCTTTCCTTTGGCATCCTTACTCTTATTTGGCATTCTTTGGGCAGGCACAAAGCCTGAGGCAGTGGAGAAGGGGTAAACCAGAGCACTGCAGAACCTGGGGTGAAGCACTGGAGCTGCTTTTGTTTTATTTCTTCCTCTGCTCCAGCAGCAGTGAGCTGCTGTTCTCCTCTCTCCCTGTTAGCACTTCTGCCTCTGGTTTGTAGCTGGGGAATGCTGAAGCAGGTGGCTATGGTGTACAGCCAGGGCTGGAGGCTTTTAAATCCAAATCCTGTACCTGCTCTTTGTTTAAAATAGGGGTTTAATGCCTTCAGGAAAACAAGCACAGCCCTCTAAATACCCCATACCCCTCTTAGCTCCTCCCTGGATTTGGCAACTTTTTCTCTGTTAACATTTTCCACTTTCAAACAGCTTTGGGGAAGGGGAATATTGAAGTCTCAACTGAAACCTCCAAGGAGTCTTTTTTGCAAAACCATGGATGCACGTGGCTAGCTGACACTACTATTGTCTCCAGGAAGAGCAGGTGTTGGGACATATCTTCCCTGGAAGCAAATCCTTCAACTATTGCACACAAAAACCCAGAGATTCATTAAGAAACAAAGACCATCTGCCAACGTTCTGGTATGGAGCAGATTATTTTTGTAAAGCCAAAGGTGCTCCTAAATTTGACTGGAAGCTTGTGAGTGAAAATTAGGTCTCACAGTATGGGAGTGATGAGATTCAGAAGTTCCCTCCTCAGTATTTAATTTTTAGCAGAACTTCCCCTATGGCTAGGACAATTACAGTAGCTTTCTATTTGGGAAAAAAAAAAAAAAAAAAGCATTCAGACTGAGTCCTCAAAGGCAAAGTCAGCAGACTTTCAGAGAGCATTTCTAGTCCTACAGCAGGCTCCATGCTGATCAGTGCAGCTCCTCAGAGATCCCACAGCCTCACTCTTCAGTCCAGGTCTGTCCAGGATTCTTCTGGTGGCCCTTGCTCCGAGTGTCTCCGGCCACAAAGCTGCACCCAGGCCTCACCCCCCCCAAGGGAATCTGCCAGAGCAGTTACAGCATTCCTCAGGAATTCAGGAAGTCAGGAGGTGAGTGTTCCTCGGTCCAAAGTTTTCAAAGTGTTCTTACAGGGGGACAGAGCACCTCTTGAATAGTCTCACAGCACCTCTGGGATCAGCTGCCCATTCTCCTTTAGGAAATGGGGTGACTGTGCCTTTCCCTCTGCTCCCACATTCACTGTCATTGCCCTTCCAGCTCACCCGTGCCTCTCGCCCCCTCCTGAGGACACAGGAGTTTGCACTGAGCTTTGGTGTGGTGTTAAACCTTGAGTTAAACTCCAAACTTCCCCTCTGCAGGGCTGGGATATTCTTTGTCAGCCCCTAGACTGAGGGTGCCCTCTGCTCTGAGCCTGACCCCCACACTCACAGCTCTGTTCTAAAGGAGATACTGGCACCTACTGGAAGCCCAGTTTGTATCTGGGCTGGAGGAGACTGGAAGGAAGGCAAGTGGTGGTATCCTGACAGGGGAAGAGCGAGCAGATTTTGGGAGGGGATGAACTGTTTGCTGAGTGCCTAGCAGAGTGTGGGGGAAGCTCTAGGAAGTGACCTCTGGGTGGCCCCCCCCAGCAAGCATTGGCTCCTGGGCAGGAAAAACCCCAAACTGGTGTGAACTCCTCCCTCAGAGAGGCTGCTGGTGGGCTGAGGCTGTGCGTGGGGGGGGTTTGGTCAGGAAGAGAAAGCTCATGAAGTAAGTCCTGCCTAAACATATGTAACTGACAATCCTCCTCTGGCAAAGCTGCCAAGTATTCCAGCCATCAGGATGTTCTCCTGCCTCCACTCCCAGAGTTTGGGAGCAGGAACTGAGCCACAGCTGCCCCAGTAACAAGTCAAAAGAGCAGCTTCAGCTTATCAGCTCCTGCACCTTGGATCATCCCATCACTTTTCCACAAGCTGACTCAGCAAATAATTTATGCAAATTAACAAAAATATTACCACACAAAGAAAAGTCAGTGCAGCAAGATGCTGCACAGGAGAGAATGTCCCCTTAGAACTGGCTTTGCCCTCGTTTGGGATGACAGGGACTGGTCACCCCTCGCAGGCAGGACACTGTGGGATCTGCAAGGAACCTCTGGTCCCTCTGTCCCTGCTTGCCCACGGGTGATGTTTACTTGAAATGCCTCTAAATAAAAGCACATCCTCTTCTCCTGAGAAACAAGCAGCAGTCTCTTAGTTACCTGAACATCCCCTCTACCAGAACAGATCCATTGATAAATTTCTGAAGGCTGCTGGGAAGCTCCAGACAAGTGGGAAGAAGTGTGTGGCTCCAGGACAACTTTGCAAACTCCCCCAGGTCAGTTCCAGCCTTGAGCTGGACACGTGGAGCCCCTGGACTGCTGACTCCTGAAGCAAGGATGACATTGATTGACTTCCCAAGACAGCAGCACTCACTGTTGTCTTCAAAGCAGAGGTGTGAAATATTTATTGTAGGAAGTTTTCTGTGTTCTAGACAGTGGGCACCTCAGAGCCACGTGTTCTTCTCTGGCTGAATCCTCCTGTTGCCATGATACACTCACGGTGTTTCCTGAAGTGCTCAGGACAACTGTAACACACTCACAGCAACAGAACACCTTTATTATTACAAAAGATTTCCTCAGCAAACTGCTGACATCTCTAGGTATTAAACATGGAAACAGCAAACCAACCCCTCTAACATTACAGATTATTTAGGATCCCAGCTGGTGATTCAGGTAAGTACAACTATTATTTATTTTTTCCTTCCCATCCATTCACTTCCTTGACTTTTTTCCAACCAAAGCCCAAAGAAAGAAGGTGCAGATGAGGAGCAGCAGCTCCCAGCCCCACTGCTCACACTGTGCCAGCTCCCCCAGGAGCAGCTGAGCACTGCATCACCCACCCAGGGAGCTGTGTTCCATTCCAGACACTCCTCACACATCCTGCTGGGGCTTTTCAGAGTCTGAGTGAAGAGTTTCAGAGCAGGCTGGCCAGGCAGTCACCTCAAATGCTTTGTGTTCACAAAATAAAACATCTGCTCCTCCCCTGCTGCCACAGCTGCTGCTCAGGGGATGCTCACAGCTCACGCAGTCACCAAGGCCAAGGAGAGAAAAGTCCCAAGAGACCTGCTGTGTTTCTTCAGTGATGATCCCCAGGCATTCCAGCTGCACTGGTGTGCTGGGAGCAGTGCCATGCTGCAGCATGTTGGTTGCCAGAGCCAGTCTACACGTTGGATTTGGGGGCAGAATTGAGGGGGATTTCCCTGAGTTCTATCCTCATGCAGAGGTACTCCCCTATGGCAGCCATCAGGGCTGTGCAGACAATGTGCACCAACCACCAGGTCAGCGTGGAGGGGAAGTGGGAGTTATAAACCCAGCAGGCCAGGAGGTGGAAGAAGTGAACAGTGACTGTGAAATCCAAGCACTGCTTCCCCCGGCGGATGAAGTACAGCAAGGCCAGAGCACTGCAAAAGGAAGAGCTCAAATAAACAAACCCCAGGCCTGGAAAAGGGTGAGAGCCACCAGGAGCTGCCACTGCTCATCCCTGAGCTGCTTTTACAACCTCTTAAATGTTTTAAGGATGGGTGATTTCTGACCTTGTTCCCAGCTGCTGCAGCAAGACTCAAATGCTGACAGCTTTCCAACCACCTGATGGCAGGAAATGAGCTTCTGGTTCAAAAATTCCTGCCTGGTGCTCTCCACAATCTCCCCCTGTAATCTTTTGCCCAGTGGCAAAATACATTCTTGCTCACAGAGCAGTGTTTGCTGTGCCCCATTAATTTTCACTTCCAGTAAAGCCTCTAGGAGAAACAAATCCCATTCCCAGCTGGGAAACTGAGGCACTGAAGTGAAATGACTTATCAAAGCTCCAGAAAATCAAGAGGCAGCAGCTCCCAGGGGCCCTCTGCAGATCTGCTCAGCCAGGCACGGGGCTTGCAGGAGGGGGGGCAGTCGGGCTGAATTCTCTTAGAAGTTTAACATGAAGAAAGAAGAGGTCAAAGGTGCCCCAGCTAACTGCTGACTTACCAGGTGAGTGCATTGAGGATGAAAGCCATCATGGAGAGCCTCCCCGGGAGGGTTGAGAAGCCTAAAATCTACACAGGACTGTTAGTAGGAAACCAGAGCACCAATCCCAGCCCACAACACAGAACGTCCTCCTCTGGCCCTGCACTGAGGGTGAGCACTAACAGGAGCCTCAGCAGTTACTCCTGAGAGCTCTACCTCCCTGTCTGGAGGCACCTGAATTAAAGGGACAGGTCTGGTTTTATCCTGATGGGTACACCCTAAAGAGGGTGGGAGAGGATGTGTATCTACACGGGGTCTGTCTCTATGCTGGGGTGGGGGGTTTCACCTCTTCGTCGAGGTCCCGTCCCTGTACCGGGGGTGCCACTTATCCAGGGGGGGGTTTGTCCCCAGGCTGGGGACACCCACACTGCCAGGGGCTGTGTACCGGGGGGCAGCGTCTACACAGGGGTGCTCCTTAGGGCGGGGACAGTCTCTAACACCTCCAGGGGAGGGGGGTTCTACCTCCCCCCCGGGGGAGCCCCCGGGCAAGGCCTTCCCCGCCCCAGGGCCTGTGCCTCGGGCGGCTCCTCGGGGCCCGCGCCCTCACCTCGTCGCTGAAGACCTGGTGAAGGGAGGGCCCGGTGCTGCCCAGGGTGCCGAGGAGGGCGAGCCAGAGCCCGAGGGAGCTGTAGTACCCGGCCTGCAGCAGCACCATCTGCGCCACGATCAGCGCCGGGTCCCACACGTAGCTGCGGAACTGCGCCGCCATCGCCCGCCCGCCCGCCTCAGCGCGACGGAAGTGCCGCCCGCCGTCGGGCTGCAGCGCCCCCTAGCGCTCCGGAGGACCCTCCGCAACCTCCCGGGGGACCGGTGCCGACCCCCCGCCCCGACGTGGCGATCCCGGGGCTGTTCCCGGGGCTGTTCCCGGGGGTCCCGCCGCACCCCGCCGCCAGCCAGGTAAGCGCCCGGCTCGGCCCCGGAGAGCGGAGACCACCGGTTAAGGCGGCCCGGTCTCTACGGGGCTGGGGGTGGCGGCTGGCGGGCTGTGCCGTGAGCACCGGGGCCGGTGCAGGGTGGAACTGTCAGCACCGTGAGCGCTCCCGGGAGGCTGCGGTGGGCACTGGGGTAACGGGACGGGGACAGTTCCACCCTGCACCGGCTGCCCCAGCCGCTCCCGGCTCCCTCGGGACAGCTTTGGGCTTCGGGCTCTCCAGCACCGGCCCCCGGGGTCTGTGTCGGGGGGTTCGGCGGAGCGGCCGTCGGAAAAAAGACAGAAGTACCCGGAGAACAAGCAATGACTGTCCCGGGGGAGGTTTCCTTTCCTCCCCAGCCGTGCCCGCTGTAGCCAGGGGCCCCGGGGCACCGGGAGGATGCTGTGAGCCCCGTCGCACCCCGGTGTGCCCCTGCGTGTCGGGCTTGGCTTCTTCTGAGAGCTTTCTCCTGGTGCATGGAGGTTTCTTCTTCCAATGCCTCATGGAATGGCGATGTGCCAGAGTCCCTCCTGCTCCCTCTTGGCTGCAGGAGCTCATTTGGTGGCCCCAGAAGCTGTCCTGCTCGCCTGGCTTCAGGTGTGAGAATTGTCACCATCTGAATGCCAAAGTCCCTAAGGCTGCCTGGGACAACGGAGCGTTTTGGAGATAAGGTCTTCAGTGGGAAAAGGAGGAGAAAAACCCCTGGGCTGCTGCGGCAGGTGAGGGAGTTGCCACAGAGCTCTTCTCACCTGGAAAAGAGGGGAGGAGGGGGGGGAAAAAAAGGGGGACCCAGCTCTAGTGGGAGGTGGTTGACTCAGCTGTGGGTGTGGAATATTTCGGGAACTCAGATTACGATCTCTGACTTTCGTGATGGTTTTTATCTTGTCCCCATATTGGAAGTTCCCTGTGCAGCTGTGCTGTGTGCTTTCCCTTCTTTGTTCTGTGGATGTCACTGTGTCAAGACAGGTTTGACACCTTTTCCTCCCAGATCCCACACCTGCTGCTCCTTAGAAAGGGTTGTGCAAGGGCAGAGGCAGTGCTCAGCAGATGAGGACCACTGCTGCTGAGTTCCAGCTTGGGCCTTCAGAGAATTTCTCTCCTGCCCTCACCAGTGCTGAAATGAATATGGGAAAATCCCAGCCCCATAGGGGCTGTCTGCTGCCAGCACATTGCTGAGCATAAACTGCAAGACTCGACACTTCCTCTGTTAGCTCTTAGTAGAAATTGGTTTCCTTTCCTCAAATCTGCTGCTCTTCACTCTCTGAGGTGCTCCAGCCACCACCTAGGCACTAATTTTCACTAACCTATTTCTTTTTCAAGCTTTATAGGATGAACTTCCCTTTGCCACCCAAAATTTTGGTTGTTTAGTCGTAGCCAGCTAAAACTCCAAGCTAGTGTAAGGCAGGAGTGTTGGTGTAACTGCTGGGTGTTTCTCCACGGCCAGACTGATCAGCAGCATTACCTCTGACCTATCCAATAGTTCCTGGGTTCCCAGGATGGGAGATGGTGCTTTTGAATTCCTTCCAAATTCGAGCACCCCTGCTCTGTAGGAAGGGTTTCATGTGGACCTGGGGAGCAGAGGTTTTTGGGAAAGTAAGTGGCATTTTCAGTCTTCCTTTTCTTTAGTTCGAGTGGAGACAGCTGCAGAGGAAAGATCTTAAAAAGGGGAAAAAAGATGTTGAAACACAGAGATTGTACTTTCTAGGGTACTCAAGGAGGTGCTGGTCATCTGGCTTCTGGTCAGGATGTCCTTTTTTAACCATCTGACTGTTCTGTGTGTGACACCTACATGTCATGAAGAGCAGCAGGTGGAAGAAGTGGCGATGTGCCCAGGACATAGCAGATGCCCTGAGAATGTACCCAGATCACTTGCAACTACCATGCTCACTTCTTTATCAGGAGTGTGAAATAAGAATTCCCTGTTTAGCCAGGGATTTTTTCCATAAGAAATGGCTGTATAGGACGATATTCTTTTTCCTTCTCAAGAATCGTTGCCTGAAACAGGAAGGTATTTATTTGGTGATCCATATTTTACCATCTGGGGTACAAAGGGCAGTGCTGACTGAATGGGCTTTTGCTGGCATTCAGATCCTTCTCACCAAGCAGGTAGGATTTGTGCTGAGGTGACCTTTGCTAAAGGGTCAGTAAGACTAAGATTATACATTTTGAGAACAACTTGGTGTTAAGTAGGTCCAAATGTGGGATGAGAGTTTTCAGTCCCTCCTCTCCCTCTACTCCCACAGCCTCCAGGTGTGTTTTTCCAAAGATCTCAGCATACTGAATGGACTTTGGGAGCTGAGAGGTTTTAAAACTCTACTTAAAACTCTACTCAAGGCTTGTTTTAAAATCTGCCTTTAAGAACTGCATTGAGGACTCTTTTCCTGGGCATTTATGATCTCAAATTGTCTAGAGGGCTCTGCGTGTGGCCTTCTTAAGATTACCTTGACATTTCTTTGTGTGTCATGTAAAAACATGGTTTCTCCTCACCCTCCAAGTGAATTGTATTTGGATGCTCCTTTCTACTTCCATCACGTTTGTGTCACATCTTGGGAACTGGCAGATGTTTATTTTTATTTTCAGTGCAAGAGTTAGGTAACTGCAACAGTGGGTTGGGAACAATGGTGGCCAGCCTACCTTATTTCTCTGCCAACTCTAATTTTTAAATGGAGAAAAGAACTGACACACCTTGAGTGTGGGAATTCATCACCCAGAACGAATGTGTGGCTCAACACGTGTCTTGCATTTCTTTTGCTGGTTTCAAGGGGTTTCAAGAAAGTGCATTTCAGTTCTGCATTCTCACCCCATTTGTCCTCTTGCTCTTGGTGAGTGTCACATACCCACCATTTTCCTGCATTATTCCAGAGAGAGGAGAATGTCATTGTTTTGAGAGGGGATACTTGAAGGGCAAAACGAAGCAGGCTGAATCATATGATTTTCATGGCTGCCTTTCCTCTCCTGTGAATTCTCTTGAGTGCAGTCACACTCAAGGAAGTGCATCTACTCGATGCGCTTTGAAAATGTCATCAGTAAAGTAATGTAATTTTTTTTCTCCAGGTTGGAAAATACATTAGGGTTTGAGTTTAAGCTTCTCTTCTCTTCTCTTCTCTTCTCTTCTCTTCTCTTCTCTTCTCTTCTCTTCTCTTCTCTTCTCTTCTCTTCTCTCTTCTCTTCTCTCCTCTCCTCTCTTCTCCTCTCCTCTCCTCTCCTCTCTTCTCCTCTCTTCTCCTCTCTTCTCCTCTCTTCTCCTCTCTTCTCCTTTCTTCTCCTCTCCTCTCCTAAGTTTAAATTTCTCTTCTGTTCCCAGAAACCCAAGATTTGCATTGGTTTGCTTAAAGGATTGCACATGCAGGTGTGACAACCTGCACGGTCCCTGGGCCAGGTAGGCAGCCTGGCTTCTCTCCTTTCTGCTAAAGCAGAACTCACCTAGGAGGGAAAATGGTGTCCTGTGCCATGCAGGGGCACTTTTTGGTGAAGGGGGTGTGCGTTGAGGGGAATGACAACCAGGAGGACTGTGTGTGTTGTGCTTGTTTGAAGAGGAAATGAAGGGGCAAGTCAGCAGTGTTTGTAGCCACAATACAGGCAGCTGGTTTTCAAAGTGTCTTTGTGGCTGCCTTACCTGGAAGGAGGTATAGAGGGGTCATGGCCACAGCCACACACACAGAGGTGCTGTTTAGAGAATTAGGGAGCAGTGGGGTGCTTCTGGCCACCTTGTGCTGCTGAGGCCGTCTCCTGGCTGGGAAGTGTTGTCACGGGATTGACAACTCTTGGCATGTTTCACCCAGCCCATCTTCTCTTGTTCTTCTCCATCTCCTGCTGCTGTCTCTGGAGTTGCACTCACCCTGGCCACACCAGGAGTTTCTTTCATCAGCTCCTTTGTGTGATGAGGTGAAGGTAATCAGGAAGGGTGGAAACCCAGCCCACAGCTCAGATCTGTTCCTCGCATCCTGGTTGGCACTGGATGCTGAGATGAACTAGAGGGTCACCAATAACATTGCTGTCCTAAGCACAGAGGTCCATGTGCTACACCACAGACTCCTCTAGGCTGGTTCCTACCCTGTGTGCTGTCTCCACATCTTGTTTTACTTTTTTAAACTCTGAGTGGCACTTCTTGTCACTTCATACGAAGCCAACCGACTGTACAGCCAGTCCAGGAGAAGATGTATGTAGACATGGCCCTAACAAGCACTGAGGAGACCTCTTGACCTCAGCTCTAACCCTGTTTCTCTTTATTCCCAAAGGAACAGGCAGTTGGGAAGGCTGCTTCACCTTAGGGATGGTTTTTGCCTGAGGGTTAGCATGTTAAGATCAGACAGGCTACAGGGTCTCTCGGGATGACTTTGCAGAGCTGGGGAAGGCTGAGAACCAGATCTAACAGAGTGGGCAGATGTACCTGGCATGTGGGACCATGGCACACGTGCTTTGGAGTCTGAGCATTGCTTCCCTGTGAAGAAAATATTCTGTATAAACTGGAACCCAAGCACAGTGATGGGGCAGCAGTGTGGATGGAGGACTGGTGCAGACTGGCAGCTGAAGTCCTCCTCAGGTTGCCAAGGGGCTGGAATGGAGACTTCTGAGCAAATTCTCATAATCGAAGTTATTCATGAGGGAAGAAAAACCCGAAATAGTTAAACTGTGCTGTTGGGTTTTTCCCTTGGTTATCTGTGTGGGTTTTTGCACTTTGCCATTTACAGAGAAAGGAGACGGAAGGGTTTCGTTTTCCATCTCCGGCAAGAAGCCTGTGATGTAACACCTGCCTGATGACCACAGCCATGTGGTTCGGGGCTTTCTGTAAACGTAAGGCTCTCACTTGTGGAATGCTGCGAAAGAGGATTACTTCGTGTCTGCTTCCCCCGAACCACATGGCTGTGGTCATC
>JAAWXA010000023.1:10446395-10622001 GCA_038090715.1 Florisuga fusca
AAAAGGGGAGGGAAGGGGGGCTCCCCTGGGTGGGGAAGGTGGGGGTCCCGGTGGCAGGAGGGGGTGACCCCGCTATTCCCTGTGGCTCCGCACGGCTCTCGGTGGGGGCTGCGCTTCTGGCGGGTCCCGCTGGCCACCAGCCTGAGAGCTGATGCCAGCCGGGCTCTGCTCCCAGCCACCGACCCTTCCCGGGGGAGCTGAGGGCAGAATGGGCTCATAGCAGGCGGGCAGTTCCTGTTCCCTCCTCCGGTTCCCCTGGCTTGGGTCCTCCTTCCTCTGGTGCCAGAGCAATGTCCTCTTGTCCCAGTGCAGACCTCTTGCCCTGTCCGCCTGTCCCCCAGGGTTGTGCCACTCCTGGCGCGTCCCTTTCTCCCCGCTAAGCTCTGATCAGCCTCGTCGTGCTCTTCTGTAATCTGGCCCGGTGGAATTAGAGCAGTACAGGGTACAAGGGTACATGAGAGAAATGAATTACTGCTCTCCAGTACAGCTTTGATCTCCAGCCGCTGGTTGTGGACTTAAGTCCTTTAATCCCTCTTTTATCGTGCGTGTGTGATGGGCTCGGTACAAGCAAGTGTCTTACAGCACCTGGACAGGCTCTCCTGTCTCACCAGAGTTTGGTTGTGCTGGTACCTGGTGTCTTCTATGTGTACCAAACCTTCCTCGTTTCCCTTCACAGGGGTGTGAAAAACCATGCTGTTACCATGGAGGCTTTAGATGTCTATTTAATATATAATGAGGTGAAACTCTTTGGGTGCTTCAAGCTGGGCACACGTGGGATCTTTGTGGTAGAGCAGAGCTTTCAGGATTCTACCTTCCCTGCTGTTTGTTTGGGTTTTATTGTGTGGAGAGGGTTTTTTGTGTGTGTGTCCATCTTGCTCATAGTGCAGATTCCTCTGCTAGTCTTGAAAGAGCTGCTGAGATTAAGGTAACTGCAGGGGATGAGGGGCTCTCAGAACTAGGTTTAATCATCTACATTGCTTCGTCCTGGGCTGAGGCTGGGTGGGCAGATCAGAACTGATAAGGCTGTGCTGCTGGGTTCTCTCCAATGGGGACACAGGGTTGGGGGTTGGTGGTTGTAGAGTGGAAAACTCTCATGGAAAGCATCTGTAGTAATTGTCAGCTACTCTGCTAAGACTAAGCAGCCCAAATCCACTCTAATCTGGTGTCTTTATCCCTGCTATTAAGCACGTGAATCGGTTGTTTGAGAACTGGCCCAAACTAGTAGCACAAACCTTTGGGGCAGACAGCATCTGGAAGTTGCATTGACCATGTTTGGTATGAAATGCAGCTTGGTGTCCCTGGGGAATTGAGCGGGTCTGCGAGCATTGGATTTCTGCAAAGACAACAAATTTTGCACAGATGTATTCTGTAAATCCTTATATAGAACTTGGGTGGAATCTTTGTCTCTATCTTTTAAAGTTACCTAAGATGGAGAGCATGCTGGAGAAGTAACACTGGCCTACTATAACGCCTTATCCAAACAAATTGTTTGGGTTACAGGCTGCTGGGGAGGAGACGAGGATGACACACTGTTTGGGAGAGTTCTGCTGGCGCTCCTCCCATATTATTATTATTTTTTTTAACAGCCCTGCCAAAACGTGCAGGGCTGCACAGCGTGTGGCTCTTGGTTCTCCTGGGCAGGCAGGGTGAAGACAGGTAGCTGTTTCTTAACAAGACAGGGATTGTATTTCTTGTGCTTATGTAAGAGCATGGCTTTTGAGTGATTCGGTGCTTGAATATTTCCCCGAGCCTGTACAAACAAAAATGCCTTGGCTCCTTTTCCCCTTGCATGGCTTTCCAGCGGAGATGGGATTTCTCCACGTGAAGCAATCTTGGATGTGTAAGAGGGTGGGGAATATTACTGAAGTGCCGAAGTCTGACGTTGGTGCTGAGGCTGTGGGTGGGTTGTGTTACAACAGCACAGCACCTTCGTCTGAGAACATCAGCTTCTTCCTATGGGATGGGGGGGAGCTCTGAGCTGAAGCCCGATGTCTCCTGGTGGTTTCTGGCCCTCTCTGGTCGAGTGCTTTAGAAACCAAAGGCTGTGCGGGCAGGGTGTGAGGATGGGTTGTTTCAGGAGCCTGCAAGCTGGGGTGAGCAGAAAGCCACCAATGCAGCCAAGGTGTGGGAATGGTGGAGCTGGCAAAGGTCTTGAGGTCTGCCTTGCTGGGGCAGAGTGGCATCCTGGAGCTCTCCCTGTGCTTTCAGCATCTAAAAGTGCCCCTGGCAGCACAAGGGGTCTTCCCCCCAAGGCAGAGGTTTGCCTGCTGCAGGCTTGGCTTGCTCCTACTTCTGGGCTTCAGGAGGGCTCTGAGTGCCCTGAGCTCAGCAGGGCTGCAGCACTGCTAATGCTTGTTGCATCTGTCCTACTTCTCTGCCTTGAAGTCTGCAGAAAAAGTCTCCGTGCAGCACCACATCATGTTTGTGCATCCCCAGCAGTGCAGACAAGCAGAAATCCAACCCAGAAGCTGCTGGCAGAGGATTGCTCAGGGAGGGGGAGAGAGGGGGGGAGGCTTCATGCTGTTTGTGGGCTCTGTTTGCTGGTTTAAAGCAATCATGCTTGGAGGCCTCCTGATTGCCAAAGCTGGTGTCTTGTTGATGATAGCTGTGTTTGGAAAGTAGTGCAGCATTATTAATGTTAAAACCGGTTTGGCTTGTCCTGCTGCCATTGATCCCTGAGGCCTGTTCTTTCTGCTCTTTGCCCAGTTTCTCATCTGTCCCTCCCAATCAAATCAAGACGTTCCTATCTGCACATTTTACTTTATTTTACTAACTTGGAAAACTCATGGGGCAGCTGAACACGTACAGCAAATCCTTGCTTTGCTACAGCCTGCCTAAAACACACAGCAGGAAAATTACAGTGTCTTAAGATGATGTCCTTATTCCTGAAGGGGAGGAGCCCAGGACTTCTGGTAGCTGAACCTTCAGAGCTATCTGTTGGGTTGAAAATGTGTTGGGAATGTGTAGAAAGAAACAGCACCTCATACCTTGCAGAATGGTATGAACAAGTGGTGGGGTGGCCATTCAGGGGTGCATGGTTCCTCTGCAGCCCAGAACCTTCTCCATGCTAGAGATGGAGGTACCTGCACGGGTGGGAGCAGTCACCCCCATGGTGCTTGGAGCTGCATCCCAGTTCTCATCTGTCCTAAGCATCTGCCAGCTCCCATGCTGGAGAGCACTTTTTTTTTTTTTTTTTTTTTTTTTTTTTTTTTTTTTTTTTTTTTTTTTGTGGTTCAGTTTTCCAAACAACTTATGCAAGAAACACGTTGGGGCTGAACTTGGTACTTTTCAGACTCACAATACCAGAGGCTCATTCACTCTCAGAAGTTAAGGCTGTTAGCCAACATGATTGCTTTTTTCTGCCCATTATGTTGTTTCCCAAGGCCTTGGCACTTAGAGAGGCAGAGGCCTGTATCCAGTCCAGCAACAAGGAAAATGTTTTTTCCTATGTGTTCCCCTCTCCTGTTCTCTCCAAACCTCTGTTAATGGCTTTACTGTTGCCTGGAGCTGTTCAAATGGTTGGGGTGGGGAGGCCTTTTGCTGCTCTCAGATGCCTGAAGTGGAGCTTAATATGGCCTCGCCATGGTTTTCCTGTGGTGGTTTACAGCTTGCTCCATACATTTTTATCCCACTTCCATCCTGAAGCTGGAAGCTACTAACTCAACCTGCAGAGTGAGGATGGAGAGGAGGGACTCTGGTGGGCTCCTTGGCCTGCAGACTTCTGCACAGCTCCTGCAGCTACTTTCCCCTCCCCTCTGACTTCTGGTGGTGGGAATGCTCTGTTGAAAACTTGCTGGCTGCTTGAATCCACTTGGCTGTAAGTTAACACTAGGTTGTGTTGCATGTGTGTTAAATTCTTTTCCCTCAGGTGCATGGATTTGATGGGCTTTATCTTTAAAACCGACTTTAAAAAAAATTAAAAATCAGTGATAGGAACTGTCCAAGTCTGGGAGGCACAATGACTGTGGTTCTGTGGTCTGCCATGTGAATGACTTTAAGTTGACTTGTAAGATCACTTGATTAAGTTATGCTGGCTCACTGATCCTGCAGCACAACTCCCGAGCTATCAGCTTTGGCTACACAAAAAGGAGCATCCATACTTCAAAAGACTTCCTTGCTTTTGAGTTAACATTTTTCCTCTTCAGCCTGCCCTTAGATCCTTGTAGCTGCCTTCTCCCCCTCTTCTTGGTACAGCTTGTTCCTGTATAGGAGCTGTAACAGCAGCAGGGTTGTGCTGCTTTTGCAGCCTCAAACTAGATGCTGATGTAGTTTGAAGCACTACAAAACCAGTGGGGACAAACCTTGCACACGCCGGACCTCGGGGCTGCTGTTGTGGAGCATGTGTGGCTGTTTGTTTGAGACTCCGTGGAATGCAAATACTGTAGATTAAGGATTCAAATGATTTGCACTAGAATGAGACTCTTGTGATGAGCCTGAGCTTGGTGGCCCTGAATAGGCAGGGCAGCCTGGTTAAACTCTTTGACTTGTCAGAAACTACTGCTCTGCATGGCTGTAAAAAAAAAAAATAGAGTACTGAGCTGTTTGGCTTGCTCTTCTAGATTAGTTCAGATGTCTTTAATGTGTGTCTGAATGGTTGATCAGTAAATGCTGCTGCCTCTGACCATGGATCGCTGGTGGCCCTGGCTCCGGCAGTCGTGCTGTGACTCAGGGTTTCTGGCACTCTCTTGGCCCCGCAGCTCCAGCAGACTCTGCTGTCACCCTCTGAGTAACAGCCCTGGCCCCTTACCCAGGCCAATGACTCAGACTTCCGAGGTGGATCTCTTCCTCCAGGGGAATAAGAGGGGTGACAAGCACAAGCAGCACTGCCCGGCCCGTGGTCTGCGCTGCCCTCAGCACCCAGCACCCTTCCCTTGCTGCCTCCTGTCCAGTCTGCCTCGGATTGTGGTGGCTGTGGTGGGCAAAAAGCTGTCAGGTTCTGCCATCTGATTGCTGCCAGGAGTTGTGTTGGTGTTGGCAAAGGCAGGTCAGAAAATGGCCTTGTTATGAGCTGCCAGTAACTTACTCTGGCAGCTCGGAGGTGGTTGTGTTTTCAAACAGAGCTGGAAATCAGAGTTGCATGGGGGAGAGAGGAGAGCAGCAGTGTTATCTGAAATGACTGAAAGCCTTCAAAACAAGTGGAAAGTCTCAAAAGCAGGGGTTAAATACTTAATCCACAGTCTGGACAAAATGTCAGTGTGGGAGGGGAAAACACGCAAGATGTAGCTGCGTCCCTCTCAATTTCTGGAGAATGGCTGCCTTCAAAAATACACTTGTATTTCCAGCAAAAATAAGGCTTTTACGTGTTCTTGCCAGTTTTGTCCTTAAATCCTTTGGGACGGAGACTCTGCTTATAAAATGCCAAGTGGCTCTTGTTAGACAAATTATTGGGGTAACTTAAAAATCAGAGCAGTTAGTTGAAATCTCAGAGAGACACTCCTTGGGGAGATGGGGAGAGCTGGAGCAGTTACCCAAGCAGCTCTTGTCATGTCAAGCTAAAACAAGGTTTCTTCTTGCTTAAAGAAATGGCATTCTGTCAGGGAAAGCAAAGCCTGCCATGGGAAGGATTTACCTCTTCTGATGGTGCTCTGCCTTGGCTGTTGAAGGGGAAAAGGTGTCTCCTTTATAGTTCAACTAAAACCATGCTGGTGTCTGCTGTAAAACTTGAAGACAAAGCGCCGTGGCCTTGCCCTGTTTATGTTGCTGCGAGGCTCGCCCTTCCCTCCTGCCCTTCAGCTGCCGTTACAGTCAACCTACAGCAATAAAAAGAAGTGTTAGTGTGCATTAATGACTGAAAGTGCCTGCCTTGGACTTGCACCCAAACAGCCTGTGCAGCAGGGTAGCCAGAGATCCTGTGCATAAGGCAAGGTGATGGAGGGGAGTGGGGGTGCCTGGTGTGATGGGGTGCTGGCCTGGAGAGGAGGTAGAACCCATGGGTGGAGGAATGAATCCTGGCCAGCCTGGTGCTGGAGGGTGGCAGGAGATTCTTTTATGGGCTGGTGTCCCCCTTTAAAAACTGAGGCTCTTCTAGCAGCCTTTTCCCCCTTCCAGTGGAAATACAGACCTTACTGATGTCAGGAGCTTTTGCTTGGAAGACTCTGTTCCTCAGCAAGATAAATATTTATTGCAAATCCACAGCGTGCAGTGGAGCAGACTCTGGAGCCAGGATCTTGCATGAGGCTGTTTATGTGCGGGCTGTTCTTGGCACTAATTCTGAATTTCCTGAGGCTGAGTATAAGGAGCTGGTCCTGCCCGTTGGTTACTGAACGACTTGCTAGTCCAGCCAAGCTCAGGCTTTGCAGAGCCAAGGAAGGAGCAACCAAAACAAGAGCTGGGTCCCTCTGCTCCTGGCTGTGACTGTGTGGGTGCAGAGATGTGGTCAGGGAATACAAGAAAACTGCTGCCGGCTGCTCACCCCTGACTTGGAGAGGGGATGAAGCCTGGATAAGAGTCCAGAGCTTTCAGAGAGAGGAAAATGCTGCTGGGGGTGACAGATTTCCCAAACTACAGCTGCTTTATCCCTAATAGCACACGCTGTGAAAAAAAAAAAAAAAAAAAAAAAAAAAAAAAAAAAAAAGCCAACAAGCACCTCACACATCAAAACCTCTGCTGCTGCAGCTAACCAGGAAAATCCCTGCTGTTGAAATGTTTGTCTGCACAAATGCTTACACGGGTATAGCCTGATAGTGGAGTGGCACAGATATTCTGACTCGAGTGCTTTCATGCTGATAACTTCCTCCCCTGCAGTTTTTTGCTGGTAGCTTTGCCAACAGAGCAAAACCCCAAAGAGCATAAACTGTGCTGGCAGAGCTCAGCTGCCTGGGCTATGCCTAAATCTTTGGGCTACTACTTCTGATTAGATTAAAATGGATTGTGGGAGGGGAAGCATTTGTAGGGCGCAGTGTTGGGAATCTTGACTGTACAAACAAGCTGAGATTAGCTGTGTGGTGAGCCAGCTAGGAATGGTCCCTTTGAAGTTGGGTGTCTGCCTGGCTTGATTTTGCTAACACTCTGGCATAAGGGAGTGTAAAGATCCCGAAAATGCACATCATGCATTTTTTTGCCAAGTGGAAATTCTGCCTGTTTGTGTGTCCAGGGAAATACTGAGCTATAGCTGTATTCTAGGAAAGGGCAGTGAGGGCAGGCCTCTTCCTGGCATGAGGGGGAAGTATGAGATATGAAATACCCCTTAGCCTGAAGAATCAGCATGAGAAATTATCTCTGGAAAAGTTGCCTTGCTGGGGCTTTTTTTTCTTTTCTTTTTCCCCTTTCTTCCACAGAGAGGGTATAGAGTTTAATTCTTCCACAGAGCCTCCTGGCATGAGGCAATTCAGAGCAAGTTTTGAGCTAGAAAAACTGAATTCCTTTTTTGACCTTGAATAGATTTCTCCACTTCTGAACTGAGCCTTAGGCAGAGAAGTGTATGAAATAGCTATGATCAGGTTTGCAACTACCATAAAAAAATCTCCTTGTGAGCTAGGTGTGCATCACTGCCCACAACCAGGAGAGCCTTCCATTCGGGGGGCACGAAATGCATCTGCAAAGTAGATTTCCTCCCGAATCACATGAGTGCTCCCTTTCCCCTCCTGCAGTTTTCCTCTGAAACTTATCTTTATTTGCTTCAGTGTTAGTGATTGACACACAGCCATCCACAGCTGCCTGCTGGGTTTTATCTCCTCTAGCTGGAGAGGGGAGCAGGCATCTCCTTCCCACTTGGGCTCTGGGGCTGGGCACTGGTTTTTTAGAGCAGCTCTTTTGCCACTGTTGAAATAAACAGATCCCAGCATGTGCCTGCCTGGCAGAGGACTCAATCTTTATGGCTTTGCTCTGGGTTGATAATCAGGCAAGAGCAGTTAAACAAGAATTCATTCCTTTGTAATCTCCCTGTCCTCCTCCCGCTTGCTGCTGTGGCATGGGATGCAGAGAGCAGGCTGAGTGCAGGCAAAGGCACAAGAGTTAAAAGGTACCTGGGGTTTGACTTGGTGAGTGCAGAGAAGCCTATTTTCAGCAGGCAGAGCCCGGGAGGATTCATCCCTGCTGCACCATGACAGCGGGTGGCTTTCCAGAGCCCAGGATTAGGGTGTAATTGTCACAGGGATTATTCCTCTGCTGCCTCCTGAGCCCCCAGGAGAGCTGCTTGTGGAGGCAATTCAAAGAATCTCACAGGGAGCTGTGGGGAGGGACCCAGGCTGAGGCTGTGACAGTGCTGGGTGAGGGTTACTACCCCTTCCCTTGTGTGGTGCAGGGGTGTCTGAGTCTGAGCACACAGGATTAGTAATGTGGGTGCAGGGAGATGGGTACCTGGTTGGACAGGGAGTGGGGATGCTTCTCAGGGCACCTTGAATGAGTGATGCTTTTACCAGCTGAAAAGTGTGTCAGTCTGCATGTTGCTCTTGCTATGTCTTATTAAGCAAAACCCTGCTCCTTGCCTGTATTACCAAGCAAAAGAAAAAAAAAAACAAAACCCAAAAACCTGTATGGAACTGTGTGGAAGAACTCTCCTGGGCTTGGTGGTTTACTGAGCTTTGCCACCTTGCACTGGAAAGGCCTTGTTGGATTCTGTGCTCTTTGGTTCCTGGTGCAGGGCAGCACAAGGGTGGTGGCTTTGTGAGAGTGATCTTTTAATGACCATGTGCCAAAGCTGTGCTGTGCAGGCATCTACTTGTGTCTTCCTTGTCTCAGCTTTCTTGTTAAGCTGATCTAGATAGGCATTGTGTTGGTGTGAGGTGACATCTGTCCATGACAGCACAGGTCAATTTTGTGTGATACTGCTTGCTGAAGTGAAACGAGATGATCTGTACAACTGTCCCCTTGTTCAGAGCACTTGAGAAAAGCCCTAGGAGCAGTTTCCCCTCATCTGTCCCTGCAGGCTGCAAAGAGTTAATAGAGATCTGCACTTCTGTCCCCTCTCCTGCCACCTCCCAGGCTGGCCCAGCTCCATGTGCTTTTGTCTAGGAGGGGTTGACTTTCACCTTGCTCCTGTTTACTCCTGGACTTGTGTACACAGTGCTGGGGAGGGAGACGCAGGAGCAAGCTGGGTTATAAACTTGATAAAGAGCTCCCTGCACCTTGGCTGCCCGAGTCTCTGCAGGTCTGCCTCCCTTTGCAGCTTGCTGGCTGTGACCCTTCAAAGAAGCTTTTAATGAACCCTGATGTGCTTGATCAGAGACAAGGGCCACCTGTAAAAGCCAGTTCCATGTCTGGAAAACTCCGTTTCTGCCCCAGAACATCTTTTGGGTTTTTTGTGGGGTTTGTTTTTTTTTTTTTTTTTCTTGTTTGCAAAGGCTGTGATGAGGATGTGTGGGCTGGGGCAGGCAAACTGCCTGGGTTTGTTTCCCCAGGGCCAGCAACTGGGGAAATTCACACATTGGACAGAAACTTTGCTTGCTGCCTCAATAAATAGATGCTTTTGCTCTGAAAAGAGGTTAGTGGGATGCTGGGGCTGTAAGCAAAGATCCCAGGAGCATGAAATGGAGTGGGGTGGGTTAGGGATGGAGCACAGCAGAGCTGCCCGGGGTGCAATTGCTGTGCCTGAACTTAGCAAAGAGTGTCTGTCTCCATGCAGTAGTGCAGCCTCTCTCAGTCTCAAACATGAGACCTCTGTGCCCAGCTTTTCCAGGAATGACACTCATAGTTCACGTGCCTGACGTGCTGGTTGTCTGGCAAGGAATAAGCTTATTTTTTGCCACTGGCAGTCAGGAAAAGCTTCTGCTTCCCAGCATGTTGGTTAATCCCCCTTGGTGCTTATTGGGGATGAAAGCTGCTTAACATGAGGAAGAAATCCTGGAGCTAGACTCCTGCAGAAAAGGTTGGTTTCTGTGCAGCCCTCTCCTGGAGAGGAGCACATTAACAGCAGGGCTCAGCTTCAGCTGCTGGGGCAAGGTGGGGCTGTGCAGCTGCTCAGTCCAACTCTTCCAGCAAGTCCCTGGCCCAGCTCCAGTGCTGTGGGGTAACAGGTGGTGGGAAGCGGGCTCCCAGCAACACCAGTGCCCTTCTCCAGCTGGCAGTCACGGAAGGTGTTAAGCCGAACGTGGCCAGAGATGAGTTGGCAAGGGCTGACCATCCTCCTCCTCGGGCAGTCTCCTGGCTTTCTCCTCTCTGCTGCCTGCCAGCTGGGATGGAGCGTGGACACCTTCCGTGGTGCCTCTTCTAATGGAGACGTAGGGGGGACTGAATCCTCTTGGGAAGGGATGCACTTTTTAAACAGTTTTCTTCAGAGGGCTCTTTATGTGGCACTTGTGAAGCTTGCAGCCCTTGCTGTGAAGTCTCTGAAAGTGCCTGTGTGCCCTTGCAGGTGTGTATGTGAGGAATGTGCCTGCTCCAGACCTGCCCTTCAAAGGGCAGCACTCCAATGTTAACTCTTCCTGGGCTACCCCTGCCCCAGCTCCCAGGGGGAGCCTGCTCCATAGGAGAGCAGAGCTTGAAACCTGGAGGGTGAGTACAGAGGTGCCAGCAGCCCTCGAACTTTCCTGGCAGATGAATCTGTAAAATGAAGCTCACTGCCCTCAACGAAAAGTCTCCCGTTCTGAGAAGCTCTTGTGGCTTCCAGGAACTTCCCCATCCTTGCTCAAGAGGATGATGAAGAGTGAGTTCAGGGAACGCTCCCATATAATCTTATTTACGCTTGTGAGTCAGTAATTTCCTTGTTATGTCCTCTGGCTTGTAAACACTGTCTGTCCTGATTTAAATAGGGTTTTCTGATAGCCAAACCTGGTGCGTTCCACAGTATGTGGTAATCTCCGTGGCAGTCTGCCACCGCCTTGCTGAGGGCTGTGCTGATCTGATAAGGCCAGCTTGCTGTCCAGCCTACTCTGTGCCCTCAACACGGGTTTTCTTGAGCCTCCTTGGTCAGGGCATTAGGTGGCCGTGATTCATAAGGAAGCACGGTGTGAGCTGGCACAGGGGTGGGGCTCAGCACCCTGCTCTTGCCAGCACTGCTCTGCCCCGGCGCAGCAGCCAGGCTGTAGGGATCTGCAGCAAAAGTGCTTCCAGCTCCGTAGAAAACCCCCCAGGCAGGGACTGAGCTCTTCCTGCCCCTTGATGAAATGGCCAGAAGCCCTCATGGGAACAGCATCTGGGTGTGCTGGCAGCAGTTTCCACTGCAGGTCAGGCTTTGGCTGCGTGTCACGCATCTCAAAATGAATTTCCCTTGGAGCGGGTGATCCATAATGTTAGGAATGCCTGGTTCCAGGCTGGGAGGGGTTTTCTCCCCAGGTGCCCTTCCTCCCCAGCCCCCTTCCCATCACCTTGTGCCAGTCTCTGACAGAGTGGAGGCAGGGGTCTGGGAGGAGAGCTGGGGGAGAGTTGGCCTCAGCACTCATGCCCTCTAGGCTGGTTGGTTGATTATCCTTCAGCAGAGTTGCTGGAGAAACCAAAGATGCCTCAATGAGCTGATGAAAAACACATCTGGTAGCCACTGCTCCATATGCAAAATGAGAAACATCTTGTCCTGACCACAAGTCTTTGTTTGTGGCAAAGCCAGAATGCTCATGGGCAGTGGAATCTAGGCTGGAAGCAGGGTTGGGGCTGTGGGCAGAGGAAGCTGACACATGGCTTGTGGCTGGTTGTTGGCCTTGGCTTGTAATCAATAGAGGATGTGATTTGTCAGTCGGTGTCACCATGGGGCTGCAGGGTGGGCCAGACCTGGCCAGGGGAGCAGGAGGGCTGGTCCCAGCCACTGGAGCTTCAGAACACCTTACCTCAAACTCAGGGTCTCCCCGATGAAGCAGCAGATGCTGGGGCTGGTGGTGCCACCCAGCTCAGACCATCCTGCAAGTCTCTGATCCTCAGCCTCTGTGAGGATCATGGTAAACCTGTAGGTTAAGAAGAGCTGTTGGGTGTGCAGGAAGGTAGTTAAACCTTCAGGACTTCAGCCCAAGTTCTGGGATAGTCTTTCTGCAGGGACAGCAGGAAAATGTTGAGAGCTTAGCTCCTAGTGACAGAACCCATCCATCTGCATTGTGTTTCTCTCTGTAGGGGTAGAGGTTGATTTCCCCCACCGTGGTGATGATTTCATGGCTGTGGAAGCATCTGGAGCTGCTGGAATCTGTGGGCTGGTGTTGAGCAACCCAAGCTCATACCTGTGGTACCCTCAGTGGGGCTGGCCCCAGGGCTGTGGGGCAAAGAGAAATAGTTCTGGGGAAATTGCATAACCGTGGTGGTGAGGGCAGGAGGTTTGGGCTTGTGGCTTCTTGGAGGTCCAAGTGCAAATGAGCTCTGGTGTGGAAGTTGCCATTGTGGTCAAACAGCTGATTCTCTGGGAGAGCTCTTGTGTGCCTGTAGCTGCAGTTGCCTGGACATAGGATCCTGGACTTGTTTGTTTGTGTGCTTTAAGAGGTGAAGCTCCTCCTTCAGGCAAGTCATTACTGATAGCAAGTGCTCTTGAACCTCAGGCTGTATTGCCCTGCAATTCAGGAGAACTGACAGACCAGTTTTTAACCCTTGAATTCTCAGTACAAGAAGCAGCAAATTCTCTGGCTGTGAGGCTATGTAAAATACTGACCTATAGGTGCCAGGCTTTTTCTCTGGGAACAGCAATTTCTTCCAAATCGCCCCTTATTGCAAACTGCAGGTATTGCTTTTACAAATGCTTTTGCTACAAACTCCTGACCAGTCCTGTTATGTTATTTTCACCCTGTGGGTTCAAGTGAACCTCCGGAATCTGAAGCACTTAGGAAATACCCTTCCCAGGCTGGCCCTTCTGTTCTGAGAAATTCTAGGGGAATTCAGCTATTTTCAGTCTGATGATACTGCTTTTGATGGAGAGGAAGTTCAGCTTTTGCTGTCCTGACTGAAGTTATGTCCTTAGCACAAGCTCTGAAATCCTGACCTTCTGTAAAATGCCTCTGAGGAGTTGCCTGATATTTAACACTTCTCCACCCATCTTTGCAGGTGAGAGAAACTGAGACCATGGATGCCCGATGGCTTGACTACCCTGCCTCAGGAGACTTGCCAGATGATGAAGACATTGGTGAATTCAGGCCTCACATAACTTCTGATGGATTAGATATAGATGAGGCATCTGGGTCTGGAGGTAAGTGGGACAAATGGTTCTCCCTCAGCTGATGCTGTGAAACTTCTTCCAGCACCAGCCTATGAGCCCCTGGCTAAGTGCAGAGCCAGAGCTCCAGAGGGAACTACAGTGTCAGGTGGAGATGAGAAACTGTAGTCACTTACAGATGGGAACAGAGAAAGTGATTGTACTGTGATGTTGAATCACTCAGGGGTGACAGATGGAGTCCAGCCAGGCTTGTCTTGCTGCAAGTGAAAAGGCATTGCCCTGCCTGGATCTCTTTCCTGTTGAACTCCAAAGAAGTTCTGAGAAGCTTAAAAAAAAAAATAATAAAATATTAAATTGTTGAGGTAATGTCAAAAGGCTTAAAGTTAGTGTCTCATCTGAGGCCAAACAAGGTAAAAGGAATAAGTGGTGTTCAGGTTAACTCTGTGACATGCAAAGCTCCCTGCCCAAACCAGTTTCTGTAGCTTCGTGTCCCCTTTCTGTGAACATTTGTTCCCTAAAAGGTAAAGAACAAGTGTGGAAATCAGCGCCTGACATGTTTGGGCAGATTTGGTAACTGGAGGATTGGCAAACTATCCTTTAGGGATGGGTGGTGAGAGCATTGCCCTCCCCCATTGGCATCATCTTAGCAAGCTATAGCAGACCTGCTTTGCAGGGTACCTCCTGATAATCTGCAGCAGGGGCCAAAGGATCCAGCTGAAGATCCCTTCCCTTCAGAGGTGTTGATTTTAAGATTACATCTCCTCTTGTCTTGTGAAATCAAAGCCATCAAGTGTCAAAAGTACTGGTAGTTAAGAGGGAATTGTAGTCAGCAGAGAGAGTCCTAGTTTGTCTGCAGCTGCTGGTATTGCAGGAAGTGTCTGAATTCTGGAAAAATTGTGTGTAATGAGAGTCCTCTTCTATTCTTTAATTTAATTCCCTTCCCTCTGCAGACGACCCAGACTCTGAAGATACCATATACCTGACCACCATGGATACTCCCCTGGTAGGTATTTCCTCTGCATGTTTTAAGCAACATGTAGCTACTCTGGTCTGTCTGTGAAGCTTTCTGAATACCCTTCCCCCTGCAGGATGTGGCATCAAGATGAATCTACCTGCATGAGCAGGAACAGTGTGCTTGTAATGCACTAAGCAAACTGTCTTTTCCCTGCACACCCTGCTCCTTTCAGCTGTAGGTAGGCTGGGTGGTGCTTACTGATGGGTGTGGTTTGTCTGTATTGTGTAGATATCTGACAACTATATTCCTGGAGATACTGAGAGAAAGATAGAAGGTGAGAAGAAAAACACAATGCTGGACAATGAAATCATTCCAGACAAACCTTCAGCTGTCGAAGAGAACCTGTCCAACAAGATCTCCATGGCAAGCACAGCCAACAACAGCATCTTTGAAAGAACAGAAGTCCTCACAGGTAACACTTCACCTTGTCCTGATAAATCATTAATAGTGTAAATCAAAATGGCTTCTCTTGTTTCCTGTTCCTCTGGGGTGCAGTTCCCTGCTGACAAGGAGAGTGAGATGCAGTCAGTGCCTCTGACTGCCTGTGGCAGGGTCACTGCTGCCTTCCAGTCCTTAAACAGCAGAAGACCCTACTACTTCCCTTGCTGGGCAAACAGCTTGGTTTTCAGCCTGCCAGCTGTCTGTTGGCTTAAATTCCACCCAATTCGTGTGGCAGCTGCTCTGCCTCCAGATACTACATCAACAGGAGGTATAACAAGCCATATAATCAATGACATCATGGGCTTGCATAGAAAATACAGGTGCTTGCCTTTAAGTTTTGCTCAAGTCCTGCCTTTTCTGAGCCTTGTCAGAAACCAAACTGCCTCTCTAAGGGATCTGAACACCTAGTCAACTGTTGGGAGTCCAAGTGCTTCTCTCTAGAGCAAACCCAACCAGCTGCCTCCCCCTCAGCATGTGGGACACATCTGCCTCAAGGCATGCCTCATCCAGAGCTTGACCCAACGAGTCCAGGTGCTGGACATCTTGCTGACCTGCAGCCATCCTCCCAGCCCAAGCAGAGGCTGGAAGAGGGGATGATTTAGTGCAATGAGTAAGTGTCACAGCAAAGGATAAGCTTCAGTGTGGCCACCCTTGGTGTGAAGGAAGTAAAAATCTTTGATTTTTTTTTCTTTCTCTTTTTCTTTTTTTTTTTTTCCTTCTTTTTTTTTCTGGAGGCAGGTAGTGGTGGTAGTAGGATGTTGCTGATTAACTGAAATACAGAGTGCCCAGAATGTGCCTGCAAGGGAGTCAACAAAGCATTCAGAGCCACACCATTTTCCTGGAGTTGATGCTGTTCGTGTGTTGTGGTGGGGATTTTTTGGGTGGCTATTTTTGCTTTGTCTCCATGCAGGGAGATGTCTTTTTTTGTCCAAATGTCTTTCTTGCACTAACTGGAAGATGAAGCCAAACTGGTTAATATGGAACATGTGATTCTGTTCTGGCTGGATGAAAAGCAATTTCTGACCTTTTGACATCTGCTGTCACTGGAAATGCCAACACCTATGGTGGACAGCACTGACTGGAGGCAGTTCTGGGGGCTGGTACTCCTGAAACACATTTTGAGATGTAGCTGTTGGCTTATCCCATGAAGTTCAGACTTATCCCATGCTCTTTTTTTCCCTCCCCAGCTCTCATTGCAGGAGGAGCAGTGGGCCTTCTCTTTGCTGTTTTCCTCATCCTCCTCTTAGTCTATCGCATGAAGAAAAAGGATGAAGGCAGTTACGACCTTGGGAAGAAACCCATCTACAAGAAAGCCCCTACAAATGAGTTCTATGCTTAAAAAGCTCTGTGGCACCTTGTGCCCACCAAGGGACAAACAGACTGTATGGAAACGCTGTGCCCTCAGATGAGATGTGCTGAACAAATGCTCTTTTTGGATTGAATTTCAAAGCGACTTTGAGAAACAAACTTCCTACGTGACCCTTCCCATCCTGCTCAGCTAACAAGGGCCCAAAGAAATACAAAGAGTCTGAAAAAATATTTTTTCTAAAGCTAGTGTAAAAAGAATAAAGATGCCAATTTTTCTGCTTGCTTTCATAGAGGGTATATAAACACAGACTGTATGGATGCAAACACCATGTGTTTGCATCCAAAGTGCCATGCTCAGATTGGCTGCTTCTATAGAAGGTGGCTTTTTTTTTTAAATTTTTTTTTTTAAATATAAACCTTGCTAATAGATGTCTCGCAGCAGGCTGTTAATGTGAAGCATTTCTGTGGAGAACTATTTATGAATCTCTTACACTACAGATAATGTTGCCTTATCAGGGAGTACACAGGCCACAGGGGCTCAGAATCCCTGAATGCCATAAAGGGCCTATGGGAATATCTTCCCCAGGAGGCTTCTGTCTCTTCCTGTTGGCCCCAGGCAAGGGTCACTAGTCCAGGAAATCAGGACAGCCAGTTTTGTTTGGCTCTGACAACACCCTTTCCTTGCCTTCAGTCTCTTACCTTTTTTTAAGGATTGCTTGTAGGATTTTTTATAATAAAAATTTTAAAGAAAATAGCCTAATGTTTATATAAAGTTTGTAGAAATTGTTTTGAAATAATAATAATAAAAAACCCCAACCTACTCTCTTTTAATTTCCTCAGATTTATTTTTTCAATCCCTTTGTGTTTCCTTTGGCTGGGCATTTCTCTGGAGCTGTTGTTTTGTATGATTTATATTCTGAACTGAAGCAGAGTCAGCTACAGTGTGTTACAGGTTTCTTCTAGATCTATAGCAGCTAAAATAGAGGGTAAAGATATTTATGGTTTTCTCAAAAGTTTTTTTTTTTTTTAGGATTTGATTATTTTTTTTAAATACAATTATTTATAGTTTCTGAAATGGCTGCTCTTCTCATTTGGAACTTTCATCCTTTTAATGTAAAACACTAATATAACGAGTCTCTGTAAACTATTTTAAGCTTTATTCTGTGAATTATAAATTCAAGGCAATAACTTCTAGGATTAATTGTATGCACAATTGGATTAATAATATTAATCTGTATGCAAAATTAGATTAATAATATGAGTTAAGTAGGGAAAATAAGAGTGTTTTCTAGCTTGTAATATATTCTAATCAGTCCTGTAGAGCTATATATTATGTATTTTACTGAGAAATAGACAGTTATGAGTGAAAAGGCTGGAGGTAATTCTTCAGCAGCCTTACTGTGTGTAGGAGGCTTCTCATTTGTGCTGCTGTTGGTCCAGTGTCTTGTCTGGAGGAAGCCCAGTTTGTCCAGTTGCTTGTGCTGGGGAAGGCAGCTGGGAGCAGCTGGGGGCTCTGTCTCTGTGCCTGGAGGCAGCTGCAGGCAGTGATGTGCCAGGTTTGATCCTCTGGGATCCAACTCTGAAGGAAGGGCTGGAAGCTCACAGGACGGAGGAAATAACTTCTGTTTTAGGGGTTCTGGCTGCATTGTGGAGTCCCCTGAAGTACTCTGCTGAGTACCTCCCTCAGCTGGAAGGCTGGATCTGGGAACTGGAAGGCTGGATCTGGGAACTGGAAGGCTGGATCTGGGAACTGGAAAGCTCCTTGGTGGCATCTCCCAGCCTGGAGCACTGTGTTTTCATGGACTGCTGTCTCTGAACCTCCTGTGGTGGGTCTTAATATATCATGTACATAGCTCCTACCTCTCTTGAGAGTTAGACCAATTCCCCCAGTGCTCCAAGAGGGAAGGGTGGGTGGTGTGCATGTCCCATGCCTCTCTTTTCAGGAAGGTGGTTACAGAACTGCTTGGTGCAAGTTGTGTCCTCACACAGCTCTTGGAACCCGGTGTGCTTTAAGACATGATCCAAGCCTGGCTCCCCAAGCTGAGCAGGGGGTAAAGGCTGTTCAGAAGTCTCACCGACTCCTGAAGCCTCTTCCCTGAGGCTCTGTTGGAGGTTTGAGGTCAAATTCATAGAGGTGAGAGGACAAAGAAGTTGACGTTCACCTGGTGGGAGCTGTGAGGTGAGACATGGGTGGGAGATGACTTCTCCCCAGGTTCCTCCTCCAGGTTGTTGTCTCACGTGCTTGGTCCCAGTACAAGTGTGTTCAGGGGAATTGCAGGCTCTGGGAGGTTCTAAAAACTGCACAGAGTTCACTATGGAGGGGGAAGGAGGGAGGGTTTGGACAGCACTTCCAGGAAGGCAGGAGCAGTGTCTGCTCCTCGGGGTATTTAGGTTCTCTTGTGTAATTGCTCTTGGGCATTTTCCACTGTTATTGAATTTTTTTATTTTTTATTTTTCCTCAAATAAACTGGTACTTTCTAAAATTGTTTTTGTTGGACTGTTTCTAACTTGAAGTTAATTTTGGGAGCTGGGTAACAAGGTGCTCACATTTGTGTAACCTGGTTTACTAAAGAGGGAGACGCACTGGGATCTGGCTTGGTGGTGGCCTGTGACTCAAAGGGGCTTTGCCAGCAGCTCCTGAGCTGTTCCCAGTGTTTGATCCACAGGTGAGTGCTGTAGGACCAGCATCACTGGGTTTCTGGAGTTCCTCCAGGCAAGTAGAGCAGATGCAGCATGGCACAGTGAGGTGAGTCCATCCCCTCTCTGGTGACTGGCTTTGTGATGGTCCTTTGGGAGGGCTGTTTCCTTGCAGCTGGAAGGGATGAGGTTGAGATGGGTTTGTGCGTGTCCCCTGATGACAGCAGCATGTTCCTGTGCCCTCAAATGTGAGGGGGCAATGTGCAGAGAATCTTGCTGGACCAACTTTCAAGTCGACCCTGTTTAATTGATGTGGGCCTTCATGTGGGGGTAGAACTGTTTCAGCTGCTCTGGGAGCAAATCCACAGATGACTTCATGCCATTTTGGACTGCTGACAGCTCTCTCTTAAGCAAGACCTGGAGGAAGCTGCTGCTCCTCTGAACCCTTCTTGGTGCCCTCAAAGGATGGGACCCATCTCGGTCCCCGCTGGCTCGTGGGAGAGGGTGGGGGGCTTGCTGGAAAAAGTGCTGAGTCTTCCAAGTGCTGTATTTAAATGGATTATCATCCTCAAGAAAATCTAATTCCCTACTCCCTGGTGGGAACTCCTGCTCCAGGTGGTTAGGATTAGCAGGGATGGAAGAAACAAATTAGGACCAGTACACAGGCTTCCTTGGGGCGAGGGAGTGGCAAGCACTTGCTCTGCTCCTTGCTGCTGCCTGGTCCATCACTGGTGTGATCTTGAAGGTCCCCCAGGAACCTGCTTCAGATACCAAGAAGAATCCACGTGCTCCCAGGGTTGATCTTTGCTCCGTGGGGGCTGATGTGTGTCAGCAAATCAGTGACATACGTCTGTGGTCCTCGTGTTCCTGTGCCTTGCGTGGTTGTGACAGCTTTTTGGACTTGCTCCTTGGAACAGTATGTTTGTCCTTTTATTTCCCCTACCCCCTCCTCCCCTTTCTCTCCTGGGCTTAATCTCTCAGTTGCAAGAATCCCATGTACTTCCCAAAACCATCCTCAGTGCAAGGGCCTCTTGTTTTTGCTAAGCAATCTGGACGGGTACTTTGCAAATCCCCGGGGTACAAGGCTGGCTGCCTGCCCGTGCTTGCAGAGCCACAGTTCCTGGGATGGATTTTTCACTGTTCCCTCCCTTCTGCCTTTCTGCCCTCCCTGTCCCTGTCTGGTGTTAACTGATGGGTGACTTGCACTGACACCTCATGAATTCTTGGTCTTCAGTTCTGACTCATGGAGATGTCACTTGGTTGTTTTTCCTCCTGGTTCTGCTCTACTTTTAACACCAAAACCCCAAGGACCTGCTTGGCCTTGAAAACAGCTGGAACCCTCTTGGGTACTGGTGTGATGAAGTGGCCATGGGCAGGAGAACTTGGGGAAAGGAGCAGGGGAACTGGAAGATGAAGTGTAACCTTGCTGATGCCCTTTACTTTCTGGCTACCAGTGGAGTTCATGGATGCTTGGGTCCCTTTTGCAGGGAGATCTGTGGCCTTGGGACAAGTGCTGTGCTGTGCTGGGCCACCAGGGAGGTGCCAAAAGGGGTCATGGTGGGGGTGAGCAGCAATGCTGCTGGTGGTGCTGCCTCTCCTCAGCACTTCGAACCCTTCAGAGGGGGATTGAGCCCTCACCTCTCAGGGCAGGACACAGAGACTGTGAGGGGACAATTCCTGGTCCCTGGAGTCACCGTGCTTCCCACGGACATCCCAGCTGGGGGGTGGGCAGGGGGAGCCCAGGGCTGGGGGTGCTGAGGATGAGGAGAGGGTTGCAGCAGCAGCAGCTCCAGCGCTGCTCCGGGTTCCCCCTTCCCGTTCCCCCCAGTCCCTGCAGAGCCCCGTGACCCAGCACCCCGGTACCGCCCGTGACCCGCCCGGCCCGGTCCGGCCCCTCCCGCTCTCCGTGTCTCTGCTGCCACCTCCTGGCCGGACCCNTGTGGGAGGAGGTGCTCAGGCTGAGCAGAGGCCAGTGAGGGGCTGAGCTGTCTTTCCCTGTTCTTGTGTGTCAGGAGCTCCCCCCTGAGCTGTGGTGGGTGAGCAGGGCTGGGAAAAGCTGTGCCCCCCTCCCTCCCCCCCAGCAGCACCCACCAGGACCCCTTTGTGAGTATCTTCTCCAGGCTGTGTCTGGAGGTGTCTGTGCCCCACTCTGCAGCCCCACAGCCCCCCAGCACAACCCTCCTGCCCCAGCAGCCCCAAAGGGAAGGCCCCTTCCCCTCTCCCCAGCAGAGCATCTGGATTCCCCATCTCCACGTGGAAGCCAGAAGGGAGAGGGATTTCTCCTGCCACCCTATAATATATTGGTGGCTTGGGAAAAGTGTGGGTGGGAAAAGCTGTAAGGATGCATTTTCCTGGGAACAGATTAAACTTAGTAACACGGGGTCACTGCAGCAAAGGTGCATCTGATAGATGTGAGGCAGAGCTTGTTGGTGGGGAATGGACCCTGGGGGAGCAGCTCCTGTGTGTCTGGTGTGACCCAGGGGCTGCCTTGCTCCGAGAGGGGGGTGGGGAGGTGTGTGGTGCCAACCAGCCTGCTTCATGGAGGAACCAGCACGTGGGTCCCACTGGGCTGTGGAGACAGTGGGTTCTGGCAGTCCCAGTGGCTCCCCCCTCTTTTTGTCCTAGCCTGGGACCAGCATGCTGCTATGAGCCACTGCATTTGCAGCTCCCTGAGCCGTGTCCCCAGAGCCACTTGCAAGCCTGGACCTGTAAGGGCTGTGCCCAGCATGGTGCAGGGTGTGGTGGAGTCAGCCTGGCTCCCAGGGGCACCCCCAGCCTTGGGGCGAGGGGCGGTGGTGGCTCCGTGTGGAGCCTCAAGTCCTGGGCATCTCCAGGACAGGGATGGTGGCTCAGGGCAGCCTCCCCATCCCCAGCTTGGCCACGGGAGGCTGAGCTGAGGGGGGTGGTCCTGAGCCCTGCGGGTGCCTCTCCATTTGATGTCAGTTATTTTGGGGACAACGCACTCAGCTGCAGGGATGGGAAGCTCCCCAAGGACTGGTGACCCCCTTATCCCAGGTGCTCACCTGCACATGGCCAGGACACCCAGATGTGTGGGGTGCTGTCTGCCAGCAGCTGGTCCCTGTGTGTCCTACACCTGGGCACTGCTGGTGCAGGATGTGGCCACGAAGGTGACTGAGGCTGTTGGGCTCACTGCAGGTTTGTTTTGCAAGATGAGTCTTGGCAAAGGTGATCCCAAACTCTGCTCATCCTGTTGAGCCTTTCCTGGGGCTAGCAGGAGGCTGGTGGCCAGGGCCCCTTCATGCACATCTCCTTGCAGCAGGCTCAGGAAGGGGAACAACCTGAAAGCAGAGCCAGAGCTTGGGGCTGCCAAATTTTGAAGGCAAGCTGCTGGGAGCAGCGTGGGGAGCAGGCTGGCATGTTGTCACCTGCTGCTGCCCTGGTGAGCAGCCCTGCCACCAGTGACCAGTTCAGTGTTGGAAACCAGTTTGCTGCAGCCACACATCCGTTGCTGCTCAGCATCCCGAGGGTGGGAACGTTTTGGTGTGAGGCAGGGCTAGGGCTGGGTGTCCCCAGACCTCCAGAGGAGATGGGCACAAGTACAGATGTCCCCATAGCTCTACCCAGCCAGGCTGGTGTGAGGGCCCAGGGTACTGGGGCTGCTCCCTGGCTCAACAAGTGCCCGAGGCTGAAGTTACACCCCCCAGGGCAGAGGGGATGCTCCCAGTGCCCAAAGATACCAGCTTGCCTGTGGGCACTGCCCTGCCAGCCCTGGGCAGGAGGGAGGCTTGGGGCATTTTGCCCAGTGTTGACATGATGAAGGGAAAAGACCCAGGTTTTAATCATGGGGTGGTTATTTTGGGGAAGCAGGGGGTGCAGGAGTTGGGCTGGCAGCCTCAGGCACATGGGAGGGAACAATAGGGCCACTGTGCAGCCCAACACCCCAGCCCCTGTCAGAAAGGTCCAGCGAGGGGTTTTCAGCACGTCCCTATTCCCTCGCTCAGGTATAATTACACGGGGGAACAAAGAGCCCTTCAAACCTGCCTGCCCCCCCCGGCACATCCCTGAGGGGGCTGTGTGCAGGCAGTGTGTCAGCTCCTGGAGGGGTGTGAGGGGACAGTGACCATGCACACCAGGCAGGGCAGCCTGGGGGGGCTGGTGACACTGGGCAGCAACCTGGGGACAAACCCTGGGTGCATCCCCAGCTCCCTGGGAGCCCCCAGGCTGGGGTGGAGGGGTCCTCTTGGTGGGGCACCCCAGAATAGAAAGCACAGAGCAAAGCTCATCCTGCCTGCCAGCACTGATCCTGCTCCTGTCAGTGTGGCTCTGAGCTGGATTGGGTTTGGTGAAGTGCCTCTTCCTCTCCTGTGAGTGTCCTTGGGAGTGGGTTTGCTCTGGACAGAGCTGTGCTCACACACCCAAGCTGTAGCAGTTCACTCCCTCTGCTGCTTTATTTATTTTTTTTTCCCCAGCCCATGTCTGCTGCTCAGCTCACACCCTGACAACCCGGTGCTGCCCGGCGTGGGTCCAGGTCCCTGTTCTGGTTGCAGAGAGCAAAGACAGCGTGGGTCCAGGTCCCTGTTCTGGTTGCAGAGAGCAAAGACACTGTGGGGTTGGAGCCCTCCAGCTGCTGCTTCTCCCCCCAAGCTTCTGTCCTGGAAGAGCCCAGTGCCCACCCTGACACCCCAGTCCCTTCACATAGATCCCTTGGAGTGGGCTGCCCTGGCCAGGCCTGATGCAAAGGTGAGGGGCACCAATGGGGGAGTGTGGGGCTTCATCTCCAAATTGTCCCAGCCCAAACCAGTCAGGGCAGGAGGCCAGATGTAACGTGGTGCTTGCAGCCTGCAGGATGGTGCTGCCTGCTCCCTGCCATGCTCCCAGCAGAGCCCAGCCCAATGGCTCTGGGGCTGTAGATGAGCACCCAGGGGTGCTGCTCAGCTCACCTGCCAGCAGCTCCACGGTCACCGAGTTCTCTCTGGGCTCACAGGGAGGAAGCTACACCCCATCATTTCTTTCCCTGCAGATCCTCACCCCTGGGACTGTGCCTGGCTTGCATTCCTCATCACAGCAGCGGTGCATGGAAATCAGGTCTGCATTTTTCAAGCCCAGTTGTTTATTTAAGCTGTTTTAAAAATCTGCTTCCTTCCCAGTGAACCTGGAGAAAACCATCCTTGTGTTTCTTTTGAAAGGGGAATGAAAATGGATCTCCATCTCCCTCCATCCTGAGCCAGGCTCCCTGGACCCCCCTGCAGTGCTGCAGTGTGGGGCTTGCTGGGGGGGAACCACCTCTGACCCCACACCCCAAATCCTGCACCAAATCTTGGCTGCAGCCCTGGGGCAGGGGTCCAGCCCTGCATCCCACCAGGATGATGCCAGACCCCAGGCTCCGTCCTTTCCTGGGCTGCAGGGAGTCTGGAGCTTGCCAGGAGTCAGCTTGTTCTCAACTTGTTTTTCTTGTTTTAGGGAAAAGGAAAAAAAAAAAAAAAAAAAACCCCAAAAAAGGAAACCGAGTTTTTTATGGGGTTTTGGGCTGAATGGGCAGGGCATTGCTGGTGACACTGGCACCTATGGGTGTCTCCAGCTCACTCCACCCTTAATGCAATTTGTGGGGGTTTTTTTAGGGCTTGGGTAGTGTGGCCACATGCCTGGGCAGCTCTCGTTATGCTTTGAGTCTCCTGTGCAGGTAATTGTAATTTCTCAGTGACCCAACTCAGCTTATTTTGGCCTCAGTGTAGTTTTACATCCTGCTGCCCAGCTGGGTTATTTATAGCTCTGTCAGAAAAAAAGGATAAAGTCAGCACAGTTTTTCTGGGCAATGCCCAAACCTATGGCCCCTATGGCTGGGGGTGCCCTTAGAGGGGTGCTCAGGGTGCTGGGACCCTGCAGGGTCTGCAGGTAAGGCTGGGACCAGTGTGGAAGACTGATAGGGAAGGAGGGGGAGTTTTTGGCTCATGACACAGTAATTGTCCCCAGTTTTGGTTCAGTTTTCTTGGCCAAGCCCCATTTGTTCTCTGCATCAGCCCCAGGGCCACCACGTTTGCAGGAAAGGTTTTTTTCTCTGCACCTCTCCCCTGGCTGCTGGGCAGAGCAGCATCCCCACATCCCCTGATCTCACGGGTGGGTGATACAGATATTTACACCAAGCAGCGTGGGCTGTGGGACCACCTGCGGGCTCTGCCTGGGGGTGTGGGACAGGGAGAGCCTCAGGCAAAGTCTTTAGGGCTTTGGGGACAGGCTGCTCCAGTAGGATATCCTGCTCACCCTGTGTCTCCAGCACTGGCTGCAGCAGCTTCCTGGTGATGCCAGCTCCCTGGTGATGTTTGCCTGCAGCCCAATGCTCCTCCACTGGGGACAGGCAGGGACCTGGGAGCACTGCCACCAACCTCGTGTCAGGGAGGTGACAAACCCACTGCAGAGGGACCTGCCCTGGCTGCCCTTCCCAAGGCAAACACCTCGCTGGGTCATGCATACCAGGGAAATACACACCCAGGCCTGGCAGTGAGCTGCCCTGGCATGGGGCAGCCCCGTTCCTTACAGCCCCCTGGCCAGATCCCCCCCTTCCCACCTCCCTTATGCTCAGGGGGGGATGCAAAACGTCCCTTTGACTGGAGGGGTTTTCCTGGCCTTTCTGCAGGTGTGGTTTAAAATCACCCACCAGCAAGACAGCCCAAGAGCTGCCTCAGTGGCAAGAGCAGTGTCAGCAGGCTGGATTCGGGCAGGGGGGGCAGGGGAAAGACATCCCCCACACCCCTTGTGTGCTGCAGCTGCCCCCTGCTCCCCCCAAAGCACTCAGCCAACCCATCAGGACACTGCTGTCTGGTTTAGGACAAAGTGTGATGGCTGTTGAAAAAAAAACCCAACAGCATCCAGACCCTCTGAGCTGAGCTGAGAAAATGTCCCCTGGGGGTGGCCAGGTGATCCCCAGCACCCAGGTGGCCTGAGCCTGGGCAGCGTGGTGGGTGCAGGAGGTGTGATGAGCCTGGCAGTGCTCAGCAGGCAGGGGCTGGGGGCTGAGCTCACTAGATGGCAGCATCTCTTTTTCCAAACATCTGAGACGTGGAGGCACAGCCCAGGGAGACAGATGGAGATCATAGAATCATAGAAGGGACCTCAGAGATCATCAAGTCCAACCCTTGATCCACTCCCGCTGCAGTTCCCAGCCCATGGCACTGAGTGCCACATCCAGTCTCTTTTTAAATATCTCCAGGGATGGAGAATCCACCACCTCCCAGGGCAGCCCATTCCAATGCCTGATCACCCTCTCCGTAAAGAAATTCTTTCTAATATCCAACCTAAATCTCCCCTGGCACAACTTGAGACTGTGTCCTCTTGTCTTGCTGAGAGGTGCCTGGGAAAAGAGACCAACCCCCCCCCGGCTCCAACCTCCTTTCAGGGAGTTGTAGAGAGTGATGAGGTCTCCCCTGAGCCTCCTCTTCTCCAGGCTGAACAGCCCCAGCTCCCTCAGCCTCTCCTCATAGGATCTGTGCTCCAGTCCCTTCACCAGCCTGGTTGCCCTCCTTTGGACCTGCTCCAGGACCTCGATATCCTTCCTGAACTGAGGGGCCCAGAACTGGACACAGGAACTGGACACAGGAACTGGACACAGGACTGGACACAGGACTCGAGGTGTGGCCTCACCAGGGCTGAGTACAGGGGCAGAATCACCTCCTTGGACCTGCTGGCCACGCTGTTCCTGATCCAGGCCAGGATGCCATTGGCCTTCTTGGCCACCTGGGCACACTGCTGGCTCATGTTCAGCTTCTTGTCAATCCAGACTCCCAGGTCCCTCTCTGTCTGGCTGCTCTCCAGCCACTCTGTGCCCAGCCTGGAGCTCCCCATGGGGTTGTTGTGGCCAAAGTGCAGGACCCGGCACTTGGCCGTGTTGAACCTCATCCCGTTGGAATCAGCCCAACTCTCCAGTCTGTCCAGGTCCCTCTGCAGAGCCCTCCTGCCTTCCAGCTGATCCACACTCCCCCCCAGCTTAGTGTCATCTGCAAATTTGCTGATGATGGACTCAATCCCCTCATCTAAATCATCAATAAAGATATTAAACAGAACTGGGCCCAACACTGATCCCTGGGGGACACCACTAGTGACCTGTCACAGCAGCCCCGTTCAGCACCACTCTCTGGGCCCGGCCCTCCAGCCAGTTCCTAACCCAGCACAGAGCACTCCACGCTCTTCTGGAATATTGTTTTAAGAGATGCAAGCCAGGATTTTATTTTCCTCTTGATATTTTTGAAGGTAAGCTCACCTCCAAGACCTGCAAGCTGCTCCTTGCTGCGGTGGAGCTCCTGAGGGGAGCAGGAGACCCCCAGTGCCTTCAAGCCTCATCATCACCTGGAGATGCTCACATAATGCCACAGCTGCACCCAGTGTGAGTTATCCTGAGCATCCCTAAAGCATTTGATGTTTTTCCTGGATCCACAGCTCTTGGAATGTGACTTGGAGGGTTTTTCATGCTTCAATTTATACCCTGCCTTGGGGATGGGGAAAAACTCCACGTGGAGTTGAGGAGCAGAGAAATGCTGCTGGATGGCAGCCCCTCTCTGAGCAGGCAGCCCTGTTCTCTGGAGCTGGTGGGGTGATCCGTGTGTTTCCCTGCCACTTGCCAGGTCATTGTAGGACCCGGCAGAGATGGGCACTACCAGCTGGTGAGGGACACCATACAGCTGGAAGGTTGGCTCGTGGCTGAGACATTTGTGTTGCTCAGTGATTATGCAAATAAATCTGCTCATGCTACCAGCTTCTCCGTCACAACGTGGAGCATATGTTCCCCGTGGTAGGGAAGTGCCTCCTCTGGGAGCTGCAAAGCTCCTCATTTCATGGAACCTGCTGTGAACAGCAGATTAAAAGCAGCCCATGGCTGGCTGGGGGAAGGCAGGAGCCCCTCGAGGCCCCCCCCCAGCCCCTCCGCCTCCACCTCTCCCCTTTCCCCATGTGGTTTGAATTACTGAGGCTGTTTGCTTAATCCATCAGGCTTCAAGAAAGAGCCACTCGGTTCTTTCTCTGCCTCTCCAGCAAAGCTCTGTGCCATAAACATAACAAGGCAGGCTTGTTCCAAGCCCTTGAAGTCAACAAGCAACACTCCTCCTGCCCTTCGGGACCAGGCTGCTGCTAAACATAGCTGAGAGCTCTTTCCATTCATAAATGTGACTTATGCCCTGGCCTGTGAGGAGCCTGTGGGCTCCAGACACCCCTGCATGGGATGCAGGCAGAAGCTGAAAAGCTCCAGCCCTTCCTTTGAGGAGACTGGGGAGGAAATGCTTTGGGGGAGATACGAGGGACCCTGTGCTGAGGGATTTTCATGCATCTCCTCCTCAGTTCCATCAGGGCTGGGGTGGATTTGTTGGGAGGTGAGCACAGGGAATGGTGTGGGGAGTCCAAGTGGCTGCCAGACAGGGAAAGCCCCTGCTGGCCCAGCAGCTGTGTGAGATGCTTGGGCATTTGCCAGGAACAGGAGCAGTAAGGTCTCCTACACCAAGACTTGCTTCCTTTTGAACCTCCTGGTGAATCTTGACGTGGTTACCTTTGCTCTGTCCTCCAGCCCTTTCCTCCACCCCTCCTTTGCTGTTGGCATGCACTGGAATATTCTCCCCAAGTTTCTGCTCCAGCAGCTGCAGCTCCAGATGCACAGAGACGTGGCTGCCAACAGCTTTTCACCCTCTCTGTGAGGTTCCTGTTTTGGGGAAGAAGGAACCTCAACCACTGGCATTCAGGGAGGTGGTCTCCTCCAGAAGCCCTGGGTTAGGACCCCAGAGACCCAAGTTCTTGAGGTCCCACGGGAGCTGGGGCTGTAGAGGTGCTGCAGAGGGAGCAGGTCAAAGCATCATTGTCCATCTCCATGCTGGGTGGTACAAAGCTGGAGGTGCCCTGCAGCCCTGAACTCAGCACCCAGACCTTCAGTGTGCTGGGGCAAGGCCAAGGATGGGCTGCATGCTGGGCTGTTGGTCTGGGCAGTGCCAGCATCCAGAACACTTTGGATGCCAGAAAACACACAGGTAAGGTGGAAGATGACCCTGGGGTGCCTGTGTCACGGCAGGGTGCTCCTGGGCTGCTGTGGGTTGTGGGGGCACCACTTATCCCCTGCTCCCCTGCCTGCTGGGGCTTAAACACCACAGTGGGCTTGGCCATTGGGTTGTTTCAAAACCCAGCTCAGAAGTGTCAAACCAGCAGGTTTTTTAGGCACACCAAGGGCCTTTTGATGAAGAAGACTAAATAAAGCTGTGAGACCCACCCACCCTGCATGAGGCTTGGGTCCAGCTCCAAGAAACCTGCTTCTTTTTATGGCATCTTCAGATCAGCAGTTTCCTGCTGATGCCAGCACTGCAATTTGTCTGTGTGTGTAAAACAATGGAGCTCAGCAGAGCCTAGGAAGGGGCTGGGTTTCACACTGAAGTGGGGTTGTTTTCTCTCTTTTTTTCCCTTTTCCTTTTGAAAAAACCCCATTTGGGCCTCTAATAAAAAACCAAAACATCTGGTACCAAGCATTCAGCTGCTGGAAATCAGCTCCTTGTTACTGAAAAAGCACAGAAGGGATGCAGGAATTCCTGGTCTATATCAATAACAGATAAGGTCACATTCATGCATCATCCCCATCCCTCCTGGCCTTTGAATATATGGACTGAGGGTGTCAAGTGAGCTGTGGTGTTCTGTGCCAGCCCAGGAGGTAAATCCTGAAGGTTAGTAAAGAAGCAGTTGAATCAGTAAAGAGTCCTTCAAGCCTGATTTATTGACCCTCTTGTGTGAGACCTCAGCAGGGTGAGATGAAGAAGGAACAAGTCAGATCACAGTAACACAGTGGGCATTGGATGTGTGGGGAGAATCCTTGGCAGGATCACCCTGAGCCTTGGATAGGGACCCTCAGCAGGGGCCAGGGCTGGGCCCTTTCCCCAGGGCTGGTGTTGAGGCCAAGCCTCTGCCTGGTTAGCTCTGCATGAAGAGGTGGAAGTTGGTCCTAGTGAATTCCTGATGGATGCTGTCAAGTAATTTGTCCGAGTCCTGGGGGACATCTGAGAGGATCTGCTGTCCCGGGATGAAGCTCTGCTCTGGGGTGTAGGTGAATGTGAATGAGCTGGAGTAGATGAGTCCATCATCTCTGATCAGCAGGAGTGGGACTGTGATGGGGTATCGCAGCCACCTCCAGTCACTGCCAAAGGCAGAGACATCGGGGACAACGCACACGAGGGACTTGGGGCCCCTGGGAACAGCACAGGAGAGGAAAACCTGCGTTAACCCAGGAGGTCCTGTGCAGGAGTGGCTGGCAGCAAGCACTTCTCCTCCATCCTGGAGCTCAGCACGGTACCTCTGGCTGGTTTCTCTTCCCCTCCCTGCTGTTTCATTGCTCTCTGCTGGGTTTGTTTTGTCACTTGCAGCCCCCTGAGGACCCTGTGTTCTTCACCTACCAGCCAGACTCATCTCTGCCTCTCCTTGCCGTGCTCATGCTTGGTCCTCCAGAACAGGCAGTGCAAGTGCCCCAACTCCAAAGTGGGCAGGCAGCCACCTCCCTCCAGAGCTGCCTGGCACAGCCCAAACCCAGCTGCTGTTCCCTGCCTGCTCCCCAGCCCCCTCTGCCATGGTACCTGTACATGGTCTCTGCTTCCACATCTCCGAACCAGACCTTGAGGTGTGCATGGAAGTACTCGCCCTGGACCTCCAGCATGGCCACATCCCCACCACCCGTGAGCTGTGATGGGCAGAGCACATGGCAGAGCATCACCTGGTGGCTGTGAACCTGACTCCTCCCACGGGATGCTCTGCCTGAGTGTCCCATCCCCATCACAGAGGTCTGGACCTGGCATCCCCGCAGCATCCCAAAACTGGGAGATGCCAAGGTGTAAAGGCCCAGCAGAAGAAGCCACCATGGAGGGAGGTGGCAGGTGGCCAGGTAGGCAGGTGGCAGGTAGGTGGCCAGGGGACCTGTGCTGTGCCTACCTGCAGGGCAGCAATGAGTGGCACGGGGCTGACAGGCTGGTGGATGCAGGGCAGGCTCTCACTGAAGGTGTACTCCACCATCTCCGTGCCGATGATGGTCCAGCAGGAACCGTCGTTCAGCAGCTCCCGGTTGGCTTCCTTGGGGCAGGGAGATGCCTGTGGAGAGTGGGGCAGCTCCAAACACACTGCAGTGGGGACGAGGACACCTGCCTTCAGTCCCTGGTGTCTCAGATCCAGCAAGTAACTGCTTCCCTCACTGGGAAACCGGGATCATCATGTAGAGACCTCAGTGATGATGTCCCCACTGAAGCAGGCAGTTGGCTTTGCAGTGATTCTGACCTTAATTTGGACACAAAACCCCTTTGCTGGAAGCCCCCCCCTCCCAGTGATGTGTTCCCCAGCCAGCAGCAAGGCAGAGGAGCTTGGAGAGAGCACGGGGAGCGCCCTGGTCCCTGGTCCCCACCCCATCCTGCTGCTGCCGTACCTGGAACTGGATCACTTTCTCCGTGGAGAGACACAGGTACATGCGGTCACTGCCCTGGAACTGGAAGGCACATTTGTGGAGCTGGGAAATGGGCTCATCCACATCCAGCATGGCATACTGCTTCGTCACCTTCCGGATGATCTGCGGGGGAGGCGGAGGGGGGGGGACAGCAGCGTCCCAGAGGTGACTCGGAGGCACAGAGCAGCCAGGTCCCGGTGCCTGACATGGAGGGATTTACCCTCCAGGGATGGGAGGGCTGGAGGCTTACCAGGGGGGGCAGGGTGATGCCGGTGGCCGTGCAGACGAGCTGGACGACGGAGCCGTAGCGGATGTACCCTTCCCGCAGGGGGAACTCGCTCCGGGCGCAGCGCTCATCGGCTTGCGGGGGGGGCAGAGGGGCAGAGTCAGTGCCCTGAGCTGCTGGGGAGCAGGTCAGCCTGTTCTGCTCCTACAGGTCTGGCCGTGCTCCCGGGGCTTTCTTACTGCTTTCTCTGCTCCACAGGTGCTTGGATAGACCTCTGCTCTGGGGTGGGATGCGGCACCTCGCAGGGATACCGCTGGAGGCAGCATGGGCAGGGATGCTCTCTCCTCTTCCAGGCAAGTTACTTCCTTGGATTCGTGAGCCTCCAGACAGGTAAAGCTCTTCCTGCGCCCTGCTCGCAGCCCATGTGCTTTCAGGACGTGATGCCAACCCCAAAGCCAGTGGGAAGCGGCCATCGGCTTCAGAGCCACACCGGGATCAGGGGCAGAGGTGAGATCTGAGCCAGGTTCCCGCACCCCCAAGCTATTTCCCAGCCCCGTCACCCCCAAGAATTGACTTTGCAGGAGTGGAGAGCCAGGGCTGGAGGCAGGCAGCCGGCACAGGCTCCTTACCCAGGTGGAGGGTGAAGGCTGCCCACTGCCTGGCGCTGGCGATGAAGGTTCCTCCCTCCACGGAGAGGTAGCGGGTGCTGACGGTCTGGGAGCGCAGGCGGTTGAAGAGGGAGACTTTGGAGCCCGAGGAGATGCACACTGTGGGGAGAGGTGGCTGGGTTAGTGCTTGCCAGCTCTGTGCCTGGCTCTAACTATGGCTCTGTCAAGGAGAGGGGAGGACAAGTCCCCTCGTCCAGGGTGTAACCAGCCTGGCAGGAGCAGCACCTTCCTGGCTGCTTTCCTCTGGGCTTTTCTAGGGTGGGGAGCACACTGGCATCACGCATTGTTCTGGGTGAACCCTTCAGAAGAGACACTAACAATCCCAGACAGAGCCTTGTTTAGTGGCACCCACGGGCTTTGTGCTCAGCTCGGACCACCCTGGACCCAAGCTGTGAGCACGTGGGGGACATCCCACCCTAGGGTCACATCCGCTTTCCTCCCCACAGAACCACCCCTTTACGCACAGTCCGTGTTCTTCAGTGACTGCTTCTTCTGTGAGGGCTTGGAGATGACCTTGATCAGCTTGCTGTGGAAGGTGCCAATCTCCTGCCCGTTGCTGAAGAAGAGCTTCAGGACCAGCCGGAAATGCTTCCGCTTGTCCGCATCCGAGATGTAGAGTGCCTTGGCACAGCCAAAGCCCTGCCAAGGCCAGAGAGGGGCTGCTGGCAGCTCCAGCCCAGCCCCACCAACCTTCCTCACCCTCCCCATCACCCCACAAGGACCCTTCCAATGAGCCTCATATTCATTTAGAGGAGGAAATGAGCAGAAGATATTATTACAGGTGAAATGAAGAGCTTGGGGAGCAGCAGAGGCTTTATTTACACTGGGGGCAGGGAATTCCTCATGGAAATTAATGTTCACATGTGATTTATCCCACATAACATGAGAAGTCACCCTGGCCTTATGGTTTCCCCACTGTCCTGGCTGATACACTGTGCCCCAGCAGCAACACAAGCACTGCAAACAGAGCCTCTTTTTGTGACGCTCCTTTCTGGCCAGACTCAGACCCTGGGCTCTTCAGGGACCCCAGATAATGTGCTTTTTTAAAATTATTTTTTAATTGTTATTAAATTGATTTGTTTTTTTCCCTATCAAATGATGCCAGGTCTCTGCTTAAGCTCTTGAACTTTGGAGTTGATCAGGTGGGGCTTTTGCCTTTTTTTTTTTTTTTTAAGCTGTTTATATGCAAATGAAAGACTGAGCTTTCCTTTTGTGATAAGTGTCAGTGCTGCTCATCGGGAGAAGGCAGCAGGGCTGAGGGAGCTGTGTAGTTTTTGGCAGCCTGCCTACTGCGAGGCTGCAAACCTGAAACGATGGTGCCAGAAAAAAAGAAAGCAAAGGTGCTTTTTGCAAGGTGGAGAAAGCTGCTGGGGGCTGCCACAGGGGCAGGCAGGGCAGGAGCAGGGAGTGCTGGTTAAGGAAGGGAGGACAGAAACATCCTGAGGCAGGAGATGATGTGACATACCAGGGGGTTGGGGGACACCAGGGACAGCCCAGTCCATGCAGGCTCCCATGGGGTGCACATCAAGCTTTACCTTTTGGTCTGGCTGCTCCTCAAAGCTGAGCTTCTGGGTCTCCATCAGGCTGCTGCCCATGCTGTCCAGCCCCATGTACCCACACACCTGAAAACTCCCCTCTCCTGGGTCCCTGGCTGGAAGAGATGTGGAGTAGCACCTTCCAGCCCCCCCCAGCCATGGGGCTGGACTGCAGAGGGCTCAGGCTCGAGGGGGGAAAAGGATTTGGGGAGCAAAGATAAAATAAACTGGGCCACTCTCCCCTTTGCAGGGGTGGAAGGCAGCTCTCCAGGGCATGGGAAGGGAGGGAGGAGAGATCTGGGAATGCTACTTACATTTTATCTGCTCCTGTTTTAACTTCCATCCTGGCCCGCTCAGGTAAACGCAAGGTGGGGGGCAGAAAAACCTGCAGAGGCCAGAGGACATTTTTCTTACTGCACTTCAAGCATCTGGAAAAAGGTGATGGAAAGGCTGCACTGGGAGTGGAGACCTTTGCTGGGGCTCACCAGCACCAGGAGCTGTGCCAGCCTGTGCCCTGGGAGGGGCTGGGACCCTCTGTCTGGGGGACATGGGCAGGGCTGGCAGGGACATTGGGCTCTGCTGGAGCCCCAGCCCAGGTCACTGCCACATCTGTGGGTGTTGCTGGTGGCCACCAGCCCACTGGCCCTGGGATGGCCCCAGGAGGGGAGGACAGGGCCCCCCCTGCCCCCAGCTGAGGGGGACTGGGCTCCCTGCCCCTGCCCGCCTGCCATGTGGGAGCTTTGGCAGGTCAGGAACAGAGTTTGCATTCACAGCCAGGTTCAGAGCCCAAAGCAAATAAATCTATAGCCAGGGTTTTAGAAACCTATTTTCCTGTGTTTTATTTGGGTTTCCACTGTCTTTGCACTTTTGTGAATGGTGCAAATTCATCCTGGGTAAAAGGCTAGCAGAGAAAACACCAGCACAGGGGGTTGGATATTTCAGAACCATAAAGTCCTGGGTATGGGTTTATTTAAACAAGTCACAGCACAGGACTCTGAGTCCCACCATGAGGAAAAATGGTACCAGAACCTTTAAACTTTTAACCTGGGAGCTGTGTGCTGCTTTTCTCCTCCTCTCCAGACCTGCTATCTGTTTTTCACACTCATCCCTTGGACAGAATCTGGGACGGTGGCTGTCCCAGAGGCTCAGGGTTATGAGGGCTTCCCTCCAGGCTGGGAGACCCAGTACTGAAAAAACCCTTTACCTGTGGAGCAGCAGCCCCTGGCAGGAGGCTGGATGTGAGGAGGACTTTGCAGGCAGTGCCAGCCCAGCCTCCAGCTGTCTCCTGGGGTTGCTGGGGCCTGGGGGGTTAGAGGTAGAGCTTGTTGCCTCGTAGCTACTCCACACTCAGTAATAACCAGTGATTATTTATATCACAAGGATTAATGGAGGATTAATTATGTTACAGTGCCACTGACGTCACTGCCCAGCAGTAGCAATTTTGGAGATTCAAGCCAGAACCTCAAGGTGTTTTTACAGTGCAGGAAGGATTTTAAAAAATAGCAGCTTTTGGAGACTGTGGGCATTGATGGGAACGCCCTGGCTCCTGCTGTGGCTGTTCAGATTTTAAGGCAAGATTTCCAGAGCAACTAAAACATTAGCCTTTCCTCTTCTTTATATCTGTAATTTTATTCTGGGAGCTGGGGAGGAGGGTGAGGGAGGGGCAAGGTTTGAATAGTAACTTCCCTTCTTTTACTTCATCTTTCTGATCTTCAGCACTGCACAGGAGGAACCTGATCACTAGTGGGATTTGAGAATGTGTGAAACTGGGATGATTGCAGCTGGGGCATAACATCTTCCTTGTGTAATTCATTTCATGAAGAGTCTGGATGCAAAGAGGTCATGAATGGATGGAGAGGAGATGTCTCAAATCATTTGCTTCTCCAGCTTAGATCAGAAAAACCTATCAGGGCTGAGACTGAGCTTTAGGCAGTTGGGTCTGGAAGTGGCTACTGGAGAAGCTGGAGAGATCTCTTACCTTTTTTCATTGCCATATGACTTCTGTGCAACTTTGGCATGCAGAATCAGCACCGTCTGGTCTGCTGGCAGCTGCAGGTATCTCCTCACACTGTCTCGGAGCAGGCTGCTTTGGAATGGGTTGGATCTGTAGGACAGAATTCCCCCAGCTCTGTAACACCAGAACCAGGCTCCTCGCCTTGCCCCATGCTGAGCAGGGAGCTCCCTCCATGCCCAGCCTGATGGGGTGGGGAACTGGGAGAGGCTTTCCCATCAGGAAGCACTGGAGCTCAGAGAGCATCCCAGCTGCTGCTGCAGCACCCGGGTTGGCATTGGAAAATAGAAAGTTTGAACTTTCTACTCTAACTAAACAGTGGCTTCATCTGCTTTCAATCAAACAGACAGAGGGCACTATGTTTCTAGCTCTGAAATGGGCATTTCTAAGACTTCTAGTCCCACGTGACGGTGGCAGTGCTCTTATTGATCATTAATTTGTTTTTCCACCTGATCTGCTCCTTGCTCTCCAGCTTTTTGGTGAGGTGGGAAAGGATGTTGCTGAGCCATGAGTGCAGCTGGGGAGCTGCCTGTTGGCTTCTGCGAGGGCTGCTGGGTGGAAATAGATGCATTTTTCTCTAAGACTTCAGAAGTAGGTGGTTTTGCTGATTGTTTCTGCTCTATTAATTAGAAGGAGTTTCCACACTCCGGAATTTAACTCTGTTAACTTAGTGGGTTGGGCGTTCACCAGCTGGAGGGAGATGAGGTAGGTCCAAGCCTGAGGTGCCTTTCTCTGTCACCTGGGACACGTGTGCAAGAACTGGAGGATGAGAGGGCACAGTTATGAGGTGTTTACTGGGGAGACCTTTTGTGGTGCTGCCTTGCTTTCAGAGGAGGTGATGCTGCCCATCTGCAGACCATCAGCTCCTGACCTTCTGAAAGCCCATCCTCACCCCACGCCCTCCCCCCACAAGGTACCTTTGGCTGGATAAGAAGAAACCAGAGGAGAGGAAAAAGGTGCTGCCTGGGCAGAAGTCCCTTGTTGGCACATCTGCCCATGTCTGGGAGATGGCAGCTGGGCATGCTCAGGAGAAATTGCTTCTACCAAGGGGATCCAGCCTGGCTGGTTAGGAAAAGGTCTTGATTTAAGCCAGAGCTCCCTTCTTCCATGCACTGAGCTCCCTTGCATTGCTCCAAAGGAGTGCTCATGCCTGTTGTTATTTGGTCAGTGGTGTGTTTTTCTGTTCTGAATGCCCAGGGGATGTTTTTGGACCAACCAGGATGAGCATCGAACCAGATCCAGCATCCTCAGGAGGGAGAAAACTGTATGGAAACTGGCTTCAGGCTCTGCCTCTTGACACTCCCAAGGCTGCTGGTGTCATTCATGGTCTCTGCACATGGCCTCACATTGGAGGCAGAAACAGCAGTGGCCTGGGAAGGCTGTGAAGCCCCAGCACAGCTGCAAACCCATTGCAGGACCACCAGGACACAGCAGATGGGGAGTGGGGACAGTGCAGGGAGATCGCTCGGAGTGGTGAGGATGGGGGGGGCTTGAGATGGAAAATCTATCGAGGCACTCAGTGGAGAATCCCCATTAAAAACAGGCTCTCTCCTTCTTAAAAGGGCTAGAAATGGAGAATACCTGAGGGCATAATGATCAAATGTGTGAAGAGAGGGCAGTGGGGTCCTGCCAAGCACCCCAAGGCTGGCTGTGGTGGGCTCAGTCTCCCAGGGAGGGAAGCAGTGACCACTGCCATCCTGAGCAGCCTTTTAGAAGAGTTCATCAGCCAGTTTTGCCCTTCCCAATGCAACACATGCCTTTTAAAGAGGCTGTTCCCTTTACAGCTTCTAGGACCCACATTCCATTTACCCTTAACTGCTCTCCCTTCACACTGTGGATGGAGCCCACACTCTCCTCTTCGTGCATGGAACACAAACACATCTCCCATAGAGGCAACTATTTACCCAGCATTTCCTTTGGGTAGTCCCATGAGGACCTAATGCTTTGCAGACCTCAGACTCCCATCACTGCTGTGTTTGGGCAATATCATCTCCTGCTCTCCTTGTTCTCAACTCTTTATCCTTGAGGTGTTTGTCAGCTCACCAGCAAGCATACATCACCAGAGCTCTGCCAAACTCAGATTTACAGCTGGTGCCAGTGTCTCCCACAGCATCAGCTGCTGCTCTGTCTCTGGGAAATGACTGTTCTAGGGCCACACAAGCCATTTGCTGGCTGCAGAGCCCAGCTGTCAGAGAGCAGGCTGCAACCCAGCTCCTTTCCCCATGGCAGCCCCAGCACTGCTGCCAGCACATGGCTCTGAGCTCAAGCACTGCTCACCCTGGGCCAGCACCCACAGCAAGGCAGAAGGTGGCAGATAGACCCTTGGGTCACCCATCACACCTCCCGGGCTGAGGCTGGATCTCTTCCCTCCAACCCTCCATCGTGGGCTGGCAGGCTCTTGCTCCAGAGTTTTACCAACCAGTAGCCCATCGTTACAGTTGGACTTTATAATTGGACAGATTTTAAAGGTCTTTTCCAACCCAAATAAATCTATGTTTTCTGTGGGATGGGTTACTTACAAAGGCAGGAGTGAAGCTTTCAGCAAGACTATGTACACCCTGGTTTATATCTGTGCACAGCCAGAGAGATCCTGTAAGAATGTTATTTAATCTTTTCCCCACAATGGCATTCTGCTCCTTTCTTACTCCTCTACTGCCAGGCAATAATGGGATTTCAGCTTTGATCTATCTTCACTATTTTTCTCTTAAAGGCAAAAAATTGGCCATCTTTCTGCAAAAGTGGTTTTGGCTTGGGTTTTTTGTTTTTTGGGGGGTTTTTTTTGGCCTGACCTTGGCTGTTCTTTCACACCAATCCAACATGGTGAAAAGTGAGTCTTCAACCTTGCTGGCTCCATTCAGTAGCATCTCACCCTCAGTCAGACAAAGGCCACAGAGCAGGGAAGAACCAGGTTAGGTCCATGAGGGTTTTCCTGGTGAGTCTCATCATCCAGTACTCAGTGCAAACATAAAAGTGTCTCTTTGGGTCTGCAAGGGCACCCCTCTCAGTGTCACCTCCCAGCACCCATGCACAGGGCTTGGGCTCTGCTGGGAAGCACCGAGCCCTGCGGAGCTGCTGGAAGGAGAAGCCTCTCCCATTAACCCCTCGGCAGTGGAAGGAACAGCCCGGTACCGAGGCCAGGCAGCAGCAGGGAGTGTTCAGGAGCAAATTGCCAAAACCTGTGGATTAAAACGTGTGCTGACAGCATGGCCAGCAGCAATGCCTGCTGCACAGAGCCTCCCGCGGCACCGGCTCGGGGCAGGGCTGGGCTTGTGCAGGTATCACTGCTCCCTGCCATCTCTACGTAACACTGGAAGCATGTGGGTTACAGCCCCGAGCTTATTTAAGAGCCTTCTGGAATAATTATCCACATGCTGTTTGCTGCTTAAAGTGGGAAGGTGCAAGCCAAAGGCAGGTAAACCGACCACAGCTCTTCAGGCTTGATGTCTAGCTGGAGGAATGGCTACTTGAGGCACTTGGTTTTCTTTTCTTTGCCCATTCCCTACAGTCCATTGCCTTCCAAATTTTGGGCCTAAATTGTTTCAGTGAGGCATTTCTGAACAGTGGTGGCCATTCTGCCCACCGAGGCAACCACCCAGCATCCCTCATCTGGTTTAAATTTGCCTTCAGAAAGTCAAAGGGCTGTTGCTAGAGCAGCTCAATATACCCACTTGGCTCCTTCTCTGTCACCTTCAGCCTCCTCAGGGTTACAGGGAATTATTCACTCCTTCTGACATTTATTATATTAAATTATTAAAATGCTTTGATTGTAGTGCAGTGTTAGTTCAGTGTCATGTTAGCAGCACCGCATGGGCCAGGCTCTCAGAGCTGATTCTAAAAGCTCCTTTTCAGAGCCTGGGGTCTCAGCAGGGACTCGGCTGCTCTTGCACACAGTTGGGCATTATGTGGAGCCAGAGGGGAGCCAGGGGGGAGCCACCACCGTTCTCCTACACTGATTTTTGGAAGCCTTCCCCCCTCCTTGCTCAGCCTGGCATCGCTTTCCACCAAGGTTTTCCCTGGCTTTAGGTCAGGATGTGCCTAAGGAGAGGGTGTGAGGGTTCTTTGAGGAGCATCTCTGGGGTGGTTCTGTCCTGGTGCTGGAGGTGGGAGAGTCCCAGGGTACCCGTGGGTGTTCACAAGACCTGGCCCTCCCTTTGCCACTGTGGTGCAGGCACAGCTCCTGCCTGTCACACACACAGGGGACAGCCCCACCAGGGGTCTGTTTCAGCTCAGCCTTCCCCTGACACTGGGTTGCATGTCCCTGCTGGGACAGCCACGCTCAAAGAGTGGGACATATCCTGGTCCCCACATCACCTTCTGCTCTGGGAGGGCAGATCAGGCTGGGAAGTGCCACAATACTCTGTGTGTGCACCCTTGGGGGGACCACAAGAGCAGAAAAAAAAGCACTTTATGGGTACCCAGAGAAGCAAATGCTTCCTGCACCACTGCTTTCCAGTCTGCCAGTGTTCACCAGCTCAGTCAGTGGGGGAAGGGATCTGATTTTTTTGTTCCCCAAGGAATGAAAGCTCCTGACTCAAGAGACCAAGATATGATCCCATCAGCTATTGTTTAGAAACTAGGTCTTCAAATCAGCTCTCTACAGGAACTTTAGGCCATGGTAACAGTGTCCTCAAGTGCAGGTAACCCTGAATTCAAGTGCAGGGATTGAATTTGTTGCTTTCCCCTGTCTGCCTTTTTCAGAAGCTCAGCAGCTTGCTGGGGCTTTGCTGCCACAGAGGGCAATTGTTCTTTCCTGGTCTTGGGGAAACCAAACATCCTAATAAAAAATATCCATTTTAAAGGTCTGGGTTATATTTTGTACAGAGCAGGGCAGAAAATGCCGGCAGTGCTCTTGGGTATGGAATCAATGCAATGTTTATGCAAAAGGAAAAGCCATTAGAAATCACAGAAATGAGAAGCCTGCAGTTTCTGGCTTCCCTCATTTTTCAATACCTCCTTTAATCCAGCCCAACCCAACCCACAAGCCCTTGTATATGCATGGGTATTTATAAATCCCATATTTTACTTGCTTCACACACAAGTAAAATTCAGCCTTTTCTGGGCTTGGGGGATTTATCAACCACACCAAGGGCAAACACCAGCTGAGAATAGGCAGCATGAACACCCTGTGGTGGGGAGCTCTGCAGAGAACAGGGGCCAGCCAGGGTGGTCACCTCAGACGTGTCCCCAGCATCTCCAACACCCTCCAAATGCCCCAGTTTGATCATGCAGTAGTGTCTGTTCTGCTAGAAAGTTCGGATAGTGGAGGTGATTTCCTGTATTCTTCTTTGTTCCTCACATAGCCACTGATGTTAGGGCAAAGAGAAGGGCAGAGCAGTTACACAGTCCTGTAAAGCACTAAAGATGGTTCCTAGACTGATGCAAGTGCTGAGAAGAGGTGGAGGGCTGGGGAGAGCTATTCCAGGCTGTCTAAGAGGCCTCTACTGATGAGTCCCAGTACAAACTGGAATCCCTGGCTCACTGTAGACTGGCCCCATCCCAGTAGCCCAAAGCCCCTGCACCTGAGGAGAGCTGGGAGGATGCTGAGCTTTGGTTTAGGGTTAGGTAGTCCTGTGAGGAGCAGGGAGCTGGGTTTCATCTTTACGTGGCCCTTCCAACCCTAGATCTTCTGTGATTCTGTCATCTCCACTGCTGTGCTTGGGCACATGAGTTGACCTTCTTGATGGATGCTTGACCTGAGGGTCTACAGCCCTGGGAGCTCTGGTCTGCAGCTCTCTGGTTCAACCCCTACACTGCCTGCAGTCACTGCCAGTGAAGGATCCGGAGCTCCCCGAGCATCACAGTTCAAACACATTGAGCTTGGACTCTTTTTTTTTTTCCAGGACCTTCTGTGCTTATGTACCAGGTGCAATCCAACCAAGGGGAAGATGAAAGAAAAACGGAAAGAAAAGAGAAAAAGAAAAGAAAAAAAAAAAAAAAAAGAACAAAAAAAAAAAAAAAAAAAAAAAAAAAAAAAAAGGGGGAAAAAAAGAAAAAAAAAAAGGAAAAAAAAAGAAAAAAAAGGAAAAAAAAAAAAGGGGNGACAGGGGTGAGAGTGAGCGCTGCCGCGGGGGTTGGCAGCATCCCGGGGGCAGGAGGGTTTCCTTGGAGCGGGGCTGGCAGAGAGGGGAGCAGCGAACCTTGGGTGTGAGGAGCAGAAAGCAAAGCCTTGGGGGGGGCGGAAGAGCAGAGCCTTTGACATGGCCTTTTCCTCCAGAGCTGTGGGCTGGAGCCCCCCTCCCTCTCCCCTCCAATATGTTCCTCTGCATCTGTTGCCCTCCTAAGATGTGGGGTTGAGGGGGGGTACGTTTTTTGGTGGGACACGATACCCAGCTCTGGCTCCCCGTGCCTGGGCGGAGGATGCGATCCCTTCCCCGCCGTCGGGCTGGCGCAGTTGGCAGTCTGCTGCTCCACTCACCTTTTGCCTACCTGTCGGGCAGGTTTCTGCTTATACCGCCAGGGATCACTTTTAGCAGGGGCCTGGTACCCCTGGGCGAGACGTACTGAGCAAGAGGAGATCGAGATCCTCCAAAAAGATAAGCTTGAAAGTGTGCCCGAAGTTTGTTACACGCCGTTTCTGCACGACGGGAAAATTAGGTCTGTGCACACTGCTGAATATGTTTGCACAAGCAATCACCCATTTTTGGCTTATAATTCCAACCCTTTCACATGGTGAAATTAGCTTTGGGCACTTTTGTTCCAAGCAATTACATGGGAAAACTTATTTGGAAAATCAGATTATTCTGCACCCATCGTATTTGTGCTGACACGCAGCCATCTGAGATAAGTGGAGCTGAGCAGATACACGATGTGGTAGTACGTGCTCCACTGGGGTTTTCCCCCTCCTTCTGCCAGGGCAACCTTTGGCTGTGGTGCAGGGAGCTGCTGAATCCATCTAGGAGACAGGGCTTCAGAGCATGAATGGGTGTCCAGCATGGGAAAGGGACTGTCCTGCTTCCAAAGAAGCCACCATGCATGTGCAGTGGGACTGGGGGGGATGACAGGTCCAAGAATCTGTTCCACCCCCAGCTCTGAGACGGGGCACACCATTTACCTCTTCTGCTTAAACCCATTAGATTTTTGCTTATGTCAGGCTCAGTTTATTTCTGAAGTTACTATGAAGTCCTCCCCATGGGGCCCTCTGTAACATCTCTTGATAGTAAAGACTAGGAGCAATTTAATCACAGGCTGTGAGTGTGCAGGTTCTCAGTAAGAAGTAGAAATGGCATTTCACAAGCAGATTCTTGTGGTCTTTGCAGAGGTTCATTAGATTGGCATGCGATACCCACAAAAAGGGTGTGGGGGGAAATCTTCTGTTGGATCTCAGCCTTAGTGTTTGCCACCAAATAGACAAATTTAGCCTCATCCGAAGTACAGATTCCTATCTGGAAGGCATGCAAGAGATGTTGGTGTTTGTAGTGAAACAACACTTTGCATCAAAGCAGAAAGGTATTGCTGCATTCAGCCAGAAAAGGCTGTTGTTGATTTTTGTGGAAATTGTAATTTTCTTCTTTCTTAAAGAATTAAATAAATTTTTACTTGATTCATACAAGATGGGCTCAGGAGCTGCCCTTATTGGTGAGTGTAGCAAAGAGAAAAGACAAAGCCAACAAGGCAGCCCGTTGTAGGCAATCTGTGGTCACAGAAGATGTTTGTGCTCCCGTAGCTCATAACATAGCTTTCCCCTTGAGGTTGGCATTAGGGGTTAAAGGTTTTCAAGAGAAGCCTTTGTTTAAACATCTTTAAAGTTTCCAATAGGGGCCCCTTTGTTCGCTTTGGAGCAGTGTGCCTGCCTTGTTAAAAACTTGGTCCTCATAAAATGCCATTTACAAACGCCTGATGAATAGGGCTGGAACGTGGAGGGGGAGATAAGTAGTCCTTGTATCCACACACACATGTGGATTACAGACAAGCCCCACTGTGAGGGAATAAATGGGACCTAGAGGAAATACAGGAAAAAAAAAAAGATGGAGTGGTATTTATAAAGAAACTTATAAAAATCCAGAAGCAGCCAGTCCCCCTTGTGCCAGATGTCACACGTCTCCTCCAGCCATGCCAGGAGGCCGAGTGGCTCCCACCAGTTGTCATTACTTCTCAGTAGTCATGTTTTCTCCACTTTGGGCCCAAACAGTAGTAAATAGATGACTTGGGCTCTGCTGGCTGGACAGGGTCTGATGTTGCTGCCACAAGGGCTCCATTGAGCATCAGGATGTGGAGACCTGGACTTTGTGCTGGCTCTGACCTACTGTCAAGGCTCACCCCTCAGTAGGTGCAGAGCACAGGTGTACCTTTGGGTATTGAGCATCATTTTTAACACTTAGAAATCTTTGGTCCCTTCTCCCATCCTGGTGGAAAGGGTTTAAATACAGCTCTGTTAAAGCAGGGGAGGGTGCAGGTGAGCCCAGAGGCTGCTGCACAGCTATGGCAGTGTGTCCACATGGGATATCTCCAGGATGCTGTGCCTAATACTGTGGCTGAAGCTTTTCTGGTTTTTAGGCAGCTTGTCCTTCCTGGTGTTTTTCACTGGAGGCCAGTTCCTTTTATCCTTCTCTCCCAGCACGTTTCTGCTTTTTGCCTATGTCTCTTTCTGCAGATTTCTGATTTCTCACCTTGGATTCCCATGAATCCATCGCTAGCCCAGTCCTTCAGGTACACATCCATGGGGATCAGCCATGGTCCTTTGCAGAGGGGTGGCAGTAATTTGGTATCTCTCCAAACTTCACTATTCCTGCCTCTGGGGTGTGTGGTGCTGCTTTACTGGTCAAGTGCCAGCGTGTAAGTTCAGAGTCTTTGTCTTGTGGTCTGTGGACCCGTAGGAGTCCATGGTCTACGGCAGGAGTCAGCAGGAGCAGATCTGTTGGCAGCAGAGGTAACTCCCTCCGTGAGAGCCTGTGCCTTGGCAGGAAAATTAGCAGGGTGTACAAGCTGAAAAAGATGGAAAACCCCTGCCCATGGGTACTCACAGCTCCTGCTCTTTCAGCTGGACTTGGATGGCTTCCCCAAAGTGTCACGTTAGACATCCCCCTCCTTCTTCTTCTCTTTCCACAGCATCATGCTTTGGCTTTAATGGTACCAGCCAGGACGAGTGACATAAACCACTTCAGTCTGCACTAAAATACCAGGCAGCAATCTCACTACTGCTCCTCTATTTTGCTCTCCCTATAATCTGCTGAACCTGTTGTGTCAACTTATTGAGGGAGATGATGGTCTGAGTTCCCTAGAGCATTCCCTTGTCTGCCTGAAATGCCCTTGTTTCACCTCAGCTGGGTCTGTGCCCTCATCCCAGGATTCAGCTGGGGGAGCCAGCCTAGATTCTGGCTCTGCCACAGCTTTGAGCAAGTGGCTTTGCAGCTCTCTTGGTCTCTGCTATCTCACGCCATGATGTAGGACTGTCCTTGGAGGGCCTCGTGAGTCCTGAAGGACTCAGTGAAGCGAGCTCAGGCTGTTTCCTCATCTCTTCTGGAACCAAAGGCCTTGTAGCACCTTTGCTGAGGACACAGTCAATGCAACAGAATTAGAAGATTTTGACTGGTTGTTTATGTGTTGACCAGAAAGTGCTAATCCAACACAGGGATGAGGCAGAGGTCAAGTGATCCTCAGCTGTGGCTTCCAGTTCTGCTTTGAGCCTCTGGGGAGAACTCGTGGGAGGTTTCCCTGCAGCATCTGAGTGCTGGTCAGGCCAGGGTGAGGCACAGATGTTGGGGTACAAGGGTCCCAACCTAGCAGAAGTGAGGCCACAGCTCACTGCTGTGCTGGTGGGAATTCTTCTCTGGTGCATCTCCTGTGGGGTCTGGGGACAGCAGTTCTCCTCCTGTGCTGCTCTCAGAAGGGCATGGCAGCAGTCAGGTGAGGTGGGAATAGTTTTCTGTGCTAGCTTTGAGGTTCTCCCTGTGGAAAGTATCCAGGCAAAGAATTCAACCCACTTGCTTTTCTGTCTTGAGGAGGGCCGAAAAGTCTCCGTGTGCTTTCCTGCAGCTGCCAAGCACTCCTGGCTTTCTGCTATTTCAATTAAAGTCATAGCAGGATGGGCAGGATGAAGGGGAGAGGTGCGAGAATATTCTCCTGGTGTGTTTCCTTATGCCAACACATTAGGTCACGTCTCTAGAGTGAGAAATATGATATAAAGAGTCAGAGAAGGAGGTCAGGGAATGGAGCTATGATTGTGGGGATGAAATAGCAGAAGTTCTCTGTGGTCATCTGTGCCATGTCAGATTGCTGCTGGAGGTCAGCTGGGGATATTGATCCCAGCAGATTCAGGAGACAGACATCCTGCTAGGAACTATCAGTCTCATTGCTCAGAGATAGAAGCTGTGCTGCATCAGTAGCTCAGCTCACAAACTCTGTACCAGCTCAGGAGCTGCTCTGGGATGCTTCTCTTTCCTTTGTGGTTAAACATGCATATTTCTGGGGAAAAAATGCACTGTAACACCTTCCTCTCAGCACAAGAACTTGGGCAATGGATTGCTGTCTCAGCTTCTGGATGGCCCAAACCTCCTTCCTCCAAAGAAAATCTTTTGGTTCAGTCCAGTTCAGCTGTCCTGCAGGAGCTTGTTTGCAAAAGAGCATTTGATTTTTGAGCAGAGTCAGTAAGGTGGGTCTCTTCCTAGTTGCAGAGCATTGAGAGGTCTTTTAGGAATAGATTGGCAGCAGAGAAACACCCCATGTGCTGTCACAGAGAGCATCTAATGGGGGATACTCTGTCCATTGCTACACCCAGAATTTCCCTTGCAAGGGGACTCTTCTATGTCATCTCATAGCATAAGTTTGTGTGATGTTAAGTCCATGAGCTGTGAGACAAAGACATCTGTCACTCAGCCTGCAGATGGACCTGGACAGGAAACCCATATTCCCTGCAAAGATGCTAATCCTACTGAGTGTAGGAGTGGGCCCCATACAATGGGAAATTAGCCTTTTGTGGAGCATGGGGAGGAGAAGACAAGTCCCTTCTGCATCCAGCAAGGTTTTCCTGGTACATCCCTCCTGTCAGTTTGCTCCTGCAAGGTTTGGAGCCACGATGTGTTGTTGGAGAAGCACAGCCTTTTTTTTCAACCAACGTGTCCTTCCAGGTGGCACCTGGCCCAGTAAAGCTTCCGTAGTGTTGTAACCAGAGAGTAAGTACTGTGATGTCCTGGAAAGAGCCTGCTCTTGTTCAACCACACGTGTTTGGGAAGAACCAAGGACACACCAGTCCTTAAAAAGGGGGTGGGAGGGAACATTTTTAACTGGAAATTCACGCCATTTTCCTGGTCTCCACGTTCTTGTGCTCCCTGTTGCTTCCTTGCTCTGAAAACCATATTGCTGTCCTCTCCCATGGGGTTTGCAGCTCATCACCAACCCCTGTGGAGGATGAGCATTGAGATGCTGGAGCTGTGATTGGGTACAAGGTCAGTGCTGCCTGTGAAATGGTCCTGAAGGTGCAGAGGCACTGATGAGGTTGAGGCTGGGTCTCATCCTGAGGGCTGGGAGTGCCCAGCAGTGGTGGCTTGTGCTGGGGGAAACCAACCTGTGGGGCCACCCTCCAGGAGAGGGATCCAGCTCCATAGCTGTCCTGGGCCTCATCCATTCACACAGCTTGAAGGTCTTGCAAATATGTGGAGGATGTGCTAACGGTCCATCTGGGCTCTCACAGCAAAATTTGACATCAAGAGGTGCCTCCAGGTTGGTGTCAGTTATCTCTGCTTCTCCCCACAGCTTCTGTACCTCTTCACACAACTCTGGTTTTTTCCTTGTCCCCCATGCTGGAGTAAGACACACTCCTGTCATGCTCTCCTGGTCTCATGTGCACTTTTTGGCCAGTCTTCCTCTTGGGAATGGACCCAAAGGATGACTTGTGGTCCTGCCAGGGACAGATGCAAGTTTTCCCCCTATCCTCGAGCCTGAGAACAACTCTTGATATCTTTCTACTGTTGTCCTGGCAGGACTTTGGCATCCTAAGCACAAAGAGTATGTGTCCAGCCTCCTGAGCATGTTTTGGGGATTTCTCAGTCACTCCCATCAAATAACAGAGTTGATTCCAGTCAGCCAAAACAGTCTGGTGGGGTCTCCACAGAGAAAAGCCCTGCGGAACAAACCAGGCTGCACGGAGGGGCAGGAGAACCAGCTGAGGCTCATCAGGTCTAGGGCTGCTCTACCCTTGGCCAAGGTTTTCAGCACAGAAATCAGCTGGTAGCACGTGTGACATTCACAGGGTGCAGCCCTGCTACACGTGCCCAGGCACACGGCAGGGGACAGCCCTGGGCTTTGCTCCTGTTGGGTACCAGGGTGCTGAGCAGGGGCTCCTGGCAGTGCCCTGCTGTGTGCAGTGCATGGTCAGCCCTTCTCCTGCCTTCTCCCAGGGTCTGCCAAGCCCAGGCCAGTGGCTGGAACTGTGTGTGTTTTGTCATAAATAGAAACTGCAGCCTAAGGCCACAGTTCAGATGTGTGACATTTTCTGTGTGGTTGTATGTGAGACCAGACCATGGCCCACAACCTGCTTTCCTCCTCCTCCTCCTCCTCCTCACCCTGTGGGCAGAGCTCCTCCTGGGCTGGGAATGCACTGCCACCTCCTGAGCCTTTCACCCCTCCTTTCTCCATCTCCACTGCAATTCCATATCCAAAGCCCCTGTAAGAGTGAGGAGGGTGTGGAGCTGGCTGTGTCCCTCACCCTGCTCCCTCCCATGCCCAGGATGCACCCAGGTCCTGTATGGAGGAACCAGACTGGGAATACTCGGAGCATTTCTGTTAACCTGTAGCCAGGAGAGAGCTGCCAAGGAGGCTGTGCTGAAACCCAAAGCAGATGTTTTTCCTGAGGCTCAGCACTTGGCAAGGAGAGCAGAGGGACAAGCAGCAGAGCTGGGAGGGAGGCAGGTACTCTGCGGGACAGCACTGCCAGTGGGGGTGCTCAGGGAAAGCATGAGGCTTACCTGTTTGTCCCTGGGGATTCATCTCCACGTCCTCCTTGTCTGAGATCATGAGGGAAGCCAAGAGGAGGCTGTGCTCATCGCTGTCCCTTCTGTCCTTAAGAGTGGCTCTTCCCTTGGTCACCCTCTTTGTGCCACGTGCTGAGCATCACCTCCAGCAGGGACAGACAAGCAGTGGCTGCTTTTCCCCTTGTGTTGCTCAGACAGGTCAGGAGATGGTCCAAGTGTCCCTCCCTGCTTGGCTGCTGTGGGCTTTGGCTGAGCCAGCCCGGCCAGCAGCACTCACTCTGCCTGCACGTTTTTCCCTTTATAGCTCAGCCTTATCTCAAGGTCTCCAGCCCTGCAGCCAGTGCTGTGTTTGCCTTGCAGCACCTGCCTGCCAGCCGGTGGCTTCCCACCCATCTCCCTCCCACTCCTGGGATTCAGGGGGGCCTGGGAGCCCTCAGGGTTGGGGACACCCAAGTCAGCCCCAGTGCTGCCAGCCCCGGGGGAATGGGGGCAGCGAGTAGCAGGGGAATTGCTCAGTGCAGGATGGTGGCAGAGAGACTCAGGAGCATCCGTCCCATCAACTTTTGCTTCCCTGTCAGCCTCACTGCTGGGGCAGGGTTGGGGGTTATACTGAACTGGGGAGCAGGGCACAGTCCCAGCCTGGTCCCAGCTGCCAGCACTGGTGCTGGCTGCATGGCTGAGCCTCCCAGCCCTGCCCTGTCCAGGCACCATCAGCTCCTCCAGCCACAGAAAGTGCCAAGACTTCATCCCAAACTGAGATGCTGTTAAAAATAGATCAGTCGTGAACTACTTTTCTTCTCCTTGGTTCCTGGCCCGAGAACTCATTCCTCTCTCTGGGCTGGCTTTGAAGAGATCTGGATGCTGTGGGATGCAGGCTGTGTGCCAGCCTGCCATTGGAGGGAGGCTTGGAGAGAGCTGCAGAAATATTAGAGGTGCCATAACTGTCCCAGAATATTTACTGGTTAGTGAGTGCTTTCTCCCAGAAAAAAAAAAAAAAAAAAAAAAAAAAAAAAAAAAAAAAAAGCATTACTGGAGAAAGAATCTGCTAACTAAATGGTGAAACCAAGCAGGAACAGGAGGGGCTGTTTGCTCCTCCACTTGCATGTGGTGATCTTGTGACTGGGCACAGGTGCCCGAGCCACCAGTGGGCCACAAAGTGTCCTTGCCTCTGCTCCAGCAGAAACCATCCCACCAGCAACAATCCCCCTCCTCTGCCTGGCTCTGCAGGAGCTCTGGACACCCACCTGTGGAGCTCCCATGTCCCCAGCTGCCCAGGTGCTCATGCTGCCTGGGGAAAGGCAGTCTGTTTCACTTGGAGACTGATGGTCTGGATCTCAGCTTACCTCTTCTAGCCCTTTTGGGTCCTAATTCATCAGTGTATTTTTTTTGGGAGTGAACACTTGAGTCTGGAGAGAATTTTAAGATGTAGCTGTGAAAGCTGTTATCAGCCTCACTGCTATCAAATACGTGAGGGTCAGGGCTGTATGTAACCACTGAGCAATGAGATGGCAACCCCAGTGATGAATTACAACTGAGACCTCCTGGGGCTAAATAAATATCAGCTGATAACTACCAATAAAATGAATTTCTGTGTACTTTTTTGAAAAGCACCCCTCTGGTATCTGTGCCCGGTCACAGCACTGCACGTCTCCCAGGGGAAGCCACATTAACTGTGGCATTTCCCCTCCTGCCCCAAGCACCTTGGGTTCCCAGTGAGAACAGGAATTAAAAAAAAAACCAACAAATAAATCCTTGGCCTTGCAGGAGCCAGACAAGGGGAAGGCAATACAAGGAAACACAGAGGTGGGCAGGGAGGGAGACAAGTGAGAAGCTGAGGTTTTGGGTCTAAAGCTTTCCCCCAAATATCTCACCTCAACCCTGTGAAAAAAAACAACTCTTGGGGTGTAGCTCATGCCTTGGAAAAGCCATCAGGACAACAGGCTGGCAGAGCTTCACCCAGCACCCTGCCCTTCCACCCTGTGCCTGCCCAGACTTCTGCCCTTCCCAGGTAGTTTGGAGAAAGGCAGAGAATACATTTATGGGCCTGCATGGAAAAATTATCTTTGCCAGTGACTTTGAGGAGGTCCTGTCTGTGCTGGTGTTTCATCTGTCGGGCTTCTCTTCCCAGCACGTTGCCATGTGGAGGGAGTGTGAGGGGGCTGATGATCCCACCCCTGCTGTCCCACTCCCTGGCTGGCTGCAGGGAGCAGCTGCACTGCCAGTGAAACAGCATTTGGCTGCAGATCCCACCTGCCTGGTGTGCAAGTGAAAATAAAGCTTCTTCCATGGCCAGCTCCACACAGAGCTAAAAATCAGACCCTTTGGCAGGTATTTGCTACTGTCATGAAATTTAGCTGTGCTGAGCCTGCCGGTCCTCGAGTGGGAAAAGTCCCATGTGGGTTCAGAGATGTTTGGGGATGGATCTGTCACAGCTGCAGCTGCTCAGGGGTTTTGTCACTACCTGGGGACACCCACCATGGGTGAGCATGGCCCTGTGGCTCAGCACCCTCCTCAGCACTGATTGCAATGCTGTCTTCTCCCTACAGCGAGTGCCCCCAGCCCTGAAGCTGTGTGGTCCCACAGAGCCACGATGAAGCTCCTGCCCATTGTCCCTCTCCTCCTGCTTCTCCTGACCACAATGGAAGCCAAACCAAAACCTTCAGGTGAGCCCTACCTGGTGGGAACTGCCTGCAGGAGAGGGGAGGGAGTCTGTCGGGGTGGTGAAACCTTTGGAGGGTGGCTTGCTGCTTGAGGTGGAGGGACCTGATGCTTCTTCTTCAGTGGCATCCCCAGGAGGATGGAGGTTCCCCCCAAGGTGTGAGACCTGAAATTCCCAGGATTGCCCAGGGGAGCAGGAACCTGAGCCTGTCCCCAGTGACATGGATTTGGTGCCATTTGCTCCAGGAACATCCTCAGCCTTGGCACAGCCCAATTCAGGGCTTGTCACCCCCCCTGCCCTCAGGCTTCACCCCCAGCAGGTGTGAGGGGAACCCCCTCCCCACAGGGGTGTCCTCATGGAGGGGAAAAAGCAAACCCAGAGGCATTAGCCTCTCTCCTCCCTGGGCAGAGGGAGATAAATCCATTCCAGTTTAAAAACAGTGAAGACACTGAATGGAGGACAGAGCCAGATATGTTTCTGAGACCTTCAGAGCAGTCGAGATGACAGCCTGGGTCTGGGCATCATCCTATGAGGAGTCAAAGTGTTTGCTTCCCATTAGGGCCAAATTCTCCCAGCCTTGGGGACATGCAAGCCAAGCAAAATATGTTCATTGGCATTTCACTTGCTAAACACTCTCCTGGTGTGCAATGGAAGCAGCACCCATATGTCCAACAGAGGCTCCTTGGCTCAGTTCCTGCCATATGTGTGCCCTTAGCTGCGCTCATCTTCCTCTCTTAAACAAAAGAAAACAAGACAACCCAAAAGCCACACAAAACTAAGCAAAACAAAGCAACAAAACAAAGCCTGGCTTTAGGTAAAAACTGGCAAAATGCAGTGCAAACCAGAGGAAGCTGGAGCTGCAGGGGGAGCAGAATAATTGCCCAAAGCAGAATTGCTGCAGAAGCCCCTGCAGTGCAGAGGTCTTGAGCAGGAACTGCAGCTTGTAGAGGGCAGCACGGGGATGTTCTACACTTTAATGCTCCAGTTTACTGTAGAGGTGAAGACACCACAGCCTAAACCTGGACCTAAACCTTGCCAGGGCACGTGCCAACAGACAGAAACCTTTCCACAGTCCCCAGGGCCATCGGCTGTGGCAACGCAGGGAGCAGGAGCTGGTGTCATCCCCAGTGGGATGTCCTGGCTCCCGGCCCTCATCCCCACTGCCAGGTGTGGGGCTGAGCCATCTTTTTGTTCCCTTCCAGCCCTGAAGTGCAGGACGGGGCCCCTGGACATTGTCTTTGTGATCGACAGCTCCCGCAGCGTGCGTCCCTTTGAGTTCGAGACCATGCGGCGGTTCATGGTGGACATCATCAGCAACCTGGACCTGGGCCCCAACGCCACGCGGGTGGGGGTGATCCAGTACTCCAGCCAGGTGCAGAACATCTTCTCCCTCAAGACTTTCTTCACACGGGTGGACATGGAGAAGGCCATCAACAGCATCATCCCTCTGGCCCAGGGCACCATGACGGGGCTGGCCATCCAGTACGTCATGAACGTGGCCTTCACCACTCAAGAAGGTGCCCGCCCTCTGCACAAGAAGATCCCCCGCATCGCCATCATCGTGACGGATGGACGGCCCCAGGACCATGTCACTGAGGTGGCCGCCCAGGCCCGGAATGCTGGCATTGAGATCTATGCTGTGGGCATCCAACGGGCAGACATGAACTCGCTGCGGGCCATGGCTTCGCCACCGCTGGAGGAGCACGTCTTCCTGGTGGAGTCCTTTGAGCTCATCCAGCAGTTTGGGAAGCAGTTCCAGGACAAGCTCTGCGGTGGGTGAGAGCTGTGGTTCTGGGTGGCTGGTGGCCCTGGTGCCTGTTCCTCTCCCAGGCTAGAAGATGACCTTCAGAGGGGAGTTTGGGGTGGCTGCCAAGAAGCAGCTTGGACAGAGGAGCAACCACCTCTGCTAGGATGCTTTTCCTCTGCTGGGGTGAGATCAGGAAAACTTTGGAAGCATTTCAAGCAGGTGCTTTCCTTCACTCATGCCCTGCAGCATTTCTCCATGCCAGGGCATTGTAGCAGCAGTAGTGAGAGAATCACAAAGGAGGAAATGTGAAGCCAGTTTCTCTGGCTGTGATGGGGACGGGTGACACATCTGGAAGGGTTTCCTCCTCTGTAGACATGAGCGTGGCATTTGCTGCACCCACATTTGTCTTTAGTTAACCCTGGTGCTGCTCTGGAGCATGTGGGAGCTGGGAGGCTGGTTTGCAATGTCTGTGCTGGCACAGGTTAGGAGCTTGCAGGCTGGGACCTGTCTATTCCCTCCCATGATGACAGGCTTTGCTGGAGACCTGGCACTGCAGTGGGCTGGCAAGACCTTGCTCATGTGCTTCAGCATCTGTGGAAGGGAAGAAAGAAGGCAGCTGCCTTCAGTCTCTTCTAGGCAGCTTGGGGCACGTCCCTGCAGGGCTTCACCAGTGCTGTGGTGTGGCCCTGCTTGCCAGGCTGGAGGTCCAGGGCTGACCATCTATTGCCCCCAGGACCCTGGTGTGGTTCTGATGCTGTTGCATCCAGCACCCATCCCATCACTGCCTGCCCTGGTCCCTGCTTCTCCTCCAACTCTGCAGGCTCCTGGCAGGGCAGACACAGACCTGGCTCCTTCAGCATGGGGCTCCAGCTTTTGCTTACTCAGTTCAAGCTATTAACAGCTTAATATCAATTAATATCGAGTGTTGATTTAGTGCTCAGGTAGATCTGAAAGCAGAGGGCTTCAGAATTTTGCCCCATGCTGTGTCTGCACTGGGGATCAGTGGGTGAGTGCTGGGGCTGGAAGGGCCAGGGCTGTGCAGGTCATCCTGGGGCTTCAGCCATGGGGACAGGGCACATTCCAGAGCTAGGGTCCCCGTGCATCTAGCGTGCCCGTGGGAAGCACTGATGCCCTTTTTGTCTCACAGGGGTGGACATGTGCCTGGAGCAGGAGCACGGCTGCCAGCACAGCTGCATCACCACCCCTGGCTCCTTCTACTGTGAATGCAACCCAGGCTACAGGCTCAACGTGGACGGAAAGACCTGTTCCTGTAAAAACCCTTTTTTTTGTAATCCTAACACTCATAGGGGGCTTGTAGTTACAGGTCTCATGGAGCAGCAGCACAGCAGAGGACCCAGTGACACCAGCACGCTCTGCTCACTGGGTCTGCTGGCTCCTGGGTCTGTGGTGGCTGCAGGCATCCAGCAGTGCTAAATCCTGGTCACCTCTCTGGGGTGGGACACTTGGAGCTCGTGTGGGCTCAGTCACTCAGTGGATCTGCAGGCAGTGGGTACCAGGGGATGCAGGTCCCAGCCCCAGTTCACTGTGGTTTGGCTCTGGATGTTTCTCTGTACTGGTTGGCCACCAGCCCAGGACTTTTCCTTCTTGGTGCTGGGAGATGCTTTGAAGCCCTGGAGCAGCCCCTGCTCGGCAGCCCAGGGGAGGCTGGGCCAGGAGGGTGATTGATGGGTGTCCTGTCCCCCCACAGCCATCGATGCCTGTGCAGAGGGGAGACACAGCTGCCAGCACCACTGTGTCAGCACCCATGGGTCCTACCTGTGCCGCTGCCGTGCTGGCTACCACCTCAACCAGGACAAGAGGACCTGCACCCGTAAGTGTCCCTCTCCTTCCCTGGCCCTTCTTCCTTTGCTTCTAATAGAGTCATAGAATTTTCAGTGTTGAAAGGTGCCTTTAAGATCATCCAGTTCCAACCCCTCTGCCATGGACAGGGACACCTCCCACCAGATCAGGTTGCTCAGAGCCCTGTCCAGCCTGGCCTTAAAAACCTCCAGGGATGGATGGGCCTTCCACCACCTCCCTCTATCTCTTCCAGTACTTCACCACCCTCATCCTTGTGGTCCTTCTCTGTACACACTCCAGCACATCCATGTCTTTCTTGTACTAGGGGTTCCACAACTGGATGCAGTACTCCAGGTGGGGTCTCATGAGAGCGGAGTAGAGGGGGAGAGTCACTTCCCTCAACCTGCTGGCCACGGATTCCCCTGCTGCAGCCAAGGATCCCGTTGGCTTTATGGGCTGAAAGCGTACACTGACAGCTCGTGTTGAACTTCTCATTCACCAGCACCCCCAAGTCCTTTTCCTCAGGGTGAAAAGGACAGTTTCTCACTCTCCCTCTCCACCTCTTCTCTTTCCCTTCCTGCCCACCCCTCTCTCACCAGTGACCGATTACTGCAGCTTTGGCAACCACAGCTGCCAGCACGAGTGTGTGAGCATCCCCCACGGCCACTACTGCCGCTGCCACCCCGGCTTCAGGCTGCAGCCCGATGGCAGGTCCTGCAGGGGTATGTCCTGTACACGTCCCTTTCTGTCCTTCCCGGTCCCCAGGGGAGGGAACAGCTCTTCCTGGACCCCCCTGCCCGGATAGGGATAACTCTGAGCCCTTTTCTTCCCTTCCAGCCACCGACCTCTGCAACGGGGTGGATCACGGCTGCGAGTTCAAGTGTGTGAGCACGGAGGGGTCCTACCACTGCGTGTGCCCTGAGGGCCAGCACCTCCAGGCTGATGGCAAGACCTGCAGCAGTGAGTACAGGACATGGCTGTCCCCTTGACTGGGCTCTGTGCTGAAACTAAGCTGGGGGTCTCACTGGGATTTTGAGCTGGGTTGGGTGAGGATGGAGAGCTGGTCGGCCTTAGGGGAGCCCCCTGGCTGCCTGAGGGGGTAGATGTGGGCTCACGTCCTCACAGTCATGGCCCAGAAGATGCAACAGGAGCTTTGAGGAGAGGTTGAGGAAAAGAGAGACATTAAGGTGGCAGTGGAGGTTTTGGGCTGAGACCCCCAGGCAAGCTTTGCCCCGCTTCCCAGCATCACCCTGGCTGCAGGTCCAGAGGATCCACGTGGTGCCCCAGCCCTCCTCATCTTCGCCTTGGCCATGCCCATGGCCTGGCTGCTCCTTTCTCACCTTCCCCCTCTGCTTACAGGGTGTGGGGCCGGGCATGTTGACCTGGTGATGGTGATCGATGGCTCCAAGAGTGTCCGTCCCCAAAACTTTGAGCTGGTGAAGCAGTTTGTGAACCGCATCGTGGACCTGCTGGAGGTGTCCCCCCACGGCACACGGGTGGGGCTGGTGCAGTACTCCAGCCGCGTCCGCACCGAGTTTCCCCTCAACAAATACCACAGCGCGGATGAGATCAAGAAGGCAGTGATGGAGGTGGAGTACATGGAGAAAGGCACCATGACAGGCCTTGCCCTCAAGCACATGGTGGAGCACAGTTTCTCTGAGCTGGAAGGTGCCAGGCCTCTCTCCCACAACGTGCCCAGGATCGGGCTCGTCTTCACAGATGGACGCTCCCAGGATGACATCTCTGAATGGGCCAGGAGAGCAAAGGAGTCAGGTGGGAGGGGCTGGGGAACCCCCAGATTGCAAATCCTGGGAGGGTTCCTCGGGGTGGCTGTCTCTGGGGGAGGCTGCAGCATCATCTGGGTCCCCAGTGCCTCTGCACTGTGGCCATGGTGCTGTGCTCCTGCTCTCCTTCCCAAAGCCCTGCTGTGTATTTGGGAAGCTCGGGGGAAATCCTGCCTCCTCAGCTTTGCTCCTCTCGGGCTCAGGGCTGTTTGGGGCCAGGTGGCTGTCACAGTGCTCAGGGTCTGTCCTTGCCCTGCAGGGATCATCATGTTCGCCGTGGGTGTGGGCAAAGCTGTGGAAGAGGAGCTGAGAGCCATTGCCTCTGAGCCAGTGGAGCAGCACTTCTCCTACTCAGCAGACTTCACCACCATGACCCACCTTGTGGAGAACTTCAAGCTGAACGTCTGCCCAGGTGGGTGCCCCCAGCTCTGCTTGTGCCAGGGGCTCAGCCCGGAGCTGGAGAGAGACCTTCTCACCCCACAGGGATGTGTTGTGTGTCTGTCACCCTGTGTCCCTCTGTCTCACGCCCCAAGACCAAGCTGGGCTGATGTGAGCCGAGGGTGACTCTGGATCTCATTAGGCTGCTGTGGGTTGAGAGGTAGGAATTTTGGCAGAGGAGGAGGTGGAGCTGCAGGGGGGTTAATGGAAAAGGGATGGTGTGTGAACAGCTACTGTGGTGCACAGGCAGAGTCTGGGGTCTCACCCTGCCCTGGAGGATGCTGCCCAAGCTCCAAGGGAAGCCCATCTCCTCCTCTAGACTTGCACTTCTGCTGGTGCCATGTGAAGGAGGACTGCACTGGGTTCCTGGGGGGTTCTTCCTGCTCTGGGGCTAGCTAGGGTTCCCCAGTGCCCTTGGGACCCCCAGAGACTCCCTTGGGGCTGCAGATGTGGGGTCACCTCCCCTCCATCATGTGTCACTTGGGCGTATAGGCAACTCAAAGCTCAGTAGTGGTTTTTCACAGCATACTGTGACCCTGGGCACAGCAGCTCTGTGGGGATGCCTGGTGGGATGCCTGGCAGCGAGCTCGCTGGGCTTGCAGGGAGCAAGCATAGCAAAAAGGAGCAAGGCTGGAAAAAGAGGGGAAAATGGGAAAGCCCTAAGGCTTGGGTCCAGCCCTGGCAGGTGTCTGCAGGAACAAGGGACTCACATTGTGTGGGAGCAGGGGGGAGCAGGGCACCCTGGGGCCGTGGCTCTGACTGCACCCAAACCTGTGGTCACAGAGGAGGGCAAAGGGAAGACAGAGATCCGCAGCCCCTGTGAGTGCGAGGCGCTGGTGCAGTTCCAGACGAACACCGTGGCCATCCTGCAGAGCCTGACTGAGAAAAATATCCTTTGGGGTGATGCCTGGACTGGCCGGGTACAGAGCTGCCCTGGGACAGACCACACACAGGGACAGAGGGATGAGGAAATGGGACTGGGGGAGATTTTGGGTTCCTGCCCTTCCAGCTCATGCTTTTCCTTGACGTGTTCACTTGCTCAGATGACAGCCCGACTTGAAGACTTGGAACAGCAGATTGCCAACCAGAAGTGATCCTTGCAAAGGGCTGCAGCACTCAGATGGGGCACAGGGATGGACAGTAGCTATGTGGCATTGTTATTGCTAGGTTATTCTAAAGCATCAGTGTTTGTTCTTGTATCACAAAATCTCCAGTGGGTCATGGAGTGTATTTTAAAACCCCAGAATCCTAAGAAAAAACCAAACCAAACCAAAAAAAGAACTTGAGCAAAGCCCCCCTGCTGTGAAGCTAAGGGGTTCAGCCATCACTGTTGCCTNGCCCAGGCCCGGAATGCTGGCATTGAGATCTATGCTGTGGGCATCCAACGGGCAGACATGAACTCGCTGCGGGCCATGGCTTCGCCACCGCTGGAGGAGCACGTCTTCCTGGTGGAGTCCTTTGAGCTCATCCAGCAGTTTGGGAAGCAGTTCCAGGACAAGCTCTGCGGTGGGTGAGAGCTGTGGTTCTGGGTGGCTGGTGGCCCTGGTGCCTGTTCCTCTCCCAGGCTAGAAGATGACCTTCAGAGGGGAGTTTGGGGTGGCTGCCAAGAAGCAGCTTGGACAGAGGAGCAACCACCTCTGCTAGGATGCTTTTCCTCTGCTGGGGTGAGATCAGGAAAACTTTGGAAGCATTTCAAGCAGGTGCTTTCCTTCACTCATGCCCTGCAGCATTTCTCCATGCCAGGGCATTGTAGCAGCAGTAGTGAGAGAATCACAAAGGAGGAAATGTGAAGCCAGTTTCTCTGGCTGTGATGGGGACGGGTGACACATCTGGAAGGGTTTCCTCCTCTGTAGACATGAGTGTGGCATTTGCTGCACCCACATTTGTCTTTAGTTAACCCTGGTGCTGCTCTGGAGCATGTGGGAGCTGGGAGGCTGGTTTGCAATGTCTGTGCTGGCACAGGTTAGGAGCTTGCAGGCTGGGACCTGTCTATTCCCTCCCATGATGACAGGCTTTGCTGGAGACCTGGCACTGCAGTGGGCTGGCAAGACCTTGCTCATGTGCTTCAGCATCTGTGGAAGGGAAGAAAGAAGGCAGCTGCCTTCAGTCTCTTCTAGGCAGCTTGGGGCATGTCCCTGCAGGGCTTCACCAGTGCTGTGGTGTGGCCCTGCTTGCCAGGCTGGAGGTCCAGGGCTGACCATCTATTGCCCCCAGGACCCTGGTGTGGTCCTGATGCTGTTGCATCCAGCACCCATCCCATCACTGCCTGCCCTGGTCCCTGCTTCTCCTCCAACTCTGCAGGCTCCTGGCAGGGCAGACACAGACCTGGCTCCTTCAGCATGGGGCTCCAGCTTTTGCTTACTCAGTTCAAGCTATTAACAGCTTAATATCAATTAATATCGAGTGTTGATTTAGTGCTCAGGTAGATCTGAAAGCAGAGGGCTTCAGAATTCTGCCCCATGCTGTGTCTGCACTGGGGATCAGTGGGTGAGTGCTGGGGCTGGAAGGGCCAGAGCTGTGAAGTCATCCTGGGGCTTCAGCCATGGGGACAGGGCACATTCCAGAGCTAGGGTCCCCGTGCATCCAGTGTGCCCGTGGGAAGCACTGATGCCCTTTTTGTCTCACAGGGGTGGACATGTGCCTGGAGCAGGAGCACGGCTGCCAGCACAGCTGCATCACCACCCCTGGCTCCTTCTACTGTGAATGCAACCCAGGCTACAGGCTCAACGTGGACGGAAAGACCTGTTCCTGTAAAAACCCTTTTTTTTGTAATCCTAACACTCATAGGGGGCTTGTAGTTACAGTTGTCATGGAGCAGCAGCACAGCAGAGGACCCAGTGACACCAGCACGCTCTGCTCACTGGGTCTGCTGGCTCCTGGGTCTGTGGTGGCTGCAGGCATCCAGCAGTGCTAAATCCTGGTCACCTCTCTGGGGTGGGACACTTGGAGCTCGTGTGGGCTCAGTCACTCAGTGGATCTGCAGGCAGTGGGTACCAGGGGATGCAGGTCCCAGCCCCAGTTCACTGTGGTTTGGCTCTGGATGTTTCTCTGTACTGGTTGGCCACCAGCCCAGGACTTTTCCTTCTTGGTGCTGGGAGATGCTTTGAAGCCCTGGAGCAGCCCCTGCTCGGCAGCCCAGGGGAGGCTGGGCCAGGAGGGTGATTGATGGGTGTCCTGTCCCCCCACAGCCATCGATGCCTGTGCAGAGGGGAGACACAGCTGCCAGCACCACTGTGTCAGCACCCATGGGTCCTACCTGTGCCGCTGCCGTGCTGGCTACCACCTCAACCAGGACAAGAGGACCTGCACCCGTAAGTGTCCCTCTCCTTCCCTGGCCCTTCTTCCTTTGCTTCTAATAGAGTCATAGAATTTTCAGTGTTGAAAGGTGCCTTTAAGATCATCCAGTTCCAACCCCTCTGCCATGGACAGGGACACCTCCCACCAGATCAGGTTGCTCAGAGCCCTGTCCAGCCTGGCCTTAAAAACCTCCAGGGATGGGGCTTCCACCACCTCCCTCTATCTCTTCCAGTACTTCACCACCCTCATCCTTGTGGTCCTTCTCTGTACACACTCCAGCACATCCATGTCTTTCTTGTACTAGGGGTTCCACAACTGGATGCAGTACTCCAGGTGGGGTCTCATGAGAGCGGAGTAGAGGGGGAGAGTCACTTCCCTCAACCTGCTGGCCACGGATTCCCCTGCTGCAGCCAAGGATCCCGTTGGCTTTATGGGCTGCAAGCGTACACTGACAGCTCGTGTTGAACTTCTCATTCACCAGCACCCCCAAGTCCTTTTCCTCAGGGTGAAAAGGACAGTTTCTCACTCTCCCTCTCCACCTCTTCTTTTTCCCTTCCTGCCCACCCCTCTCTCACCAGTGACCGATTACTGCAGCTTTGGCAACCACAGCTGCCAGCACGAGTGTGTGAGCATCCCCCACGGCCACTACTGCCGCTGCCACCCCGGCTTCAGGCTGCAGCCCGATGGCAGGTCCTGCAGGGGTATGTCCTGTACACGTCCCTTTCTGTCCTTCCCGGTCCCCAGGGGAGGGAACAGCTCTTCCTGGACCCCCCTGCCCGGATAGGGATAACTCTGAGCCCTTGTCTTCCCTTCCAGCCACTGACCTCTGCAACGGGGTGGATCATGGCTGCGAGTTCAAGTGTGTGAGCACGGAGGGGTCCTACCACTGCGTGTGCCCTGAGGGCCAGCACCTCCAGGCTGATGGCAAGACCTGCAGCAGTGAGTACAGGACATGGCTGTCCCCTTGACTGGGCTCTGTGCTGAAACTAAGCTGGGGGTCTCACTGGGATTTTGAGCTGGGTTGGGTGAGGATGGAGAGCTGGTCGGCCTTAGGGGAGCCCCCTGGCTGCCTGAGGGGGTAGATGTGGGCTCACGTCCTCACAGTCATGGCCCAGAAGATGCAACAGGAGCTTTGAGGAGAGGTTGAGGAAAAGAGAGACATTAAGGTGGCAGTGGAGGTTTTGGGCTGAGACCCCCAGGCAAGCTTTGCCCCGCTTCCCAGCATCACCCTGGCTGCAGGTCCAGAGGATCCACGTGGTGCCCCAGCCCTCCTCATCTTCGCCTTGGCCATGCCCATGGCCTGGCTGCTCCTTTCTCACCTTCCCCCTCTGCTTACAGGGTGTGGGGCTGGGCATGTTGACCTGGTGATGGTGATCGATGGCTCCAAGAGTGTCCGTCCCCAAAACTTTGAGCTGGTGAAGCAGTTTGTGAACCGCATCGTGGACCTGCTGGAGGTGTCCCCCCACGGCACACGGGTGGGGCTGGTGCAGTACTCCAGCCGCGTCCGCACCGAGTTTCCCCTCAACAAATACCACAGCGCGGATGAGATCAAGAAGGCAGTGATGGAGGTGGAGTACATGGAGAAAGGCACCATGACAGGCCTTGCCCTCAAGCACATGGTGGAGCACAGTTTCTCTGAGCTGGAAGGTGCCAGGCCTCTCTCCCACAACGTGCCCAGGATCGGGCTCGTCTTCACAGATGGACGCTCCCAGGATGACATCTCTGAATGGGCCAGGAGAGCAAAGGAGTCAGGTGGGAGGGGCTGGGGAACCCCCAGATTGCAAATCCTGGGAGGGTTCCTCGGGGTGGCTGTCTCTGGGGGAGGCTGCAGCATCATCTGGGTCCCCAGTGCCTCTGCACTGTGGCCATGGTGCTGTGCTCCTGCTCTCCTTCCCAAAGCCCTGCTGTGTATTTGGGAAGCTCGGGGGAAATCCTGCCTCCTCAGCTTTGCTCCTCTCGGGCTCAGGGCTGTTTGGGGCCAGGTGGCTGTCACAGTGCTCAGGGTCTGTCCTTGCCCTGCAGGGATCATCATGTTCGCCGTGGGTGTGGGCAAAGCTGTGGAAGAGGAGCTGAGAGCCATCGCCTCTGAGCCGGTGGAGCAGCACTTCTCCTACTCAGCAGACTTCACCACCATGACCCACCTTGTGGAGAACTTCAAGCTGAACGTCTGCCCAGGTGGGTGCCCCCAGCTCTGCTTGTGCCAGGGGCTCAGCCCGGAGCTGGAGAGAGACCTTCTCACCCCACAGGGATGCGTTGTGTGTCTGTCACCCTGTGTCCCTCTGTCTCACGCCCCAAGACCAAGCTGGGCTGATGTGAGCCGAGGGTGACTCTGGATCTCATTAGGCTGCTGTGGGTTGAGAGGTAGGAATTTTGGCAGAGGAGGAGGTGGAGCTGCAGGGGGGTTAATGGAAAAGGGATGGTGTGTGAACAGCTACTGTGGTGCACAGGCAGAGTCTGGGGTCTCACCCTGCCCTGGAGGATGCTGCCCCAGCTCCAAGGGTAGCCCATCTCCTCCTCTAGACTTGCACTTCTGCTGGTGCCATGTGAAGGAGGACTGCACTGGGTTCCTGGGGGGTTCTTCCTGCTCTGGGGCTAGCTAGGGTTCCCCAGTGCCCTTGGGACCCCCAGAGACTCCCTTGGGGCTGCAGATGTGGGGTCACCTCCCCTCCATCATGTGTCACTTGGGCGTATAGGCAACTCAAAGCTCAGTAGTGGTTTTTCACAGCATACTGTGACCCTGGGCACAGCAGCTCTGTGGGGATGCCTGGTGGGATGCCTGGCAGCGAGCTCGCTGGGCTTGCAGGGAGCAAGCATAGCAAAAAGGAGCAAGGCTGGAAAAAGAGGGGAAAATGGGAAAGCCCTAAGGCTTGGGTCCAGCCCTGGCAGGTGTCTGCAGGAACAAGGGACTCACATTGTGTGGGAGCAGGGGGGAGCAGGGCACCCTGGGGCCGTGGCTCTGACTGCACCCAAACCTGTGGTCACAGAGGAGGGCAAAGGGAAGACAGAGATCCGCAGCCCCTGTGAGTGCGAGGCGCTGGTGCAGTTCCAGACGAACACCGTGGCCATCCTGCAGAGCCTGACTGAGAAAAATATCCTTTGGGGTGATGCCTGGACTGGCCGGGTACAGAGCTGCCCTGGGACAGACCACACACAGGGACAGAGGGATGAGGAAATGGGACTGGGGGAGATTTTGGGTTCCTGCCCTTCCAGCTCATGCTTTTCCTTGACGTGTTCACTTGCTCAGATGACAGCCCGACTTGAAGACTTGGAACAGCAGATTGCCAACCAGAAGTGATCCTTGCAAAGGGCTGCAGCACTCAGATGGGGCACAGGGATGGACAGTAGCTATGTGGCATTGTTATTGCTAGGTTATTCTAAAGCATCAGTGTTTGTTCTTGTATCACAAAATCTCCAGTGGGACATGGAGTGTATTTTAAAACCCCAGAATCCTAAGAAAAAACCAAACCAAACCAAAAAAAGAACTTGAGCAAAGCCCCCCTGCTGTGAAGCTAAGGGGTTCAGCCATCACTGTTGCCTCATTTCTCTGAGCTGGCAGGTCTGGGATGAAGTGGGATATCTGTGGGGCCAAGGAGAGGTGACACCTGGCCTTTTCCTGAAGTGGCTGGGATGAACCAGCCTCAGCACAGCCCCCCTCCAGCAAGATGCTTTGCAAGAGGAAAAAAAACCTACAGTGCTCACAACCTGAGAGCTTCTGCTGGCTCAGCATCTGCTGCCCAGCGATGGGGCAGGGAGAGCAGACACCATGGGCAGGGAACAGGCAAATGTGCTGCCCAGCTCTGCATGGTGCCCAAGGGTGCACCCGTGGGAAAGCAGGTGGCAGGAACAAGCAGACCCCCTTGCCCACATTTTGATAGAATTGTTTGGGAATTGGTCATTATCTTGTTATTTTTGTTTGATTTTTTGTCTGTTTTTTTCTTTTTTATATCACATAGAAAAATGGCAATATTTCTTTATATAAATATCTACATGTGTGTGTGTATATGTATATATTTCCTTTTGAGAGCAGGTTAGTGCTATTTTTAAAACACTTCTTTTCTAAATGGAAATTTCTATCCTGATAATAAACACCCTGGTGATTTGTATGACACAGCCTTCTTGCTGGGCTGCAGGGCCACAGAGGCTTCTCTGCATCAGAACAGGGGCCTCTGGCTTTTGCAAAGGCCCTGGTGTCCTCAGGCTCCAAAAATCCTTCAGGAAAATCCTTGCTCTGTGGGCTCCTCAGGACACTGCAGACCCGGCCTCAGCTGGAGGGAGGCAGCAGGGACTGTGTGTCACTGTCCCCAGTGTTTGCTTTGGAGCCTCTGCTTGTCGGAGCACAGGGAGCTCAGTGCCTGTTTTATGGGGGTATAAAAGTGCCAAGTCTGTGGTGTGGGGTGAATTAGACCCGTGGGGAACATGGTCCTGGTGCTCAGACTCATCTGCTCCGGGCAGGAGAGCTGCCGAGCATCCTGGCTGGCTGCATGGGGAGGGATGCCAAGGAATCCCAGCTGGCAGCCCCACATCCCACCCATCAGCCCCTCTATCCTTCTCACCTACCTCACAAGCCCAGCAGACAGCCTGGGAGGGTGGGAGGCTGCAGGTTGGAAGGTGCTGATGGTCATAAACCACATCCTAGCCCAGGTCCTGTGGCTGCAGAGTGCAGGGACCAGCAAACCACAGCAGGGTGCTGCAACCTCAAACCTGGGGGCTGGAAATTCTCTGCAGCTCCCCCCCACAGAATACAGCTTTGTATGTAGCTCCCTAAAGAATGCAGAGTGGCTGCAGGGAAAATTAAAAAAAAAAAAAAGGCAAATAAAAAGAAAAAAAAAAATGAGGGGGTGGTAGGAGGAAGCAATTAGTTGAGTTTGGGATTTAACAACAAGCGCTATCAGGGCGGATAACGGCATGTCCCCAGGGCATGGATAAGGCTCAGTTGGCCCAATGTCATTTTGGCACATCCTAAGGGAGGTTGCGGGCTGCGGAGCTGGGCTGGCAGCCCTGGGGGTGGCAGAGCAGCGGTGGGAGGTGTGGGGGGCACAGGGAGGAGCAGCAGGAGCTGAGATGGGGCTTTCGGGATAGCACCCCCAGGACAGGCTGTGGGATGGCACCTGGGAGCAGGGCTGTGTCTGCTCGGTCCTGCAGAACCTCTTTTAATGGCTTTTCACTAGATGGCACCAGAGCCCAGCGCCAATGAGGGTGCCCTGGGCTGCCAGCACCCCTGCTCCTGGGCAGGAGAGGAGAACCCGCAGCCATGAGCTGGGATGGATGGAGCAAGCTCGGCATCAGCCTGAAAGCATTGCCCTGCCCGCTAAGGGCTGCTTTATGGGGTACATGCTGTCCCCCGGGTGCTTTGTGCACCCTGCCAAGGCTGGGGCATGGCCACGGGGGACAGGGGGCTGACGGCACCCCCAGTATGGTTGGGAAACTGCAGCATCAGCATCTTTAGTGCTCGCTGCCCCAGAGGAGGCTCACAGAGTGCCCTTCATGGAGGAGAGCATGAGCAGTGTGGAATGGGGACAGTTCTGCTCCAAACCTGGAGCAATGGGTGCTGCAGACGTGGCAGAACACAACGCAGGGACCCCTGTGCACAGCAATGCCATGGGCTGGGCTGTTCTGTGGGAGGTTACAGTAGAAGCAGGTTTTAGACCTTTACCCTGTGGATGAAGCACTATCAAAAGTCCTTCAGTTGGATTTCTTCCACCCTGGCTTCTCTGCAGCTGAATCCAAGCCTTACTCCTTGATGTTCTCTCCTCTCTTGAATGTGCAGCCCCTCAGCCAGATCCTGGCACCAGCTGAAAGCACAGAACTGTCCTCGCCAACCCTGGCAGCAACCAAACACCTTAGAATTGCTTAAAGATTAATCCAGCACTGGTATTTCTCTTTAGAAGTGCTAAATTGTTGGTACATGGCCCAGAAAGTCTGTTTGGGTTGGCTAAATACTCTCCCGGTTATTTAATAAATGACTTTACAAAGAGCTAAATGCAGCCACAGAATTCTTAGGGAAACTGGACAATAATTAATAGGTAGACAGTAAGTGAAGCCCAGTTAATGTGGCACAGAGAGAGATGAGAAGGGAAGCCTGAGATGCCCACCATGCTCTGGGGGAAAATCAGGGGTTCCAGGGGCTCAGGAGCTGTGTGGAGCATGTAGGGGTGATGCCTGAGCTTTTCCTACTCCTTGCCCTGCCCAGTTACAAAATCAGGGAGAGCCCAAGCCTACCCTGTTCAGGAACCCAGGGTGTTTGGCTGCAGAGTGCCCCTTGCTCCTGGGGAATTCCCAGCACTTGTTTCCAGCACAGCTCAGGTTTCTGCCAGCTCTAGTTATCCTGCAGAAAGGCTCAAGGAACCTGTTACACAAGACAAAGGAGACATTGACCCATTGGTGAGAGATGGAGTAATTTCCCATTGCCCAAGGTCACCTAAAGAAAACAGCTTTGTCCCAAAGTGGGGGGATGACCACAGGACACGACCTCCTTGTGGGAGAGAAGATGGAGGTCTGAAGGCTGGCAAGATCTTTGTCCCCTGAGCAAGGACTAACAGCCCAGTATATCTACAGCCATCCAGAGCTGGGGCTCAGTCACACAAGGGTTGTTTGGCCAGTAACAGGGTTGTATGGAGCCAACACTCTCACACTGCTGAGATCAGCCACTTTTTTCCAGCACCAACCTGCTTCCTACAGAGCTGCTGCCACCCAGAGAAGATGCCAAGGTCCATGGGATCCCACAGAGCTTGGGAAAGCCTCACCCTCAGCTGAGCCCAAGCTGCTTTCCCCACACCAGCTTATGCCACCAGCAGGGCAGGAGCCCAGCCCTGGGCTGGGGCAGGTTTCCACTGGGAAAACCTCAGAGGATCATCCCTGGGAAAGCACAGGCAGCCCTGAGCTCATCGGGATCGTGCTGTAAGGTTTGGTTTGCAGGTCCACATGGAAGTAAGGCATAGAGGAAAAGCCACATTATGGATTCCCAGGAGGGAACACAGCATGCTCACCACAATGCCCAGCACAGAGCACCTCCACTGTCCCCAGCCTGCTTGGGGGACAATGTCCCTGACCATCTCCCCTCACCTTGTCCCTGAGCCCCAGGTGTGGCTGCAGGGGTCAGTTGTGCAATGGAATAACTGGGTTTTCAACAATTGAGCAATCACACTTATATCTTGTGCAAAAGGTTTCCGGAAAACTGTGCAATGCCAGAGGAAAAAGTTACCAACACTGGCACGTGCCCAGCCCTCTTCCCCACCTCCAGCCTCCCCAAGGGTTTAAATGCCACCTTCCCAACTCTCCGAGCATCTCACACCTCTGAGGGACACGGCAGCATGAAGACAGTGACCACCCTCCTCCTGGTGGGGATGCTCCTCCTCTGGACAGAGCTGCCAACAGGTAGGAGATGTCCTAGGACAAGGTGCAGGGAGGGAGCTGTGTTTCCAGGGATCCTCTGCCATGGGAAAGGAGAGGAGGGGGAGGAATTTCCTGGGGAGCATCTCCCCAGTGACCTCCAGCTGCCAACAGCTGGATCCACCAGCTCTCTCCCCTTGCAGGCAGCTCCTGGTCCTGCCCACCCGTCCGCATCACCTGCGCCTTGTTAAACCCCCCCAACCGCTGCATCACGGACCGGCACTGCCCGAGCTCCAAGAAGTGCTGCCGGACCTTCTGTGGGAGGAAATGCATCTCACGTCCATCTTCCATCCACATCACCCGAGGTAGCAAAGGAGGGATACGGGGACAGTGGGTCTGGGCATGGAGCTGTGTCCAGCTCCCAGATCTGGGAGGGGTGATTGTTAACCGTGTGGCTTTCTCTCCCTTTCCCCAGTGTGAGCTCCTGCTCCCAGGACAGACCAAGGGTCTTCTCAGCATCCCTGTGGCATCTCAGCACCAGCCAGCAGCCGAGACCTCTGCTAGGGCTTGTCCTTCCCAAGGCCAGCTCTCAGCAGGACAAGGATGGCCACCAGCCCATGCTCAGAGACCACCTCATCTCCAGGACCACCCTGCCTGCTCGCTCTCTCCCGCTGCTGCTTTAACAAATAAAAAGAGCTTGTTCCAGGAATGCTGGCGATGTGCAGATCCTTTCCCCACCTCCTCCAGGCCCATCCTAGCACATGTTCCTGCTGCTGTCTTCACCCCAGAATTTCTGCCTGGGAAGGAGGATGTGAACATCCTGTCAGCAGAGCCAGAGGAGAGCTGGGGGCTGGCATGGGAGTTAAACCAGCCAGAAGAAATAAACTCAGGAGGAGAAGGCAGTGAGAAAGGGATGGAGTGAAACACAATGGCATGCTTTGGGGGACTCCCCTGACAGGCTGTGAGGGGCTCTGAAAAGCAGGATACCCCCAGACACATCCCAAATGGGGTAGGGCTGGGGAAGGGGATGGACCCTGCCTGCCCAGGGGAACAGAAGGGGGTTACAGGGACCCCAAACCACGAGTCTGCTGAGCCAGAGCTGGCGGGGAAAATTCATCTGAAGAAAATTGCCTAGGACAGGCTGGAGCTAGGACACAAAAAACACAGCTCTAAAGGGTTCTTGTGACTTTCGTACAGCTGATTGCCAGTGCTAAAAATTCAGGAAATGCTGAGAAATACCAGCAGGAGGAAGCATGTGCAGCCTGAGGGACCTGCCCAGTGCAATAGCAGAGCCAGGCACTGCCACCACCCACCACAGGGACAGAGCATCCCCCACCCTGTGCTGGTGCCCAGCAAACAGTGTCCACCAGCCTCTCCCAGCCCATGGCTGATGCCAGCCTGGCATGTTCCTATTCTCAGCCACCAGCCCAGCCTGGGAGAGGAGCCAAGTCTGCCTGCATACACTAGGGAGGAAAATGAGTGAGTGCTGGATGACGGGGGGGAGGGAGGAGCATTGGGGTGGCTGGGAGGAAGCATTTCACATCCATCTCCTTCCACCTGAAGGCAGACCCTGCAAACAGCCCAGCTCCCTGCCCAGAGGAGCATCCTGCAGGCACTGCCTGGGGCAGGAGCTGCTGCTGTCTGAGGGCAGAGCTCCCGACCCTCCTGCCAGGCAACCTGGAGAGCTGAGTGAGCTGGCCAGATATTTAAACCACCCCCAGATAGAGCAGGATGAAACCTCTGGCTGTGGAACCGATATCTCAGGTGTGCTGAGGCAGACACTGGAAGCTCCCGGGCCAAGGATGAGGAGAGCACCAGCTGGAGTGAGCCCTTCCACCATCCCATCACCCTCATGGAGGAACTAGAGGAAGGGAGGCAAAGACTCGTGAATAATTAATCAGTGATGGAGAAGGAAAATGTCCTGTGATGAAAAACCACCTCTCTGCTTAGCTCAAGCCCAAGGAGGGCTGAGAGAACTGGAGAGCTTGTGCAGTGGTAACTGGGGAGCTTGTGATGTGCTGGGGAGACTGGGAGCTCCAGGGAGAGGCAGACCCAGGGCTGGGAGCTCAGCAGCCACGTTCAGTGCAGAACCAGACATCGCTCTGACCACTGCACTGGGGGGAAAAAAGTATCTCCACCACCCACATGTCAAAGCCATCCTACTGAGAGGGAAGCACTGTGCCTCACAAGCCATGGGGTGACACCAGCAGAGCCCCAGTGCTCCCTGGATGTCCCCACACTGGAACAGCCTGGGCTGGCAGAGGAGCTGAGGGCAGAGAAGCCTGAGTACACACCCCACTGGTCATTAGTCATGGATCACAGCCCTCCCTGCTCCACCAGGACCAGCTATTATCAGCTACTGAACAGGCATTTCCATGCAGCTGGCTAATTTGATAATGCTGCAATTATCTTGGTTTGTTAACAAGATTAAATTGCTAATTGGTTTGATTAAACACAGAGCTCCAGGCACAGGGTGCCTCTCGGCTTGTGGTGCTCATGGCCCCACGCAGCCTGATGGCAGCCCTGCCCAGAGACAAGGGCAAGACATCAGCCCAGGTGGGCTTCATCCTCTCCAAAACTGCTGCCTGGAGGCACCATGTGAAGATCTGAATATCTCCCTCCTCCTGCTCTGAGACAGAGCCAGCCAGCCCACTGTGACCCAGCTGCTGGCTGGGGAAGGCAGGGGATGGCTCCAGGGCCAGAGGGGACATGGGGACATCAGACAGGCCATGCTCTGCCTCAGTCCTGCTTCTTTCTCCCTGGGAGCACTCCCAGTTTGAAACCCCTGAGACAAAGCTCCAGCGTGTACATCCACCTGCAGCAACAAATCCTCTGCTCTCCTCTCCCCAGGCAAAGGTCCCTCACCCCCCTGCACACCATTTCCAGCAACACCCAGCTCACCACCACCTCAGCTGTACTGGGGAGACTCATAGGTACACCCCCACCCCCCAGTGCAGCCGGAACCCACCAGGAGGAGCTGGGCAGTGCACCAACACACGCACAGGGCAGGATCAGTCCTGGCAAGCTCCTGGCAGCGTGGTTAGACTGAAAATCCATTGCATCCAGGGCTCTGGGGAGGAAGGGAATTCCCCTGTGTCCTAGGTATGTGCCTGTAAGAGAGCAGAAAAAGTCCTGTGCCTAACAGGAGATGTTTCTGTGCTGGTTCTTCCCCCGGGCTAGAGCAGCCTGGAGATGGAGGGGTTTATTTTTCTCTACCTGGGGGCTTACCACAGCTCAGAACTTGCTGCTGTGGGATCCTCTCTCCTGGGACAAGCCCACCAGGTCTGGTGCTGGGAACATGGGCAAAGGCTGCAATCAGGGAACCCAGTTTGGGATTAGAAACATCAATCGTGGCAGGTGGCTGCAGCAGCAGCAGCAGCAACACAGGACAGGGTGGGAGCTGTTCAGCTCCTTTTGCTTGCAGCAGGTCTGCCTTTTCCTTCACAACAGGGTTTCTGGGGCCACTCACTCTCAATACCAGTCCCAAAGGAAACACCCAACAACTTCCTGACTCCCCAAGGCAGGGGATCCAGAGGGTCTCCCTGGCATCACAGAGGCAGCCCTTCTCCACACAGAAGTGCACCTTATCCTGTCTCCATCTCAGAGTGGACCAGAGGATGGAGAAGTCAGATCTCACCCACAGCACACCCCTTACACATCTCAACACTTTAATGTTTTCTTGGAGCTTTCTCCACGCATATTTTATGCTCTGGGTGATCAGGATACAGGTGATTCTGCCTGAATAGAGAACAGGGGTGCCCAAGAGTGATGCTAGACCTTTTCAAGAAATTATTCAAGGCAGCCTAATATGAATTACTACAGCTTTTAAAACCTCTGAAAAGGGGGAGTTATTTGACTAGCCTGGCCTAAGAATGGGAAGCTGTATTCCTAGCAGGATGCACTAATCCCATCAAATCCAGAGAAGGGAAGTCCCTGGGCTGAGCAGATCCATCCAGCAGCACCTCTGCCCTGGTCAGGTGCTGTACAGAGCTCTCATGTCCTCTGCAGAGCAGCAGCAGTATTTCAGGTGGGAAAAGGAGTCAATATCATTGTGCTCTCCACCATAAAAGATATATATATATATATGTATTTATATATACACCCCTCTGCAAAAAAATAAACCATCCTCACACTGCTGAAGGGCACTCACCTGTGAATTCACTCAGTGCTTTCTTCTGAGGGAAGATTTATATCAAGCAGCTCCCCACATGGACCAACTTGCCCTCCAGCAGCAGAGAGGTGGTGGTCAGGGCCAGAGCTGTCTCACACCAGATGATGCCCTCCAGCATTTTCTTCCTGAACATACAGGGATGCTCTTCTCCTGCTCTGCAGTCTTGCCACCAGCATGCCTTGCTTAGCATGGCCAGGATGCACCAGTAGCCTTACCCAGTGCCCATCCACCCCACCCAAACACAGTGAGTGGAAACGTGCAGGGGAGGGAGCCTGTGGCTGCCACCAGGAAGCCTTTGAGACATCCAGGGTGGAAGGTGTCCCTTCTGTCTCCAGCACATCCCCCTGGCTGTGCACTGCACCCAGCTCCTGGTGTGGGGAGCCCCAGAGCACCAGCGTCTGGATGGGACCATGGTCAAGGCCTGCCAGAGCAGCTGGCTGCCTTTTCTCTCTTACTTAAAGTGCTGCCAAGCCTGGCAAGCTGCTTGTGATGGAGCCCTTCAATCTGGCGGACAGGAACAGCTCTGTGTGCCCCATGACAGCCAAGAAGCAGCAGATCTGGGCAGAGCTGCTTGGCTCCATCCCCCTCCATCCCACCAGGAATCCTCACCAGGCTGCTCTCTGCTGCACACCCAGGAAGTCTGTCAGATGCTGGCAGAACTTCCCTGAGCCAAGGAACCAAAAAGAAAAGAAAACAAAGATGCAGTGGAAGCACCCTGTAGCTGGGGGAGATCCCTGCATGCCGACACTCCCTTTTCCCCATGGAGAGGGAGGGAGAGAGAGAGAGAAAGAGAGAAAGAGGAGACAGAAACCTCTGTCCCCTGCAGTAAGCCAGGCTGCCCAAGGGGCTGTGGTAGGCAGGGGGCTGGGCAGAGTGCAGGCAGGGCTGGTGCTGCCAGGCTCCTCACCCCTGCCTGCTCTGCAGCCCCAGCAGTGCCAGACCCAGGGTCTTTCTGCCAGGCTGGTGCCTCCATTCAGACAGGCAGCTGGGATGTTACCCAGATAACAGCTCTGGCAAAGGCTGGCAGAGCACTTGAAGACTCACACGGAGCAGTCTGCAGAGAGAAAAGCACCAGGAGGGAGCAAAGCCTCTTCCAGAGGCAGCTGCCCTGCCACAGCCCTGCTCACCCACCCAGCTCCAGCCCACAGCTCAGCTCAGGGCCCAGGTGTGTGCTGCAGGCAAGGTTGGGGTCATAAACTCATCATCATCATCATCATCAACCCCAAACCCATCAGAACAGACACCAGGGTACCTGCACACCCCCTCCCAAACGGGGCCACTCACCTGCAGATGGAGCCTCCAAGCTGAAACCAACACCCCCCACAGGCAGTGCTGGGAGAGGGGAGGGTGGGCTATTTCTGCTCTAGAGCAGCCCAGCTGAGCTCCTGCCACTCCCCAGCTCCAGCTGCAGAGGGAAAGCCATTTCCCAGCTCCTTTAGGTCCCAGCACCAGCTCTCCATTAGCACCAGCAGCATGACACGAGGGAATTCCTGCCTCTCCAGCCCTCCCTGTGCCAAGGCTCACACAGCTGCTCCTTTCCCCAACAGCTATGTAGGTTAATAACATGCAATGTGATTGCAAGACATGGGGAATTGCAAAGCTCTGTCAATGTTGAGCTTTTACACATTTGGCTAATTAGAACCCAAGCCGTGATTCCCTCTGAAGGAGGCAGGGCTGCTTCCCCCTCTCTCTCCCTTCCTGTGTCCTCCTGGTTCAGATGGGATAAACGTCAGCTCATTATTTCTGGAGTTTGCTGCTCACAAACGGTCTGTCCCAAAATGCTATTCCCAGGCACTGGATGTCAGAAATCATTATACTAAATAAAGCTTCATGAATGATTCATGAAGCTGGCTTACACATTAATCAGGGAGAGATGGGCAAGAGCAGCAGAGCCCGCTGTGTCATGGTCCTGCCTGGGCAGGCAGATGGAGAGGCCTGGCCCTGCAAGGCACAGAGCAGAGATATGGGGAAAAGCAGAGAAACGCCCCAGTCCCGACACGATCAGAGCCTGACTGAGCAGAGATCAACAGCAGGCAGTGGGCAATGCCCACATACCTTTCTGCTTCAGGAGTTCCTGGGACTTGATCATGTTAAGGAGCCCAGGGCATCCTGTGCTGCTTGGAGCATCTGCAGAGCCACAGGGCTGCAATCTGCATTAGCCCCACTCCCTGGCACGGGGCTGGGCTGGTGCTGGGAATTCACATGCTGATTCCCCTGATCCATGCAATATGGCCATGAAAAATAGCACAGTGTTTCCCTGAAATGTCATCAGGAGGCTCCTTCCAGGACCCAGGACAATGGGACTCCTGCCGGGATGTGTCCCAGCATGGACTGTCCAACAAGAGGTTATTTTCTTGGCATACAAATTCTTCTTCCATTGCTCCAAGCCTTTGGAAAGAAGGTGCATATGTACCCTCCTGGTAAATGAATCTACCTAAAAAGGCAAGGTCTGGAGCCTGGAAATTGATAAAGAGTGAGGGATGCCCTGAACATGGCAGTGCTGGTGGAAGGAGGCAATGAAGCATGGGATTTTGTGTGCATCCTGCAGGATCCCTTTCCTCTCTGACCAGCCAGTGAGCCCCATCCTTGTGTCTCTGCCTGCATCCCTGCTTGGTCCTCTGCTGCTTGTTCAAAGACTCTTGGCTGAAAAAGAAACAAACTACAAAAATACAGCAACAACCAACCAGGCTGGCTGTATGGCAGGGAAAAATCCATAGCTGGTGTTGTAAAGTCTGTGCTCTGACACGAAGAGAGCAATGAATCTCCATGCAGCACAGAATCACAGAACCATAGAACGGTCTGGGTTGGGAGGGACACAAAAGCCAAGATCTCCAGCAAGTTCAGTGAATGTTCATTAATCTTGTCTGGCTCAGGCACTCAGTGGGCTCAGTAAAACTCTGAGCCAAAAATGTTTCAGGCTGTCAGAGCCACGGCTGTAGCCAGGCAATACACCAGAAACCTGTCCCTTGCCCACCACAGTCACCTTACTGCTGTGGGTCCATCCATGGGCTTCCTGCTCAGCCATGGGGCTCAGATCTGAAGAACTTTGGTTAAGTAACCTCCTGGCATGGAGCAGGCTGAGATCCCCTCTGGCAACAGTGTGTACAGACACCCTGTGGCTCTGGGAGGAAGATGAGGGCTGTGGGGATGGTGGTCCCCACTCCCCTTGCTCAGAGGATGCTGCCATCGTGGCTCAGCTTTCCCTGCCATCACCCTGTGGGCTGGCTCTGGGGAGAGGCAAGGCTGTGTGGGGACAGCTGATGGCAGGGGCAGGAGAAGCACAAACCCTTCCAGCCAGAGCTGGCAGGAAGGCTGGGGGGACAAACCCACCGGTGAGTGCAGAAACCACCGGGAAAAAAGAGCATTCAGTACAGCCCAGACATCTTTGCCACTGAGAAATGCAAGAGCAAGCTTTTGTGTCTGCCCTAATTTAGCTCTTTCCCTCTGGAGAGGACTTTGTTAAATGCTTCATGTTCATGTCCCCAGTGTTACTCAGTCCCAGACAGCACTCAGCTCCAGGGATCCCTCTGTGCTCTATCCCACCCTCCCATGTGGATGGTACCCACCACCTCCAGCTTCTCCCAACTCATGTCCATGGGGCTGAAAAGCACTTGAAGATTTTTCTTTCAATTAAAGGAGCTCTGTAAATATGCTATATTCATACGTACATTTCCCTGTTGTTTGTTTTTGTTTTTGTTTTTTTTAATTTATTGCTATATCAGCTATTAAAAAAAAAAAAAAAGGCAAAAAGAAGAAAGGAAGGAAGGGAGCTGCCACGAGCTGAGCGCCTTTCGGGATGAGTCACTGCAGTGCTGAAATGGCTGCTGGCTTCAGACTCACCCTGCCTCTGCAATTTGCTTCCAGATTTGCAGAAGAGGCCATGGCAAGAGGTTTTGCCCCCCATCCCCACATGGAGGGTTCGCCACGTGGCTTTTAGCATGATTCCCCCCCAGGCTTTGGTGGGAGGAGACCGTCCTTCCCCAGGAGAGGGAGATTCGGGGAGACATGAAAGGAAGAGATGGCGAGGCGTTTCCAGCTGACCTGATTTTCTGCCTGTTCCTGTCTCCACATCACTGCCAGTTAGTTGAGAAGTGGTGGTGGAGGCACAGGGCTGGCCCATGCTGCGGGGAGCTGCACCCTCCCAGCACAGCTGCAAACCCTGCTGTGCCAAGGAAAGGCCCTTGCACCTCAGTTTGCTGGGAAAGAGCCTTAAAATGGGAATATCCCTTTCCTGCCATGGCCTGCCAGTGTCAGTGCAAAGTCAGGCCAAAAAGCTCTGGTCAGCTCGTGGGAGAGTCAGGCCTTTCACATCTGAGTCTGTATCAGAGGGAAAATTTTCCTTGGGTACCAATAGTGCTGTGGCCAAGGCCACTCTGAAGGATGCTGTGATGCCAGCACAAGCCAAAATGGAGCATCTGCAGCCTGGGAGGTGAAATCTGCTGTCCTGCAGCTGCTTCCAGACAGGGCTTTGGGCTGCAGCAGAAGACATGGAGGTGTCTCCCCTCCCTCTCTGCCCTGCCCCTTCCCAGGGTGACCGATCCAGCCTGGGGCATCATGGGCAGAGACCTGGCAGCTCCCTGCCTTGCATCCCGCTCAGGCTGCAGGTCCTCTGCACAGCCCAGGGGACAGTCAGCAAACCTCCCTGCGGGGACAGGGCTCAGGGTTGCCCTGTGGTGGTGCATAAATAAGACTGGTGCAGAGACAAAGTGCTGGATGAAGCAAACACACCTACGTGACCCCCAGGGCAAAGCTCTTTCTATGAAAAATGGCTGGCTGAGAATTTTTTTTCTGAAGGGAAAAGAAAATTCATCCCAGTCACAGGATGTCAGTGACAGGCGAAGAAAACCCCATGTGGCAGCCAGCCCTCCTCCTACCCCATGGGCTGCACCCACTGTGAGCTGGGCTGAAGGCATCTGGTGCAAGTACCCAGGGACAGACAAAGCTGATCATCTTTATCTTTCATCTCCCAGGGATGCTCAGCCATCTCTAATTGCTATATAAATAAAAGCTTTTTTTCTCCATACCACAGAGCAGAGGAATTTCCCTCAGCTGGTTTTGTTGTTTTGTTGTGGGTTTTTTTTTTTTTTTCCTTATCTGAGGCCTCCCTCAAAGTCATCCCTTCCCCCTCCCTCCGCTGCCTCCTTTCCATGTAAACAAGCACACGGCACATGCAGTCTGACACATCACACACATGCAAACCCGCTGATGGCCCCGCAGCAGAGCTCTGCCTGGCGCAGGGACGGGGCTGGCAGCACAGGCGGCCGTGGGAGGCGGGAGTGCGGGCAGGAGAAGGATGCTCTCCACCAAAAAGAGCTCTCGGTTGGCCGCCTCCAAACCCAGAGAAGGGTGAGCATCTGCAGGCTTCCAGCCCCCCTTGGGCTGGAACCAGCCAGCCGAGGGATCCGATGCAGAGGATGGTGTGAAGTCTCGCCCCCTGCGAGCCGCCCGTCTGACACTGCTGCTCTGTGCCGGCTGCCGGAGCAATGAGGCATCGCTGCGTGGACATGCAGCCCCGGCTGCCATCCTGGGAAGGTCTCCCATCCTCTCTCCCCCATCCCTCTGCTCCAGCAGCTGGCTTCTGGGGGAGATGGTGTGCTTTCAGCGGTCGCCAGGCTGTGCAGGAATGGCCCGGGGTGACAACAGTAGCTCATTGACCTGAAACCCAGCATGTACCATGCCTGGGACTCTCTGCCTTTGCCCACCGCCCGATGAGCCTTTTAAGAGACAGTGGGAAGCTCAGCGAGACAGGGGAGCCCTTCCCCAGGGGGATCCCCGGTGCCCTGGCACCCCCCATCCCAAGGAGGAAGATGGATTTGGACTGCATTGAGGGTGACAGTGAGGGCAGAGGAGCATCGTCTGCCCGGGCCAGGGCAGCACCGCTGCTGGGGCCCTGCTCAGCCTGAACACTCACGGCACGGGACAGCACACTGCACCCCACCGTGCTCGGGGGCTCAGCACCCCAAGGCGTCACTCGCCACCTGGGCAGCTTTGCAAGGATCTGGGCAGTCCGGGGCAGGAGGAGGCCCAGAGCCCCCTGAAGGCTCTCCCGGCTGCTAAGGACACTTCCAGCAGGTAAGGCCACCGGGGCAGGTGTATCCACGCCTGGATCTGCTTTCCCATGCCGCTGCCAGCCCCTCACGGCCACCACAGCCCTGCCAGCTGCCTGCCATCGGGGCTGTGCCCGCTTTGCCCAGCTCCAGTCCCCCGTCTTGTGGACTCGGTGGGTCTCCCCCTGGGAGGGGTTGGGCTTCCCCCCGGCCATTCCCAGCTCTCTGCCCTGCACAGAGCTCGCCGGCAGACCCACAGCATCCGGGGGGACCCCATCGTGCGGCCCGCGACAGAGGTAGCCAGCACCGGGGACCGGGCTCGCCTCCCCGCTCCCGCCCTGCGGCNGATGCTGGTTCCCCTGGTTCCGGGGCACCGGCACCCCGGAACCAGGGGAACCAGCATCCCCGAGCATCGCAGGGATCAGCAGCCGGGGGTGCAGCAAGTGGCCCGGCATCCCCGGAGTGAGAGAGTTACCGGAGCAGCGGCATGTGAGGGTGAGCAGGGAGGGGGGCAGCGGCACGCCGGGATGAGCGAGGAAGCGAGGCACTGGCATCCCAGCATGAGCAGGGAGCCGCCGTGCCAGCACCGGCATCCCGGGATGCTACTGAGACCCGGGACACAGGAACAGCCCTCCGCGTCCCTCTGCGGGCGGGTGTAAGGGAATCCCTCTCCCCTAAGCCTTTTCCCCGCGGGGGTGAATCTCCTCCTTCCCGGGGAGCGGGGCAGGGTGCGGGAGTCCCCTCCGGGGAGCTGGGCGCCCACTGCGTGGGATCCGGGAGGGGAGGCTGTCACGGACCAGGGCTCCGGCGCTGTGCTGCCCGCTTGCAGGAGAACGCCGAGCTCTTGGTTATCCCCCCCAATCCTGCACCCCGAAACCAGCAGGGAGTCCCCTCGTCATCTGCATCCCCAGCCCTGGGCATTTCGGTGGCATCTTAGCGTGCAGCAGCAGCTTGTGCTCTGCTGCAGGGAGCAGCCAGCAGTGGGAATCCCCCTTCCACGCTCCCGCCTGGCCGACCACCCCCCCACTGCCAGGGGAAGGGCTTGGACCTGAGCATCTTCAGGCCGATGGGCACAGGGATGCTCAGCGATGGGGACAGGGCTTCTGGCACATTTGTATGACCAGAGAGCAGGCATCTCCCCGGTCCTGCCCCGGCGCATGGCTGGTGGGGACACCATCCTGCAGGAGCTGGGAGGTCAGCCACCCCGCTACCAGCCCCCAGGTATCCAGCGGGGAACTCTCCATGGACATCCATGGATGCCCCATGGACATCCCGCACAGGACTTCTCCAGCAGTTTGCAGCCACCACCCCTGTGTACCTGGGACGTGCAGGGTCCCAAGCCCCGGGTGATGGGGCGTTTAGGACGGAGCTACAGGCAGAGGATGAAGGGTTTCCTCCTTCTCTATGCGTTCCTAATGGCTCCTTTGAGACAAGCCACACGACTCCCCGCTGGGAAGCCACGCTGAGCTGTAAGTACAGGGCTTTTTATTTGGGCTGTTAGTCTAAATCCATTGTACCTGGTTAGAAAAGCCCCTGTGTGCAATACTCCCTGCTCTGGCTGCATCCTCACTGGGATGTCTATTAGCATCTTCCTTCCCACTCCCTTGGATCCCCTCTGCCAGTTAGAACAAATATACATATCTTCCATTTGAAAGCCTTTAAGAGAGAAAAAAAAACCAACACAACCCAAACCAAAAAAAAACAAACGTTGTCAAGGGAAACTCTTCTAGCATTTCTTACAGATATGCTTAATCAGGTGTTGGGTTTTTTTACTGTAATAAATGCATATATCAAAGATTTTTTTCTCCACAAGATACATTTGAACACTCAACACCCAGCTCACACTGGGCTTGTGCAATTCTGATGATTGACTCCTTAAAATAGCTTACAACCTATTTCAAAATTTATCAGAAAGAGAATGGCTTTCTCTCTCTATTTTACCAATAATGTATGGAAATTTTGCTTTAACTGAAGGGAAATTTTGCAAATCCACATTATTCCAGACAGACACATTTGTATTCTCTGTCCATCATGCTTTCAGATAAAAACCACCCAACCCAAAGGAAGCTTCTCTTTCCCAGAAAATACCCCTACAAAGGCAGATGTGACCTTTGATGATCCAACAGTGGAGATCACACCAGGTTTTGGTTCAAACTTCATCTTTTTTTTCTAAAGCTGAGCTTAGCTAGTCGTGAAATGAGTAGGCACAAGAGTTATAAAACTATTAATTGCTGCTTTAGATTCTTAGATGAAAGCTGCATGTGGGCAGAAATAATTTGCTCTGTTCAGAAAACAAAGATCAGAACTGAGAATCTCAGACAGTTCACGACCCTTCTCGCTCTGCTTCCCACGTTGGAGGGAGGGATTTCCCTAAGGTGCAAAGGTTTTGCAGGGTCCTGACACCCACTTTTTTTTTTTTTGAGCTGGGAGAAAGGTGGGAGCCAGCTGCCTCACGGCTTCCCGGGTTTGGCACATCTCAACTAGAGCCTCATCTGTGTGCTGGGGTGGTCCTGCTGAGCCAGACCATCACTTCAGGCTTGTCCTGCCCTCCCAATGCAGCCCCCAGTAGCCACCTGGGCTGTCCCCTGTCCCAGCCCAGACCCAAAACCACTTTTCCTGTGGTTTTGATGACATTTGGTCAGGTCTCTGGGAACAGCTGCTCTGGGTGGGTGTGGAGAGAGGCCAAGGATGGGTGTGAGATAAGCTGGATCCCACAGATGCATCCCCACGGCCTCTGGGTGTGTGTTTGGAGCCTGAATGCATGAGCATCCTTCTGGAAGGAACCTGGATTAGTCATCCCCACCCCACAGATGGGCTGTGTGATGTCTTCTCTGGGAAAGCTAATCTGTCACAGAAATTCCAATTTATCCCTGAAAAGAAGTGTTCACACCCCTTTTATCTCCCTCCCTTTTGTCTTAAGCATTAAAAATGTTGGTCTTTCTTTTTTTCCCTCCCCTTTGAAAGGCAAAACAAGGAGTCCATTAAGCTCTGAGGCTTATTGCGAGCCTCCTTCAGAGGTAGTGTAATGGGAAGTGCTGGCTTTGTGGTGCAAAGCCTGTGTGTGTCTTTAAGGAGCTCTGGCTGGGAGATGCAGTGGAGTTTGCAGATGTTTTTGCCAGGCTATTTGACACCAATCGGGCACTTACTGCACCCACAGCTCTGCTCAGATTCAAATCATACCCCAGGGGTGTGTTTCTCACCTTTGCTTGGGTACCTGCTCCTTTCCAGCTCTGCTCTCACCTCTGTGTTTAGATGTGAAAATGACCCCCAGATCCCTCCCTGTCTGACAAAACTTTCAAGGGCTGTTTCTCAGACACTGGAAAAAAATGCAGGTCCCTCTTCTTGTTCTGCTGTTTGCCCTAGCAACCCCTTGAGATGTCTGGTGAGCAACACGGGGCTGAGGTGCAATGGACTTCGGGCAGAGGGGACCCACCTTGTGTCACTGACCTGGCCTTGGACTGGACTGTCCTGCCAGACTGGACTGTCCTGCGTGGGCTCTGGTGGCACCTTGGCATCACCAGACTGTCCTACGTGGGCTCTGGTGGCTCCTCACATCACCACAGCAGCTGCTGCTTCCTTTTCCTTGGGCTCCCACTGCCCATCTGCAGCCCCTGTCCCTGTGTCCCTTAAAAGTTTGAAAACTTTGTTGGCTGACACACGACAGACAGTGAGGGATTTTTTCTAACAAGCAGCTGGCTGATTAAGATCAGGGAGGGAAGTCTTTGAGATGGGAGACAGGTCAGTCTGGAGGACACAGATGCCTCAGTGACTGCTGCAAATGCAGCACCTGCAGTGGCCCTGGATGTGAGCAGAGCTCAGGAGCAAGGCACACCTAATAGCAGAGGTTTTTTTCCAAAGCAATCGATGCATGGGGAAAACAATTCCTCAACCAAGAGAGCAAATCCATTGTCTCATCAGAGGACACCCAACACCCCCGTGCCAGGAGTTGGGGGACCATGTGGGCCTGGGGCTGCTCCATGTGTTCCCAGGCATTTTGACAGATAAAGTAGGTGGAGAAGTCTGATTTTAAGGTGATGCAGGAAGATCACAAACGTTTTTACTTGCCTTTTTATTCAGAGATTCTTGCCAGGATGGTTAAATGCACTTGAAGCTGTGGGAATGCTTCTCTTTGTTTAGATGCTCCAACTGCTTCTCATTAGAAAATAGAATTTCTGCTTGGCAGAAACATGCAAAATCCTGAAACACAACAGAAATCAAAATTTTGGGTTTTATTTCCTTACCAGCATAGAGGTTTTTAATTAAGTCACCAATTATTCTGAACCATGTTTTGTGTTATGTTCATTATTTTACAGTGTTCAACATTGTAAAAATAATATTAACATTTTAAATGACAGAAGACACAAGAGGAAACAAAGCAGGCAGATGAATTGTTTTGACATTTCTTCCACTTAAATTCTCCCTAAAACTGACACCTTCTGTGAAAAAAAAAATCTGATTTTGCCAAAACTGCCTTTGCTTCTGGGAAGATTACACCATCTGAGGACTTCTTGACCAGGTCTAATTAACAACGTAGGCAGTCAGGCTATAACGCTCTTCAACAGCATGACCTTGGTGGTGATGTGATGAGATTCATTTTTTCCCACTTGGGGGAGGGTCTTGAGGGGATAAATCCTTTCTTCAGTGGCTAATGACCTGTTGGAGCAAGGAAAGCCCCACAGAGGAGGTGCTGGAGATGCACTGGGCTGCCTGCTTGAGGACATTAACAAAGGAAGAAACTTAAAGAGGTAAAAAAAACCAAAACCAAAACAAACAAGGAAAAGTTTGATGCCCTCCCAAAAAATCACGAGCTGCTGCTTTTTCTCTTCTCTCTTCTCCTTCCCCATCACTGAAGAACAACTGCCCCAAGCTGTTTCTCTCCCTGCTCCTCACTTTTCACGTTGCAGACATCCCCCCCTCACTCTCCAGGGTGCTTCTGTCCCCCCTGACCTGGAGCAGGGTGAGCCCATGTCCCCCCCAGCCCCTCTGTGTCTCTCTCCCAGGTGGATCCAGCTCCCGCTCTGCTGATCATGGTCAACAAGACCTTAAATTACTGGGATCCTGGTTTTGAGGAGGGCGTTATCAACATCAATGTGGGAGGGCTGAGAAGGCGGCTCAGCTCCAGCGCCCTCTCCAAGTTCCCTGACACCCGCCTGGGACGCCTGCTCTCCTGTGACTCGGAGGAGTCCATCCTGCAGCTCTGTGATGATTACGATGTGAGTGCCAGGGAGTTCTACTTTGACAGAAACCCCGGATTCTTCCTCTACGTCCTCCACTTTTACCAGACAGGGAAGCTGCACGTCATGGAGGAGCTGTGCGTCTTCTCCTTCTGCCAGGAGATCGAGTACTGGGGCATCAACGAGTTCTTCCTCGACTCTTGCTGCAGCTACCGCTACCACGAGCGCAAGCTGGAGAGCCGGCACCACAACTGGGATGAGGAGAGCGAGGTCAGCAGCGTGGACACGTCCCCCGATGAGATCTCTGACATCAACCACGACCTCCTGCGCTACAGCACCCTGCGCTGCGGCAACCTGCGCAAACGCCTCTGGCTCACCATGGAGAACCCCGGCTACTCCATCCCCAGCAAACTCTTCAGCTTTGTGTCCATCAGTGTGGTGCTGGTTTCCATAGCCACCATGTGCATCCACAGCATGCCCGAGTACCAGGAGATGGATGAGAATGGCAACGTGCTCGACGAACCCATCCTGCACAAGTTGGAGTACTTCTGCATCTCCTGGTTCACCTTCGAAGTGTCTGCCCGCCTCCTGCTCTCCCCCAACCCCAGGAAGTTCTTCAAGCACCCTCTGAACCTGATTGACATTGTCTCGGTCCTGCCCTTCTACTTCACCCTCATGGTGGACTTGACTGTGGGCAGTGACTCGGAGCTGGGCAACCTGGGCAAGGTCGTGCAGGTGTTTCGGCTCATGAGGATATTCCGGGTGCTGAAGCTGGCTCGGCACTCCACCGGGCTGAGGTCACTGGGGGCCACCTTGAAGGTAAACTGGCTCTCTATGTCCTTATCCACTCCTTTTATCTCTGGGCAAGATGGAGACCTCTGGTGTGGCCAGGGAATGCAGACATACCCATGCCCAGTGAGATACCAGCTCTGGGGAGGGGTCTGGAAAGCTTGTTTGGGTGGTGGGCTGGGCTGTTGGTGTGTCTGCTGAAGTGTGAGGGGCACTGCACGAGTCCTCCTTGTACACACACTGATCCAACAGCAACTCACCCATTGCTCACAGGCTTTGCTTCTCGTAGAACGGGTCCTTCCAGGGTCCCAGCCATCCCTTCCCCACCACAGTGTTCACACCCCATTGCACTGTGGTGAAATGGACTCAGCCACGCATGGCTGGATGGTGATGTCCCAGCAGAAGTGGGTCAGTGCCCAGCTGGCTGGCAAGAGACCTGCTGAGCAGGGACCATGCCAACCAGCAAGTGTGCCAGCACCAGTGTGAGTGGCTTAGAAGCTACTCCTGTCCCCAGGCCAGGAGAAGGGAGAAATCCCCCCCCCCAAGGATATGCTGCCAGCTGGCCACAGGCCAGCCTTCAAGCCTTGGTGTCTGCCCACCTAGAGGTCCTGGTCCAGCTGAGCTGGCACTTGGATGCTCCAGGATATGATGAGGTTGGGCAGATGGTTAACCATGGGATGTGCAGAGCAGCAATGGAAAAGCAAAGGATTAGCTGCAGGGCCTGGGCCAACAAGCCAAAGGCAGGGTCCATGACCCCAGCAGAGCCTGGGCTACCACCAGCTACCCCTCAGCATGCTGGAAAAGCTCAGGGAAAGCTGGCCCCAGGACCATGCAGAAGGAAAAGCTGGATGAGGAGATACTGAAGCAGTGAAGGACCAGGGTCCAGGCATGCCAGAGGTGGCAGCCCTGTGGGTGTAGTGAGGGGTGGTCTGCACCCTCCACAGTGTGCTCCATCCTTCTTCACACCCCCTCCCCAGCATCCTCAGCCTCCAGGGCCAGACCACCAGCAGCTGTGACAAGAGTTAAAGCCCAAAGCTGTTGTGAAACCCTGCCCAGCCCTGTGCTGCAGCCCTGACCTCCATCCCTGCAGCTCAGCTGCACAGCACAGCACCCTGTGTGGCTCTCTGATCTCCCTTACCACCCTCCCTCCTCCATCCCCCTTGTGCTGAGGGCCACGTCCTCAAAGCTTCAGAGGCTGAAACTGTCCCCTCACCTCCTGCACTTACACAGAAAATCCAGCTTGCTGCAGAGGACACTTAGACTTTCATTGTCGTCGGTTCTTGTTGACCACACCAAGAGAAATCCTAAGGCTGATCCTCAAGCCTCCCAACAGGCAGCATGACACATGGTGCCCACCACATGCAGTGGAACAAGCCATCAGGGCAAACTTCTTGTGGAACTGCCCCTGGTCCCTGTATTCAACCCAGAAAATTGGTTTTTCAAGCCCTGCTCATACAGATATCCCTGGTATTCAACCAAAGGGACATTCTTCTCCCTCTCAGAACCTGGCAGGAACCAAACCTCAGCTCCTGGTGCTGCTCCCTCTGAAGGGCCAGGGCAGGGATGCTGTAGGCACAGCCACAGATGGGGACATCCCATTTCACTGCTGCAGCTGTGGCAGGGCTGGCATGGGATGTCCTGGAGCCAGCAGGACTTGTCTGCTGGGATTGGACCCATGCCTGTGGGTGAGCCACAGAAAAAAGGAACTCCCAGGTGCATCCAGGGATGAGGAAAAGTCTTCTGCCAATTTCTGCTGTGAAGCAGGACCAGCCCAGCACTAATCCTGCAAAGCCCGCAGGGCACCAGAGTAAGCAGGGGGGAGGAGGAAAGAGTCCTAGCATCCTCAAATCCTGCTGAAAGCAGGGTCCAGGGGGGGATTGTTTGAAACAAAGATGCCTCAAGTCCTACCTGCACCCCCGCCCCCCTGAACACTAACCTTGAAAGGGCAATTCGCAAGTGACGGGCCAAGCACGGCTTTGCGACATTTAAATGAGTGCAGAGGTGGGAAGGGCTCCCTGAACCCTTTCTGTGCTCCACCTGAGCGTGAACAACAGGCTGCAGCAGGGCGGGGACTCATCCGCATGCTATGAAGCAGCAGAGGAGATCCGGGGAGCCGGCAGCATCCCGGCTCCAGCTCCAGCTCCAGCTCCAGCTCCAGCTCCAGCTCCTGCTCCTGCCGCGCCGCTGATGCAGCCGCTGAGGCGCTGGGACTCCGGAGCTGGAGATGGGGATGAGCGAAGACACCAGTCTGACGCAGCAGCCCCGAGTTGTGATTTACTGGGCACATAAATTACGGCGTCTTGTTAATCGTAATTTACTTCCTATTGCGAAAGCATAAAGCAGCAGCAGAGGAGGAAAGGCTTTTACCAGCCAGGGCTCTGGCAAGCCGGGTAGTTGTTTTCCTAACACAAAAGTGTTAGCAGAGGCATTTCTGCCACTCGTGCCTCAAACTCTGAACGGTCTTCAGATTGTCTGGGACCTGATCCAGGCTCTCTTTAATCTGAGGAAAGGCTTCCCGCATGTCCCTGCTCCTCCTCCCTGCCCTGCTGGCACCCACCACCCATCCCGGTGCGGGGCTGGTGCCCTTCTCCGGGTGATAGGTGTTGGCACTCAGTAATTTTGGCACCTTCAGGCATCCACAGGAGTTTCCGTCTGTCCCCGTAGGGGCCCAAATACTCAAGTAGGTTGGAAGAGCCAGAGGTGCGTGTCCTCAAAGAATAGATGCATCACCCTGCAGTGGGTGCCAAAGTCCCTCTCCATGCTTGGTCCCCACGCTGATATCTCTGGCCAGGCTCAAACGAGGCTTTTCCATTTCATTTGGCTTCTGCTGTGCTAGAGACAAGGTTTGCATCCAGCAGGCTGAGGAGCCCAAGCGTGACTCCCAGCTGTCCCAAAGGCAGGCAGAGCTCCTGCCACAGCAAGAGCCCAAAGAGACTGCAGTTGAGGTGGCTGCTTTGCCTTTTATTTTGTCTTTTATTATATTTATTTTGCCTTTTATTACCCAGTATCACTCCCCCCACTTGCTAAGCCTGCATCCCACCTGAACCACAGCTAAAACTACATCCCCACCCCAAGCCCAGATTGTTGCCCTGAGATTAATGAACAAACCCCATTTTGAGGATAAATGGCTTCAAATGGGTGGCAGCCGGCACCTGAGGATCAGCTGGGAGATTCCATGGAACCTCCCCTGCACCTGGAGCCCTAACCCTTCTTGTAAATTAAAGCATCAGGAGCTACCAAGCTGCCTGACTTCTCTCTCGCCTTCTTCCTCCAACACATCCCAGGGCCATAACTGATACTCTTAAAAAATGTATGAGGTTATTCAGCTCTGCTGCTCCCCAGCTGGGACATACAGACGTGCTGCTAAGCTCCAGCCAGGAGCAAATCTTTCATGGCCAAGTGATACATCCTTGAAACTCAGTGGCTTTCAGCTGTGTCCTTCCCAAGGAGCTCCCTCAGAGCTGCTATAGGGCATCCACAGCCACAGGCGACAGCAGAGGTGGAGATTATTTCCCCTCAGAATTACTGGCATTATCTAAGCAGCTTTTGCCAGCAGTCTGAAGCAAAGTCTTCTCACTTCCTGCTGTGAATCCACCTCCTTTATACCTCATCTTGACCGTGGAAGAGCCCTTCCCTGTCTTCTCCTGTTTCCTTTCTTCCAGTGTTTTTTTGTTTAGTCATTATGTGGGTTCCAGTAAAACATTATCTGCCTGTTAGGAGACTGCAAGGAAAAAACCCAATGCTCCCCAGTCAGGGTTCTCCTGTCCTTTCCCCCAGATGCTAAGAGCAAGGTGGCAGATCAGGGGGCAGCAACACCCAGGAAATTGTGACACTCCAAAGACGAGTGGACTTGCCATTCTGAGGGGGCACTGGGGGTTTAGCCTGGCCCTGCCAGAAGACAGGAGCTCTGTGGTCCTCTCCAGTCTGTAAGAACTGGCTGTAAGAATAGCCTGGCCCTGAGGGTCTCCATCCCTCAGCTCAAGTGTCCCCAGGACTGGGATTACAGGGGACAGAAACTGGGGCAGGGTACCCCCTGCCTCCCCTGGAGCTGTGTCCCATGAGTGCAATATCCCTCCCTGATGTGTAGAGCAAAAGTCTCCTGACCCTGCTAGCTGGAGCACCCCCATCTCTCCCAGCCAGGTGTGTAACAAAGGGTTAAACAGTCCTTGGGGCTGTAGATGGTGTTGGGGTGTAGAGGGGTCCCTGGGGTCACCTGATAGCCAAGGAGCTGGAGCTGAGCCTGCAGCAAGGGACACATCCTCCCCACCAGCACTTCCCCAGCATCTCAGGAAAACACAAATCACTTCAGTTAGAGGCTGCTGGTCAGGTGGTTTCTGGGGACCTGCCAAAATGAAAGGAAAATGTGTCCAAATATTGTCAGCTGAGGTGGGAACGAGTGCTGGAGGAAGGGAGAGGCCTCTGCCTGGGGTCCTGGCTGGGAAGCTCAGCTCCCCTGTCCCCAGCACTGCCTCCCCTGGCAGGCTGTGGGTGCCAGGGCTGATTTCCCAGCTGCCACACTTGCCCCAGGTGTGGGTCACCCACACACCCCCTAACCCACCTCATCCCGTCCCCACAGTGGGGTACCCCACGGCAGAAGTGGATGGAGGCAGTGAGATTCCTGATGGAGGAGTGCAGGGAGCACAGGGCTGTGTTTGAGCTAGGGGATCACACAATCACAGGACGGTTTGGGTTGGAAGGCACCTTAAAGATTATCCAATTCCAACCTCCCCTCTGTGGGCAGGGACACCTCCCACTAGACCAGGCTGCTTCAAGACCCAGGTTGCCTTCAACACTTCCAGGCAGGGGCAGCCACAGCTTCTCTGGGCAACCTGGCCCAGGCTCTCCCCACCCTCACTGTAGGGAATTTCTTCCTAATGTCTGGCCTAAATCTCCCCCCTTCCAGTTTAAAGCCATTACCCCTTGTCCTATCACTACATCTCCTTATAAAAACTCCCTCCCCAGCTTTCCTGCAGCCCCTTCAGGTACTGGGAGGCTGCTATAAGGTCTCCCCAGATCCCAGTGCCCTTCTGTGATGGGTGCAGTGGCCCCCACTGACCACCACTCTGCTTCCCTTTCCAGCACAGCTACCGGGAGGTGGGGATCCTGCTGCTCTACCTGGCTGTGGGGGTCTCTGTCTTCTCTGGTGTGGCCTACACCGCTGAGAAGGAGGAAGATGTCGGCTTTGACACCATCCCAGCGTGCTGGTGGTGGGGCACGGTCAGCATGACCACCGTGGGCTATGGTGACGTGGTGCCCGTCACCGTGTTGGGCAAGCTGGCTGCCTCAGGCTGCATCCTGGGAGGCATCCTGGTGGTGGCACTGCCCATCACCATCATCTTCAACAAGTTCTCCCACTTCTACCGCAAGCAGAAGGCGCTGGAGGCGGCTGTGAGGAACAGCGGGAAGAAAGACACCGAGGAGGTGGAGAGCATCTCCAGCCACGACCCAGACTCGGAGGCTCTGAGCGAGACCTCCCTGGGCAGAGGCAGCCCCGACCGCCGCGGTCTGACCCCCGGCACCCACCCTGCACCCTGACCCCACTGCACCGTGGCACTGGGGCGTGGGACCCGCTGCCTCCCGGGAATTCTCCAAGGCCAGGTTGGATGGGGCTTGGAGCAACCTGGTCTGGTGAGAGGTGTCCCTGCCTGTGCAGGGGGTTGGAACTGGATGAGCTTTAAGGTCCCTTCCAACCCAAAGAGTCTGTTGATGATTCCTCACCATGAGCTGTTGCACCAGGACATGTCAGAGGAGCCAGAGCCTCCTTGTCTTGTGCCCTGTGAAGGACAGGAGGGCTTGGAGAAGATGCCCAGGAGGTGTTGGCTGCTTCCAGCCCCTGGGACACAACAGCCAGGATGTGTCTCAGCCTTCACCCAATGCTGGCTCTGCTGCTCTGTGGCTGTGGGGCTGGATGTAGCCCTGTCATAACAGGAGTGAGAAAAAAAAAAAATAAAAAATAGAGGTGACCCCTGAGCAGACACTGCCCCGGGTGAGGGAACTGGGATCTTCCTCTGCCCTGAGGTTTTGTGTTGTCCAGGGTGAGGGTCTTGAACAGCTTGAGGGTCAGGCAACCCCTGACCAGGCTGGCTGCCCTTGCAAGTCCTATGCCAGGTCAGCATCAATTCCATCCCCAACCTCATCCTACCCCCAGATCCAAGCAGCTCCAAAGGCTCAGCTGCCCCATCAGCCATGGAGAAAAGAGGGTTGGAAAGGAGTCTGTATGGGAGGAGAGGTGGTGTCCACCTCAGGACAAACCCCACTGTCCCCAGCCCCTGCAGGGGGAGAGACTGGACCTCACTTCCTCACCCAGTTAAACCCTGCAGATGGGGTTTAACTTTTCTCTCAGGTTGGTGACACTGCCCTGGGCATCACCTCTGTCCCTGCAGGGATCCCAGCTCCCTGGGTGCCCATTCACCATCTCTCCACAGGGACAGAGCATCCCCCATGTCCACAGGAGAGCCTGGGCAGAGGGGACCTTGCTCTGCTCCAGCTCCAGCCTCTGAGCACCTCATGGGAGGGATATCCTGGAGTTGGGGTCCTCTTCCCACCCACAACCCACCCAGCTGAGCACATCTGGGGCTGCTCCCAGCACAGCATTAATTCCCTATGGAGTTTTTCCTTCACCCTGTTCTCTGTTTGGAAATTGTGCAGTTCCTTCGTGCCTGGAGGAACACACCCAGAATGCCTGTTCTGAGCGAGAGAAATGTGCACCCTGCCATCACCTCATCAGCTCCAAAATCTTTTGATGGCTGCAGGATGGCCCCAGGCACACAGATTGTGGTGTTTGCCACTGGTTATCCTGGATGGGCTTGTGTGCAGCCACAGCTGCTGGTGCTGGTTCTGTCTGTAGCAATCTGCAGATCATGGGGAAGGAAAGACAGCTCAACCCCAGTGGGGGTCCAGCCTCTCTGAACCTCAGTGGGACTTGGAAAAGGGGTCCCAGGGAAGAATGGTGTGGGATGGGAGGGTGCTTATGCTGCTGGCATCATTGAGTCTTCCAGTATTGATAGTCCATGGTCTGCTCTGTGCTCATTCTTCCTGTGAGCTGGGACCAGTGAGCTCCATCCTCTGCTCCAACCAGCTCCTGCTGCACTGTTACTTGAATAAAGGAAGGAGTTCCCCCTCTCTCCATAAATATTCCAGTAGCAAAATGTATTAAAATGTGAAGACTAAATTACATGTATTCGCGCAAAAGCATTATGCAAATAATTAAAAGAGCATGTAAATTAATTTTCTATCTATGCATGGAATGCATACTGTATATTTTATTAAAGACCTAAGTGACCCGCTTTGGATGCTGGTTTTCTGTTCCCCCTGCAGCACAGCTGGGATGCTTGGGAGTGGCTGTGATTCCCATAACCCAGCTCCAGCACCTCCCTGGAGCTCAGCAGAGGTCCCACCCAGACAGCCCCTTCCTCACCCCTGCCCCCAAGCAGGGGACACCAACTCCTCTTGCCTCATCCTACCTGGAGCATTTTGGATAACCCATCTCCCAGGAGACCCAATGAATCGGGTGTCCCTGGGGTGGGAGGGAATGAGTAGGAGCTGGTGGGCTTTGGGAAGAGCCACAGTGGGAGCCAGGGATCAGGGCTGGGAAGGAGGGAAGCACAGAGCAGCTTTCAGAGGGAGAGGATTGCAATTAACATTAAAAATGCAGGATGATTCTCAAAGCAAAAAGCTTTGCCCCATCCAAGCCTTGCTGATGGCAGGGGAGGAAGTGAGCAGGGGGAGCAGAACTCTGTGGCCATCAGCAGCACCAAGGGACAGGAGAGCTGGGGCACAGGCTGGAGCAAACCCAGCACTGGGAGCTGAGGAGCAGCAGCTGGCCCTAATGGCCACTCTTCTTTTAAGACACTAATATTAACCTTAGGCTTGTGGGTCATGTTTGGACTAAAAGTAGAAAAGGCTCCATTTTGAAAGAAAATACAGCTTAGGCAGCAAGTGTTAATTGCTTAGCTTGGTTAAAGCATGCTTCAGGCACACCTTTGCCAGCAGAAGGCTGGGGGGTTGTGTGTTCCCTTCAGGCTTCCCAGCTGCTTTGCTCAAAGGTGTGGCTGTCAGCATGGGCAGGGGATCTGGGAGGGATAAGGGGGGGAAAACTGCCTGTTGCAACTCTGGAGATGCCAGATGAGCCACTCCATCACACCCACAGCTCCATTCATCCTCCTTCACCCTTGGTGTTTTCACAAGCTCCAAGTGCTAAACCAGGAGGCCTGAAGAGGGTCCAGCTACTTCAAGGGGGTGGCTGCTCTTTGGGAGCTGTTTCATGGGGTGTAGTTTGTGCTGTGCTGCTGCTTGGGCTTTGCCCTCTTTTATCCTGAAAACAGCATGAAAGGCAGAGCTCATTCTGATGCTGGAAGTGGCCTCTGATGCTCTGAAATGAGAGGAGTTTCTCCAGGCTGCACATCTGCAGGAGCTGGCTGGGGAGGGGAGGACTTGCTGCTCTCCCTGCATCAAGTGCATTCCTCCACCAGATGTGATAGGAGGGATTAAAAATAGACTTTAATCTTCATTCCTTTGAGAGTTTTTCCATTAAAAAAAATAACTCACATGCAGCTAATCTTTCCAAGGCAAAAGCTTCCCCCAACTTGGGGGGTTACAAGTAAGGCAGGACCCTCCTGTGAGCCATGAACAGTGGCTGCTTTTGGAGGTCGGGGACTGGTGTGCAAGGTTTGGGAAAGCCACGAAAGATGTTGTCTTTTTTTAGCCTCCTGTTCCCTGTGAAGACATTAGGATTTGTATGGCTATGAGTAACTGAACTAGGAAAATCCTCCCACTGCTGTGCAGGCAGATCGAGTTCTGCAGAGCAGGGAAGATCTGGGTGCAGGAAGGTGCCCAGCACCAGGAGTGGGTGATCACAGCCCACGTCTGCCTTAGCAAGACACTTTTGTGCAGTGATGGGTTGCCAGGACTGGTGTAACTTACTATTTCTAAGGCAAGTAGGAAATTAATGTTCTTTTGCTAATCCCTAATTAGTTTTCCTGAGCGTGGCTGTGTTTTCACTGGGTACAGTGGGTAAATCGATTAAACACTTTATCAGGTTATTTCTAGAAAAGCTGCTCTCTGCACACACAAAATGATTGATGAAAGAATGACTCTCTCGCCTCCAGGGAATGGTGATTAAGGAGTGACCTTATTAAGTGATTTCATGCAGCTGAGAATTAGACAACCCTGCTCAAAGAGACAAAGTAAACTTTTGTTTAAAACTTCTTTGCCAACCTGCAGATCTGTGGTGACCCAGCGTGTGTTCCGTGCACTTGGCTGGTTATTGGAAAACCAGGAGATTTTATAGGGCTTGGTCTGTAGAAAGGAGACTCCTCACCAGTAGCATTTCTGGGATCTCTCCTGCTCGTAGGCTCCTACAGCCCTGCTGATATCAGAGGAGTTCAGGGAGTCAAAAATCTGAGCTGACTGCTTGAGTTTGTCCCTGTTAAATCTGCGTTGTCATTTCTGTGTTTGCTCAACTCTGCATAGAGAGCAGTAAAGACAAACAGTGCCCTTATTACTTTTTTTTGGACAAAATTAAATACTTCCTTCTGGTAGCAAGAAAACACCTAGGGCTGCATATACTCATTGGTTGGCTTTAGCCTTTATCTGAACCATAGCTATTAACTTAGTTGTAGGAAAAAGAAACTCAAAGCTTTTGTTCCAACCATTTGAAATAGCTGAATGTCTAGCCTTGAGGGAATGGAATTAAGTTACCCAAGCATGGCTAAACAGGTCACACAACTTCAGGAAAAGAAAAACACAGGATAGGTGTGCAGGGAAGCACAGCACCAGTGGTGCATGTTCAGAACCAGACCTTGGGTCTAGTGAGAGCAGCAGAAGAGGAAAGGTGCTCTGCACCTCTATTTCAAGATCATCCCCTTTACAGTCAACAGGTGATGGTCCAAAGCTTGTGAGTCTCAGGGTGCAGAGGAAAGGCCACCCCACAGCTCATCTACCCATGGACTGGGCTGAGGCAGGTCTGCAAGAAGCTGTTTGGCTGCTGTAGCCCCTCAGGATGGGATTCAGGGACTCTGAGCATCCTCCTCGTCCAGCACTGTATTGATTTTAATAGCAACAGCCTAGAGAGGAGCAGAACAGACTGTGCTTCATAGATGAAATTGAAATGTTTCAAAGTTTTTTAACAAGTTGGCTGTCTTCCTGGGCTCTTAAATTAAAGGGCAATTAAATCACTTTCAGTCTGGAAAGAGCTGATGGGTGTTTCCTGGTTTGACTCTAAAATTTTGCCAGAGTGATTAATGCAATAAAAAATAGTCAAATCTCAACTTGGGGTTGTCAGCCAACACTCAAAAGCATTCATCCAAAGCACTTGCTCAGACTCTTTTGGTTTGTGGACCAACCACAGGAGGAAACAGGACAAAACGAGGGTGTAGGACGGAGTAGCTGGGCATAAAGGACACCAGCACAGCAACACCTGTACCTTAGTACTGATAACTCATATGGGAGGAGAAAACTGCTGGTGCTGGTGCTACCAGCTTCCTGGGAAGTTGACTTTTCAGGAGAAAAAACTTGCTAAACATCAGCCTCAGCTCGTGGTTGCTTGCCAGTGTTGGTGTTGTTAGTGACATGCAAGTAATATCTATGCAGCAGACACACTGCTCTCAACATGGAGGGAATGAAGGTGAAGCCTCCCCTGGTCCGGCTGCAGCGCTGCCACTGCACTTCCAGCCCATCCCTCCCTTCTCCCTGGGGCTCCACCAGATCCTGGTGACATTGCCCAGAATATACAGGGGCTCCAGGCTTTCCCAGTTACTAGAAATGCCCTTGGTCTCTCTCTCTTTTCCACACTCCTTCCTAACAATGAAAAGCTCAAAGTTATTTCGTTTCTTCCGGGACTGCAAAGCGAAGCTGACTCCTGAATGAATTCTGTCCCTGCTGTTGTTAGTCATCCCTTCAGGACAGATTTAGTAACTGGCTCAGGGAAACCACATAGCAGTCAACAGTTCACTGTTGGAAGGCAGCACCCACTCACTGTCAGCTTCATAATTTTCTGAGCTAGAAAGCTGGAAGTGCATCACGTCAGCCAGGATTAGGCAAGCAAGCCTCTAGCCTCACCTGTTGTGTAGGAAGGTGGATAAATTGATAGGTGTCCAGTCTCAAACCTGACTGCAGGCTCAGGAAAGCTGCTGCAGTGCCAAACAACAGAGCAGAGACAGCAAGTGTCTAGAGCAGAGTTCACTCTTGGGGCAATTGAACCTCCTGTGTGATCCCAGCTCTAGGAAGGAGCTGCCAGTGCTCCTCGTGGGGGCAAACAGCCCCAACTTCCACCATGTGTTCTTGACAACTGCCACAGAGCTGGCAGTGTGCAGGCCTGTCCCTGAACTGAAGCAAACCTCTCCTTGGTCTGCAGATTTAATAATGCTTAAAGGCTACAAAACTGCCTGTTCAAAAACATATTTCTGCTGTGCTTACTGCTGGTGTTCATTAAAGCCTGTGTGCTCCTCTGGAATCCTGCAGATTGGCTGACTAGCAAATCATGTCAAACCTTGCCCTGATAAGCAATAATACACGAGAGAATTTTAATGAATAAATGAAAATCACAACACTGATGCTCTCAGGTAAGGACAGTTTATTTGCCCTTTGAACAAATAAGGCAAGATATTTGAGGAAGATCAAACAAAATCTCCTGTATCAAACTCAGAGGACTGCCATAAAAGTTACTATTTCATACATATACAAACTAATGACCCAACACTATTATATACAAACAGCCAGATCTTACAAAATATCATTTCAAGTCAGCACTTTATGCCAGTGTTGCCAATGTCTTTGTTACAAAAAAAGTTAAAGCTACAAACTTCACATTTTTAAGTCTCACCTGCCTGACATCAGCAGTATCTCTGGGTTTTACAAGCAAAGATAATGGATTGTCCAGAACACTTTCAGCAATGCAGATGGACCCAAGGAGCCCTGAATGTAATTTCACAATTAGGCAAGTGTTTTGCTGACAAATTTTGTCAGAACAGCTTTCCTGTGGGCTACGAGCCTTGGTCACAGCCTGGAGGACTCCAAGGGCTGAGCAAGTACTGTGCTCCTAGGCACTACAAAAGGACCAAAAAGGGAATTACTTTCTCTAACAGATTGAAAATCAGCGAAGGAGAAACTAATTCCTCTGCAGACACATCATTGAGTCTCAGCAACTGCAAGCATTAAAGAAAGGTTCAAAGACAGCTAAGCCATAGGACCAGTTTTACTTATTTTGGTTCATTTGCTGTATTTTAAGACAATCATATCAGCAAAGCAGATAATTTCAAGAGTGCTTACATTCAGTTACAGCAGTCACAGGTTGCATATTCCATACACAGACACCACCTTGTGGTGTTTCACCTAAAACCTGGGGTTTCTAATGCCCTCCTATCACTAAGAAGTTACCTACACAGTGCAGAAATAAAACTCCTCCCAGCAGAATCTGCCTGACCCACACCACGTGCAGGCAGTGAACCAGTTACCACATCACATCTCCACAACTATCACACCAGAGGTGTTGGGCCAGATCCATCCAAGTGACTAATACAAGATCCAACACTTGACCAGAGAACTCCCTCCTGAGCTGTGGGAGCTTCTGAGACGCCAAGGGCACTCACAAATATTGCTCAGAATAAACACATGGTTAGGGCAAAACGTATTGCACAGATTTCAGATGAGCCCTGAGTGAGCCCTGATGTTCACACAGCATTTCACCAGACCTCACTGAGGATTACATTAAGGTATTTTAGCCCATTAACAACAATGAAGTTTTTAATTACCTGGCTTTCTCAGTTCAATACATGAGGCTTTCCAACAGATGGTTATTCCAGGATGTCCTCTTACTTCAGAACCCTAGATTTATGGCTTGCTGCCTCCCTTTTCCTGCAGGAACAGCTGGGTTGCTGATCTCTGGAACAGCCGTGCTCACACTGCCTATCCCACCAGGACAAACCAATGCAATCAGATCTGCAGAGGGGGTAGACATGGCTTGGTTCCTTGTATACCTGTTAGTAGCCAAGAGTGCTCCAAGGGAAAAAAAATAAAACAGAGCCTACACACTGTGAAATGAACATCCTTCTGGCAGTATTTGATTCAGGAGACACTGCTATGTAGTTTAATTATCCAGGTGGTGTACCAAGGCCTGTTTCAGACTGACACGGAAACCACTCTATCAGAACAAAGTAAAAATAAATGGGTAAATACTTGCTCTGTCCAAATACTTAATAATTCACTAGATACATCTAAACCCACCTACCTCTGCTGTTACAGCCCGTGGGGCAGAGGCATCGTTTAGTCTCTGCCCTCCAACTAGGCTCTTTGCTGCTTCTGTTTTACTCTCCACTCTGCTGGTGTGAGTTCATTGCACCATTCTCACAGAGATTGTACGTGCTGGGGTGTTCTCACTGGCTGAGCTCTGCCAGGCAGGATGGCAGGGAAATTTAAAGAAAGAACACAAGAGCATCTTGGAAGTGACTGAATCTCTTCCAGTAGGACATTATTGTCTTCTCACCCCAATCGATTCCACCTTTGCTCCACCACCATAAATGCACATCTTTCTAAATTCAACAGTCTTTACTTTCAGTCCAACTTTTCTGATGTGCTAAACCTTGCAGAAATGTGAAGGATTGTGAAATTAAGTTTTTATTCAAGCATCTAAAAAACGTAAATCTGAAATGAAGCTTATAAAATATCTCACAAACCATGGAGATTTTTCAGTCCTCTCAGACACAGCAGAAGTACCAAATTCCTCAGAGAGCTTCACACAACTTCCACCCATTTGAATACTGAAGGGCATTTCCAAACAGACAGATGAAGGGGAATCAGATCACTGATTGGCTTTTGGTTTTGAGTGTGGATTTTAAATTACAGAATGTAACTTCTGATGGAGGCACAACATGCTTTTATCTACTCACATTAATTTATGAAGTACATAAAGAGAGGACAAAACTGAGGTCTTGAGGAAACCACACTTGCTTAAAGCACACAGTGTAAGGCATGGGGCTTATTACAGGCTTTTTTAAAAATGAGATTTAAGTTTCATTTGAAAGGCTGGAGCAGTTTGTGTATGTTCTCACCTGCTCTCTTCAGTGACCTAAAACTTACCAGTACCTTAACAGTAGAAAGATACAGTTAACAGCTTGAAATTGAGTCTGTTCATCCACAAAGAAAAAACACAAAAGAGGCAGCTGTTAAATACCACAATTCATATTAACTTAAACCAGACAACTGAACATTCAGTTGAAAAGAGAGTGAGCCAACTTCCATTAGCCTATTTCTATCTGTCCCTCTGATTTAAAAACAATCCCCCTAAAAACAGTAACAGAACTCCTTCAGAGCCACGTTTGAAATCCATGTCTAACATTAAAACACACCCTCAGGACTTCCCACCTCACGGCATTCCTGAGATCAGAAAGGTGCTATGGAAAAATAAACGAGCAGAAGTATTGCCCTCTATTTGCTAGCGTATTTCAATAGAAATCAACCTGTTGAGTAGTCATAAAAGCAAGGAGCTGATTGTTTGAGGAGGGAAGAATCTTCTGCCAGGGGCTCAGAAGTTCTGCTGCCGCCGCTTCTTGGCCTCAATGGCGTCGAGGATCGGCTGCCGCTTCGACTGGTACTTCTGCCGGATTTCTTCAATCTCCTGCTCCATCATGGGGTCCAGGGCTGAGAGTCTCTTCTGAAGCTCATCGACACTCCAGGTCTTTAGCTGGCAGGAAGACAAAAGAAGAAGAGACGTCAGGCATTGGTACAGCCACCAGCCACGCAGCTACAGGGACTGTGCTGCTCATCTGGAGGTGACAACGTGTCTGCCAGGAGGAGAAGGTGGGTGAGTTCTACTCCAGAGAGGCTCACTGTGAGGCTGGTGTGAGCCTCAGGATACTGGGCTGCTTGTGCTCATTTTATTTTACATTTTACTTTACTTTTACTACATTTTACATTTACTTTACATTACATGCTCTGGTCATCAGTGTATAAAACAACCACTGAAAGGTTTCCTTCATCGAGTTGTTTAAGTAATGTTTCATTTTGCAGGCTTAGAAGAGAAATACTGTACTGAGATGGAACAGAAGTGAAGTTCTCTTCCTCCCTCTCTTTCATTGCAACTAAACTTCCTTATGCTAAGTAACAAAGGGAGACAGGGGAAGAGGAAAAAAATCATTGACAGGAGTGGCGCTTGAAAAAAAAGCATTTATGTACAGTTAGGCTGAACCTCAAATCATGGCAAATTCAAACTCCTGGAAGTTAAAATTCCCAGAACACACACAATAGGTCACTTGGGGTCAGCCTCATACTAATATAAAATGCAAGCACAATTTGTACTTTTCTGTACACGTGAAGATGTCAGGATAGTCTGGACAGGTCTCCCTTGACTGAATCCCTAACCTGCCTGCCCTTTATTTAATTGCTTCTCTTGTGTGTGCCAGTTTGCTGAGGACTGACACAGAAGAGTTTTACTCTGGGATCAGAGATGTCAAGGGATCAGACTAGACAGCCATAGCTGTGCCCTTCACATACTATCATAACCTGTGGGGCAGACTTTTAGGATTATGATGAGAAATACAGACACTGGAAGTGCTGTGAATGTTACCTTAAGCACTGCTCCTTTTCCCATCTGAGACCAAGCAGAAACACAGAGGAGACACCATTTCACACTGCAGCAGGATGGAAATGACTATTTGCACCACCTGCTTCCAGTGACTGCCTGCTGTGCAAACCAAGAACATGCAAAATAATTTGGGTTGGGTTCTTTTTCGTGGGCAAAGAAGTGTCAGTGTTCAGACTTCCAGCAAATGTCATGACTGAGTGACTTATCTTTACTCCAGTTATGTGCCAGTGATGCTGCTGTGCTGGTTTAGCTGTTAATTAGTCAGATCTTGTGGTTATTCTCCAAGGCATTTCTGAACCAAAACACTCAGTGAAATGCTTGCTGCCTATCAGAAGGGAAGAGCTGAATTACTGGCTGTTTAATAGCTGTAATGTTGTATAGTTTCCAACAGTCCTTAAAACTTCTGTAAATACAAAAATAAGGAAATCCTGATCCTGCTTCCTGAGGTGGAAGAGACATCAGTCCCCAAACCACAAAGTGGTTTGTTAGCTGATTTCTCACAAGGTCTTTTGAAATTCTTCAGAATATTCTATAACACAAGATATTTCCTAGTTGCAGTTACAGGATCAGCAATCCACTTTAATAGTCTTGGCACAAGCAAAACAAAAGCTTTTTAGCAAGAGTACACCATCTTTTGGGTCTCTCCAATCAGCCAACTGTTCATTAGAAAGACAAAGCACTTCCTCTGATAAGGTATACATTATTTATACATGTTAATGCAACTTTACCAGACAGCAGTTTAAGTTGATGCATGGCACCAGTTGCCTTTTCACACTAATTTATTATGGAACAGGTGATTATTCAACATTCCCCTTACTCACAGTCCAGGGAATTGAACAGTTAAATAAAAATGCAAGAAAAGAAGAAAATATTTAATTTAAATACTGAATACATATATTGAGCAGCTATACCAGACCAAATGGCTGTGTCAGCTCTTACAGAGTACCCAGCACCAGAATATTAAAATGGGAGTTTTGGAACAGATCTAAACCATCTTCCTCGTGGCTTAAGCTAACTATCTGGGGACAAAAATCTCAAGGATGCAATCTCCCATGGACACTGCTGGGACAAGTCCATGACAAGTCAGCAGAGCAGTTTTACAGCAATGGCATTTCCAGACCCCAAAAATGTGGCACTGAGAAGAAAAAACTGTCCTATTTCTGTTCTTGAACATGATCTGTCACTATGGGACATCCTCCATGGATACTGACACCTGAAGTTTTTCTGCTAATGGTAAGCAACTGCTTGCCAGGGACACGATGGCTTTGATAGTCCCTGGGACTGTGTGTTTGTCAGGACAGATGGCTAAGGGTGTGGAAGGTGCTGAGAGTACAGCTAAATCTGGAGTGGGCAAAAGCCTGCAGATTCATATGAGCAAACTACAAGGTGTTACCTGTGCAGATGTGTGACAGAACAAAGTGGCTACTTGAGCAGACTGATCATGGTTTAAACAGAACAGGGGTGGTGGGAGAAGGAAGAGAAACAAGTCAGTGCAGTGAGAAATCTAAGAGCTGTGAGTTGATGAACTCATTACTAAGTTTGCATCTGCACAGCTCTGAATGCCATGCTGCTACTGAAAGAGGCAGAGAAGCCAGGGAATAACATTAGGAAAACATCCAGAACATGACCTCCCACCACAGCTGAGCTGACAAGAGACTGGCAGAGCCCAGTTACTCATGAGAACCCAGCACCCATGCAGTTGCAGAGGATGCCCAGCCCTCTGCTCCAGGCCTGCCACAACACAAGCCCTGGGACCTGCACTGAGCTGCTACTCAGCTCATTCTTCCACCTGTAAGCATATTAAAAGGAAATAAAAGAGAACTGTTTAAAACATGATGGTCTCCATTTCACTTTGCTGCATGGCACTGCAAGCCCATGCCACAAGACAGACTTTCTCCCAGAAATGAAGTTTTTAAACTCTAGTATTCTGTCTGCAGTGGTGGGCTTCTGTGATACTGACATTATTCTCTTGGAGATAAGCCAGAAGCAAAATAAGGATAGAAGGACAAGGACAGAGCATCTCCTGACAGATGGTTCCTCAGGGTGAAGTCTCAGAGCTGAAGAGATGCAATTAGAGCTGCTTATAGCCATGGGCTGTCCCATCCCTCTCCTCACTTCTCCTCAGCAGTGTTTCTGCTACAAGAACTTGTGTCTTTGTAAGAGCTATCTATTTTTGTCCACAGTGATCAACCATCCAAGAAAGACCTTTAAAGAAAGTAATCTCATTTTAAGCGAAAAAGCTGATCTAAAATACTTGTTCTAAGTTGGTCAAACAAACCTACCAAGAGGCAGCAGCACAGCACAACTGTTCAAGCAAGGTTGTATGTGCACAACACTGGTTTTTAACCATTTGATTAAGATTGTATTTTTACTCAAGGGTTTGAGAATGACCTTAACTTGTACAAGTACCCAAGTGAAGACAAATATCAGAGGTGCAAATCTTTACCTCAAAGCCTCTTGCCCAGGGCCATGCGTGCCCTTCACTGATCCTCAGGCTGAAGACCACTGACAGCAGAAGTCTGTTTTACTATGCTGGTGATTTCTACTATACAATTCAGAACAACATACACAACTATGTCCTCCAGAAGGACATACCCTACAGCCTTCCCACGCATAAGCAATAATGATGGACAAATCAGAAACAGGTAATTTCATACACAATTTCTTCCTCAAGAAGAAGATGGGTAAGCTACTCATTACATTCCTTGGCCAGCAATTCAGACAGACTTGAGGACAACAACTCTGCTGAACAACATGCACCTCAGCAAACTGCTTCTGATTACTGCTTTCAAATCAGCATTTTAAAAATAAGAGGAAAAAAATATCACTTTCATTTGCTACAGTCAGGTGAAATGTCACTGCAACATGATATTCTATGGAATGTAAATGAATCTAAGCAGCAAAAGGAGTCAGTGAAGGCTCTCTGCAGACAGGTTGGCTGTAGACACAGGTTCAATACTCAAGGGCACCAAGGTCTGAAATGTATAGCTATGCAGTTCTGTCCTAAACAAGAGGCAGTCTAAAAAACCTGCCACAGTATTTTTAAACAGACCACACCAGATTTATGTTTTACACAAGCTCTACTGTAAAACACAAAGCATAGAAAATTAGCTCAACCCTTTCCCTCTCCAAGAAAACCAAACAAAGAAGCCTAAAAGTGAAGAAGGTTTGAATTAGAAGCCAATGCAGACCATTCACACAGTTCTCTTGGTACCTACAGTCCTTGTACTGAAGAACACTCACGTCTGGTTTTCCTACAGCCTGGTCTGTAGCTTGACCAGTCAGCACCAATCATACTTTTCTGGTACCTCAAGGGTCCTCCAGAAGCACAAGGTCACCACTGACTTGGACCATCTGCATGATGCTGTCCAGTAATCCCAGAGTCACTTCAGCTATCATTTTTTTATTCTCTACCAAAAACACTACCAGTAAAATCCTCTTGCTGCTTGAATTATAAAGCATCAAGTAGAAACAAGTTGTTTCCCAGCAGCTTTCACATGTCTCTCTCTCTCTCAACAAAGAGGTTCAGCACAGCACTAACTCACCAGCTGCACAGGAACAGAAAGTACTATCTTGGGGCAAGTGAAAAACATATTCTTCTTGTAACTTTCTTTTCACTCGCTGAATCTGAATCTGATCCTTAGGTTTAGCACAAAGCCTTTTCTTTGCATCTTTGCAACATTTCATCCTATCTGGGCTTTGGTTTTAAATGTTGCACTAGAAGTCTTGAAGCCTGTGCCAAAGATGAACTCTCCATCTCCAGGGAGGGGATGTAGCTCTTCAAACAAGAAGACCCTGGGTTCTGGAACAGAACAGGAATATAAATAGGGCAGGATGGGGTTATTTTCCTCATGGGGGAAGCACTTGAACAGTTTTGCAGAAGGAAAGTATTTTCAAGCCTTAATTAAAATTAGGAAGTTGTTCTTTGCTACCTTAACTCTCCAGTCATACCCCTCCACTGTAATTTCTGTGAGATTGAACACTTGTCTTCCACATGCTCACACCGAGCATCCTCCTACCTTCACCACCAACAGCCCGAGGCTGCAAGGGAGGCACCAGCCAGCAGCAATGGGTCTGCCTTTCACCCAGCTATTACAGGTGGCATTTACTGCTCAGGACAACTCAATGTTAAACTTTTAAGTTTTAAATAGCCTGTAGAAAAACTGGCTTTAGCAATTATCACTTCTTAAGGGGCAGTGGGAGTTTGAAGACTAAAATACAGAAGTAGTAAAATTGCAGCTTCCCACGCTACACAGGGAAATAAATTCTTAGTGGAAAAGATACGAGCTAGATGAGCAGTAAAGAGAAAAAAACAAATTAATTGTCTATTTAGCACAGCTTTTATTGTTGTATCTTCCTTTTCTGCCTAGTTGTACACTGCAATCTGGCAGTTCTTGACTCTATGCCCAGTGATAAAAGCCCCTCAGTGAAACTCAAAACATCTTGCATCACAGTCATAGGGACCACAACTCACTTACTTTTGTGTGTGTTTTGACAGGCAAAAGCTAAACATTACTTGAAAAGTGTTTTTATACAAACTAAGTTACCCAAGATATGCTAAACATTAAATGCCAAATAGAAATTTGCTGCTAGAGTTAATGAAAAAATATTACCACTGTAACAGAGTAGCAACAGGACACTTTGGAAATAAACAAAAAAGAAAACAACCAGCCAGGATTACAACTGTATGGAAGCACATCTGAGCCTCTCTGAGAGGGCTATTGATTATCACACTCAACACCAGAAGTGGCCACGTGTGAGAGCCAAGTAGAAAAGAATTCCTACAAATAGTGTATGAAGTGCCCAGCTGTCCTGTGGGAGAGGAGACTCCTCACGGAAGAGACTGATTAAACTCTTACTTCACTTGACCTTGGCTTCCAGCAACCCCACCAGAGGCTTCCCTTCCAATAAACCTGAGGGTGTGCTTGCCCTTCCTCTCCAGGATCCTGCAGATCACTTTGATGTGTATCCACCTCAACTTCTGAACTTTTCTTCTATCACCTCCTCAAGCAGGGTTTTATTTTGGGGAAGTGATCACCCTTTGGATGCCACTTGCTGTGACTATTTGTGGCAACCACCTCAGAGCATAATTCAGGCTGCTGCATGTGTGCTTGCACGGGTGCTACAGAAGAGCAGGAGCTCGGGAGAGGTGCTGGATCTCAAGGCTTCATCAATGTGAGCTCTGTTAAGTCTAAGAAATGCAATTAATCTGGAATTAGCCTTGAAAGACTGGTTAAACACAACATCAATAAAAAGCTCATATCAAATATACTCCGAGGGAACAGATTACTGGATAGTAGTATGCACTTTTTTTTTAAACCAGCAAAAAAAGCATTCAATTTCTCTGGCCAAAATTAAATGTAGGTGATTTTTCATGCTAAGCAGTGCTCCAGACTTTAGATCTTGAAAATGGTGATATAAATTGGTGTTGGAATAGCAAGCCATTTTTTTTCTGTAGCATTTTCCTGAAATGCTGGCTCAATACCATTTGGCATACTTTCAATCACTGATCTAAAAATTAAGTGCCTTGTTCTCATTTATGTTTCTAGCACAAGGAGGCCTCAATGTAATATATCAGCAGGCATTAACTATTTATTCACTGCAAGTTGTCCAGTGCAAAGGACACCAGAATCTAAGAACCTACAGGTACTTACCACCCACTCTTCATCATGATTGTCAGGTCCCTAAAACTTCACAAATCTGTCAAGCACCCACACTACAGAGGGGCTACAGTAAACCAGAACAAACCCCAGTGCCTACTCAAACATTAATTATCTTTGATTTCCCCCCTTTTAGCATTAACATGTCAGTGAAACTTCTCACTGTTATGAAAGCAGTGAATGAAATGCATTCACTGTGGGATTTCATGCAAGATTAAAAATACAGATATTAATCTTTCAAAGGATTTGAAAGATAAGTCTCAGCAGCACAAGCTTCTGCTTTTAATGCATCTTAATTATTTAGGCAAAGTGCTAGCAAAACACATCATGGGCTGCAGCACCCAGCACAAGTGAAAAGAGCATTGCAGCTACAACTTCCCAAAGAAAGCAAACAGGAGCTCCAGGCAGATCTGGAGATAGCTGGTTCAGGTCACCTCATCTGGACACCAGATGACTTCCCACAAAGAAAGAACACTCAACTTTCTACCAGATCAGTGTATGTTTCAGAGGTCAAGTCAACCTGAGTCAGTGCAAGGCAAGCAGCTGAAGCAGTCAAAGGAGTTCAGTCACAGCACTGGTTTTTGTGGAGGATGGACAGACACTGAGTATTTGATCCCTAGTTGAACTGGAAAAAGTATTTAAGAGTTATATCAGAGGAGACCCAGCCTTTCTCAGATGAAGTGTCTGTGCTAGCTTTATCTTAATTCCACAAAGGCAGAGTTTTATGGCTACTGAAACAGCTTGCTGCTGCAATGCCAGTGAGGATGCCAGCAATTCTCTATGCAGCTCTGCTTATTTGACTAAAATAAAGGTGCATGATACCAGATCATTGCATCTGTAGGAATACCTACAGAACTACAGGAAGGTGATGTGTGCCATTCTCCTCCCTGCTCCCAGCCAGACCACTTTGTGAAGATCATGTCTAAGCTGGAAACTTCCCTCTGTCCTGCACCTGCAGGAAGGACTGCTGCCCAGACTTCTCTTTTCAGCTCAGCACCTTGCTAGCTTAGCACAGCCTCTCCCAAGCTGCCCCAACCACCACAGCATTTCTCAGGAAGCTGCCCTTGCCCCTGCCCTTCAGGTGATGCTGTTCACAGCATCTGCACCACTTCACTGATGGAGTCTCACCCAGAGGGGCTGCTGATGCCAGTTTCCTGCTGCCATGCTTTCATCACTCAACTAGCACTACTTTGAGGGTGTATTTATACCCATAATGTTTAACCCTCCTAGTTCAGCAAGGACCATCCTCAGGCATGCTTTTAGCAGGTAACTTCTGTGGAAGAAACACACTTAGAACAGTTACCCCTCCAACAACTAAGAAGCATCTTTGCTTTGCTTTCTCACCCTCTACACTGTCTGGAAATTTTCCCTCATTTCTCAAAAGCCTGTAAGGGCCAGAGGGGAGCTTTGCTTTTTGCAAGATGTCAGAAAGCTCCCAATACAGAAAGCAGATTCAGAAGATTGTAGCAAACATCCAGATCCCCCTGGCTACTCTGGCTACCCAGCCATAACTGGGCAGGCATTATGCAGAGTGGTTACCCACAGAGATTGCACGATTGCAGGAATGCTGTGGCCTGCATCAATAATGCCTGCATCCCTGAGCTGTCCTTAGCCAGGAACTGCACTTTATCAATCCTTACTGTAATCTCTAAAAGCCTCATGAAAGCTGCAGTGTTACAGCCAGCACAACCATAAAAACTCAGCACACTGCATTGTAGAGAAGTTATATTAAGGAAGAAAACCCATCCAAAGCTCTACTCATTGATATGAGTGGCAATAATTTTGGTTTTTTGGTGGTTTTTTGTTTATTTGTTTTTTTGTTGTTTCAAAGAGCAATGCATTTTAATCTGCTGAGCTTCAAGATTAAATTTCCTTTTTTAGCCTTGGTATCAGTTATGAGTATGAACAACCTTATTCACTTCCAAGATCATCCCAAGTACCACACACACTTCAACTAAACAAAGCAAATGACAAATTGTGTCAGTGTTATTCTATAACACTGAACTTCAAGAAGTCCAGACCTTAAAACCCTTTAGAGACTTAGAAAGTGGCTGACTAATACTGTAACCACAAAGACAAGTTATCTCACTGCTTTTTCTTCAATAACTGAATTAGATATCAAGCTAAAAGGTCAGCCTGTCTGGAGAAGCAAAAAAGAAAAAGAACCAAACAATCGAAGAGCAGAAAAGGAGCATCATTTGCTTATAAAAAACGCTTGCTTGCCAGAGATTCAATTAAGGAAAAACAAAGCAGAAGGGTTTTTTCCCTTCTCTAAGTGATTATGCTTTAATTTTCTTAAGTAAGAGTACCAAAATAACTCTGGACATGCTAAAATAGATCATGTCATTGGGCTTTGAAGATCTGGCTAGCTGCACAAATCAACTGTAAAGTACACAGCTGACCAACTTGAAGGTTTCTCTCTTTTTTTTTTGTTTTGTTTTGGTTTGGTTTTGTGGGGTTTTTTGTTTGGGTTTTTTTTTTTTCTCTTTTTATTGGTTTGGTTTTTTTTTGAAAAGCAATCTCTCAGAAAATGCTGGTTTCTTTAAACCAAATTAACATTTTCTACTTAGGCTTAACTAGGTTCTGCCAGGAAGGGTATGTGGCTCTGTAATGCAACTTCTTTCAACCCGACATACAGTTTCTTCCTCTGTTCTTTGCTCCTCAGGGCTCTACTCACTTAAGGATTAACAATTTATTTATTCAAGAAGAGTGATTCCTTCAGACAGTATTGCTCAGCGTGTGATCACCATAAAACACAAATGTAACTGAAGTAGTAACCAATTAGTTATCACTAAATCATGATGCCAATACAGTCTTCATTACCAAATGGGGAGTGACAGGTTTGCTATTGGTGTATTGGCATTGTTACTTTATCTGAAGACTTCTGTAAAGCATAATGAGGGCTTAAGACAAAGCTTCAGTTTCCACGTACTATAAGAAGAGACTGCACAAAGGGAAATGCACCAGGTGCAGAACTCACAGCTCAGTACATCATTTCAGGCACTTTCTGGATAAGACTGCCCACTGGAAAGTATTCAGAGAGCCTTGATGGGGACTTAATCCCCAGGCTTTTCCCTTGAGACTCCCCTCTCCTCAGGCAATCCAGAGCAGCTCCATGAGGTTCTTGATTAAGAGAGTCCCTTCTTGCTACAGATGAAAAAAACCTGGTCAAGCTTGTCTTTTTAAGCTACATTACTCTTTACAAACATTCATACTGACAGATGAGCTGCAAGAAAACGTTAGAAGCACTTCAAATAGATCTCATCTGAGCAGCAGTGTTCTTTCTTTAAGAGAGATGCTGTGCCAGGATCCCACCCAGCCTCACGAAGAAATCTCAAGGCATAACAAAACTCCAACAGGTTTTGTAAAGAGTTGAGTATGCTCAGAGATTTTTCCAACGTCACATCTTCAATTATTCATTCCTCTTCCTCTTCTCCCAAAGCAGAATTGCACACTGCAGCCTGACCTCAAACACAGCAGCAGCAGTACCAATCCCAGCATCAAAGGCCCTGAATGAAGTTCTGTTAGTTATTTAGTTCATCTGCAAAACTTTCAGGCAGCATCTCAGCTGATTAAATGCAAAAGTAGGAAAAAGACCTCCAAGACAGTCCAGGATGTTAAATTTACAAGTCTGAATACTCTCAATATGCAGTTGATTTCAGGTTACATTATTTCAGTTTCCATTAAGGGCTGTGACCTCAGCAACTCAACACAACAGCAACTCACTTTACTTCCCACTCACTGCAGGTTTCATTTAAAAGCCTTATGTCACAGAAGGCCTGCTATATACAAAAATATAGCAAAAAATGAAATTTTGACAGCACATTGTGGCAGTAAGTGCTTTGCAATCAATGTCAGTGTGCACCAAAGTGAAAGCAGGTGGTGAGCAATGACCCTGTTAGCAAACAGAAGAGAGCAGAAATCTATTCCACAACAGATCAAGTCAAGCCACTAAACCACCTTTTGCAATTTCAAATGTTGCTAACAAATTTTAAAAACAAGCATGGCATCTTCTGGGGTTTTTTCTTGTTTGGTTTTGGTTTTTTCTGTTGTTCTTATAAAGGCAATTCAGGAAGGTTTATAGAACCCATCTTCATGGAGTTTGCTGTAGATCTCATTGCTGGGTTTGAAGCAGCTCTCTGAATCTGATGAGGTTTGCAGCAAGGTTCAGAGTGTCTTCCTTCTGTACATGTTACAGAAGATTCAAGATCACTTAACAAACAATAAAAGTGACAAACAAGCTGTTCCTGGGCTTATTTTTAAAATGACTGTATGTTTGATTACAAGGTGACAAAACCAACCATTTTCCCTTAATAAAGATGTCAGAAGTTAGAAGTATTTGCTGAGAAGAACATACTAAATATGCTGAAAAGGTAATACTTAAAACATGCACAAACATTTAGCAGAGCTTTAAAAACTCTTGGCAGATGGCTGAAGGAAGAAAAAGGAAATCCATTTAAGGGACATCAATGTTATGAATCAATGTAGGTGACATTTAAAACCAATGAATAAAACATCACAAAAACCTGTCTCTTTTTATATATCATACCTCACAGTGGAAATTACAGCCAATCTCCCTCAATTAACAGAAGATACCATGAGGGTACAATTTCAGGTTTGGAAATTAATAGTTGTCTCTTCCATACTGTCCTCTGTTGTCAGAAAATCACTTTTTACAAGAGCCTTTTTTTTTCTCCCACAAAAAAAGAGGGTGGTCAATGCTCTCACATTGAACAAAACCTTTATTTTAGAGGCAGCATAGCACAAAAATGTCTTGTTTCTCAGCTAGGAACCAATCGCAGTTCTGTAAGACCTAAACAGGGATAGCAGCAATCCCAGATCTGGCTTTATCTCTCCAATTGCTAAATGCCCTGGAAAATACATTCACTTCACAAGCAAAGTAAGACTATTGGAAGAAATGATTGCTTGGGAAGTAATTTTCATCCCAGCCACCACTGGGATTACAAGAAGTTCATGATAGATAAAGGGAAGAAACTTCAGAGAAATCCCTGAAGATGAACTCAAAATGTTTACTCTTAGCAAAAATTGTATTGAAAAAAAGTCCTACTTTAACCAAACATTTCTTTTTCTCTTATGGAAAACCATACATATCCAAAGGAATTTTTGGAACAATCAGTCTTGTCAGACAAGTCAGAAATACTTACTCTCTTAGAAAAGAAAGAACACACTGCAAGTTTCATAACAATTCAAGAGATTTCTCAAGATTATTTGATTCTCAAACAATACCATGTAAGTGTCCTGAAAATGTACACACTCTAATAAAGCTTTTTTTTTTTTCTTTTTTTTTTTTTTCTCTGGTCCAAGTGGATGGACCTTCTGGAGTCTTAGTAACCAGCTCAGATAATTCACTTGAACAATTTGCATGGGAGAAAGAATAAACAGGAAGAATAGTCTAGAGGCCTGCATCTGACACTTTTACCAAGCTGCCTAAAAGACATAAGTAAAAACAAGATAAAGCTCAGAGGATCACAGTAGAGTCAGGAAACAATAAAATGATAAACTATAAAAAGTCACACAGCAGCAGCTTACCAGAATAATGTGAGTACTTTTCTTCTACCAACTGCCTTATCCATGTATCCTCAATACCCTTGCTACAGCTAGAAAATACTCAAAAAACAGTTCCAACAAAATGAGAGGCAATTATTTAGTCTGCTATTATTTTCAATGCCTGCAACTGTACAGAAAATACTCCCAACTTTTCAACCAATTGAACTTCTAGAAGGACAAAAGGAGGCAAAGCTATAGAGCATCAATATTAGATTGCTAATAAATGCTATCCAAATGAATGTTCAAGAGAAACCAAAGACATTGAATGTTCCAGGTACCAGGAGACAACAAGCTGTTCACAAGACAAATGACACCTTCACAGACAGAATACAATAAACTAGAGACTCTGGTCATTGTAAAGCAGAATGTGTTTACTGTTATTGATAAGCAATAAATCACCTGCCCTCTAACAGTTCCTCCTTATAAATCACTTCCAGTGAAAGAAACAGATGGTTCCAGTATGCAGCCATTCTTCACCACAGTCCTGAGCTGGCAGAATAACTACACTGAATTGAGGGAGATCCAGTCTTAACTGTAGTTGTTCTGTTGTGGCATAAGGAAAGCAGCAGGGCAAGGCACTTTGCACCCCAAGACAGCAGCTGCAGCTTTTGCAGATTCATGCCTGAGCTGAACACACACAGAGCTGCAGCAAAAATCAGACTCTGCACCCCCCTGGTTTGGACTCCAGCCTGCAGGAATCCATCCTCTTGCCACCCTTACTGCCTGGACCACACCTGATCTGCATAAGTAGCCTCTGATCTGCAGGCATTGTCAGGCTGGTGTCCACCACTAGATTCAAAAATAGAAGATGATCCTAATGCAATCTGACTTGATTTGAAAGAATTAAGCTTTCTATAAACTTTTCAGTAAGAACTTCAAACTCCTGCTGTCACATCAACACCTCATTTGTCTATCTAGAAGGAAAAGGATTCACAGTCACATTTCCCTGCAAACCAAGACATCTGTCTGACTGAACAAGCTGCAGACACCATTATATTAAAACACTTTCCTCCTCTGCTGGGAAGGATACCAGAATTGGTATTTCTTTGGGGTTTTTTTTGTTTTAAAGTCTTTTTTTTCCACGTAATGTTTCAAACTACTAAGTAAAAGCATAGAAAGGAGGGTGTTAATAAAAGATAAGAGCAGTGTATCCTAGATAAGAGCAGCATAATGAAACTGTCACAGTAAATGGAAAAATTATATTTCTCTTTACTACTTCAAGAAAAATAATTATACCTCCACTCAGGTAAGAGGATGTCTGACTTTCATTTACATCATACTTGTAAACAAGAAAGATCTAAGCAGTAGCTGTTAAAAGTTCTGATAGAAGCTGCTACAGGCAGACAGACACAAAAAATATCATGGTTTCCTATCAAGTAAGTATAACCAGACATACAGTTACTCAAAACTATTTCAAGGTGGCTGCAGCTGTGATACCAACTCTTGCAGTGCAGATAATTCAAGAACTCCCCAACACCCAAGTATATTTTTAGAAACTGGATTTTATTAAAATGTGTTTTCTTGGTGTTTTGCTTCAACAGTTTACCAGACTACTGCTCTGTCTCTTATCCAAACAAATTGCAATCCCAAGTGTGAAGTGTTTCTATTGCTCACTCCTCTGTCCCACTGGCTTGGTGACCCATCCAGCTCCTACAGCCTCCTGCCCCAGGAAGGCCCTGGCAGGGCTCAGCTTCTAAACAAAACCACAGACCACAGTAAGTTGTCTACAGACACTTTGAAGCAAAGATGCTTCATTTCAAAATTAGTGAGTGATAAGGAGAACAACCCATGGAGAGGTCAGGTAGTGACAGCAAGCTGTGGCCCAAGCACTTTGGAAGCAAGGGGGTAGCCTGGAAATGCAGGTTACTGGGAAGTGACCTGCAGGGTCAAACCCAGCCCTTTTTCCAGTTATTGTTACTCTAAGTCCTTTCCCTGCCCAACTCTGTCTAGCAGATGGCAGGGTGAGGACAGAACTGCTGCCTGTACAGAAGGGCTCTAACTGTGCAGCCCTGACCAAAGTGGCAGCTGATGAGCACCTGGTTTCTTCCCCTCAATTAGAGGCAATTAACACCTTCTGCTCATCTTTCCTTCCTTCTCTCCTGAAAAGAATTTCAGAAGCAACAGTCCTGACTGCAGGACAATTTTGCCCCAGCAGCAGAGAAAGTGATGACCCCCTGCACTGAGAAACATACAGCTTGTTTTGGGATTGGGGGAAATCACACCAACATTTCCTGTCCAAAGAAATTCCCATCAAGAGACAGTGAGACAATTCTCAAAGGCAACTAAATGGATGAGCTGGTGCAGAGAACAGCACTCACAGCATGGGAACACAAAATCTGAAGGACAGCTTCACTCCCAGCAGAACCAAGTCTGGGGAACCTGCAAACAAAGGCCATGACAACAGCCACCACCCAGTCCTGCCACAGAGTGCTGAGGGATTTGCCATGTCTGTTGTTTCTGCTTCTGCAAACTGTGGCACTTTCAAGGACATACATTAATTTTATTTTCATAAGGAAGAAAAGTTTTGCTCCCAAGCTTTTTTGCTTTAATGAGAAAACCTGCACAGGCAGTACCTCCTCGTTGAACCAAAGAAGAAGAAGGAAAGACCCAAGCTACTGGCTGGTGGTCACTGTAGGAAAAGGAAAGGTCTGATCACCAAGATTTAGCAGCTGCAAGCAAATCACAGTCTTCCCAAAGGAAGCAGACATTTCCCAGGAGAGAGACACAAACCTTGGTTTTGAGTGTCAGTTTCCTCCCCAGAGCTGTGGCTGCAGGATGGAGGCTGCCAGTGGGGACAGGACTGCTGATGGCTCCAGCTCTCCACTCAGGTCCTGCTTGTCTTCACCACCTCAGCTATCACCTGGTGTTCTTCCAGTGAAACACAGATAGCAAGAGCTTCTAAAGGCAATGTCAAAGTGTCTATACTAATGTAGCTCTTGACAGGCTGCCTTACAGAGGCCAGGATGGGTTGGCAGATGTACAGGTGGTGGAATGAAAAAAGCCTTGGAGCAAGCAGCTACAGCTCCTTGTGTAAAGCCCACAGAGAGACTTGATGTCTTGTAGTGCTCCTGCTCTACTGTCTGTTAAAAGATCAGGTCCTACTTAACTCCACATCCAAAACAAGCCCCTAGGATACTTCATCAGCACAGACTCACTGGGATACATGAAAACCTGTGAATTAGAACCTAAGTTCAACGCTCCAGGGGTTAAAAAAAACCAACCCAGCAGTCAAATGGTGATGCTAAAATGCAAGATGGAAAGGGGCTTTACTGCTACTGCCCACTCAAACCACACTCATGAAATAAAACTGAAAAGCTTTCAGTGCTGGCATAGCTACAGTAAGACAGGAATGGCTGCAACCTGCTAATTTGCTAATAAAATAGACTTTCAGTAAAGTGATTAGTGATGTAATACCCAACATTCATAACTGGATGATCCAAAATGACCTGATACAACAGCTTTTGAGGCCTTTGAGCAAGGCCAGAATAAAAAAGAAGTGATCCCACTTCAGCCACCAGTGATACTAGAATACTGGTTTGCTCAGAGCAGTTAAAAGGCTTTTAAAATAGGAATAAGCAAAGTGGTTTTTGTGTCTAAGGGCAGGAAATACTGCACAATTAATTTTGCTGTATGTTACAGTCCTCCTGAAAGATTAAAGTGAAATATGTATGCTATTATCTAAACAAATCTTCAAGCATCAAGTCTGTGCAACAGTATGTGACTAATGTTCACTGGCAGAGTTAAATACAACTACAAAAATGTTGAGATCTGATTATGGCAATTAGAAATTCTACATACAATGCAGCCTGCCCATTAACATCCTACTCCTGCAGCATTTTCATATTAGAGTTAGCTGTATTCATCCCAATAGCAAGCATTTTGGCCCATAATTAGTGTTTTCCTCCCCCCACATGTTAAATCAATCATTATGTTCCTGAAAACATTTTTTTCAATCGAGCAGAGCTTAAATCTTTGGAGTCCTTGTTCAAACAGGAGTGGGAATAAACAACATGATTGGGTATTGACTAATCAGTTAATAAGAAATTCTCTCAGAAGTCCAAGGTGGAAATACACTGCTGGAAATACACAGGGTTTTTGCCACCTCAGACCCCAACCAGAACACAGCCAGAGCACCATGTTTGGGAAGAATGGAGTTCATCACCTCTTGGAACAGGAACTCTGAATTTTCAGCTCTGCAGTGGATGGGGCTGACTCCATCTAACCCTTATCTAACATGACATTGCCAGTGTGATATAAATAGTGTCTTATTTGCCTGCTTCAGAGGAACAATGTTAGTCAAGAAAAGGTCAAATGGTTTTGCTACAGGGAAAAGAGCAAAAATCTTTTGTAATTTAATATTGCCTTTTTTTTTTTCTCTTTCTTTTTTTTTTTGAGGAAGACAGAAGACTCCAGGTGCCAGTCACATAGGAGGGAGAGAAATACAGAGGAGATAAGGTCTGTTTATCTAGTCTGTAGTAGCACAAAGCAATTATATTTCAATCATTTCCTATGGCCCAGCAGGAACTAGTAGTCACCCCACATCTCACTGATCTCATTTTTACTTGGAATCCTGCAGACTCTATAGACAAACTGCTCCAACCTGCCAACTTTGACCATTCAGAAAGAAGCTGTTGCTGCAGGCAAGTCTGGGACAGATGTACTTGAGACACCAGCTAGTGTATGTATCTTACTTCACAATACTTACTGCATTGATGCTTTCAATTATTAAAGCATTAATAGACACAATCTTTACCCAGAAGTAGCCAAATTCATCTAGTTTTAGCCAAACAGGAAAAATACCCAATTTTAAGTCTCTGAATACATTACACAATCTGAGGTTACTGCTACTAACCCTCTACTAAGAGGTATACTAATACGGATTACTAATACGGATCCATATGGATTTATTGAAGTTACTTTCAAGGTGTCTTCTTACCCTACAGAAAGGAAAGCAGCTGTGTAACAAAATCTGCATGCAAGACAGGCTGGCACATTCCTGCACAGCTGAACCAGAGAAATCCACACAGCTGGGAAGAAAAAGTACTCCATGAAGGTGACCCAAAGCCCAATTTATTGTTAGGTTTTATTGCTTGCTTTTATTGCTTCCAGCACACTGGTAATCTATGCACATGGCAATACTTCAGTACTAATGGAAATCAGTAAACAAGGTCACGTGTGTGTCAAGCAGTTGCTTTGCACATTCTAAAAATATTTGTAGGTCCTGTTTGCTAGAATGACACTAACCTTTCCTTGTGCCATCTGCTCTGCCTGTGATGCTTGCTGGGTGCACCCAGGGCTCATGATAGGCAGGGTGGAATACATCCTGCTCAGTGGGAGTAAGAGTAATTGCTGAACTTGTTCTTAACCAAATTAGAAAGTCAAATAATTGCAGCAAATACCCTCCCTAGGCCATCCTGTGCAGACTACAAAAAGACTTCCAAGAGGCTCCCAACAAGCCCATCTTTCCTGAAAAAACACCACACATTGAAAAATAATTGTTTATCATTGAATCAAGTTTCAGCACACAAAATGAATGAGATAAATGGAGTCTGACTGAGCTGGAATTGTGTGTTTGGGCCAGGCTCTGTGGACACACAGGGTGACAAGGAAGTTTGCAGGTTACTTTTGCAAAACATGTTTATACAATGACTTTAAGCCTTCATGCTAACCACAACATAGTAAAAAGGATTATGAGAGAGACTGGAGCTGGTCCCTCAGCTGGCCAACCTTGTCAGGCTAAGTAGGAAAATTTGAGATGAGGCAGCAAAGACAACAAAATATAGGGAACAGCAGTAGTCTGTACAATCTATACAAACAGAACAATAGGCTCCAGCTATTATTCCAGGCTTAAAAGTAAAGCATCTCTTTGAGTTGTGACTATGAGTGGGATTTCTGCTTTGTGAAGATGGAGTGGATCCCACCAGACACTGAACACAGCATGAAAACACAGACAGACAGGGTTAAGGGCACACAATGCACTTAAAGCAAAAAGTGCCTGCACTGGAATATCATGGAAAGAAAAAGCAGTGGAGGGAAGTATTCAGCACAGCATGCATCTTCTGGCATTCTGAACTCAAATCAGAAATATTCAATCCTCACAAAAAGAATGATATAAAAAATTTATGAATAACAGAACTTCATTTGGACTTCTGATAAGTTCCTGAAAATTCCAAGCATATGGATCTTAGGAGGACTGAAACTGAGGACTCCAAAGAGAGATAAAGACAAGCTAAATGCTTATACAATAAAACAAAGCCCATTGCCAAAGCTTGAAAAAAACAAGGAATTCAAAGATTTTAATGCCATTTTTTCCCCAAACACTTTACATTCAGGATTTGCATTTTCCAACTCATATCTGGAATTCTGTTTTATTATTTTAAATCCAAAATGGGGAAGTACAGCACCATAGCTTGTACCTTCATGTCCTCAGGATTTTTCATTCAGTTGTGTTTAAGCAAGGAAAGTATACAAAGAATAACTGGTTATGATTACCCAGAAATACCTAAGGAAAATGAGTTTTTCAAAATGGCCCATCCAAATGCATTAGCAATTAGAATCTCCTCAAGTTTCCATTAGTCTGTCAAAAAAAGAAATAATCTTACAGCAGCTCTGACTAAAACACTTAAAGATTTTCACGTTGATTGAATTTTCAAGTATAGACTTACAAATTCGTAGTCTCCGTCCTGTGGCACTTTCCAATCAGATGAATTTTTTGTCTGGCCAGACACATTCTTCCCAAAGCTATTGATTTGATTCTCCTTCTCCTTCTGTTCAAAATATTCAAGGAATGATGGTTTGGCTGGCTGCATCGTTTCATCCCTCCCTGGAAATGTGATAAATTAAAAAAAAAACAAAACAAAACAAACCACAGTTGTTTTGAAAAATAGAGTTTTGGTTGTAATGCCTTACATCATGCCCAAAAGTGATTTTATTTTTTTAGCACACACTAAATCACCCAGTATTGTTAAAGTACTATTTTTTTCAGCAGTTTTTCAAATACAAAATTGACTGTACAGTGAGAAAAGTGAAGAAGGGAAGCTTGAAGTCTACCACAAAAGTTATTACAATGCTGGAGGCCTTGGCCTCTAGACCTGCAATCTCTCCATCAAAGAATGCCACCAGGTAACTGAGCTTCACATACTGACTGCTAGAATTAAACTGCTACCTACTGAAGTGGCTGGAGTTTTTGTCATCCCAGTCAGGTTGCATGCACTGCAAAATAAGTGAAGTTCTAAAACGAAACAGCATTGTTTTTAGAAGAAGAAACTCATTTTTATATTTATGAACGGAATAGCACAAGAGGCAGGGTTTGAAAGACCATACCTGCCATGCAAGTATCACATAAATTGCTTTGGGTAGAAGTAGTCAAGTTCTGTCTCATGGGTAGAAAGGATTAATTAGCTTACAAAGCTTCCTTTTTTCCTCTTTATAAAGTCAGTTAGCAAATACTCAAGTTTATTGCCTAGTCCTCTTTTTGTAAGGTAAGTCCTCTGAACACACTTGCTTAGTGGATTACTCAAATAAACCACATAGAGTAACCATTCAATCCTAGACTGCATTTAAGAAACTTGGGGTAAAGAAATGGGTAGGGGTTAAAAAAGAGAGAGAGAGAAGAATCAAAACAACACCCTAAATATGAATACTTTGATTTTTAAGAGCAGATCTTACAAGCTTCCCAAGCACCATTCTCATTATGGAAGAGTTCACTCATACTGATGGGAAAAGAGTCAGAAGCACAACACTTTATCATAACTGGATTTACATTGTTCTCATTTGTCTAAATTCTTCTGTCTGACAAAAAGGAAGAATGCTGCAGATCCAATAAGAGCAACAAGCTAGTAAAACTACATTGTCATAGGGAGCTATGGGGTAGTTGGTGGGAGCAGTATTGTATCCCTTCTGCCTTCAGCCATCACTCCATCCCAGTCCCCTCTCATTACATACAAATAAATCCAGCAACCCATTCAGCAAACAGGTTTCCATCACTGAAGGAAGAAACACAGGGCTACAAGTTCTCAGATCAAGGCAAATCCTCAGTGTTTGGAGAGAGGAGGTGGGCTCCACTATCAGAGGCAGCTTCAGCTACAGGGTTGATGACAGTGCAGTGGGGAAGGAAGTGATGAAAACTGTGAGGACACTGATTCCTTCCTAGCAGAGACCCCAGAAAAACCAATAAAGGAAGAAAACACAAAATTAAACTTCACAAGTCAGGACTGAAAGACCTTCACTGTCTCCAAAGAAAGATCATCACCAGTGCAACTGGTACAGCATCAGGTGCTGCCCAGACTACTGACAACTGGCCTGGCCTCTGAGTTCCAGGGCAGCTGGTACCTTGTGAGGAGTTTCCAATCTAAAGGAAGAGGCAGTCTTGCACAGAAAACAGGTTTTAAAGGGGCTGCACCACAACATCCTGACAGCTGCAAACAGTACTCACAGCTCAGTGCCCTTGTGCTGCTCTTCACAAAAATCTGTGAGCATAATGGAAGAAGTACAATACCTAGAATGTGTTTGTTCTGCTAAAATATGGTTCTCTAGACACTGAAGTAGGTTAATCATACTTGAATCACATGTTTTAGGCAATGTAGAAACTATCATCATTTTCAGAAAGGAGGATTAGGGCTGGAGTTAACAGAAAATGGCATCAGAATAGCTTATTTCTGGACTGTGGAATGCCATGCATTTAAAATAAATACAACCTGTCAGGCAGACAATCAACCAAAAGCTGAGAGCTTCACACCAGCATGCAGAGGATGGAGCCATGCTCTGAGGGGCTGCAGGGTCTCTGTAACCCACAAGAGTCCATGCAGAAGACAGGCTATCACACAACAGTGCTTACTAAGGACATGCACCAGTGCTTTTCCTCTTGAAAAAATATTAGCTACTCTGGAAACCCATTAAGATTTAATCACCAAATATTAATCTTGCACATAAAATTGCCATGTAGTGTTCCAGAACTTCCCTAGGCAGACTCTGATCCTCAGAGAAGTGTATGAATTCCTTGGTCAGCTATGAGATACCTTAGGAAGTTATTTGTCTACAGAACAAATTTCTGCAAAATCTGAATTCTTGGCAGGATATTTGGGTTGTGATACTGAGAGAAGTGTGGTTCTACACAGCCTGAAATGTTATGTTGCATTTTGAAAAGCTTCCCATCTTGCTGCCTCTCTGGGGTCAGCTAAAAGCTCAAGCATGAGCTGAAGTACTTGTACTTTTGCACTATGACAACTGGAGCAAAGACAAATTATTCTACTCCTGGCAGTAATTCCCCCTTTTTTAAAAAAAACCTAAAAGAAACAAAACAACAAACAACAAAACCAAACCCCCATCCTACAGGATGAGATCAAGAAAGTCACCTTCAGACAGACTGCATGAAGGTCAATCAGGAAACACAACTGCAAAGTGGAGAACAGATTTGCTGTTGGGAATAATTAGTGAAATACAATAGCAATCCAATTACTGCTAAGTGATAAAACATTTATTTAGAATGAAGTAAATGCATCCCTTGTATTCTGCCACAGTCCAGACTGTCTGAAGCAGGAGGTAAGTCACTATGGCCAGCCATGGCAATGTTTAATAATAATAAATTTTGTAGAAAGAGAGGAATTCGTGACTACCCTGGCTAATTTCTACACAGCCCACTGACAGCCAGCCTAGGTCTCAGTAATTCAGGCTTCCTAGGCAAAAAAAACCCCAAAAGCAAAATCTAAATCAACCTTGTAGTGTATGTTTTCAAAACATTTGCAGCACAGGAGAGTTTGAAAGCAAGTGTTTCACTCTAGTGACATTGGCTTATTTTGTTGTTGTTTGGTTTTTTGTTGCTGTTGTTGTTTTTTTTTTAAAAAAAAAAGCCTGCTCACACCTGAGCTAAATTCAGTGTCCATTAAAGAAGTCATGCTCATTTCCCCACATCTTGTAATTTACCAAGAACTGCAGTATTTTTAAGAAACTAGGTGCATCTACTAATCAACAACCCACTGCAGCACAAGTCAGTTATGAAAAGGCACATCCAACCCCAAGCTTTATTAAAGAAAAAAAACCCATTTTCATACAGACACGAAACAAAGAAGGAAGTACACAAAGTGGCAGCAGTAATTTATAATTCTGAAGACACAACTGGGTTTTCAGTCCCACCAGTAAAAGTAACTGAAAAGCTGGGGGCTGCAGAAGGCTGCTGAGATACCAAAGGGGTCCCTGCCACCTCCAGGGAAGGAGGGGAGGAAATGGGGGGGTGTTCAGCCTGGAGAGGGTACAGGGGCTCCAGCTGCCATCTCCCATCCAAACAGATCACCAGAGCCCCACTCTCCCCAGAAAAAAAAAAAAACAAACAAGAGGAACAGTCTGAACCACAGCGAGGGCAGCTTGGCTGAACACAAAAACATTTTCACAACAAGGATGGTTGTGCAATGAAGCATGGCTGGAACAACTGTGCAAGGCCCTGAGCAACCAGATCTGACACTGCACTTGGTCCCAGCCATGACAGGGGTAACCAGACTGATGCTCTCCAGAGGGGCTGGCCAAGCCCAGCTCTTCTGTCACTCACACCTCACACCCACTGCCAGACACCTCGGGAACCTTGCAGTCACCTCAGGCCTTCCAAGTGCAGGCCACATGTAGTCACCAGTTTGAATATTTAGTCACCAATTTAGTCACATTCCCACACATCAACATGTAATGTTGTCTCTGTTTAGTGTTGTTTTTTGTTGGTGAAACTGATTAAAACAGAGATTGCCAACTGACAAAAAGAATGGGAAAAATCGGGTGTAGATCAAAGATGTCTGAAATTTTAGTTGCTGCCACGATCTCAGCAGAGAGACAGAAGGACACTACACCAAATCAATTATCATCCCAGCACCACTGGGTCTCTTTTTGTTCATCTTGGCACTTGACAGCAGTGCCATCTTTCCAGTGATGATCTGCTATTAATTCAACACAAGAATCACACCGTTATACCTTTAAGATTTTTATAACAGGCAGCTGAAGACAGAAATCGATCACTGCTATTTGCAGAGGCTGCTGAAAGATGACACTGAACAAAATGTGTCTGTGCCAAAAAGCATTTCACATCCCAGTTATAGGGTTAGACTAAAATATGAACGTTTGACAGACAGTGAGATCACAAGTGTGGCAGAGAAGAGCCTTTTATTAGAAGGTCACCCTGCAGTGACAATAGACTTCATGTATTTATTTTGGAACCTAAAGAGTTGCTTCTGAAGGTGAGCAGTGAGAGCTCCCTGGAGCCATTAACATCTATCATTTAGATACTCAGTCATCTTTTTAGGATCTGTATTAATTACACAAATGGAACACCACAGCTCTGCTGGAGCCAGTCCAGCTGACTGCAGCCTTGCAGGTTTGGGTTAGCTGTACGGAGCCACTGGTGCTGGGAGGACTGCTCCATCCAGCCTGGTCTTGCAGGGAAGGGCAGAAGCCCCCAGAGGAAAACTCACAAGCACTGCCTGGTATGTAGTCACACTGAGAAATGTGTAAGAACATCAGTATTGTCATGTGTGAGAGAAGAATAAGATGTGAAACTGGTCGATCCAGAGGTGGAGAACACCTTAAATGGTGAACAACAAATATCCCCTTAGATTGTGATTTTTTTAGGGAGTTTACTACCTCAGTAATAGTGTTTCATCTTTCACCACTGGAAAGCAAAAGTCCAACTGTATGTGGTGCCATATAAGCTGGGACAGCACTTACCCAAGGCACAAAAAGCCTAGACAAGCCAAAAGATGACTGACAGATACAGGCTGGGCATTGCAAGAAGCCAACAAGGCAACAGAAGCAAAAGCCAGGGGCCTCAGCACACTGGATCCTCTCCTCTGTCAGGCTACAGCAAGGGCAAGCTTTATGGAAAGACTAAAGCAACAGTGTGCTGCCTCCCAAAACATTTCCCTGTCTGGGAATTCTTGAGGGCTTGGAAGATGTTGGTCTTTGTGGGTGACTGCAGCACACAGACTTTCATACACCAAGCAAGAGATGACAAAGAAGGTTCTGAGAGCCTTCAAGACATTTCTATTTCCATACGATGCTGCAGATCAAGTAGAATAATGATAAAGCAGCAGCAGCAGCACAGTCAATTAAACCAGCAAGAGATTTGCTTTTTTTTCCAGCAGTAAAGAACATCTGTGGAACCAGATCATTCAGTATCCTCTAGTCCCAGAAATCAAAGCACTCGTTTTCTTAATTTTGTCAAATTAGTTCTCTCAGATGGAGTTTTTCATAAGCTTATGGGCTTCAAGGGATGCTTTCAGAAGGAAGTGGGATTTACAAAGTCCTTCTGTCTATCTTAACAAGCTTGCTAAGTAATGAAACTTGGAACTTCTGCTTTTCTCTGAAGTTACTCCTTTCTATTCATACCTGACAGAGGAAGAACCCTTGTTTTTTTATTCTTTCCACTTAAGAGAGATTGCTATTAACCACCTGGGGTTAATATTCTAGAGACACAAAGCCTGTCATGAGAGAGAGTAAGACAATCTCAGGAACACACTTTGTGTGCTCTTCACTCAAGCCAATTAATACAGTTAATATTTAAAATACCTGTTCTTTAAACAATGGTGAGATATTTCCTCCCTTCTATTGCAGAAATTAGCACCAGAGTTGCTGATGTCAGGAGACATGCTACAAATTAATCTACAAAGAAGTGTAAAGTAAATAATAATTAAGTGATCAATTACTACATCAGCAATATCAAATTTGGTACACATCTACATATTTGTCAAGATTTCAGGAGGCTGCAATCTTTATAAAGACATCTGGCCATGGCCCTGGAGAATACTGTGTTCATAAGAAAGAGGTGGCAGCAGGAACATGACTAAAAATTTTTAGGTTGACTTGTGCTAGGGAAGTATCAAGAAGCCCTGCACAAAGTTCAGGAAGATGCACCCCAGTGAGCAGGAGCTTCAAACTGCTCTGCAGAGATGCAGTGGAGAGCACTCTTTAAAGAAAGCAGAGCTATCACTGCCTTTTGTCAGACATAAGCCAGAAAGGATCCCCTGGGACAAGCAGCACAGTCTTCTGCTATCATACACAAGATTATACAGTTCCTTTCACAGAGGGATCAAGATCTATTGTAAAGCAATTGGTTTGCTTTGTCCTTGCTGTTGACAGGCTTGCTGTTCTCTTGGAGTCATCAACTGCCTCATTTCCAGTCTGAAGCTTATGGGTAGCCCCATGTGCACACTTTGTTCTTGAGCAAACCTCAGCAATTAGGGACCCAAACCACTCTTCTCTGGAGTCTTGACCTTCCCTCCTTCACTGCCCTCTTTTTTTTTTTTTAAAGACTGCAAATATCCAGTGTAATCTTTCATTTCATGGTCTAAATAAGCATGGGTCTTTCTCTGACTTCCCATGTAACAGGCTTAGTCCCCAGGAGTCTTTGTGAGCTCTTCTGTCTGCTTTAGATGGAGTTATGTAACTTTAAGGCTTTAAACGAACGTGGATTTAGGGTGCACAAAACTCCTTATGATTCTGTGCAAGCAACACTTCATTAATATGAAATTTCAAATTGAATTGCAGTTTTATTTGCTTCAGGCTATTTTTAGAGATCACAGATGAACTTTAGCAGCCAGACAGCAGAATTTGTAAAGCATGAACAGCACTGATTCATTTTATGTAGCAGAGCAGAGAGATGCCAATTTATTCAACTAGAGCAAAAAGCACTCCCCTCATGAATGAATTCACCCCATGGCAACACGTGCTGATACTTCCTCACATGAAAAGCAGACCACACAACACTTCAAAACCATTGAAGATTATTAGGACAAGTCTTCCCATAGTTAGGGCCTATCTTAAACTCAATCAAAGCAGAACATACCTGACAGGTCCTGCTATTAAGAAGGACCTCCTAAATGACCATAAACATCAATGCCAGATATCCTAACTCATCTCTTTTAATAAATATAAGACAGTCATGTAAGAAGAGTACAAACACTCATCCAAAGCTGTGGTGCATATAACTGAGGACTCTTTCTGAAAGAGAAAGAAATCCTCACAGTAATAAAAGCTGTTTAAGACCAGGTTACTTCCTTTAGGATCTCTTTTACATAAAACCTCAGAAAAGGTTATAAAAATAGAGAATCTTTCTTCCTCCATCAAAAATTTGCAGTGGACATTTATGTCTCTCACCTCATTAGGCTGAATTACTGCTTCAGGACATGACACAGACAGAGATGTAAAGGTGCATCAGGAAAAAAGTGAAGGTTTCACAGGCTGCAATATATATTATGGCTCAGTTTCTGATGGATCTTAACAAGAAGCAACCTCATCAATAGGGCTGCAGCCTTTGGGCCCAGCATGCTGTGGACAAAACTCTCAGCTCTCTGAATGGCATATAAATAAGCCAGCATTTGCTAACACCCTTTCTCTTCATAACCTGGAAGTATATTTGCTTATCTAGAGAGAACAGAAAACAACATGACAATGAGTATTTTTTTCCCTGAAGCTTAAAAATTTTCTGATAAAAGAAAACTTGGTTTTAAATTTCTGCAGTTGATGCATATGAGAGTTTATAGAATTTTCCTCATCCCTGCTCAGGAGACAGATCTTTCTCCAGGGTTTATTTTGATTCAGTAGAAAGTGAGCTCATTCTTAGAAGCGACATGAAGGTTACAGTTTGCCTGTACCTGCAAATACATTCATGTGTACAGGACAGAGATATACTTACTAAGTAATTTACTACTGCTCTGTCTCTTAGTTGAGTCTTCTGAAACAGACTGCTTCTTGTATGACTAAGTTAAACTTCCCTTCTTCCTCAAGATGATGCTTTTGTCAATAAAAAAAAAAAAAAATAATAAAAATTTCCTTTACTTTCTATCCCTCACCATCACAAATGCAGGGGTGCTTAATAATAAAGAATATATTTTAAAAAGCTGTGTTAAGCATATACATCTCTTTCTCAAATTTCAGTGTCTCTGAAAATGTAAATATTAGCAGAGGAATAATTTTAGCATTAAAGCTTTCTTAAATATTCAGGACAAGCAAAGGTGAACAAGCATCCAACTTAGCTCCCAGATATAACTTTTCTTCATGCTTCACTCTGCACAGAACCACTCCTTCAATTGCCAGCACTGCACAGGGGTCCAGCAGCCAACCCCTGTGCAAGCTGGAAAAACAAAACCCACACCAAAAACCCCACAACAGAATGACAGCAAATACAACTGCTCCCATTGCTCAAGAACACTGTCTGCATAGCTAGATATTCTTGCCAGCAAGGCAGCTATTAGGATAAAAGTCAGAAAGTAACACAGATGAAAGACTTACCTTATATTCCCTGCACCTCAAGAGTGGCAATGTAATGATTATCACAGTTCAAGAAGAATTTAATCAATGTAAGTATTTCTATAAGCAGTGTGTGTTACTTAAATTCATAATATTATGAGTGCTTTATGTTCCAATTTTGCCTAAATGGACCAATTTATTAAACACAGGAATGTACCACTGGACATTAATAACACTAAGTAGTGGGGAGTTGCTACAAAGAGCTATTTGCCTATGCACAGAGGCAAACCAGTCAATATCTCTGACATACTTATGATGTAAATGCTGAGAAAATCTGGAGCTATTCTTGACAGTACCTGCATCAGCTATTTGAATAACCTGCATCTACACATTTTTGGAAAATTGCTGCTGTTACACCACCTATATCTACGTCAACTACACACCACTAATACTTTCTTCAATTATAATATTAATGCAATCACACCAACCTTCTGCCATATTCTTTCTGCTCTTCACATTACAACTTTTGCAGTCATTGCTTTTTATGAAAAATTAACGGTTAATTAGTGGAGACAAAACATTTCCCAACTCTTGGCAGCAACACTTCTGTGGTTGAGGTTTAAGTATCACCCACTGGAAGTCTCACAAAGCTACCAACACTAACAAGCTTACTCCTAATAATTTTTCTAATAAGAAATTGGTTTTTACTATCAAACTAAAGGAGCTGAGATGCAAGCTTGGCAATCTCTCCTCAGAAGTGGAAGCATATTTTTTAAAGGACACAACCATCCTTAGCAGCATGGGGATGGTAAAAGCATAACAACCCCCACCCCCCTAGATGTATTATAATTAGCCCAAGAATTTATTCAAACATTCATGAACTATTAAGAATTTTTATCTGCACGTTCCATTATCAAGGCAGAGGCAACTGGATTAGTAGGGCTTCTGGTTTGCCTCTGAACCAGAGGCAATGTGCACCCCATTAACAAAACCCTGCACCCACAGTTCTTCCCCCCCTCTCCAAATGCCTTATTCATCTCAACCCAAAAACCAGACAAGCCCAGCTCACTCCACTCTTAGCAGTTCTACATTCTCCAGTAACATTTTATTCTGTGCTTAAAGAAGCAAGAGGCACTCCAACAGAAAATCAGGACAGACCCTGACAGGCTTGAGAAGTTGACTCATGCAAACTGCATGAAGTTCAACAAGGCCAAGTGCAGGGTTCTGCACCTGGGTCAAGGCAATCCCAGGAATGAACACAGGCTGGGAGAGGAGAAAGGACTGCAGACAGCCCTAAAGGGAAGGACTTGGGGGTGGTGGGCTCAACATGAGCCATCATTTTGTGCTTGAAGCACAGAAAGCCAACCAGGTCCTGGGCTGCATCAAAAGAAGCACAGACAGAGGGTGAGGGAGGGGATTCTCCTCCTCTAGTCTGCTCTTGTGAGATCCCACCTGGAGCAGTGGAGTCCCCAGAATCAGGACAGAGTTCCTGGAACATGAGGAGGAGCCACTGGAACATGAGGAGGCTCTCCTCCAGAGGAGAGCCACTAAAATGCTCAGAGGGCTGGAGCACCTTCCCTGTGAAGACAGGCTGAAGAAGTTGGGGTTGTTCAGCCCAGGGAGTCTCCAAGGTGACCTTATAGCAACCTTCCAGTATCTGAAGGGGGGACAAGAAAGCTGGAGTAGGGCTATTTACATGGGTGTGTAGTGAGAGGATGAGGGGAAAGGGTTAAAAACCTGAGGGTGGTGAGACACTGGAAAAGGTTGCCCAAAAAAATTGTGGCTGCCCCATCCCTGGAAGTGTCCAAGGCCAGGTTGGATGGGGCTTGGAGCAGCCTGGTCTGGTTGGAAGTGTCCCTGCCCAGGGCAGGGGAGTTGGAACTGGATGATCTTTAAGGTCCCTTCCAACCCAAACCATTCTATATTCTGTGAACTAGATCCTATTTCACTTGGATCTGATTGTATTGCAGTGTCCAAGGAAGGCAATGTGTTTTGCTGCTTTATTACAAAATTGTGTTCCACTCTTTAAATTGAAGTGACAAACTAATGCCAAGTTTCCACTATCTGAAGACCTACAGTATATAAAGAATAAAAAAAAAAAGAAAAAAAAGTTTAAAAAAAGCTGCATTATTTACCAGCACTATATAAAAAGATGGTTTCAGACATATTCACAGTTCAAAAGTAATTCCAGCTCTGATGCACCACAGAAATCTCTGTTATTACAAATGAGTGTTCACCTATAGTTCTTCAGCTACTTCCAAAGTTTTCCTGGAAGAGTTTAACTGCAGTCCTTAAGTAATGTGTTAGCAATTGATTTAGAATTAAAATGTGTTGCAGCACAACTTACTATCTGTGGTTTCAGGCAATCACTGGAGTGCTTTCCAAGTGTGTAGCATAATGTCATACTGACATTTTTAATGCTGCCTGAATATTTATGTTGAGTGGCCAGAAAAAAAGCCAAGTAAATGAAAGAATTTCAGCAAACAGAATTACAGCTTAATTAACTATAAAGCAAAATTCCCCCTGCAATGCAAAACACTGGAATTTAAGAATTTCTTTCCTCTGAGCCTGAAAAGTTATGAACTGATTTATGCAAAAATTGCTTTCAAGGCTATTGAAAGTTGTTTGCTAGAAACTTCCAAGTTAATCCTGTCAGAAGCACTGTATATCAGCTCTATAAACACTTCTTCCATGAAAAAGAAATAAAACCAAAACCTGGTGAAGAGGCAGATTTATTTATTTTTTTTAATTAGGGAGGGCTAGACCACTAGCTCAGAAGCCTGCAGTTAAAAAGCCCCAGACACCTGGGAAAGTTAAATTCTCCTGCTTATGCCATGCAAGAAAAATCAGATTTTTTATGGACTTAAAGCAGGTTTTATTGTGAGCTATAACACAAGCTGCCAAGTGAAACACAGACTTCTTTAAAAATATGAATCAATGCAGCCTCTTCAAACTCAGTAGTTTCCAAACAGCATTATTGCATTTATAGTTAAGATTACAAAAAGAACTCACTCTACAGAGCTCTGCAGCAGGCTGCTGAGCCTTACAGTTAAATCATTTTAACTGACTGTTAAGATGAAATAAATATGGAAACAGCAAGCTTAAAAATGGAGCTATAGGCAATTCACATGAAGGGCAAGCTGCTCAAAGACACTGCCCTTGCAATGAGTCTAAGAAACAAACACAAAATTGCCTTGTGCAACAGCCAGAACTTCAACATGATGATACTGGGGAAGGAGAAAAAAGTGTCAATAAAAATAATTTACATCAGGTTTCTTGGAATCAAGGCACAAGCTGCTGAAATGCAGCACAGCCAGCAGCAGAGTGCAGCTGGGTTTTACCAGATACCAGTGTGAAACCACTGTCACAGAAGTGGGACCAGTGTCAACCCTCACTTACACCCAGGATCCCAAAATGCTGCTTCCAGCAGGCAGAGCTGCTCCATGGTTTCTGCCAGGCTCAGCTTTGAACACTGTGGCACAGCAGCAGAGAAGAAAAGAGTGGTCTTGTCAGAACTCAGAACTCTACGGGAGGTTTAAAACAAAGAGACTTTGACACCTGGAAGCTCTTGGAGCTTGTTCTGGAGCTCCCTCTTGAGGTTACGTTCTGCACCACATAAAAGCCATTGCTGCATCCTCCTAAAGGCTTCTACTCAAAACGAGGTTGTCCTTACAAAAAAGGTATTGTCAAAGAGACCCTCACAAACCTCTGTAGAAAGCATCAGATGTTCTTGAGTTACAAGCAGTGCAATCTTGGAGATGAAGAGAAGCATATGCTGAACAGAGGATGATGAACACAGCCTCAGTAGCCAGGGCATGAGCACCACAGACAGTACAATCAGTTACTGTCAGTCATGGAATAGAACTGTACACACTGCTGATGAGAGATTTCTATTTGTAAAACATCCTACAACTTCACTTGGCTTAAGGCTGTTGAGATGTCCCACACTTGGGATGACCTTTTAGGTCCTCTAAGCATTCATCTCCTTGCTAGAGCTACCACGTTCCACAAATCTGATAGCATTACTCCATCATCTTTGTTGTCACAAGCTGCTACATGAGCTGACACCTCTGGCTTTTAATGTGCTGAATTAGTGTCTGCCAAACTTCAAAAATACTCTAAACAGGTTCTGCTGAAATTTCACCCTTAACAACAGGATCTTTCCACCAGCTCTAGAGCAGGCCCCACATGGAAGAAGCTTTTAACACAGAAAACAATTTTTCCAAACATCAGTTGAGAGTTTTTTCCTTCTCACGATAGCTGAAGGTTGCAACTCAGATGGTCAAGGAAGTCTTTGGAAGCAGTGCAAGAAGCAAACAAACAAGCCTTGCCCATGAGGGTGGTATTTCACAACTGTTGAGCCCTCATTCAGCACTGTCCTCTGTCCCTGAACAAACCTCCATCCTGGCCAGCTGAGACATCTGTGACTGCCCCTGCTTCAGCCCTGCTGAGATTATCAAATCTGTGGGAATAGATTTCTGTGGGAATCCATAATTAAGAAAATATTCTTTTTGTTCTAGTCATACATTTCCAAGGAGGTTCTCTCTGCCATCTCTTTAATGAAAAAAAAGATTATGAACCCTTTACCAGGTCAAGCTGAGAAGTCTTCCCACAGATTATCAGGGATCCAAGTCACATCATCTTGAATCTTACATCCTATGATAAGGCTTGTGGTCTTATTAAGCTTTTCTATTTTAGGGCAGGACAGAGTTCAACTTGAACATCTCAGAAAAGCAATACACAGTCTATTCACTTGTCCTTACAGAGTGAAGTAACACTAAAGAAACACACAAGACTAGAGAGATTTTAGGTCCTCCTACTGCATGCTGTGCTGTGCTTAAAAGGTGCAGGATTAGCCCTTTCATAGCTGCAGCCCTTAATTTGATTCATCAACTCTGAAACAGAATGCCTGGTTACAGCCAGATCACTTTCTAAATGAACACAATTTTATTGATTAAGCCTATGCTAGTCTCCTTCCTATGTTCTGTGAAAAGACAAAACAGACAAAAAGAACAAAAAAACCTCCCAAATCCAAACGTATTATCTAGATTCAGATTTTATTCAATCAGCAAAGAAGCTTGTGTAAATAGTATCAGCTGTATCAAGTGCAAGACTAAGAATGGCTTCAAACTTGGACCAAAAGGGTTTCTCTTTTTACAGCCATAAGGCATTGACCTCACAGTTCTAGCTCCCTACAACAAAAAGCTAAAAAAAATATCAAAGCAGGTTAGGAGTACATACCATGGCCCACACTGGGTTCTAAGTATTATTCAAGAAGTTAAAGATGTTTTCTTACTTTTCATGGTGCCCTCCTCCTCCTCCTCTTCTGTGTTGATGACCATTGTACCCAGCTGAGATTCCAAGGTGCCATCATGTTCTATCATCGTGTTGGCTCCATCACTCATGGTGTTGACAGCTCTTATGGTACCAGTTTCATCTCCACTAGCCCTCACCATGGTGCCAGAATCTGTTTCATCTTCTTCCTGCACAAAGATGCCACAAATGCATTTTTACTGATGGTAGTGAGGCCCCATGAAGAACACCTCTACTCAAGGAACTTTTTTTTTTTCAAGTCTTTTTTTTTTTTCTTCACAAATACACACAGAAGCAACATTTTGTTTTATGCACTGAAAAGCCTTCATACTTTTCTGCCAGCATAAGTAACAGAGCAAATAAATTATCAGGAGAGGCTTCTCAGTGCAAGTTGTATCTCATTTCTGAACCAGTGACCTGTCTGTGAGAGCAGATTACAATGCTCATTCAGTCAGCAGTGTTTCTACTCATGTTGCCAGTTTGAGCAGTTGAACTAAAGCCCCTGTTTTAAGTGGAACAGTGCTCTGAGGAGTCATTAGTTATTAGACACCAGGTCTGTCTCCAGGCCACATGGCACACCCTATGTTTAGAGTTTGTATTTAACATTTAGGTAGTTTTACTTGTTACAAACTTCAGAAGCACTGAAGAAAAACAAACTAAATTTGAGAGTCTTTAAAAAGGAATGAAGTTATCAAAGTCCAGGTTTGGGTTTTTTTTCAGATTAAGTTTTTTTCTTATCTTTCCATTTGTTAACGTGTAGTAATATTATAGAAGTTTGAATTGTTGCTGTCAAGGTTCAAGAGACTGGAAAACCAAGTGCCTGAAACAGATTCTGGTAGGACAGATTCCTGGCAGTTAATTATGTTAGCCAGCAACAGTAGTTTCATTAGGTGGTGTGTGCTCCACTAAGTATACATTGTGAACATTGAATTCCTTGGAAATGTGGACCAGGTATCCAGCTACAACAACAAAAGTCACTTTCTAGGTTTACAGGAGAGTACCCAGGCATCTTGCCTTGGATGAGATGTTCTTGTTACAAGAACAAACTCCACTTGTCTTTACGTGTGACCATAGGTTTACTGAGCTGTATTACTGTCAGAGGGAAAACACAGGACTTGCACATCAACCTGTAATACCCCAACTCAATGTCACTGAAAGAAGGAAGTTCACCCTTCCACGTTCTGCTGTTCCACACATTTTACCTGTTCTGTCAAAGGTGTCTAGAATTTACTTCCCAGCCTCAACACCTCAAGAGGAGGAGAAAACAAGATGAGATGTTAATGGAGGAAAAGTAATTTTATGTGGAAATGAGTGGGTGAGAGGTAGTAATACATCTGCTAGCTACACATCATTTCACTGACAAGACTACAGCAGAAACTTCCACAGCACTTGGGAAGTGCTTGAGAACACTTTTCTGCTAGCAGGCACAGAGCAGAGAAATTTCAGGAAAGCACACAGGCTGACAGACACCACTCAGCTCCATGGCAGAGACACCAACTCCCAGCAACATGACTCCAGATCAGTCAGAAATTAAGGAGAGAGGGAAGGACAATACTCTTCAACATCATGGCAACATGACCAGTCAAGGTACTTCCACGCTGAATAAACAGACATTCCTGAACTGGAAAACCAAGTGAACAATGTCCTCAGCATAAATAGTGTGGACCATGCTATTTGAGGCTACCCTCTGACAAGGACTGGCATACAATGCCTTTAGTTGCTCATTTATTCACTCAAGCAGGCAGAGGCTCAAAAAAAAAAAAGCTTTCAACATGCTTTCCATATCCACATGCTGTATCTATTGAAACAAGGAGCCCAATCTTAAATCCACAGCAATCCCCTGAACACTTGTCATGCCCTCACCTCAGGTTTCTGTCGGTTGCTCTTGTGCAGAAGAAATTTTCTATAAGGGGGGTTCTAAAGCACAACAGTAGTAAAAACAACATAACATATCATAATGCATCACAGATTATATTATTTCATACTAGGAGAGCAATCTAAGACCTGAATCCACAATGAAAAATTCTCATTACTATCTAAATAATATAATCCAAATGGGAAAATGTACCAAGCCTTTTGCAAACAGTATCAGACCTATTCAGTCACACGTCTCCAGCTCCTCTCTACACTGAGCAGTAAGCCACACGTGCTGGCTGTCCCACTCAAATAGAAAAACCGAGCAGAGTTACAAAGTAAAAAACACTCAAGAACTAAGTCAAACCCACAGACAACTGGACAAAATCTTGCAAAACCAAACCCCTTCATTAAAGGAGCAAATGCTTGGACTGGTGAATTGCAGTTAGTAAATACTCACTGAATTTTCTTCATCATCTTGGTCAAGTTCACGCTGTTGTGCCTCCTGACGTTTCAGCTTGATGTCCATTGCTTCATTAATGAGGTCCCGCAGGATTGAGACTCCTTTGGCACTTTTAACAAATGGATGCTGAGAAGTATTTTAAAAAACAATTAAGCACTGCATCTGAACCAAGATATAACAGTAAACCACAGACAGTATGGCCAATCTCCCATCAAAATTAAGGTTTAACTCAATACATGACTGAAATAAAACCCACTTCTGTTGGGTACAGAAGGAAGATCTCCCATCCTCCAACCAAAATCATGTTCCAAAGGCACTACTGCTGTGAGACCTTGGGCTCACTCCCCTCCCACAACTCCATTTACTTCTTTCCTTAGCAACTTAGCTGCTGAAAACCAATTACACAAATAATTACCATGCCTCGACCATTTTGAGCAATCGCTTTCATTTGTTTTAAGAGGCAGTTTCTTGGCAATGCTGGTAAGAATTGTACATTAAAAAAAACCCCAACAACAAAAACCCCAAATCAAGCAAAATAACAACAACAAAACAACCCAGAGAAGACAAGTGTAGGAAGCTGACATTGGGCTGGTTCTTAGAGAAGAACTGCAAAGCTGAATTTGAGTGTAAGATTTTAAAAATCAGATATTAAAAAGGAAAACCTGCAGTGAGCAGGGGCATCAAAAAATGAAACCAAATCTCAGAGGTGCAGAGTACTGTCTGCCCCAGAAAGCCTTCTCTAGAGCTTAGGGTCTTATAAGAAAAGGCAGACCTGCAGAAGTTGTGTGGCTGTGGCACGCTGCTCAGGGCTCTTCACAAGACACTGTTTTACAAAGTCTGTGAAATTGTCTGACCAGAGCTCTGGCTTCCGGAATGTTGGAGGTGGATTGGTTGGAATCATGAAAATTGCCTGAAAAGAGAAGAATATTCCTGATTTCCAAAGAAAGTTTTAAAGCTTTCCAATGCTACAACATAAATACACACAAACATACACTGGCACTAAAGAAAAATATTTCAAGCTTGCTGCTTCTGGAGAGTTTGTGCTGCTATTATACACAAATTTACTCAAAGGGATCAAGTGGAAATAATCAGATTTTTCTCACTCAGTGCTCACACTTTTGTCTGAGCTATCATATGCCCCAAGTGGTGTTAATTTGCCACTTTTATTTTTTGCATTAAAAAAATAACTTTGGATAACACAGTTGAAACTATGTTTCTTCACACTCAAGACAGGGAACTGCAGCTAAGCCTTAACAGAAGAAGATTGCAATTTTCCTTCTCACATTCTTCTTCTCAGACCTCTTTTTTATTTAATCAACAAAGACATGACAGAAAATAACTAATTAAAAGCAAGACAATATGTTGATATGATATTCAGCCAGCTACAATACCAAATCATTTCCATGCAGCAGCACATTGTAAAATAAGGCCACAGTCCTTACCCTCATGGGATGAATATCTGCATAGGGTGGTTTGCCTTCAGCCATTTCTATTGCAGTGATTCCCAGAGACCAGATGTCTGCCACACAATTGTACCCAATTTCTTGAATCACCTCTGGAGCCATCCAAAATGGGGTCCCTATCACTGTGTTCCGCTTTGCCATGGTGTCCTGAGAAGAGTGGGAGAAAATTGCTGACAATGGCAACCATATAAGCCACAAACATTCATTAATGAATTACTACTCTAATTAATCTTCCACTTGCACATACACACATTATTAAGAGTCAGCAAGACTGGGATAGAGAGAGCTACAAAGAGGAACTGAAGTGTGCTTACAGAAGTTAAAAATATCCTGAAGAAAAGAGCAAATGCAGTTGAAACCATCACTTAGGTGGAAAGGCTTCCACAGCAGAAGCTCTGCTCTAATCTGTTGCTGGTTTAGCATCTAATTACATTGATGTAAAGTCCTAAAAACAAGTTTGGAAGAATTTCTCCAAGTCTCCACAAGCACACAACACTCATGCAAGCTGAAAAGACAAACCAAAGTGTACCCAGCCCTCCTGGTTTTACTTACTGTAAGTTGTCCTGCCACTCCAAAATCAGCAAGCTTAGCATGTCCCTCTGTATTTAGTAATATATTTCCAGCTTTTATGTCCCTGTGTATCTTCCTCATAAAATGCAGGTACTCTAGTCCTTTCAGGGTTGATTGCACTATTGTAGCAATTTCTTCCTCTGTGAGCTAAAGCAGAGAAGAGTTACTGCAAATCTAGCAGTTGCCAAGATGTAATCCTATTGTTTCATTTCACTTTTTCCAGGGATTCACTAATTGCCATTTAATTGCCTTCACTAGAGGTTGCCTCACTAATGGGACATTAGTTACCAACTGACAGCACCAAGTAGCAGAACTAGATTACAACCAGCATACATTCACACTGGTATTCTATTTCACATCCTATAACTCTCCTTTCTCAACACGTCATGTTTATCCTCCAGTAACCAAACTAAGGTAGAGTCTGTTAATGCAGAACCTTTCTGGTCAACAAGTCATGTTTATCCTCCAATAACCAAACTAAGGTAGAGTCTGTTTAATGCAGAACCTTTCTGGGCTTGCAGGGAACCAAACAACCCAAAATCTGCTCCACACTATCCAGGTCACCAGAACTCAGTGGATATCAGAGGAACAAAGGATCTGCATCTCAGCTTATGGCCAGTGGTCATCAGGCATTGAACACCACGAGAATTATGCTCAAACTCTGCTTCCTGGAGCCACTGGACACCCAGATTCCTGTTCCTGCAGCCCAAGGAGAAAGGACGTACGGTTTTATTTCGTAACCGAATGATGTCAGAGACGGAGCCAGCGCCGCAGTACTCCATGACTATCCACAGGTCTGTGTTCTTAAAATAGCTGCCATAGTATTTCACCACATGAGGACTAGCAAATGTGAAAAAAAGGAGAAGAAAACAAAGAGTCAAACACTAGGAACCAGCATAATTGAGTTAAGCACAGTGCACTGAAGAGCAGCCAAGTATGTTTTAGAAATTCAGAATTAAGGGGCCACGGAAACCCTGATGGAAAGTATTCCCAAACAGGCTGAACTGGCACAGGGCTACTTTGGTGCTGCCAAGCCTCTTCCCCACAGTGGTGCTCATCTGACCTGCAACTAAGTTCAGGGAGCTAAATCCTCTGAAAATGTCCAGCTTTCAAACTGGTGAAATCTGGTCAATCCCCACGAACCAGGTGACAAGGTCAGTATTGTGACAAGCCAGAAGGCAGGAAAAGGGAGTGAGAAAGACCCTGGTAAAGATGCTGTGAGGATCTGCAACCAAATGGAAACATTAAATAAGGTCCAAGTTAACTAAACAGCTACCATGTTTATTAAGAGGAACATTCCTCCACTACAGTGTGAAGCTACTTCTTTCTACAATGTAGTCCAGGATGAATTTTAGGAATGCAGTACAATGTAAAGCTGTCTTTCACAGTCAGCTGTCTGGCTGCCCCAAAACCAAACAGCCTAGTGAAGTGTATCCATCAGAACAGCCACGTGTTCACTGGTGAAGCTGAAGTGGAAAACTAACAGAAAGACTGCTCCTGATCTTGTGGGGATGGAGCTAAGGAACAAAAGTGCACTTGGTGTATTCTCTGCCAGATATTTTCTAATGAAAAAATGAAAAGCTAGCAAAACACAGTCACATCTCAATGGCCCTCAATGCCTGCACAGAAAATGTGATGCTCCAGTGATTCACTCCCTCTGCTGTTCATAACTGTAAGGTCTCATTTCAGGACTTACAATGTTAATACTTAATTTCTTTTAAAAAAACAAAAAAACCAAAAAAACCAGAGATCCTAATGCTTTCCAAGTTACACAGTAAGATGTTTCTCACATACAAAGACTTTCCAAGTTGCATTTTGTTGTCTGCCACCAGTCACCATCATCTAAAGACAGTAAGAGAGAAGTGCAAAACAGAGTAAGTGACTGGGACCATAGTTTTATATTGCTGATGTGATTTATTTTAAATGATTGTCCATGCCTAAGGTCCCATAAAGCAGTGCTTCTTAAGGTTAAATTCATAATACCAGAAGAAATTGGTATATTTTAAACTTTCATCTTAGGATGCACTTTGAGGAGGTCTTCTGCACCTGTGAGTTCTTCAGTAGCAAAGTTATTACAGCATCTTTTCCCATGAGAAACATGCAAAGACAATCCAGAGAGCCAACCATCAGCCTGCAGAGCTGCCAGCATGTTATTCTGGGATGCTCAGCTCAGCAGACAGCTTGTACCACACCAGAACCTGCGCAGGCAGAAAAATGGCCAGGGAGGACAATTCTGCCACCCAAGCAGATGACAGCACCTTGACTCTGCACATGCAAGAGCAGTCATGCATTAGTGGCTCTCATCCACGTGCCCCTGAAAGACAAACAAAAAAACCCCTCCTCTAACAGCTTCCTGCAGCCATACCAAGACTTCTTCAGGAGTCACTACCCCCTTGTGCAGGGGAACTGCTGTTCCAGCACACAATCAAGTTACCACTGCTCAACAGGGGATGGTAGATCAGGGGAATGGCAGCTCACACACGTGGCTCTTTGCTGGCAGCGAGTGCAAGGTTATTCAACTCAGCTTAAGGCTCTCTTCATACAAGCTCAAATTTTGTCATCTTACCTTGGCTTGGATTAACACTACCCCAATGGTCAGTTAACATGACTCAGTTGATACGAGGTAACTTGATGGTACAAGTCCAGCCTTGTAAAAAACATTTAAGGCAACATCATGGCTTTTATTTCCTTAAATGCCAGAGCACAGACTATTAATACTTTTCTTTGCACATCAGTGTTAGGTTTGGAAGTATACACTTACCTGTCACATTGCTGCATTATGGATATTTCCTTTATAATCTCTTGCAGGTCAGACTCCACAGGAACTTGTTTAATTGCAACAACCTGACCTGTTTCTTTATGAATGGCTTTGAAGACGCTGCCATAGGAACTGGGAGACAAAACATGAAACAAACGTTGAATAGAGTAACATTTTGAAAATAAAAATATTATGGTTATGCTTTTTTCAAGTGCAGACATTGGGTAAAAAGTTAATTATCATCCTGCTGAATGTATTTCCTGTTGTAATGTAAATAATCAGAACACTAGCTTGTAAACATCCTAAAAAATAAATAAACACACTGAAAAGGTCAGAAAGGAGTCAGACATCACTCTGCTCACAGCTTTGGAAGGGTCTTTTACAGAAATCCAACAAATACAATTCTCTTCTTCCAGCATTCAGTACCAGATAAGCATCAGGAAGAGCTACAGCTCTGGTCAGAGAGGTTTGCTGGTTCTTCTCAGGTATTAACAGTTTTATTTCCAGCTTCTCCAGTGACAGCACAGATTTACCACTCAGTTTTTCCAAATGAACTGCAGAAGGAGGCAAACATGCCAGCTCTCCACACGTTCCCCTGCTGCTCTGCTTTACCAGGCAGCACAGTGCAACACAAGCTCATTTCCACCACACAGATACATGTGTGGAAGGTACCAGGGATGAGCTGAAAACCCTCTCCAGTTCCCACACAGCCCTACCAATTTCAGAGGGGTATTTTTCAACAATGTTTTAATTTTAACTCCCTGCTGCTGAGGCATAAACTACTGTTTGGATTCAGATTATCTTACTCTTGTGAAGCAAATTCCTTGTTCTAAGCCACACAGTTTGCTAGTGCAGACCTTTGCAGCACCAGCATCATGACAAAAGTGAGAAATGAGACTGCTGAACATGTATGCATGCCATAGATTTGTTCTTAGAGAAATGTACATTGGGCACATTGGAACAGAACACATACCCCTCTCCAAGCTTCTCCAATACATCAAATACCTCCTCAGGCTGTTTGGTTAAACTGTCCTCATCTAACTTCTTCAGCTGCCTGTATACAGAAAAACAGAGAAATTATTACATTTCATTTTACAGCAGCTTGGGCTGTGTTGAAAAAGAATCCATAGCAGTGCTTCAACATGGGCTTAAACATTTGTTTCACATGAAGCAAACTGATGGTGAAGAAAGCTGATTTCACTTAATCAGAAGACTGAATGTTATTGGCATCCTGTAGCACAAGCAGATTGAGAATTCTATCAGGTGCACACATCTACAGCTCCTCTTAGTGGAAACCCAACTCAGGATCTATACTCTGGTGGCTGAATCCCAACACAACACTACAGAGCCTTGCAGACACTGAACATTCCTGCTCAAGTTCAGTGTCTTGTATGGAAGGACACGTGCTAAGACCTTGCAAAAGGGAAAATCAGCTACCCTGATCACCTTCTTGAGTACTCATGGAATACATTTGTTGGGAAGAAGGAGGCTATAGTGATCAAATTCTTAACATCAAAAGTTCAGATGTTGACTCTGATGGCCTAGGAGCACTAGGAAAATTCTAACAGGGAAAAAAAAAAAAAAAAGGAAACTGGTATCCAACTCTTGTCAGAGTTTGGTCCATCCCTCTTAAATGTATTGCTACTAAGAGTCACCTGGAATAATTCCTAAGGAAAAAAAGCAACTGTGCTGTGTACTTTGCTTCATCTCCCCCACCCCCAGTACAACTTTCAGGAGGGTTATGTGAAGAATTCAACAGGATGATCTCCATTTATTTCAGTCCTCCTCTACCACACCAGAGCAGTCCACCAAGAAACCTCCTGAAACTAAGGACTCCATGCAAAAAAACCTCTGAAAACAAAGTATTTTACTGTTGAGAAAACAGCAGTGAATAGCCCATAAACAAGGGCTCTTCCATTTCCACATGAACTAACAAAAAATAAGCTGAAGCAAAAACAGCAACAAAAAAACAACCCACACAAAACAAAGAACAAAAGCTCCAAAGCTCATACCAGTTTTTGAAACAGAAACTTCTTAAGAGTTTTCAGAACTCACTGGTCAGTGTTTAAAGCACAAGGTGCATGGTCACCTGAAACTGCAAATTACCACTGAAAGCTCTTAGTGCTGCTGTTACAGGCACGACTCCAGCCACAGGCATGCTATTTTTTATACTAAATATGTAATTTTTTCCCCCAAAATTTCTTCAGAAACACAGGGAGAAACCACTCGTTGATCCCTGGCTATTATGATTATGCACAAAAGCCAGACAGGAGGAGCAGCTCATGCATGGAGTACATACAATGGCTTCCTGAAGCAAAGGAAGCATTATACAGCAAACTCAGGAAGTGGTGAAATACTGAAAGCAGCCAGCAGCTTCCCTGCAAAGATAAGCATTAACTAGCAGAACGTTACTTGTCCTTGTGAAAATGGGGAGGGAGGAAGGTGAGGGAAGGGGAGAAAAGGGGAAAAAAAGCTACCAAAGCATATCAGTGACCAGCAGAGCTGCCATGCCCAAGAAGTGGTGATGCAAGAGGCAGATCCTTCTCGCTGGAGCTGGGGACTAAATTTAAAAAAACAAAAACAAAACACAAACCCACACACACACAAAAAAAAATAAAGCACAAAACCCCAGCTTTCTGTATACTCAAGCACAATAACCAGACAAGCCCTGTTGGTGTTGTTGTTGGATTTGGGTTGGTTTTTTTTTTTTTTGGTTGGTTGGGCTTTTTTCTCCTAACAGAAAACGCATCTTTAAAATAAAAAGCCTGCGGCACCGCAGCCCAGAGCCGGCAGCTTCCTTTGTTCGCTGCCCAGAGCTTTCCCCGGGACCAGCTGCACCCCCCGATAGCGTTTGACAGACGGGGGGACACTTCCCCCGGGGGCCCTGCCCGGCCCCGGCCTGCCCAAGGGCCGGGGGCAGCTCACGGCTTCGCTCCCACCTCGCCGTGAAACTCTTCCCCGGTCCGTGCCGGCACCGGGAGCGGATAAACCCACCCGAAACTCACCCCAGACGGGAGGGAAGAAGCCGCCACCGGGGCTGTCACCAACCCCTGGGTGCAGCCGCCTTACCCGATGCGTTTCCGCAGGCCCCGCTCGGTCCCTTTGAACCCCTTTTCCCCCACCCCCGCACCGACCCGCCAGCGCTGCCGGTNATAAGAGACAGGCCCCGGGCCGTAGCGGAGCTCCGCGGCCCTTCCCGAGGCCGGCCCGGGCTCACGGCCTCCCGGGGCGGTTCTGTTTCTCTCCCCTTTCTGCCGCAGCGCACTCAACTTGGTCCCTTTTGGGATCAAACCTCTGCTGAGGCGGGCCGCGGCCTACGAGGCCCTGGAGCGGTACCAGCTGGCCTATGTGGACTACAAGACGGCGCTGCAGGTGGACTGCTCCATCCAGGCGGCACACGACGGCGTCAACAGGTACGGAGCCGGTACCGGGAGGGCTGAGGGCCGGGCCGAAGGGCTGGGACCTGCAGCAGCGCGGTGTGCTGCTTCTGAGAGCCCTGCCTGCTCTCTGCAGCCGGTAAGTTGGGTCCCAAGAGCACAGATGAACCACCGAGGCCTCTGATGGTTTGTACATGATCCCTGTGTCTTCTGCTGCCCTCAGGTCCTTTCAGGAGGAATTCCCTGGGACTGTTTCTGCTTTGCTCAATGCTTGGGTTAAAGGAAATAATAAACAGCAAGTTCCAGTGCCCTATCATTTAAGGCTCCCCATACTGCCTGGTGTTACAGGCTGCTGTAGAGTTTTTCTCTTCCTGGAGCTGGCAGACTGGGGAGTGACATGCACATCTCCTGCCTGCCTGAGCAGTGACAGTCCTAGCCTTTATCCTATGATATTTTTAGGACATGAAGAATGTCCTGTCAGTAGAAGGAACTTAATTTAGATGCATGTAAAATTGTTAGTGGAGAGATGCTGTCCTTGACACAGCCCTCTCTTCCAGGATGACTAAAGCCCTGCTGGAAAAGGATGGTGCCAACTGGCGCCAGAAGCTCCCACCAATCCCCACAGTCCCTGTTTCTGCCCAGACAAGGTGGAGTGTTCCTTCTGCAGGAACCCCTGGGGCTGACACTCCTCCTGCAGCTGCACCAGGGGGAAAACCAGGTGAGACCATGTCCTTGGGCAGGGCACAGAGCCCTGGGGCTCAGAAGGGTGGTGAGCAAGGCAGCTGCCACACCTGCTTGGCACGTCTGCAGCTGGGGCTGAGGCTGAAGAAACCTGGACCTGGTTCTGCCACAGCCTCTTTGGTTGATTCTGGGCTCTTTATGTCTGTATGTCTTGCTTCTGGGGTGGGGATATTTGCTTTCTGTTCTTGTCAGTTTTGTGGCATTCTGTATTCTTTCATGCTGTTTCCAGACCAGACTGCTCCTGGCATGGAGAGAGCTCGAACTCTGAAAGAAGAAGGAAATGAACTTGTAAAGAAGGGAAACCATAAAAAAGCAGCTGAGAAGTACAGTGAGAGCTTAAAGCTCTCCCAGGAATGTGCAACGTACACCAACAGGTACCACTCAGCTCTTTACCCAAGTACTTCTTGGCCCTTCATAAAAACCACCATGGTACTTCTGACAGAGCTGTCCAGTGTTTGCTCCCAAACAAATGAATTAAAAAAAACAAAACACCCACATTCACCCCAAGTGTAAACTTCCTTGTAGTTTGTGAAACATTATTTAATCCAGCACTGCAGAAACCCCTGGAGACACTCAGCAAAGGGATTTCTCCCTTTAATGCTCATCTGCCAGGACAGGGGTATTTTGAGTAGTGTCTGTGGGTGCTTGAGCAACAAATTGCAGACTGCTAGACTTAAATATTCAAAGTATCTCTAAGGCAATTGCAGCAAGCAGAGCATATTCTGGACTGGTATAGGCAGTAACCTGCATCCTTGAAATGCAGGTTCTTAGCTTTAGAGCTGGTGGGGGTTTTTTAAGACTGAAAAAATTTCTTTTTTTTCTCCTCCTTTTCACTGAAGCAAACTTGGGCTCAAGAAGTCAGGTGACATAATGTGCAAGGACACAGCCTGGTTTCTGAGTCCAGCTCTGTGCTGCACTGGGGTTGGCTGAGATCTGCTATGGATTTTGCAGCAGAAGGTTCTGCTTTTAGCTGAATGTCTCTAACCAGGGGTCTGTGTTGCAGAGCACTCTGTTACCTGGCTCTGAAGCAGTACAAGGAAGCAGTACAGGACTGCACAGAAGCTCTGAGGTTGGATCCCAAAAACATTAAGGCACTCTACAGACGTGCTCAAGCACTTAAAGAACTGAAGGTAAGGCAGGAGGTTTCAGACTGGTTTAGGCTAGCACCAGAAGCCTGTTCATGCATGATCAGGGCCAGACATGGCTTTTTGAACTTGTGCTTGACAACACTGCCATCTGAGAGCTGGGCCCTGCCTGGAGAAAGGGGAGATTTTCTTTCACATCACTGTTTGCTGTTTGCACCTCACAAGTTTCTCAGCTCCAGGTCTTGTTTCTAGGGCTGCATGCTGTGTTAAGCCTCATCTTTCTGTAGCTAGTGAGAGAATCTGTAGGCAATAGTGAATGACATATTGCATTGGTGTTGGACTCAGAACCCCCTTACGTGATGAAATTACCCTCTCAGCTGTATCAATGCTAATCCTTAAGCAATTATAGAGAGGCAGTCACAGGTTTAGTTGTCCTGCCTGTGGCTTTGTTGCTGGGTAGTAGTTCTGCAGCCTTAGACTGCATTTTTATTGCACTAATGCTTAAAAAAATACTCTCCTTCTAGGATTACAAATCAAGCATTGCTGATATCAAGACCTTGTTGAAAACTGAACCAAAGAACACAGCTGCACTGAGATTACTGCAAGAACTGAACAGAGCCTAGGGTAACTAAGCAACAAGGAAAGCTTTGGTTCCCACTGCAGAAAAAAGCTTTTTCCCTTCTGATGTTACAGGGACCAACCTTAATGCAGGATCAGCATTGAAATCTCTCTTCCACTGCTCCTCAGATGTAACAGGTTCTGTGCCAGCATAGTGAATGTTAAGACACACAATCTGTATCAAACTTTGAATGATCCTAGAGCCAGATAATAAAGTTTCTGTACCCCTCCCTGAGGGGCTAACTTCCCTGGTTGAAGTCAACTTGCCTGTAACTGTTGGCCTCAGGGACTCTTACCAAGTTGGCTAAGATGCATGTAAAGTGGCTATTCTTCTTTCTGAAGAGCTACAGGGTTTGGGGTTTGGTTTTGGTTTTTTTTTTCTTCATTATTCAGGTGACAGTTTTGCTGCATTTGTGCTGCTATTACTTCAATAAGGTTGCTGCAGGACCTGCTGCAGTTGCCCTGGCACCACGTACCATTCTTGTCACAGAGGCACAGTTACTTGCACAGGGCCAAGCTTGTTACCTCTCCCACTTGATGCATGCTGGCCCTCAGCTGAGTTTCTGCTGCTTAGTGTAGCTGGGCAGATGTTGGCAGTAGCAGCTTTCTTTTGTTTGGAATTATTCTGCACTTTTAAGAAAACAGCAGCGAGTTAAGCCTGCCTTGTCACACTGTGCACTTCTTGGAGATTCTGGGTGCTTGGGAATTTTACAGTTGTTTTTTTGTGTTGTTTTTTAAAAACCACTTTAGCTCCTCTGTGCCTTTTGGAGCAGTTGCTACAGGGTGTTACAGGGAGGGAGATATGCAGTGATATCCCAGCTGACGTTTGGCTTTCTATTTTGATGCATGTTTATACTTTTTGATGTCTTTCTCTGGTATTGATGGCACTGACTTGTAATGGGAGGTAAAAAGACAGGTGGAATTACTCTGTAAACCATCAAAACCAGTTCTCATTAAAGCCATGTTTATTTTCATTTCAGAGTTGTGTTATTTCTGTGATAGGTGGTATAGGGGAACTGGAATGCTTTAACCTCATTACTTCATACTATTCCCCTTTTTTTGTCCAAGGGCTTGAACTGCTGCCTCACTTGGGAAGCCAGGGGTAAGATAATAACACAGCAGGGTCTGGAACCATTTCTCAGCTTTGCACACTGCATGGGTTGAGTGCTTTAACCAGCGAGTCAGGATGCTGGAGACAGCATTAGACCTGAGCCAACTTACAGTACAGACCAGGAGACAGCAGCTAGCCCAGTTACAGTCAGGGTTCAAATAGCTTTGTTTCCCCCCCTGCTCCTCCCAGCAGCCAGTGTTTCAGGCAGGTACCCCACTGAGCTGAACTCAGAAGGCAGGCAGTTCCTCTAATGCCATTAAAAGACGAAGATTTGTTACCATAGCCTGACATTAAGTACGTTTCTGTAGGTCCCAGGGCTGTACTCCATCATCTGAAATGTGTCAGGGCTTGAAATAACTCCTCCCTGAGGGACACAAATTGCTCTATTCACTCCCCCTTCTACAAACCACAGCTCCATTGATCCTGCAGCAAGCACTTGCCCAAGCTCTTGACAAGTGTGATGGATTTCAGGGTGGGGAAGCAGTACAGATAAGCAGAGGAAGGTCATCAAATAGAGGAGCAAGACTGGCCTGACTTAGTTAAGAGCTGCCCTCTAGAGAGCCCTGCTGTTACCTGAAGTGGCAGATACCTACAGAAAATAATACAGAGGAATAATATGCAGGATCTTCATTTAAGTTGTTAGGTGGATTCAAGTCCTTTAAATTCTCCTTCTGACTGAGGAGATACCTAAATAGTGCAGAGTTCAAGCTGAAGCTTGAAGCATCCACTAGAAGGAAGATGTTCAAGGAAGAGGAAAAAATAAAAAGAAAAAAATTAAAAAACAACCTAGAGAAAAGAATGATGCAAAGCCCCAGGGAAGAGTCCCAGCTGAGCAGAACAGACACCATGCAGGAACAAGTGTGTGAGTCTATTAAAATGCTGGAAAGAAAACAAGAAGTAGGAGGAGTGACTCAGCAGCAATCTGAAGTGAGAGTATGATACAGCAGAGAAGGAAAACTGAGATAGCAACAGCAGCACCAATTGCACAGAAGGAAGGTGGTGCTGATGGAGGGGTGAGCTCCTGTCAGCTCAAAGAAGCAGTCAAGTGAGGTCAATCCATCACCAGTTCAGTACCAAGAAGCCTCTAGGAGCTGAAACTCCTTTCCTAAGTAGGAATAGCAGAGCATTAAGGCCAGGATGATGACAGTGACAGACTCTGCAAGAGGCCAGAGAGCAGAGCACAGTAAGAGTGGGTCTCCCAGTTACTCCTGCAAGCAGGAAGCATCTCAGGGGGATGTGGTGGGTTGTGAATGTATTTTGTTCATTTAGTCCTACATGTCCCTTCGTGTCAGCTCTCAGGACTGCTGCCCCACCACCACCAAATACCAACTCAAGCAGCCTGACCTAAGTTCATCCCTGCATGAAACAAAGAGAAAGTATTTGCTGTCTTTCTGCAAAGGGAACTAACCCACGCTTTGAGGGTGGAAGCATCAGTTCTTTATTAGTGTCATCTACAGGAACAAATAAAACTACAGAGCCCAATAAATTCACTAAAACTGATGATTCATCAGCAGTTGTCATTTCCTGAGCACCTGGACCAGGCTGGGTTCCACACTACATTTTAACAAGATGCTTTCAGTGGCAAAAAGAGAATTAACATGGGAATTTTTTTCAAGTGCAGGAGAAAGCAATTCTGTGAGGTTTACAATATACACAAAAAGCAGGATGGGGCACTGAAAACAAGACAGGATCACTGTGTAAATCACAATTCCAAAAGCATGGTGGGGTTGCTGCTGTTCTTCAAACAAAACGTTCCCAGGGCTCACTCTCAGGACTGAAGTCTACAAGAAACAAAGAACCCACGTGCAGTTTTTCAGCTGCTAGAGGAAGAATTTCATCCAGACAAGATGAAATTCATCTGAACTTGGATTAACACACACTTTGAGGCAAAAAGCCAAGAAAATACTATCTTCAAAGGGGTACATGAGAGTCTGAACTTTTTGTTAATGTCTGAGCCTCAGCAGCAGAGCCACCTCTCCTGGTCTAGCCCACACAGGACCACCCACAATTTATAGGTATCTACTGACAAGGCTCAGCAAAAACCCTTGAGAAATCCCAGGAAAGATTGTGCTAGACCTATAGAAAAGCAAGGTCCATATCTTTCTTTCTGGTTGCACAGCTGTTGCCCTCAGAACCATGTCCCTGCAGTACAATTACATCAGGGAAAGAGAGGATGCCATTTAAGAAGAATATTACAGTCAAAGAAAGAGTCTTACATGGCTCATCAAGCCTTACATGGTCTGGACAAGATCCCTAATCCTCAGTTTCAGATTTGTAAACCCTGAACACACCACACATACTCCAACCCCTACAACAGGTCCCAGCACCTACCCCGAGTCACTACAGGAACGCTGTGGAGCTGCTCTTGTGTGAGGTCTCAGTGGCCTGGTGTGCCTGGAGAACAGCCACTGCTTCCTCCATCTTAGGACAAAGAGCACAAGGAGGGAGAAGTTGAGTTTCTCCAGCACAGAAGCAAACCACACAAGAAAGGCAACAATCCTGTCCTGATCTGCCCAAGGAACAGACCCCAGTATCTCATCCCCTGGTGCCCATCACCCACTTTACCAAGAGGTAAAGTAGTAGTAGTAATAAAAAAAAAAAAAATAATATAATCATAATCTAAATGTGCTGTTTCTACCAGGACAGTGATCCAAAGCTAAGTATTCACCAGGATTAAGGAGGAAATGGAAGAAGTGCTGCCAAGTAGCAGCATTTATCTGATGTCTGTTCTCAGGAAAGAACATTTCCCCATCTCCTTTCAGGGAGCAACACCCACCCTGTGGGCTGTTTGGAACTTCTTTTGCTGAAGGCAGGGAGGTGTTGGGGCACAGTGTTATCAACCCAGGGCAATGGTCACCCTTCTCTGCAGCAGCAGGCAGGTAGCCCTTTGGCATGGGAATTCTTTGGGCACCAAGTGTCTCCTACCTTGGAGCGTAGGGAGTCCGGGGACTCCAGGAGAAGCAGCAGCTCCGAGTTGTCTATCTCCAGCAGCATCCCAGTGATCTTGCCAGCCAGGGAGGGATGCATTGCATGGATCAGAGGGTAGAGGCGCTCACCTGCCCCAAGCACCAGAGAGGACATGAGCACTATGCAAGACCTTCAGCATATATATATATATATATATATATATACACACAGAAATATACATATATATATACATATATATATAAGCCAAAACACTGCTCACAAGCAAACCTACTCCAGCATGTCACAACAACAGTGTCTGCAGGCAAAATGCTCCCAGTCCCACAGTGTAACTGGGAGAGTCATCCCTACCTCTTGGACACATTTACCAGGAAGGAAAGCTGCACAAGGCAACTGAGGTGGAGGAGGAAAGCTACCTCTGTCTGGCCAGGGACAATGCTAATTCCCCCAGTCCTGTAATCCCATCCTCCAGCACAGATTGTTTCACTGCCAGATTCCTCATCACTGTTTTGCTGGGTTGCAAGTCTTCCATACCATAAACATCACCCTCACTATATATAGGGAAGTTTGGGGGGGTGTTCTTTAATTCTACCATAGCTGCCTTCCCCAGAGGGCCCTGCCTGAGCCCTACTCCCCTGCTGGCCATGAGTGTCACATCCTGGCTGTGTTGGGCATTCAGCCCCCACTGCTGGGAGCACACAGCTCAGAGCTGCCATCTGGAGCTGAGCAGATCTTTGTATTGTACATTAGCACTGGGCTTAATCTTAGTCCATTATTGTTATTCTACTGAATCTGCTTTCATTTCAACCCATGGGTTGCTCTTCATTTCTCTGATTCCCCCTCTCAGGTGGGGCTGGCTGACAGACCCCCTGTCCAACGCGTGACACAGAGCATCCCCTCAAAGGCTTTCCCCAGCAGCAAGTCTGCAGGGATGCAGAGCCCCAGACAGCACCCACCTATCATTTGCTTCTGCTCCTGTGGAGGGGCTGCTGCAAGCATGGAAGCTGTCAGTGGCTCCTGCCCCTGCACATGCACAGCAGGTTCTCCCACCTGGAGGAAAAAAAAAATAAATCAGAAATGCTGGAAGCGATGCAAGGAGCTCCCAGGCTTGCAGGAACAGTGCTGGTCCCCAAAACCCCATGGAGAATTTCAACCTTCTGAGGTGCTGGGAGCCATTCCAGCATTGCCTGCTTGTATCCAAACACCAGCTCCCAGGGAACCCAGTGCCAGGCATCCTGGATCCATAGCAGCCCCCAAGAAGTGCCCCTTAGCACCAGCCATAAACAGAGCCACGGGTTAGCCATGTGAACCCAGGACTGGCTGGTGGCCACGCTGAAGCCAGGAGCCAGCAGAGCTGTTACCTGTGGGGCCACCATGGATGGCAGGTGGCCTATGGGGTGGACGTTCCTGACAGCTGAGGAGTATTTGTACTGCGGGGCACCCCGTGGCAGGGTGGGGGAGGAGGGCACCCGGGCACTGACCGTCTGCGTCCCGATGTTGGCTGCAATGGGGACAGGGACAGCTGTGAGAAAGAGCCTGCTGAACTCCTGCCTGCTGCACTGAGGAGGCTGAAGCCAGAAGGGTGCCATGCTCAACCAGAGGGACTGAAAAATCCCTCTCCCCCCCCTCGGGTCACAGGCAGCTCCCCTGGGACAGGGGTCACTGCCATCTGCTGGACTGGGGTTGTCTGGTTTGGTGCAGAGGAGAGGGGACCCGGCAAGGGCACCTACACCTCGTAGTCCCTGCTCCAGAAACACCCATCTGCTTCAGTAACTGGAGGACAGGCACAGCACCAAGGAGCATGGGCTGCAAGAGCAAGTACCCCCAGCTGACCCTGGCTCCCCTCCTGCAGGGAGGCAAGGGCAGGGGAATGAGGGAACAGGATAAACCAGAGATGAGCTGAAGACAGCCCTCCTGGTCCCCCTGCTCACTCCAGCAGTGAGGCACTCGGTGCCAAAGACCACCTTGGGCTAGTCACAGGAAGGCAGGAGGGCTGTAGTTAGATGCTGCCCCACCAGACACAGTCCATGTTTTGGGAGAGCCTCAGACCTTCACCCACTCACCACATGGGCAGCTTCCACCCTGGGCTACTTCTGCCTCTCCTCAAACTCTGCCCATGAGGAACCTTCAGGGGGGGCTACGCTGTGAGGCCCAGTGAGCATCCTTCTCCTCACTCACACTAACACAAGACAGGGAAGAAGGGACAGATGCAGAGTGGAAGCACTCTTGGGCTGAGCACTGCCCTGGGCACCACGTGCAGGGAAGCAGCTTGGTGACCATCCCTGCAGGAACAGAGCTACATGCACTGGTGAGACAGAGGGGACAGCCCAGAACACAGGGACAGCTCCAGCCCAGCAAGGCACTGGGGATGCCAGCAGGGTCTGGTTCTTGGGCCATGGTCTCCAAGACAGGGGTTAGAGTGAGTTAGTGAGTGTTCTACTGGAGGCTTGGCCTTAGCAGTGGCTCTGCTAGAGCTGGTGGAAACCTCTGCTTCTGCCCAAGAGGTCCTTTCCCAACCTCCACCTCAGGCTGAGCACCGTGGCTGCATCACCATCTTTCATCCACATATTCAAAGACTAGTGGTCAACAAGACCAACCTGCAGAGACCTCCCCCATAACCTGAAAGGCCACAACCTTCCCCAGTAGTTACACACTTATTTACTACAGACACTACTCCGGTCACATTGCATCCGAGGGCACCACCTGGACTCCTCCATGAGCCCACAAATCCATCTACCTTTGGAAGCAGCTCTGAGCCCTTGTGTGGTCACTACAGTGATGCCCACGCCAGGTCCTTCCCACACTCACCCACTCTCTGGGCCTGGGGTTGGACACGGGGCACTTGGGTGGATGCTTGTCTCATGGTGCTGATGTTGGAGAGCAGGCGCCGGGGCGGTGCCGCAGCCCTCAGGATGGGGGTGGCTGCAGGATAAGCTGCTGCAGAGATGGAGCAGGATTAATAACACTTCTTGGTAGCAAAAACATGGAAGGAGACATGAGGGAGGGGGTAAAGTGACCACAGCTAAGAAAAGCTTGGGAGCACCTCACCTCTGGGGTCAACCCCGATACGTCATCCCCTGGTGCCCATCACCACGTGCCCTGCACCAAACCCCCACAGCTCTTCTCCAGGCAACAGCTCCCCATGGCCACAGGCTTTGTGCTGCTTTTAGAGACCCCCAGACCCCACCTGATCCCCAGAAGGGGCAGAACAACTCACAGGGGGGCCGGGAGGGCTGCGCACTCCAGCGAGTGGCAGGACGGATGGGGACAACTGGGGTGGGGCTGTAGAAAGCAGCTCTGGTTTGTGGCTAGGAAAGGAGAAGATGTTATCTGAGGTGACCTGGGAGCTGAGCTGAGCCAGATCTAACCCTGAGCATCTCAGTGACTGCCACACACAGACAAGTGTGGCAAAGCCACAGTCTGCAGCATGCCAGGGAGGTTTTTAAGATCAACCTCCCAACTTTCTGTCTGCATGTCCTTCAGCAGCTCCACTCATCTCCTCCCCTCTGTACCTCTACAGCCTTTCTCCCACCCCTCCTTTTATCAGGGAACTTGTTCTCCATGCTCACACCAAACTCCATCCTTGGTTCCCTCCTCTGAGGAGGAGTCAAGGGCTATGAAATCCCCCATCCCACTGCCTGGACCAGCTGCACCCCACCAGGTTTTTGGTGAGCCCTGCAGTACACAGGAGCCCAGCACTGATCCCACCCATCCCAGGCCAGTGGCTGCACAAACCCAGAGATGCTCCTCAGCCTGACTGCCACCCCCCTTTCTCCAGCCCAGGGCAAACTTGGGTCCCACTTGGGAACAAGGACTCACCTGAGGGATGGGAGGTAGGAAATAGCCTGGGGGGGGCTGGAAGGAGCCCAGGATAGGGCCGGGCAGAGCCCTCATGGTGGCTAATCTCTGCATGTACTGGTTGGTGAGGATTGCTTTCCTCTCCTCTTTTCTTTGAGCAAGAGCAACGTAGAGGGGCTTAGTGCTGACAATCCGCCCATTCATTTCTGTCACGGCCTTGGTAGCCTCTTCTGGGGAGGAAAAACATACAAACCCAAACCCTTTGCTGTGGCCACCCTCTGTCATCACCTAAAATCAGATTAGAACAAGACAGCTAAGTCCACAGGTCACTGCAGCACCCACAAAGCATGGCATAGTGTGTGTCAGGGGCACGTGGGACCCTCAGGGGGGGACAGATGGGGCTGCACCCATGGGGCTCCACAGGGAGGTTTCTCCAGGGAAGGGGCTGGTTTGCTTGGGCAAAACCAATAGGTTTGGGAAATGAAGTACAGCAATGCTCTGGTGCTGAATGCCACAGGGGTCAGCAAGGACTGGGGATGAGTCCACAAGCCACCAGCACTGATGAGTGACAATCCCAATACATATCCAAGGGCTGCACACACCAGCCCACTGGCCCTGGGAGTCCCCAGTCCCTCACCTTGGCACTGGTGATGGTGCCATAGGGAGAGAACTCCTTCCTCAGCTTCTCATCATCTATCCCGTCATCCAGGTTCTTCACATACAAGTTGACCCCCTGCAGAGAGGCAGAAAAGCAGCTTGGTCTCTGGGCTCCCAGGGTCAGCAGCAGTGTTTCCAGCTGGATGTGTGTTTCACTCGCAGCTCAGCTGGAAGATGGGAGACCCCACAAACATCTCCTCTCCAGAGCTGCCACAGCACTGGTGATGTGGAGCCAGGACCACACGTATGCTCCTCTCACAGGTGAGACACCCCAGGGTGCCCAAAGTTTCACTATGAAGCTGTTCTAAGACCTCAAGGAGCCACCTCATTTTAATTTCTGGAAAAGAGCAGATCCATTTGTTCACTTGCCAGCATCATCCTGGAGTTAGACCTCTCTCCTCTTTCCTGATGTGGTTTCCCAGGATGTTACAGGCAGTGACTGGACCCTGAGTGGGTTTTTTAACTGCAGGAGGGACTGCAGAACACCAACCTGCTCTGGGGAGCCCAGCGCTGCCCCCAGGCTGAGCTGCCCCTGGGTCCCCAGGGCAAGTCCCCAGTTGCAGAGCTGCAGGATGGAGCTCTCCTTACCTGGTACCTGCTCACTCTCTCTTGTTTCATCTGCTCAAACTTCCTCTTCAGCTCGCTCTGGCGCTCCAGCCGTTTCTGGGCTCTGCCCACGTACACCATCCTCCCGTTGATCTCCTTCCCGTTCATGTCAGCCACCGCCTGCCAGCCCAGGGGAGGGCTCTGAGCACGCAGGAAGCCAACAGCCACAGCTCTGCTCTTCCCCCCGTTCCCCCCCCAGCCCAGCCCCACCGTGAGCAGGGAAGGGGCTCTGCTCCCCTTTGCCAGGCCCTGCCCCTCCAATGCCAGCAGCCAGGCAAGCATGGAGCCCATGAGGCTCCCCGTCCTCCCAGAGGAGAGGTGGGACCACCAGCAGGTGACAAGCTCAGGGCTGAGACAGCAGATGGGCAGTGAGGAGCCTCTTGCCTTCTGGGCTTCTTCGTGCTTCTCAAAGTTGACAAACCCGAAGCCCTTCGAGCGGCCAGTGCTGTCCATCATGACTTTGACACTCAGGGTCTTTCCTGCAAGAGGGAAGGGACAGAGATCTGTCTGGAGAAGGGTGCCCACCAAGGAGGTGCCACCAGCACCAGGCTCAGGAGCCACCATGAGATGCCAGTCCAGGGAAGAGAGTGGAGAGCAGTGGCAGCAGGGAAGAGTCACCAGGAGGATGGGCAGCCAGAGCCTCACCATGGGGCAGGAACGGGCTTTGGGTGTCCAGGAGGGTGACCCCTCCTACCCAGGAGGTTGCTCTTATCACCCCTGGCTTTTGCGATTGTCCAGCCAGTGCAACAAGGTCCTTTGGCCAGAAGTTCTCATCTCCTTTATGCATAAACAATGTATGGGGTTCATACAAATTATCTTCACAGACTGAAACTGGGCAGACATGGCTGGTGGGGTCTGTGGGTTGGCACAACACTAAGCCCTGTCACAAGAGGCAACCTCCAGTAATGGACTAAACTGAAAAGCCTTTTTTATTATTATTTATTTATTTATTTATTTCAATTCAAACTCAGGATCTCTTATTCCCAGGGCTCCTATAACCAGGCAGCAACCTGGTTTCAAGACAACTTAAAATACTAACAAAACAAAAAAAAAAAAACCAAAACATTTTGGTTACCAAAGAAAGTAAAACTTTTTTTCAGGAGAGCACCTAATACAAGTTATTCTCCATCATAGCAGGAAAAAGCACGTAATGTCCTGACCATTTAAGCTGCTGTGGTCCTTTAGTGAGGTGATATTTCAGCAGCTCAGACCCCATCAAGGGCAAGGGCTCAGTATTTCACTGAAAAACAGGCTCCAGGCTTCTTTGCATTTACTACAACTCCAGAGTATCAGACATGAGGATGTTATGCTTCAACACCCATACTCACCAAACTTGGAGAATATTTCCCTCAGTCTGTCATCATCCATGTCATCCCCAAAGTTTTTGATGTAGACATTGGTGAACTCCATGGCCCGAGCCCCGAACTCTGCCTCGCGCTCTTTGCGGGATTTGAAGTTGCCGACGAAGCTGCAGGGAGCAAGAAAAGGGACATGAAACCCCCTGCAGAGGGGACACAGGCATGTATGTCTTGGCTGTGCCAAAGGAGGTCAGGGGAGACCCCAGCACCTCAGGCTGGGCTCTGCTCACCCATAAACCCACCCTGTGTATCACCTCCAGAAACTTCAACGTGTCCCACCTGAGTGTTCCCCTGCCCAGACCCCACCTGACACTGCTGAAGTGGGGAGAGTGGTACAGCCCCATGCTGGGGGTGTCACTTCAGAAGACCCCAAAAGACCCCAAGTGATGCCACCAAGTGCCAGCTCTCTTCCTCCAGGGTACCCCCAAGCCCTCTGGGCAGCTGCCTGCCTCTACAGAGACAGGGGTGTAGAGAACAAAGTGATGCAACGTGAGCAGAGAGCTGGAGAACAACAAAACCTCTTCCTGCCCAGATTATCTGATGCTGGCAGCCAGCTGGAGGACCAGCCCTGCTTTGTGGGCACTCACTACCCTGCCTCAGCAATAAAACCCAGCCTGGGGTTGGACTCCTTCCCCAGTGAGGGAACAGCTCCAAACCACTATCACACTTCCCCCAGCATCGACCACGAGTGACTCACTGCCCCGAGAGCAGCAGAGCCACCGTGTCCCATGGGAACGGGATGGGGGAGAGGGAAGCAGAGCAGCTCAAACAGGGCATGGGTTTGCTCCTCAGTGTGCACTCTCCTCTCTGCACTTACACTTTCCTGTCGTTGAGCAACATCCCATTCATGGTCTCAATGGCCCGAGTCGATGCCTCGTGAGTCTCAAAGTGAACAAAGCCATAGCCACGGGATCCGTTTTCATCACAAACCACCTACAAATGCAGAACAAGGAGGAGGGAAGAGACAGACACTGGCTTTCCCCATGCTTGCAAATGAGCAAGCTGCAGGAAAACCCACCCTTATTTTTCAGGGAAATTTCCCCTCCCTGACATCCGCCTGCAGTGCTGGGGTGCTGTCAGCAGGTCAGGGAGCTGGGTGAGCCCAGGGCCAGATGCTCAGTGGTTGATATGATGCCCAGAAGGTCGTGGCTTTCTGAGACCCGAGTGCTACTGATGCACTGAGCTCAGACAGGACATCACACAACATCTCTGTGCTGGGACAGGGAGGAAGGGTGGCATGGGTGAAAGCCTTCATTCCCAGGGGAAACAGAGCAGGACCTTTTGGCTTCAAAACAGGTGGGAATTTAGAGGAAATTTTGTTGGAACTCAAAAGAGAAAGTGAGTTTCTGCTGTCTGGAGCACATTGCTGAGAACAAGGGCAAAGCCCTTTCCTGCAGAGCTCACATGCACACGTACCTTGCATGAAAGGATGTTTCCAAAGGCAGAGAATGTGTCATACAGGGCTTTGTTATCAATGGAGTCATCCAGGTTCTTGATGAAGACATTTCCAACCCCCGACTTCCTGAGCCCAGGGTCCCTCTGGGACCACATGATGCGGATGGGACGACCTTTGATCACTTCAAAGTTCATAGTGTCCAGGGCCCGCTCAGCTGGCAAAGAAGTGAAAGCAGGGGGAGAGAGGAGGGTAATAGAGACAGATCACCTTCACATCCTGCAGCAGCTGAGATGGGCACAAGAAACAGGGATATGGTTGAACTTGGGCTCATTAACCTCAATGACACAGGCAGCTCTGCCTCCCAGAGCAGCAGAGGCTGTTCTCCTTCCCACCAGCCACAACACTCCTTCCTTTTTATTATTTTGTTTTCCCCTCCATCTCCAAAGCATGTTTAACTCCTACATGATGATCATTCATTTCATTGCAAGCTCTAGTTTGGCAGAGACTCAACTCATTTATCCAGCAATGATTTTAGACTCCAGGGTAACTAACCCAACACCTTCCCACCACTGCTGCCTCACTCCAGCATGAGGCTCCTCTTGGGCACCACTCCATGCAACACAGCATCGCTGTGATGCCTGCCACGAGAGAGGCCACACCTCTCCATGCCTCAAACCAGAAGGCAGACAGCTGTCTCAGGGAAGGGTAAAAGGGGTTTTGGTGCCCCTCTCCAACAGCTCACGGAGCTTTAATATACTAGCCTAAAGCCCAGCTGCCACATCTTCTCCATCTCCAAGCAGATATAGGAGTGGGATGGGTCACCTCAGCCACAGGAGAAGAGAGCAGGTTGGAATTAGTAACAACAAAAACTCAATTTTAGCAGAATACTGCCCAAGCAGCTGATGCATCCCCTAAAAACAACTGTTCCCCCTTTTTCCACCACTTGCCCTTCCTTTTCTTGCACCCTTCCCCCCCAAGCCCTGTTGCAAGGCAGCTCCTCAGGGCTGCATCTTAGGGGCCTTACCATCCACAGGCTGCTGGAAGTTTATGTAGGCATAGCCCAGGGATCGGCGCGTGGCGACGTCCCGGCAGACCCGGATGGACATGATGGGCCCAGCAGGTGAGAACTTCTCATAGAGCATGGCTTCAGTCACATCTGGGTGGAGGTCTCCCACATAGAGAGAGGCTAATGGATAGCCAGGGCCGCTAGCATTCATGGTCAGCCACAAAGCTCAGCAGTGGAAGAACACAGGCCCGAGGCTGCAAAGTGAAGATTTCGGGTCACATGCAGCACTCATGGACCCACACTAGGGCTGGCCCCAATAGAGCAGTGCAATCTGTGCCCTTCCCCCCCGAAATGGTAGCGTTGGAAATCTCCCAAGGATGCTGCAAGTTCCCAGATTTTTCATGGACATTTCAATAATGGTGCAAAAGCTGAACTGCACTAGTACAGGGCTGCAAATCACAGCCCTAGGGATCAGCCAGAGGGACACAACACATGCACACAGCCTTTTGTTCCCTTCAGTGCTGAGGCTTCAAAATTCCAGAAACAAAATTCTACTCCTCAGAAGCTAAACAGCCCTTCCCCATCAGAGACTTCCAGTTGAATTCCTCCTAATCTGCTCCCTCAGCCAGAGCAGACCCAAGGAGCTGAGAGCAGCCCTGCAGCCCGCGCTGCTGCAGCCAGTGCTCCCAGCAGGCATCTCTAACCCCACGGGGCAAACACAGGATTTTAGCCATCCCTTCCAAAAGAAACAAGCTGCAGATTGCTGACAAGGCCTCCAAAGCTGGAAAAGTAGATGCTCAGCCTCACACTTTATTCACTTGGGTGTAAAGTTGTGTGTGAAGACGCCAGTGGCTGCTCGAGCACCCCAGGGTGCTGCCTGGGTAAAGACAAGTGAAGCTCCTGCCCTGAAAAGCTAAGACCATTTTTGGAGCTCTTACCTTAAAGCCCAAAAGACCTCAGACAGGTGTTAAGACACCCTACGGATAGCCAAAAGAAACACACACGCTCAGGAGAGGGGCAACGAGCCACAGGCAAGGCACTACCCCGGCTGGGACACGGGAGAGGCGGCCCCGGCTCCACCAGAGAGCCCTGCGCATGCAGCCCAGAGGGACCTTCCCAGGACCTCACAGCAATGCTGAGAGCAGAACCAACACAGGCCGGGAGAGCAAACGCGACAGAGAGCGAGGGAAAGGAGTTAGAGAGGAGAGGACCGAGCCAGAGCTGCGAGGATCAAGAGAAAGCAAAGCGGGAAGCCAGCAGAGATGAGATACGACCCCAGCCCCTCCGGCTGCCCAGCCCCACCGGCCGGAGCAAAGGGGCTGAGCACACACATCCCCCCAGGGAGGGTCAGCACACACAGGACCCCCGGAGCCAGGGCGGAACAGCAGCAGGGAGAGCTGCTCCGCTCGGCTCGGCTCGGCTCGCCCCGCCTGACCCCGCACCGCGGGCGAGCATCCCGTCCCCGCCCCGCACTCACACCCAGGGCTCCGGCGGGCAGCAGGACGCAGCTGCGGCTGCCGGCACCTNGCAGAGGGGACACAGGCATGTATGTCTTGGCTGTGCCAAAGGAGGTCAGGGGAGACCCCAGCACCTCAGGCTGGGCTCTGCTCACCCATAAACCCACCCTGTGTATCACCTCCAGAAACTTCAACGTGTCCCACCTGAGTGTTCCCCTGCCCAGACCCCACCTGACACTGCTGAAGTGGGGAGAGTGGTACAGCCCCATGCTGGGGGTGTCACTTCAGAAGACCCCAAAAGACCCCAAGTGATGCCACCAAGTGCCAGCTCTCTTCCTCCAGGGTACCCCCAAGCCCTCTGGGCAGCTGCCTGCCTCTACGGAGACAGGGGTGTAGAGAACAAAGTGATGCAACGTGAGCAGAGAGCTGGAGAACAACAAAACCTCTTCCTGCCCAGATTATCTGATGCTGGCAGCCAGCTGGAGGACCAGCCCTGCTTTGTGGGCACTCACTACCCTGCCTCAGCAATAAAACCCAGCCTGGGGTTGGACTCCTTCCCCAGTGAGGGAACAGCTCCAAACCACTATCACACTTCCCCCAGCATCGACCACGAGTGACTCACTGCCCCGAGAGCAGCAGAGCCACCGTGTCCCATGGGAACGGGATGGGGGAGAGGGAAGCAGAGCAGCTCAAACAGGGCATGGGTTTGCTCCTCAGTGTGCACTCTCCTCTCTGCACTTACACTTTCCTGTCGTTGAGCAACATCCCATTCATGGTCTCAATGGCCCGAGTCGATGCCTCGTGAGTCTCAAAGTGAACAAAGCCATAGCCACGGGATCCGTTTTCATCACAAACCACCTACAAATGCAGAACAAGGAGGAGGGAAGAGACAGACACTGGCTTTCCCCATGCTTGCAAATGAGCAAGCTGCAGGAAAACCCACCCTTATTTTTCAGGGAAATTTCCCCTCCCTGACATCCGCCTGCAGTGCTGGGGTGCTGTCAGCAGGTCAGGGAGCTGGGTGAGCCCAGGGCCAGATGCTCAGTGGTTGATATGATGCCCAGAAGGTCGTGGCTTTCTGAGACCCGAGTGCTACTGATGCACTGAGCTCAGACAGGACATCACACAACATCTCTGTGCTGGGACAGGGAGGAAGGGTGGCATGGGTGAAAGCCTTCATTCCCAGGGGAAACAGAGCAGGACCTTTTGGCTTCAAAACAGGTGGGAATTTAGAGGAAATTTTGTTGGAACTCAAAAGAGAAAGTGAGTTTCTGCTGTCTGGAGCACATTGCTGAGAACAAGGGCAAAGCCCTTTCCTGCAGAGCTCACATGCACACGTACCTTGCATGAAAGGATGTTTCCAAAGGCAGAGAATGTGTCATACAGGGCTTTGTTATCAATGGAGTCATCCAGGTTCTTGATGAAGACATTTCCAACCCCCGACTTCCTGAGCCCAGGGTCCCTCTGGGACCACATGATGCGGATGGGACGACCTTTGATCACTTCAAAGTTCATAGTGTCCAGGGCCCGCTCAGCTGGCAAAGAAGTGAAAGCAGGGGGAGAGAGGAGGGTAATAGAGACAGATCACCTTCACATCCTGCAGCAGCTGAGATGGGCACAAGAAACAGGGATATGGTTGAACTTGGGCTCATTAACCTCAATGACACAGGCAGCTCTGCCTCCCAGAGCAGCAGAGGCTGTTCTCCTTCCCACCAGCCACAACACTCCTTCCTTTTTATTATTTTGTTTTCCCCTCCATCTCCAAAGCATGTTTAACTCCTACATGATGATCATTCATTTCATTGCAAGCTCTAGTTTGGCAGAGACTCAACTCATTTATCCAGCAATGATTTTAGACTCCAGGGTAACTAACCCAACACCTTCCCACCACTGCTGCCTCACTCCAGCATGAGGCTCCTCTTGGGCACCACTCCATGCAACACAGCATCGCTGTGATGCCTGCAAGGAGAGAGGCCACAAACCAGAAGGCAGACAGCTGTCTCAGGGAAGGGTAAAAGGGGTTTTGGTGCCCCTCTCCAACAGCTCACGGAGCTTTAAGCCTCACATACTAGCCTAAAGCCCAGCTGCCACATCTTCTCCATCTCCAAGCAGATATAGGAGTGGGATGGGTCACCTCAGCCACAGGAGAAGAGAGCAGGTTGGAATTAGTAACAACAAAAACTCAATTTTAGCAGAATACTGCCCAAGCAGCTGATGCATCCCCTAAAAACAACTGTTCCCCCTTTTTCCACCACTTGCCCTTCCTTTTCTTGCACCCTTCCCCCCCAAGCCCTGTTGCAAGGCAGCTCCTCAGGGCTGCATCTTAGGGGCCTTACCATCCACAGGCTGCTGGAAGTTTATGTAGGCATAGCCCAGGGATCGGCGCGTGGCGACGTCCCGGCAGACCCGGATGGACATGATGGGCCCAGCAGGTGAGAACTTCTCATAGAGCATGGCTTCAGTCACATCTGGGTGGAGGTCTCCCACATAGAGAGAGGCTNCCCCGAGACCCCCGGGAGCCCCAGCCCCGCAGCGATGGGCAGAGGCAGCAGCCGCAGCTCCGATTTTTTGCACAATGCAGGGGGATGGAGTGTGCGGGGGCTGTCAGCCGCCCTTGCTCCCCGTGTCTTTGCGGATAACCGGGGGGTGAGAATGCTGAGTTTGCCCTTGAGCAGTGCTCCAGCAACCCTGGGGGTCTCGCCCACAGGAAAAAAACCGCAGGTGGTTTTAGGAAACCACCTGCAAGTTCTGGTGGGTAATTCCCTGGCGTTAGGAAATGCGGGGAGGAGCCGGTAAAGTGGACGCAGCTGGGTCTGAATCCCCCATCATCATCATCACCAGGTACTTAGGCGCTGCCAAACTCCACAGCAAAGTCCCTCCACGCCCATCTGAGAGCCACAGGATACAGATCCTGCTGTCACATCTGGTCTGGATGACATGCGGGTGTTGTAAGGTCACCTTCATCCACAGACATCACCCCCAGGCTGTGCTGGATGTCAGCCCTGACGAGGGCTGAGGATTTGCCATCGAACACCTGACTGTGCAGCTGAAATGCTGGATGAAAAGCACCAGGAGGAAGCAGGCAGGGCAGTGCCACCAGCAGCTTCCCCAGCACCACAGTGTTTGGGGGTGTGCTGGGCCTGGGCCACCAGCACCTCCATGCATCCCCCAGAGCCCTTCCTCACAGCCAGCCTCCCTCTGCTTCCATGGTTTTAAGCAGGGAAGCTAATGCAGCAGGAGAAGTGTTTCATGTTGACTTCAGCTGGTTTGCTGGATTTCCTGAGAAGGGTGATTCCTCTGCTCCCATGAAGCCCAGAAGACACCGTCCTGCTCCAGGCAGCACACACCCCACAGCCCCACACTGAAACAGAACTAACCCAAGCGAGGTGGCTCAGCTCCATCCCACCCCATACTCGGAAGGGTCAGCTGCAGCATGGGGTAGGGTGAAACCTTACATTCCCCAAAGCCTTCTGGCAGTTTCCCACACTGAACTGTCTCACACAGAGGTCAGATGAGCATCAGTGCCAGGAACAATGCCACAGCAGAGACAATTAGATCAGTTCAGGCAGGTAGTCTACACCCAGGCCCTTGTTGTGGCTGGGCCAGGGGGAGTGCCCTTTCCCCAGAAGACAGAATTACTTCAAAACTCATAGAAGTCCCTGAAACTGTGACTGCTGCAGACAAGTCTTCTAGACTCCGAAACTTTCCCCAAAAGAGACAGTAAGGATGGGAGTTTTTATCTGAGTGTACTGAGCCTGGACATGTGCCCTATGAACAGCAGCATTTAGGAGGACCTGAGTTTTTTTCTTGGAGTTGACAATGTCCTCAGCATGAGTCAGGCTGAGAGCTGGCACACACTGTAAAACCATTCAGGAGTGTGCAGCTGTGACTGAAGGCTGGACAAAGCAGCAGTAAGTGCAAATACAGAGGGATCACCATTTAAAGCCAGGGCACAAGACAAACCAGTGATGATCAGCAGCTCGTTAGATTTTGGCCAAAGACCTTTGCAGCTCGCTCAGCAGATGAGTGACATTATCCACAGAGCACAGCTCTGTATCATCTCGTGACATGAGTGAGAAAGGCTCTGAGAGCAGGAAGGGCATTTACTTCAGCCCTGACCGACCCCTCTCCATCCCTTCAAATACTGTTTGCAGAAGAGATCTCCACCTGCACTGAAAATGTGCATTTGCACTCCCAGTAGGGCTCTGGAACAGCTGAGAAGAGTGGAGTTAGAGCTAACCCTGTGCTCACAACTGGGCATTTAAAAGATTCCCTAAGGAAAAAAGCTTTAAATGTAACCAACAGACTTTTCTCGTGTAAGGTGTGTTCAATGATACAATGATTCACGGGGAGTTAAATATTTATAGTTGCATTTCTTCAAGTTCTGCAATGACAATATATTTAAAGTATGACCTCAACAAAATGAAGAGAACCAGTGTTCTCTACTATAAAACTGGGAGGGTGTGTGTGAAAGTCTCCACAAAGGAATGAGTAATTACTAGGAAACCATCAATCTTTTCACACAAACCAAGATCCGAGCATTTAATAAAAGTGGTGATTTTACTACCACAAGATTTTTTTTTTTGCCACTAGCACAGCAAAGATAACAGACACAAACAACTGATAAAATTTTTTTTTATTATTCACTTTTGAATTCTTTTACACTTTCCTGATTATTTTGTGTAAGGTGAAACTAGAACTGTTTAAAAGACATACACAAATCTAGTACATCAATAACCAGGTATTTCTTTTTGCTATACTATTCTCACAACCACGTGTGTGCTAGGCAATATAACCGTCACAGAAGCAAACTTTAGGCAGAATACTGGTCAGTAAAAACAAAGCAAGAAGAGCTACCAGATATACAGACAGGCTCGGTTCCACATTCACTACTGCATTTATCAAGCGCCAAGTATTAACTGCACAATTTGTTCAGCTAGTAGAGGGGAGTTTTAAAATCAGTGCATGAAATTCTCTTCAGCAGACAGATGGACAGACAAACAGATGGATCCTATATCTAAGTGGAATGTGCAGGTAGGGGGATGATTCCGTGGGACTGACAGGTGACTATTTCCTAATCTTTTCCACTGTATTATTCACGCAACTCTTATTAAGTTTTTTTTTTAATGGGACATGTCTGAAACAGAACTAGGTGAGGACGTCTGGAGCTCAAATATTATAAGTTACAAGTGTTACAAATGAGTTGGTCTGCATTCCAGTACAAGAAATGGGGAATCCTGAATATTTGAGCCAGTTCCTGGTGCTATCAGAAAAATGGCAGAGAGCTGAAGACTGCAGGAGTACTGGCAGCTCTCAAACATCCAAGAAAGAAACCTGCCCTCGAGCAGACTCAGGTTTCACCCACCATCCTGACATCACCCAAAATTAAAGAAAGGATGATGTGTCTGAGGGAGTCCAGAACTGCTTTAATGGAGTTTAAACAGTTGAGAGGGTCAGGGATGAACGGAGTCCAAAGGGAGAAAAATTTCTATAAACGGTACTTCAAGATGGCTCAGTGGATTGTTTAAGAAGCTTTCAGGATAAATCCAAAACGGGAATACCACGGAGAGTTTGATTCACCCAAGAGTAAAGTAATGCAAAAGTGGCAGATCACTTCATGGTATCATCCAAACTAATAAGGCCATTCAGAAAATTGAATCTTCTCCTATTGCAAGTCCATGGTAGTGAACAAAGAATTCTCACTACTAATATCTAAGGTATAGTCAGGTATGTTATTGCTGTGGGAAGGGGCTTAGTCATGCATGTCCTATGAGCATGAAAGCACTTTTAGAAGTCAAATCCCAGTTATCTGCCAGTGTAAAGAGTTTAGAATTCAAGCTGCTAACTCCCCCATTAGCCTCCTCCCCAAAACAACCCCCATGCCCAGAAAGACAGGACTGACAAAGTGAGCTTTTGACTGCAAGCGGTGCCTCAGGCTTGGTTACAAATGTCTACAGAGTGTGCCTGTTAAACTAACTCATAGCAGTGTTACCAACTGGAATGCCAAACATCAGATTGTTTTCCTTCCATGCCCCAGTGTCACAATAGAATCTCTATAACTTTCTGTACAACTTTACAACAGAATTGTACTTCGACTATTTTGGTGCCAAATCAAAAGCTTGCCAGAGTTAACACAACTGATGTCTACTTTTCTACCAATAAGAGTTTTGTAAAGTCAATTGCAATCACAAAACCCATAATCACAGTGTTCAGTTAAAAATATAAACACGGTAATCATAACTGTAAATGTTCAGAATAGGAAAGTTCGGAATGCCATTAGAGTAACCGACCTCCGCTTTAAGGACACAAAACATCAACCAACTGGTTTTTTTCACCCCACAGACAGTTTTTGCTACGTTGAGGTTGTGAAAGTCAATGTACTATTCTTTTTGCTTGTCGCACAAAGGGATATATGTGTAGGATACAGGGTGACATTGAACACAGAGTGAAGCGTGACAGCCATTAGTTCTCTCCCTCCCCAGCATCCCCTTCGTCTCCCTGGTTTTCCGACGTCCATAGCTGGAAGAAAATGCAAACACATGTTTATACTGAAAGCATGCAGTGGAAGAAAATTGGTCAGGGAAGGCATTAGACAGCACAGTTAAAAGTGCCACACAATATTCTCAGCTAAGAGCAACACAGAACTAAACAGTAAAGATAAAGATTAATGAGCAAGAAAACAGGCAGAGGATTACAAGTTAAAAGCCATCAAAAGTTTGCAAGCTCAACACAAAGACAAGCTGGATGTTGACAACACAAAAACTGGCCTTTCTGTTACAAAAAAAGCTTACTTTGGTCTAACAATTAATAAGCAATTCCTGCTTTAAGCAAGCAAATCTAATGGTCTGGTTACAAAAAGCAGGGCAGTTAAGACATGCAGTTAGTGCCTCAGAAAAGGCTTTAAGTGGCACAGAACTACTTAGGTCTTCAGATGTTGAGGCCCACTCAGCAGCCAAAAGTGGCAGCAGGCAGGGCAGCAGTTTGTCCCCTGATACTTACAGTGAGGTTGTCCCTAAGCAGCTGCATGATAAGAGTGCTGTCTTTGTAAGACTCTTCATTCAGCGTGTCCAGCTCTGCTATCGCTTCATCAAATGCCTGAAAACATTCAAGAGAGCACTTTCACAACTCATTCTCCCCAAATTCACTTCTTACACAGAGCTTGCAAATTAGCTGCTGTCAAATTCTGTGACAAAAGCCTCCAGTGTTTTTCTTCTCCACCAAGTAAAACCAAAGTGAGCACCCAGTCTCTAGACAACCAGTGGGAAAACAGAAGTTTTCAAGGGTGCCCAGATAAAAGCCCAGAACAACTTGAGTACCATGCCAATACCAAGTCCTGAAGAGGCAAACACACGCTGTCATACTGAAGAATGATTCACACAGCTTGAGGTCAGGTGTAACAACACTAGAAAGCAATCCTTGCATTAAAGATGATGTCCTCACTGGTCTAAATAGGCAGTAAAAGACACAAGGTGCCACCACATCGATGTGTGTAATGCAGAGAAGACAATGGATGGAAGATAAGGGGGTTTTTTGACAAGGGGGTGGAAGGTTTGGGGTTTCTTTTCAAAACAGCATAGGAAATCTGGGATGTTTTACTAAATATTACTAAGGCCAGACTTCCAATAGATCTGTTACACATGAAAGCTTATGCTGGAAGTCTCAGAGCTGAGAGCCATGAGTAAGTGCTTTTTCTTTATTCAGGTTTTAAACAGATATAAGCACATGAACTGAAAAAAACCCAACAGGAATAGCAGTTTTACACAGCAAAACATAACTTGTTACAAAGCATTATTAAAGCACATGATAAGAACACAAAAGCCATTCACCTAATACCCTATTATTCATGTTACCACCAGGTAACTCCCAGATGCCAGAAGCTCCATTTAGAAGGCTCTAATCATATTTTAAGGAGAAGGCTAAGGTAAAAATTACTAGCTAACTTATCTGAAAATATTCTATGCTGACAATAGCTTGAAGATAACAGTGTTTTAAAGGAATTTAATACTATAAATCAGTAATCCAAAAAGTGCTATTGCAACCATGTAATTACCTCCTTAGCCTCCACAAAAATTGGGGATAGGAAGAGTCTGCTTACCGTCTTTGCCAGATTACAGGCTTTTTCAGGAGAATTTAGTATCTCATAGTAGAAGACAGAGAAATTTAGAGCCAAACCAAGTCGAATGGGGTGTGTTGGCTGCATCTCTTTCTTGCTAATTTCAAATGCCTCCTGGTAAGCTTGCTGAGAGTTTGCTACCGTTGCTGCAAGAAGTAATTACAGTCATATTAATGCACAGTACATCACCATACTTCATGGGGGAAGTTATTATACCCTTGGTCTAGACTATTGTGCCACCAGAATTCATACAATTACACATGCACAAACACGTATTCCAGGCAGGAATATTTGTTCAGATAAAGCTCTGAGCTCTGGAAATTAAATTCAACATTTTTTAAAAGAGTCTGAAAATGAAATTTATTCAAAATAAATTCCAGTTTGTATGCATTTAAGCTTTACTTCAGTCAAAAAAAGTATTATGATTAAGCATTTGCTTCCAACCTAGCTAAAGAAGTAGTAGTACCCACTAATAAATCCAGAGAAAACCATATGGGGAAGAATTATTTACACTACCTATTCAAACTGAAGGAAACATTTGGCATGTAGGTCATGAACTTTACGTTTCAGTTCGGGGTTTCAGAGGAAAGGCAACAGCTCCAGAATGGACTGAAACTAAGTGTGCAAGATGTGGACTAAATCAGACACACATCAGGAATTCAGGCACTGTGCCTCATTGCCTTAAGAGTCAGGATTAACTGGCTTAAGACCTGGTAACCCAGTATCCTAGATTGCACCCAGAAAGCTTGCTCTCAGTGAAGACTTGTGAGCTAAATTCTTATTTTAAACAGGAGATGATAAGAACAAAGCATTTTCCACAAGAAAAAAATTCATTCTCCAGGAAAATAGTTTACATTGACAAATATGCTTGAAAATCAGCCAGAGGTCAAGGGCTGCAAGCAGAATTTGACTGGTTTGATGAACATCTGTCAATCACTTCTAATAACTTCAGTGAAATCTCTCTCTAAAAGTGACTTGCACCTGCCTTCAATATTACAGAGCAGAAGCAAAAAGAAATAAATCTTCCTGTTAGGGGAGAAGAACACAGGGATTTTTATACTTTATTCTGCTCAGTCCCCAGCAGCATGAGAGATTTAATCTCTACTTACTTTGCTTATTGTCCCCAGATGCCACCTCTGAGAGGTATCTGTAGTAATCGCCTTTCATTTTCAAGTAGAAGACCTTGCTTTCTGGCTGTGTGGCATTGACAATAAGGTACTTATCCAGGAGTTCCTGAGAAAAGAAACATTACTTTTTTTTCCCCCCCAAGTCATCAAAATAACACCTGAAGCAAAGCACAAAAATGTGCTGTGCTGAGGCTGAGTTCACTCAAGCAGAACCTACTGACTACCAGGCTTTAGGACTGCAAAGATTTTCCTTGAAATACACTGATATAAACTCATGTCCACAGCCAAGCTTATGAACAGCAGGAGACAGCATTAGCACAAGTCAAACCAACTGTTTTCATGGTGACCCCTAGCCACCAGCTATGGATTTTCAACACGGCCTGGTTTGCTTTTTTCTATTAAAAAAAAAAAGCTAATTCATAACAAATTCCCAAAGAAACCAACTAGATGACATAAGAATTGGACTCCAGTATGTGGCTATGCAGACTTATTCCCCTGCTGAGGTGCTGAAGTGTCTCCAGCCCTCCTAAAATTCCTTAAGCCTCTCTGAAGAACGCTGCAGCACTATCTCCTGTTATTTTTGCTGCTGGATAATTACCAGAACATCATTGCAGATATCTTGCAATTCAGCCTCGATTTTCTCACGATACTCTCTTCCCATCTGCTGTTTCTTCTCATTCCTCTCTGTTTTCTGTTCAATGCTGGAAATGACCCTCCAGGACGAGCGACGGGCACCCACCACGTTCTTGTAGGCAACTGAGAGGAGGTTCCTTTCTTCATTGGACAGTTCATGTCCTTGCTCAGTGACCGCCTTCATAGCAGCAGCCATGTCATCATAACGTTCAGCCTGTTCAGCCAGTTTGGCTTTCTGTACCAATTCACTTTTATCCATGGCTCTCCTGTAACTAGTAAGGAATAAAAACAGAGAAAAATGTCTCTTGACTGTCTGCACTGTGCAAGTTAATTCTGAAGGGTGAAGCAGAACACACAGTCACTAGTAAGTGGGAAATTTAACAGCTTTAATAAAGAAACATGAAGGGTTTATTTTTTAAAATTTGACTTTTTTTGCCAAATATCTGTAATTTCCATTGCATATGAACAATCACAGTCCTGAAGATATGTAAGAATTACTCTTTAAAAATGCAGCAACATTCATATTGGCAATAAGCCCATCACAATATCCTCCTTAGCTAAGTCTCTCCCCTCAGCACAACCCAGCCTGGGAGACACTGCATCTTCTAGCCCCAAACCCACAGGTTTTGATTGTTTATTTAGGCATTTTTGTTTTGTTTCCCTCCTACCACCAGAAAACAACAGCTACTCGGGAATACTGGAGCACTGGACAGCTCCTCCTGACAATGAAGATTTTTTGACCACTGCAGGAGATGTTTCTGTGGGATTAAACTGTACCCAGTCCCTCAAGCTGTAGTTGTTGACAACTTTGGGAAGTACATTTATACTGTTCTGTTAAAATTGTTGTGGTTTTTTTTTAATATCTATACATCAATGTACTTACAATGGACACAGCTAGAGTGGCTGCAGACTCAGATTTTCAAGCCTGTTCAGCTGACACTGATGTTCACAGAAACTGAATGGGACGTGGCCCACACGATGGCTCACTGCAAAACTAACTGCTCATATGGAAACAACTTGTTTACCCTTTTTGCTAATCCAGTTTAGCAACTGAAGGCAAGAAAATCACATCACATGACCACAAGGCCCCTGAAGAGCTTAAATAATGAAAAATGAAGTAAGGAACATCAGTGAGGTAGCTTGAGAGTTGCTCACTTCTACAAGATAACACTAACATGTAGCTAGCTTGGCTGTTGAGCTACCAAGCTTACACTCAGCTACCTAGAGACAGTCCCACAGGAGAAATTAAACAAGTTTCTTTGCCTTTGTCCAAGTAAGTAGACCTCAAACTCCCACATGTCCCAAATTCATCTGTAAAATTTCTGCAGGTGCATAGGCTCACTTTCAGACAGACACAAAACTGCTGCTCCTGTCAGTATGGAGCAATCATGTTCCTCTCCTGCTCCCTAAAGTATAATCAGGTCCCTCACTGTCCAGATGAGAGGTTATCAGGCCGAGTCCTAACAGCCTGAAGTAGTTCCAGAAGAACAATAAAAGGCAAACAAGGACAGTAAGATTTCAATTCTTTTTCACAAGTTTCTGTTCATCAGACAAGCTTTTACAGCCCCATTAGAAAGAAGCAAAACCTGACACTGATTGCTGTAGCACTTTCCCTCACTCTCTCTCCTTTGAGGATCCCAGTTGGAAAGGCTCTGGATAATGTCTCACACACACTGCTCAGGTATTTTAAACCAAGTACCACCTAGCACACCATTATACAGGGAAACCAGTCCCCTACACAAACCCCTCAAACAGGATAATGAGATGCAGAACCAAACTCCCATCATGTGTATGAGCAGTCTCAGAGTCTCCTACTGCCAAGGGCAGAATTATTTTGGGATATTCCTTCCAGTATATTCCATTATACTTTTCAAAAAATAAAATAAAAAATCACCCAAGATATCAAGTGAAACATTGTTACTTCACATCAAAGCTCCTGCACTAAACCCAGCAACCAAATGTCCTACCTGCTGTACAGTCACAGTCCTGCCTGCATTGGATCTTTTGCAGATCCAGCCTAATGCATCCATCCTTGCAGGCTACGTAATGCTAGAACCAGCCTCCTGGACAGAGACCTCTTGCAGACTTGATAGTAATGCTGGGTTACAGTTCAGTTCCATTTCAAACTCTTGTGTTTAAACTAGTAGATTCTGGCTCCTTTGAAAAGGTAATACACAGCCTTCAGCTTAAAGCCCTCAACAAGAGACTGTGGGCAGCAGGTGACAGTTTCTTGTAAGGCATGATTCATGTGGCTGCCTTTCCCAAGAGGCTTTTACTCTGGGGATATGCTACACTCTCACTGCCTTCTGCAGGCTTGTTAGAAGGATGGCTCCTGAGGATGGAAAGGGATAAGTGGAATTTCTGACGTGCATTTTCTCTCCCAACACTGAAGCATGCCATGGTACCAAAGCACAACAAGCACAAGGAAATCATCAGACCATTTACCACTGAGAGAACCCACCTCACTTTTCACTGCTGAGCCTCTCAGGCTTTGTAACCCATTCCCTTCACTCAGCACTCAGTTTAGGCCACGTGCTCAATGCAGAAGTCATTTGTGCGTGGCGTTTCCCTGCCCACTCACTAAAATCTGAAGGTGAACAAAGTACACCTGAGGAATGCTTTTTAAGCTACAAGGGCCAACTTTAAATAACAGGACATTCAAATAAAACAGTTTTAGAGCCATTCTAGTACCCTCACAGCCTGCAGAGCTTCTAGAATAATTTCTATTGCAACCACCTTATCTTTTCTCCTTCTGATGGAATGTATTATGTAGAAGAAGTCTGCTTGTTGAAGTCCAGAGGCAAGTAGCTCCAACAGAGTTTACATTTTGCCGTTGAAAGGTCAGTTTTATCTTTGAACTGCACTTTGCCAATAGTAGTCTAATTTGTAGATAAATCTTCCATGCAGAATTCCGTTTACAAACATGAAAGAGTTTAGTTTAGAAATGGTGCAGAGTTTGTTTTATCAAGCTCACTGACATATTTATCTTTAGATGCAAGTCAATGAGTCATATAAGGACACATGAAGAAAATGACAGAGGGAACAGCAAGGGCACAAAGACCTAGTGGATAAAAGACACGTACAGCACACCAGCTATACAGGCAAAACACCAGCACAAAGCATTAAAATGCTGTTTCTCCTCAAGCATCTTTCTTCAGTAATGTAACTAATTTGTGCACATCTTAAATGTAAAACTTGTTACCGAAGAAAGAGTTCCTCAGAACTCTCCTGGCTTAGTTTTGACATAAAAACTCTATATACAGGGGACTGAGTGATTTAGTTAATTCATTTACTCTTTGTACTGTTAGTAGCTTTGCTGTGAAACATAAGGCACTATTCAATGACATGGATTTAACAGAATGTAAATGCATTAAGAAAAACCATCGCCCACAACAAACTCTGCAATCAACAGAAAGCCTACCATTACTTTGTTCACAGGGTGCTGCATAAAGGAACACTTAAAATCCTTACTTGATTCTCCATTGCTTACCTTGTTAGAAGCCTGGAGAGAGCTTTTCAGAGCTATGCTGGCTTGAGCTCCAAAAGAGGGAAGTGTTTGCCAGAAGGAAAAAAGATACAAGGAAAGGAGTGATGTTTGAAAAGGAAAAGAAGCAACTATCAGTTTTAACTGCTGCCTCCCATAGAGGAGATGAAAGCCACACTCTAACAATGGATCTGTGTGCCACAGTCTTAAACAAGCAAAGCCTACAGCTAAAAATACTCCTAGGCCACAAACAGAAGCCATCTAACAATTACCTGCAGCTAGGAGCGAAACACACAGAGGTGACAAACAGGAGGCCAACAGGAATGATCTGTTCTAGCACTAATGAAGCCATGCCATGTAGGCAAGGGGGAAAGAGGAAAGATGGAAAAAGGAGCAGGGACGTGCAGACCACAGCCATGGAGGAGTCCTGACAGTTGCTCGTTCTAAGCAGAAGATTCTCACACTAGATGCATTAATACATTTCAAATTCTTAAGATTCTTTTCTTAAGAATCTGTCAAACCGCAGCTTAGCAGCACTCCAAAATGAAGTGGCTGGACACCAGTTAGAATAAGGAATGCCAACCACTAGCCAGCAGTTGTAGCCAGCAGTACCAGCTGCCAGAAATTTGAATCATCCTAAATTGCCCAAAATGTAATTGTTTTTATTGTATTTTTTTTAATCTTCCACACAGCCGAAGTTCTTTCAGTCTCTCTTACCAACGCAGAACAGCGTGTATACAGGCACTAAAAGTTACAACTTCTTACTTCCTGACCCAGAGAAGCCTTACACCTGCATAGGTGAGACTCTGAATCATATACAAAGCATCAAAGGCAGAGGTCAGCTCCAGCCAAACACATCAGTTTGGAACTGTCTTGCTGCTTTCAGTGGGAGATGCTGTAAGAAGAGCATGGTGTGACCATCCTGGGAGCAGCACCTGAAGTCAGTATGCTCACAGAACTTCCAAGAGCAGAGAGATGGACACACAGAACTGGAGGGTTACATCTCAGTAACAGCTGAGGAGTAAAACATACAGATAATGTTCTTCAGAAAACTGCAGGAGCTCAAGGACAACTACATCTCACTGCTCAGCAGTCACTACATCTGCTTTGTAGCTTCTGTTTCCAAACTGAATGAGCTGCTTAGAAAAAAGCCAGAGCAGATCAGAAGTTACTGTTTAAAAGTTTGCAGAAATCAAATGAAAACTGACACTGAAAAAATCTGGCTTATATAACATATTGAACTGATGAGACAATACTAATAAGCCTATGTTGGCCTGAAGTCTGTTGCTCTGGATGACCTGTTCTTCTGATGCTAATTAAGTCATTGATTTTTGTGTACTGTTTTTCTCTTTATAGCAAGCATTAGAATCTATCAGAGACTTCCATTTTGTAAAAAATAATAATAAATAAAAAAAAAAACTTGGTGAGAAAGCAGTGTGGTTACTGGTTTGACATACAGATCCCTAATGAGTCCAGCAGAGATGCAGGTGAACAGACCTGCCTGTTTCTCTGTCAGAAATGAACATACAGCCAGATTTGGTGAAATGGGATGCAATCACACTTCTCAGTCCCTAACTCTGTAATTCCACTTAAATTTTATCAGGAAAAACAGCAGACTGGTACACAATTTGTGGTCCAATCTTCCAACAATATGTGAACATACCTTATTTGGTTTCTGGACAAGCAATTCATGCCAACATTAAACATTCACAGGAGGTAAGTGGGATTTCAAATTACAGTTCTATAATTACACAGAGTAAGAGCTCTGGAGATACTATTTCTAAAACAAACGGAAAATCCTTCTCCATAATTCAGGTACAAAGATGCTGACACAAGTATCTGCACGATGTTTATGGCATTCACTGCAAAGTAGTTACCACTCCCAGTAGATATCCCTGACAGGAAAGGAATCTGCTCTCTTTTAGCAGAGTGCAGGACACTTTTCTTGCTTTACACAGTACAAGGCATTTGACTTCACTAGTTGTGTTCCTCTGGTTTGGCTCCCTCAAAGGCTACTGTTAAATAACTGACTAGAAATGAACATGACTAGTAAGATCTCAACAGTGAGATCTTCCACAACTGTCAAGAGGTTGGGAAAATTAATAAATTCAGTAAAATGTACTGCAAACATAGTGAGGGAAAAAGGAAAATTACTTCATAGTGATTTCCCACACTGATATTCCAGCTGACCTTGTGCAGCATGTAACTTTTGCTTCGTTTGTTATCAATTAACCTTATCCTCTGGACTTCAGCTCAAACCTTCATGCAAATGTTCAGATAAAATTAATATTCTATAATGTCATAACTTAACATGCTCTGGCCACCTTCTGCCAACATTACTTGTTGCTTCCTAAAATTGACCCATGTAATTTTCAAGTGACATTCAATGGTTTTCAGTCTCCACAGACAAAGATGATATTTCTTTGACAAGTTCCAGTAGCACTGAGGGATACAGATACTATATGGAGAACTTAAATTCAGCCACTGCAGTCTTTGTTCTTCTTGATGTCATTGGGAAAGCACTGCACTGCTACATACCTCCTGCACTTCACACAGGACAGCTGCAGGTGGAGACAAGCACAGTTCCAAAGCACAACATACTCACACAGTAACACCTTTTTGTTCCAGCTAGCAGGATTGGGTTTGGCTAGAGCCCAGGTGGAAATAGTGAGTTATCCCCAAAAATCTTCCCCCTGGCATGAAGTTCATGCCAAAGTGATGTGTTCATATCACAGGTCAATGGCTTTTGTTAATAATAAACCAAGAGTATTTATATTACAGGGTGGGGCAAAAAGCATGGCCATATAAAACAGCCCACTATAACGCCCAGTCTTACTGGGATGTACTGGGATACTAAACAGATTGGACTGCTAGGTTTTGACCTCATTATTCAAATCACTATTTACTTAACTCCTCATCTGAGTTTATCCACACGCAGCACAAAGAGCTGCATATTGGCAAAAGCCTGCTTAGGGAAAAAAAAAAAAAAAAAAAGACTCAATATGAAAATAGCAGAGATCAGAACATGCAGTACTGACATAATGAGGTTGAGAAAACTGCACCAGGCCCATCTGTGCAACGAGTCTATCACTTCATTGGTACCACTTTAATAAACAAATTATTAGACAGGGTACATTTTTACAGTCCTTTAATATAAAGAATGAAAAAGGCCCTAGTATTCTCACTTGTTTCCTTTTCTAGACCATTTTATGTGTCATTAATATTTTAAAAGAAAAACAAGCTGCTCTTTTCATAAAGAAGTATTAAAATTTCTGGCCCAGGTGTCCTGCAGCAGAGAACGTGGAAAGACCCAAATATTCCCAGAGCCGTTTAAGTTACAAAACCTCACAAATGTTCTCACTCTTTGATATTCTTATGTAGGAATTTAGCTTTGATGGTGCTGCATGATGTGCAATTTGCTTTCCTACCACCAAAAACAGTTATTTTAAGTATCAGAAAGAAATTTGGCTGAAAGCAACTGATTTATATTGTGATCTTGGCATTAGAGGCATTTTTGCTCCCATATGCTAACACAGTGGCCGTATGCCACTGACAAATGATCATCCCAATTGACACCTGATCATACATACCTCAAATAAAACTATGGCTGTTACACTGGAGTTACTGCCCAGCCTTTTTGTAGGCTGAAGGTGGCCTGAGGCAACCTTCTTTCCATCTGGAGTCCTCCCTAAACGCATCTCTATTCCCAAACGGACATAAATGATCAAAATTTGAAGATAACAATAAAACGATTTGTTTCCTTCCAAAGCGTTCGTGACATTGCAGTGATGGCCTCTTCCTATGTGAGCAGGCTCCTACCAGCCGGCAAAGAAACGGCACCTCCCCTCTCCCGCTGAATGGGCCTAAAGCTACCGGTCTATGGGAACTGCAAGGACACCCCAACCCCTCTCCTGACGTGTGGCCGCCAACGCCGGAGCCTGCGGGAAGCGGAGGTCTGTGACCCTGGCTCCCGATCCCTCCTCCCCGGCCCGGGCAGGGGAGCCCCTGGGCCGCCACGGCCCGCTCGGACAGGTGTGCGTGGCCGGCCTCGCCCCCCGGGACCAGTGACTCACTCGGGGCGGGGCAGGGCCGGGCGTTGGGAGGGGGAGAGGGGGGGCAGCGGCACCGCCCGCCCGGGCTCGGCAGCGGCAGCCGCGGGAGGGTCACACCGTTATTCGGAACGGGCAGGACCGCTGCCCACCCTCCGCGCTAGGGCCCTCCCGCAGCGCTCCCGAGGAAGCCCCCGTGGCCTCCGACGCTTCTCCCCGCCGCGGGGGGCGAGGCCCGGCCTGAGGGG
>JAAWXA010000023.1:10622021-10655139 GCA_038090715.1 Florisuga fusca
CCCCTGCAGCCTCTCAGCCCCCGCAGCTCCCTCAGCCTCCTCAGTCCCATCAGCTCCCTCAGTCTCCTCAGCCGCCACCTCCATCCCCCCTAGGGCAGCCCCCCGATCCAGAAGCTCCCACCCTTTTCCCAGAGAAGGTCCCTGTCCTCAGCACCCGAGGAGATGATGCTGGGGGACGCCGAGGCCCGTCAGCCCCTGCCTGCTGTGTACACCCACCCAGCATCAGGCCTGCAGCTTCTGCCACACCTCAGCACCCTGTGGGCTCTGAGCTCTTTGTCTCATCGGAGAGCATTTCACAGGCATAGGGAAAGCCCTGGCGTGTGTGGCCATTGCCGTGCTCCATGAAGGGGTGGGGTGGGTGTCTAGAGGAGAGGTGCTCTGACGTCTCCAGCAACAAACACACAGATTTTTTTGTTTTCTTGCTGTTTCTCACTACTGTTCGCTGGGTGAACCTCTCAATAAGGGACATCTCAGACCACAGACAGTGGTTACCATTCTGTGCACCCTCACACAAAATGCTTTGAATTGCACAATCACCTTTAAACACTTGGTAGTGGCTCCTCCCTACAATTTAAATTGCATGTTGTCACTGAAATACCAAGATCTTTATCAGTTAGATAAGCTTTATGCAACAGCAATAAATTACACTTATGAGCAAAATAGAATTTGGGGGGGGGATGAGAAAAAGTCTAGTTTGGTCTCCAAGAAGGAATGCAGGAAAAAGGCTTCAATTTTACAATGGCTGTAATGCTTTTTGGATAAGAAGTGGGTGAATACACAACTTCCCCGCCTTCCAAGTCTCCAGTTTATAGCAGCACCACTTGTCAAAGCATTATTACCAGGGCTGAAAGGCACTCTGCTCAATTACAGCATCCTGGAGCCTGATTTTTTCTTATACTTCCAGATACAGTCGTGGTCCTGTCAGTCACCATCAGATTCCTTTTTGGTGATGGAAGAACTTCATTAGTTTCCTGCTTACTCTCAGTCCAAAGGTTAATTACTTTGGAAAGTCAGGAAGAGAATTGCTTGGCACTCAGGAGTTATCTTCAGCTGCAAACACTTAAGCTGCAAACGGATTCATCTGATCAGTTATTGTCATCTCTCCCTCTTGTTCTTTCCTAGGCTAAGCTTGATTTTTCCCCCTGATCTTCTCCATCACCCCTATTTTCCCTGATTCCATCTGGACTGTTCCCAGTGTTCTGGCTGAGGCCTTGGAAGTGCTGAATCATGGCAGAATTAATTGTGTTCAGCACTTTCTTGTATCTCCCCACACAATACCTGGTTTGTAGAGGTGTTCTGTCACCATACATTTGTTTATTCACCTGCTGTACCTCCCTTAAACTTCTCACCTCACTGCCTGCCCTTCCTCATCACTGCCCATGTTGTCACAGCTCATGCCTCCTACTTTCAGCTTTCTTCATGCTGCTTCTCAAATTTATCCAGATCAAATTCCATCACCTCTGAAGAAGCAATCCTCATCTGGTGTTGTTGGACCACGAATTCGCCATCACACTATGCAGGCAGAGCAGTTCAGCACTGTGTAGTCACAGAGGTGAAAATGCCATCTTCTGCTCTTACAGCCTGTGCTGCTGCTCTTTTGGCGGGGTCCCTCTGCTCGTCTGATCCTGGGGTCTTCTTTGTCCTCTTCTGTTTGGCTTGGTGGGAAAGGTAAGCCATGCATCCTGCAATTTCTTCAGTCAGGGAAGGGTGAATGCTGGAACTAACACCAAACCTCAGCTCTGAAGCATGTTGCAACAGGAGCAAAATTTTCCAAATCTCATCTTTCAGAGGAGGAAGTGCAGATCAGCATGAGGTGGCTCAAAGGATCTGAGACAGGAGATCCAAACCTCTGTGAAAGAACAGCTTTTATCTTGATCCACAACTGAACAAGCTCAACATAGAGACCAACCTGCCTGGTTCTCCAGTAGAAAACACACCGCTCTTTCAGGTTTTCCCAAAGAGAGACATTTCAGGAAAATAAGCAGGAAGAATTGTAAATCAAATTTAGCCCTAGCAGCTGGTCGGGTTAACCCTGTTGTTGCATTGGGGGGGGGCAGAACAGCTGTGTTCAGAGCATGCCACCAGTGTGCCCAAGGTGAGTCTCGTGTGGGCATAGAGAAAAACTGCAGTGAGGGAAATTACAGAATTCTGCTCTGGGAAAGGAGACAGCCCGTGGTGGAGATGCAGTCCCCTCGTTAGAGGAGTGGTTCATTGTAAGAGCTGTGAGACCTGTGCCCTCCCCAGGCTACACATGATACTTCACCTTTAGAAGAAGCCTCTCTGCAGGCAGCTGAGGTGTCCAAGGATGGTTTGTTCCTGTCTTTTGCAACCGCTTTTGCTTTAGAGAGAGGTTTTCAGTCTTCAAAATACTTCCCTAGCATTGTTTACTATGTGTTGCTAACAGCTAAAAGAAGCAGAACAACCTGCAAAGAGGGGTGGGACTGTTCCCTCTGCAAGCTGCAACGCTGGAGTTGTTCCCAGCAGATGGCACAAGTGCCTGAGCTGCTCTGAGTGCTGCTCTCATCAGCAAGCTGCTTGTCCTCAGGTGTCCGGCTTCTCACACAAGAAAAGTGAACCTGAGATTTGTAGCAAAATATTGTATTGACAGCCATAAACTTCCATTCAGAAATAAAATCATGACGAGTTGCTCAATTTTTGTAATTTTTTCTGTTCATTTTTTTTTACAGCAGTGGCTCTAGGATGCTGTGGATACCAGAAGCAAACAGCTGATGGCACTGCACGATCACTGTCCCTTCAATTGATGTCTCCCTGGCTACCCAGCAGTCTTCCTCGGAATGGAAAGTGTTACACTTCACGCTCTAGGAAAAACACACAAAATGTAATTGTTACCTACTAAGTATATTTTATTTCTTCTCTTACTCCTTTTCTCTGTCTTCTCTATGTATGACAGTCTAATGCCTGGACACTCCAGTTGTTCTAGAGCTGGATCTCACAGGTCACTAAATAAATGCATTATTGGGTGATGGATCCCAAATGGAATGAGCACGGTGGCTTCTGGCAGGTGTCCTGGCTGCCCTGCTGGAAGTGGTGGCTGGGATGTCCAGCAGAAGTCTGGTCAGAATTTCACCATTTGTCTGTGCTGGTTGTGGTGCTGCATTGAACTGCACATGATGGAGGGAAGGAGGTTTGTAAGGAGCAGCACAGACCACAAAAAAAGGAAAACAATCATGTTTATTTTAATGAATATTTTTGCTATAGGAAATAATAAATAAATAAATAAACCACCCAGGGAAGAATTTCTACATTGTCTGCCTTGTGTTTACTCTGTAGATAAACTGCTTGTGACATTACAGGCACCTACAATGAAGTTTTAAAAAAATAGATTACTTAGGATTAAATTTACACCCAAACAGGGATCAGGGATAAACATCTTGCATAGAATAGAATTAATATTAGCATTATTACTAACTTCAATTAAAGCAAGATTTAAAGCAAAGAGCAGCAGGTTTCCCTGATGGTCCCTGCCAACCAAATGATAGACACTAAATATTTTGTTTGGGCATCTTTTGGTTCTTCCTTCTATCCAAGGAATGCAAGTGGCTTAAGTACAGCTTTTCCACTCAATGAAATTTGGACTGCAGTCAAAAGACTATTTTAATTTGGAGGTGTTGAGAGGTCTGAAGGTGACTTCAGAGAACAAAGGTAAGAGCATAATTGCAAAGTAACAAAGCAGCACACAAGCAGCAACTGTGAGCGCACGAAAATATAAATAAATTAAATAGTATGAAACAGTATGATGGGAAATAAGGGTAGAACAAATGTTTTGGATGGGACAGGAATTCAGTTCCAGGAATGCAATTTTGGCAGTACTGTAACAAAAAAAACAAAACAAAACAAAACAAAACAAAACAAAAAAAAAAGACACACATAGGAAGCCCTTCACAGCTGTCAACACAACAACCTTAAGGAAATCTGTTGCAACCCACTCAATAGGGCTCCCACAACTCCGAATGAACAGGACTGACAAAAAAATGCAAAGAGTGACCACTGAAAAATTTGCTGGCCCTCACCCTCACATGGAACCCTGCCCACAGCACCACCACCAATCAGTCTATGGGTTTGCTTTAGTACCAACACCTTGGATATACCACCCCTCCACGGCCACTCTCTCATGAGGGAAAACACCACAAGCACTGCCTTATGGACTTCAGCTTTCTCCTCCATATTATATCGACATTAATTGACATTATATTGACATTGGATTGTCAGTTCACCTGAAGCAAATTTTTCCCCTTGCCATTGGCGGCATGGATTCTATTTCAAGCAGCATCTTGATTCAGGAGCTTAAAGGTTTTAACTTCATTCTCTAAAGATCAGGTTTAAGATTCTTGTTTTATAAACTCCTGACAAGAATCTTCAAATGACTCCAGCCTCCCCCACACCAGCACACAGACTGTTTATGCAGCAGAGAGCCAACAACAAGGCATGGTTGCCCATCTTCTTAATTAGTTATTTAAAGCATAATGCTATGTACACATCTAGCAGAAGGCTGTAGATCATATTTTTACAAAGTAAATATAGAATCCACATTTCTGAGGCAAGCACTGCTTTCTAAAGGAATTTATCTGGATACCTAAGCCACTTATTCTTGTCTGCATCTCTAGTATCAAGTCCCCCAGTTCTGTGTCTGCATCTCTGACAGCACCTCAAGAGTTGGCAAAGCTGCTGAAGAGACAAATCTCAAATCCTGGTTTTGTTTACAAAGACACACTGCACTCATTCTTTAAAAAGTACACGTGTTTGCAGCATGTTACAAACTTTGTACCTCCCTGGGTTCTGAACTCAACAGGAGTCACAATCTTTCCAAGAGAAAATTGTGCAGTTGTACAGCCAGGTAAGGAACACCTGGAGAACAGGGTTCTTCAGAACCACCTAAAATTCCCAAAAATGCCAAATGAAGTGGCCACCCCCTGACAGCCCAGCACAACTCACACCAGCACAGCACAATCACACAGCACACTGGGAAATCACACACCACTCAGGCTGAAGTGATGCATTCTCAAGCTCCCTTGACTCAATGGTTTTATTTTTCTTAAGAATATTCCTAGAGGACAAAGAGACACAGACATTTAATAAGTCTCCATATTGATTTCTTTCTCTGATCCTTTACGAGAAAAGAAACAATGCAAATTTAATATATTTAGTTAGTGTCAACAACACTCTCAGCTCTGGCTAGGAGACAGTCCCTGCCCCGAAGAGCTTCCACTCTAAGAGAGAAATATTAGAGAGAAATACAAAGGTGAGGTCCACAAGGAAGACAACAAGGAAGGTGACACAGTTTGTCATGCTGCTGGTGCCCTACATGGAGACTGGTACATCTTTTTGTGCTGTCTGGCAGTCAGAATGTAGACACTGAATAGACCACACGTTGCACATGACAGAACATGTTCTCTCTGCAGGTGTTTGGAACAGAGAAGGTAAAGAAGCTCTCAAGAAAGTTTTCAAGGCAGTCCTGTTATGAGGAAGGCATTTGTCCCATGTAGAAATTTTTGCCTATTTACATCATCATTTTTTAAGAAGAAAAAAAAAATTACAGTTAACGTGCCAAAAACACATTCATCAAATCAGTTGACTTACAAAAATAAAATTTTCAAACGATGTGTTTCTAAAATAAATATCAATAGGGTTGGAAAAAAATAAATACATGTATCCAAGCTATCTTGTTAAAACACAAAAAGGTACAGTTCCTTACTGAGCAGAAGCCATTGAGTCCTGATTAAAGCAGCAACTGCTCAGAGAACCCTTCTCTTACAGTAACATGTGAAGCAGACTCCCAAGCAGCAAAGAACAGATCCCTACAGGAAATTACAGAACAGTCTTTGCTGAATGACAGAGGCTAAAAACCAGTCTTCCATGATATACTCCTGCTCTTCTGGTATTTCCAAGCAGAGAGGCTAATGTCTTTCCTCTTACTAGGAAAAAAACCAAGACAAACAGAAATCATGTCTCACCTGTGAATCTGAATGTTAGCAAAAATGGGTGTATAGTCCCCTGATTGAGCCAAAATTAATCCTTCTTAAAAATACTGAGCTAACCTCCCTCCCTCTCCCCAAACAGCAGCTCCCATACATGGAAACAAGACATTTTAATATAATGCTACCTACAGAAGGACTGTCATAGCAACGGGAGCTGGGAGCAGCTCAGCCTCAGGCAGGAGATTTCTACTGCTTGGGAGCACAAGCTGCATCAATTTGGGATGGTCCAACATGAAATCAATGTTTCCATGGCAGCACCTTGGATTTCAAGGGCTAGTTCATTGCCCTGAGCTCCCAGTGTCAGGAGTCAGTGGCAGTTTGGCCAGTAGTAGTCACAGTGCTCTAGGTAACAGGAGGCAGGGTACCCTATTCCCCACTCTCATAAGGCAGCCATACCACTCCAGGAGATCAGGTTCCTTCTCAAAGGTTTCAGGGTTGTTTTGTGGTCCTGTATGTCTCCCCTTACTTTTTAAATTGCTTTTCTACCTATTTAAAAGGAGTAACATGCCCAGATGAGTAACAGTGGTCAAGTAGGCAAAGAATAAAATGTCCATGATGCAAGCTCTACAATAGGTTTACAATGTACTGGTCATGCATAAACCTCTACAGATCCTGGCAGGCATTTAAACATTCAAATTGATGTAAGATCAAATTGCTAATGAATTGACTGCTGAATGGACTGTAGCCAGCTTGAAATCACTGGTAGGTTCTGCATCTGATGCCACAAGACTTAAGTCATGACAAATCACTGGTCGTCTACTTTAGCCCTTTTTGCTTTCAAGGAAAGATGCTGCAAGAAAAGAAAAGAAAAGAAAAATTGCTTAGCATATACACAACTAGAAAAACGTTTAACTAGAATGCTTTCAATCATTAATCCCCAATTAAATAAATTCTTATACAAAGACCACCCTTCCCAAGATCTGGCTGATACTTATGCAGCCAAAATAAACCTACGAAAGGGAAAAATCATGCAGTGATATAAATCAACAAACACAAGGAGTACATGTATGAGGTACAAGGTTTTAACAATTCAGCTGCAGTTGCATCAGACCTTTGAACCTCTGTGCTCTGAAAGGCCTATAAAATTGGAATGAAAACAGGAAGGAAGTCCTGTAAAATTTGGAATGAGACATAATTAAGTGAGAACATGATCAAGCAGTAGAAGAACATCTTTTAGCATAGAATCCTATTCAGTTGTAATTTGTTCTTAACTTGATACAGGAATAAAATTCTCATATTTCTGTGCTCTTATGAGCACAAAGATGTACCCTTCAATAGAAAAAGGGTCTATTAGCATAAATTTGTGTGTTTTGCAATGTCTTGCTTATTCAAAATTTACACCTATAATTCAAAGCATTACACAAAAGGAATATTTCTAGTTTGTAAACATTTCACAAAGACATCCAAGCCTTTTGGCTGATAACTGACCAAACATGAGAAGAAATTGTCCTCAAAACCAGCACTATCCTCCAAAGCTTCCATTTAATTTAGGATGAAAGCAATCCTTAGGTCATTCTGCAAACAGTTCATCTCAAAAGGTTGGCAATGGTAAAAAATTAGGTTCTGATATAATTTCACAGAATATCTACAACAGCAGTAGTACCAGCTTGAAAAACACCTTCTCAGTCTGGTAGGTGCTAGGCACCACTACAACCAGACAAGTCATCTTCACTTGCAAAAAGCAATTTAAGTTTTGCCTGAACAAGTCAATGAGTCACATTCCCCAACACCATCAACCTAAAGGAAAACCTCACCCCAAAGCTGAGCCTGTGGTAAGTTCCTATCACAATGGGGTACTGTATGTGTCTGGTTTGTTGCAACATGTCAATATGTGAGTCAAAGGAGTAATTACTCCAGGAGCAGATCTGATACAACTAGATCACTGGCTCATCTGTTACACCATCCTTGCAGAACAGCAGCTAAAGACTTAAGGGTCTACCCTGCAGGGGGTATTACTGCCTTTGCCAAATGTGTTATAGAAAAAAAAGGCAGAAAATATTCAGCTACTCTGCATTTATAGATAGGAAGAGTCTGGATAACTGAGATGAATTATCCAAGTTCAACATTAAAAAAAAAAACCAAACCAATTTCTCAAGTCCATTACATGAACATTACATGAACAGGTCCATTACATGAAGAGGTGTATCCTTAGGTGCAACATGTACCACAGTCCTTTTTTATTAAAAAAACAACAACAACACCCACAAAAAAACAGAAGAAAAAAAAACAAGAAGGGAAAATAAAAAAACAGATTCTCAGAAAAGTCAAATCCTGCAGCAGATCTATAAATCAGAAACTGCTGGTTTTGAACATGCTGCACATTTGCATGAGCAGATCCCTTGCTCTGTACAGGTCTGATAAGCAAGTGCATTTTCTCATTCAGTAATTTGAAATACTTCACTAATTTAGAATAAAGAGCTCAGTAGTTATTAATCTCCCGTGGGAAATTCACATGAAAGATCAATTTGGTAATCTTGCCTGTACAGTATTAACATGGAATGTGGTATCAACAGCTCCACTGTAATTAACATTTAAATAACATTCAATGCCAATCCAGTTCTCAGAATGACCAGTGAGTAAGCGTAGACTGAGAGATCCACAGGGGACAGTGTTGATAAAGCATGGTGGCAACAATTAAAAGACATAAAGCAAAGGTTTGTACATCACAAAAAACAGAATTTTCAGTAAAGGTTTGCACAAATAGCAGCTGTTCTGTGCCATTCCAAGTCTGAACAGATCAGAGCTGAGTTTTTTTTCTTTTCGGAGTAAACATAAATAATGCTTACAAAAGGGTTTGGAATTTGCACAAACATTTGCAAAGCATGCAAAGACTGCTCTAAAATGACTGTGCATAGTATGACCAGTGCCTAGCTATGGGGCTGCTCAGAGAAAAGCTTATTAAGTGCCTCTATTACAGTGTAAAATGGCTGAAGGCTTCATTTACTGATATACTATTTTGTAACTTTGAGATCACAGCTGCTGGCTGGGTAACAGGGAAAAAGCTTCATGCAAACTACTACCCCCTTTCCCTACATTAAAACCAGCACAATGAACTAAAGCAAATTCTTTTTTTTTTACCATTAGACAGACAACAAAGCATAAACACTTTAAAAAGTTCAGACACAAGAGCTGCTAACACAGCAGTGGTACCGTTTGGGCTTTATGCCGGTTCCGTACCGTTCCTTGCTGGTAAAAATGAGGTGCCAGTTCCAAGAGCCATGCAGACTCCACAGCAGTCACATCTCTCATGTAGTATTTAGCAGTCTGTATGACTTCATTGTACACTACCCTAGAAGAAAGAAAGAAAGAAAAACACATATTTGCTAGAAAGCAATGAGGAAGAGAGAGGATTAACAGCATATTTAGGCAGTTTCACATCAGTGCTGCCAGAGGCAGTGTTTACAGACTGACAAGAGAGTCCTTCAGTTATAATACAGCCTCTTACCTCCTTCCCTCTGGTTGTTCAGAGTACCCTGCATGAAGACAACCTTTAGACTGACATTGGAAACACCTTCACATACAACCAGGAAATATGGGCTCAAGGTAGGAAAGATTATTTCTCATCATGGGGCCACGGGGGACTCATACTGATGCTTTGGAAGACATAACATCAGTTAGCCCATGGTATCATGAGGAAGGATGTCCAAAGCACCAAAACTCTGTGACCATAACAAGTAGGGCACAAATCACAGCATGACTATTCCTGTCTGCAGACAAGCCAGATAAGGATTAGAAGATGTCAGCTCTAAGTACTGCCAGAACATCTATTGGTTAGAGATTTAGAAACAGATAGCCATGTGGACTCAACCCCTGCTGCCAGCTTGAACAGGTTGCCAGCATGGGCAACCTACTTTTGAAGTCATCCCTCAGCAGCAGAAGTCATTTTTACCAAGGAAGCACAACACCAAATGCTTAAGGGTTAGTCACCTAAACCAGAATTTGATGCCTGCCATCTATACACAGCAGAGCTGCAAACCCACAAGCTCTGTGGTCTCTCATTAATTGCTATTTTGCTCTCAAAAGCATGAGGAAAGAGTCCAAAATTATCTTCTCTGCCAAACGTGGCCAGACACATACTAATACAACTAAAGAGAAATCTGAGGAAAACAAACAGGAAGGAGAACACATTTTATGTACACCTGTAACAGAGAACTGAAGCTCTCAGTATGGGATGGCTGCCCAGGCAGAAGCACACTGAAATTTGGATTGCTGGGTAAGTTAAACTGCCAGCAGCAGTAAATTAAGATGTAAGTAAAGTAAGTTAAGCAGTAAGTTAAGATGTCAGCAGCATCTTTAGGCTGATGGTAGCAATACCACATGGCCCTGGAGGACAGCCCTGTGCCTGTTCTGCCACACAGGGGCCCAAAAAGAGATTTATGCCAATAAATAAACAGCATTGTCAAAAACTCCAGCAATTAAGCTGCCACCAACATCAAACAGGCTGTGAAGCACAGAGCAGTCCTAAGGTTTTTCCAGCTAAGACTTCCAGCTACCTGCCTCCTGTTCTGCTTCTCTGTGTCTGGAAGTGCCTATGGCTGGGATGGAAGCTGCACACTAAGGGCTCACCATTCAAAAGCTGTGCCCTGGAGAAGTGTGCTGGAGCAAAGAAATCTGCCAGTCCTCTCCTGCCACTAGACTGTCTATAGATTTCTACTCAATTTATTCTTCTTACTGCCCATCACTATCACAACCCAAACTCTTTCAGGATGTTATATCTGAAATTTTCAAGCTTACAATGCTTGCAAAGTATTCTTTTAGAATATCCCAGCTAGCAGGAAAGCACAACCAGTTCTTTCCTCAATCTGCCAGACAGCCATAACTTTCCACATCATACATTTTACATGTATGCCCTCTCCTAGCACGCTCCTTGCAATCACTGCAGTACCTATTTGACAAGGTATTTCCTTAATAGGCTTAATAAAAATAAATTAACCCTAGTTCTACCTAGGCACAGAGACTCCTTGTGCAACCTGCAGTGCAATGTGCACTGCAAGATCTGGTGCCCATTAAAAAAAGTGTCACCTGACTCTGCTTCCCAATCTCTGCAGGTTTTATTTCCATGACTTATTTGGATACTGCCTACAAAAAGCTGCAAAGGAAATACCCATTGAATTCCCTCTGTGGGAACCATGACCTTCTACATCTGTTGCTACAGTGATGGAGAAAAGGCATTCATGAGAACACCTGAAAGCTGAAGATGTCTCATAAAGATCCAAAACAAGGGAAAGCAGCTTCAACTCACCAGCGGGGAGGTTTCTCTGCATACAGCACTGATGTGGGGTGGATATGAAGTTCATGGTCATCACGAATAGTCCTTGAAAGCAAGATACTATTTCAGACTCTGTGTCTATTTGTTGTTTAACATTTGGTTCCTTTCACCCTCAAGTAAGAAAGTTAATAAAAGGCAACAATGAAAGAGCTGGAGCAAATTAAAAACATTGGCACTTAATGAACAGATGAAATCAGACTTAAATCCTGGCCCAAGGAGCAACTGATAATTTCATGTCTTAAAGAGTTCTATCTTCAATAAATGAAAAAGTAGTGTTTCAGACTTTTATTTGGTGCCCTGGGAGTGCTGCAGCACTGTTGCACTATAACTGTGTATGCTTACATTAACACAAGCTAATTACTATTAGTAACAGCTCTCCACTATCAATCATTTTATTTATATTTGCCAAAGAGAATAGATAAACTTTGAAGCAGTTTGAAAATACAAAACTTCAAAACATCAGCAAATTAATTGCCACCTTTCTTATTGCAAGGGTATAAAGAAGCATCTGTTTGTTGGGGTTTTTTTTTATATATTTACCCAGTCAAAGGAGCTTTTAAACTAAACAACAGCTGTTACAAACCTACCCCTATTTACCTGTAAGCGCCAGTAGAGTGGAATTTAGCTGCATTAGCAAAGAATCCAGACACTATGCATCTCAAAACAGGATCTGGATCACCTGAAAAGAAGAATCTTTCTGTAAAATGAGTCAATGGAATGGCAAAAATCCCCATAATACCACTTAATCTCAAACAGCTTCTCACAGTGCATCAGATTTTGATAAAAAAGACTTGAAGGCAGACAAAGCCTGCAATCTCTTTTGACTTCAGTTGCACAGCAAATCTAAATTAAATCTAAATTTTTTATCTGTAAAAAAAATACTGTGGCCAGTGATGTCTCCAAGATAGCTGCACAGTCCTTAGAGCAAGCCTGAGTGACAGCCAGACTGATTTTTTTTGAGGTCTGATTTTTCAGTGCAGTTAGAAACAAGTGCTGAGAACAAGTCACAACATCCACACACATACAGCTCTGCTGGAAATGAGATCCCAATGACCTCACATCATTTTGTACATATCATAAAAATGGCTTTTTGAAAAGTCCAAAGAGTGACTGGGGTGATCTCTTTATGATTATTCTAGTCAATCTGTCCATTAAAGATATAATCAATCAGTGGTTATAATCTCTTGCTGGAGAGTTTACCTAATGAAGACTGGACTAAATGTTCATTGTAAAAATGGGTTAAAACACTCTCTGTGGACATTTTAAAGAAAAATTTCTAGTTTTAATTAACAATATTTTTAGCCCAAGGAGAAAATACTCGAAAGGCTACAGGAAAAGCAGGAAGCAGACTGACAGTTTGGAGACTACCTTGAGTATGTATTAGACAAGAGGTTGAAAACAAAATTAATTTCACCTTCGCTGGACTTCTTTGGCACTTTAAAGCGGACGAGAAGCTTTTTCAGCTGCTCTCTTACAACAGAAGCTCTAACAAGCCCTTTGTAGTTCAGAAAGTGTTCCTGACACCACTGAGAGCTCTTGCTGTGCTGTATAGTGAGAACAGAAAAAATTACAATGAGAGACCATAAGCAGAACAAAAGCCAGTCTCTTTTGGTGCACATAGTCTTGTTCTGTTTTTCTTCTGTCTCCTGCAACATTTTTATTGTGATTTTCCCTGAAAATTACCTATTGACATAGCAACAAGCAAGGGTAGCTAGCACCAAGAACTAAAAAATACATCTCAAACAGCTTCTAAATAGTAGCAGAACAAATGCTGTGGGGTATTTTTAAACAGATGTGCTTCATTTCTTCATATGTGGTGAAAGAGACCAGTGTCAGTCATTCCAGCCTCACATATCAGAGCATAAACAAGTTTGTTTTCAATCTCAAACCATAAACAACCTTTTCTGTTCTTCTCTATGCAAAATACTATTTCTCCAGAAACCAGCACATACTCCAAGAGCCTTTGCATTTTGCTGCTTCTAAGGGAATTCTGCCAATCTAAAATTTAAAGGGCCACATTTCATTTGATGCCTGACTGATGGCTTTGGGGCAGGGGAGAGAGAAGTTGTGTTTAAACACTTGAGTGGTTACACTGCTTCAGCTCAATACTGATGCAAATCTAGCATTACAGAAGTGCTTGGTACCAGCAAAATATACTTCTCCTTCAAATAGTCACAGCACTCCATTAAGTAAAGCCTCAGCTTACAGAGAAGTTTTGAGGTTGGTGTCAATGCTTAATGCCCATGAAAAAGAGAATATGATGATCAGCAAGTCATTTATTAAAAAAAGAAAAAGACTGACAGGTTTAGGTGCAGTTTATAATCAGTAAAACAGATACATCTAAATAAAAGATGAGAGAACATTAATTTTAAATCATATTTAAATATTAATTAATTTGGAATTTGAATACCTGTTTTTCCTAGGCCCTTTCAAACATCCCAGTCTCCCCACAAATACAATTCTCACCCTGTAAGACCTCTGTGATCTACACAAACCAAATTATTTCTATTTGCTGTTCAGAAGAAATCAGAATGTCTGTGGCAAAATACAACCAGATTATCCTCTAAAGCAAATTTATTACTCAACAGACTTGGTAAGTTCACAGTTTCAGGATGCTATATCCAGGACTTCCAGAATCAGAACCATGGACCTCAAGTTCTTCCCATTTCTGCAAACCCACATACACTTGAACTCACTTACTTTGACAAAGGCTTCATAAACATTAAGCATAGTGAGGTGATCACCTTCTTCCACAGCAAACTTCCTGTGGTGCCTGGCCTGGAGAAGCAGTAATATATTTTTATAGGCAGACTGACTTTTGCAAAAATTATATCCAATGCATTCAGTTCCCATCACATCCTTATTTCCTGGTGACTATCAAAAATCTTACTCTATGTGGTAGCTCCTTTGGGCAACATCAATATTTTACTAACCCACCTATATTCAGGCACACTTTTAAAATTTAAATTAGAAAAATGAACTGAAAATGAACCCCCAAAATCCAAGAGATGGCTGCATTAAAATTAGGGTGTTGCTGCATCCTAATTCTATCTTTTTTGTTCCTCTTAAAAGAAAGAGGTGTTTGGGGGATGACATTTTATGTCCTCAGAAGAAGGCTTTTAAAATGAAGAAGGGACTCTAAGGTTCTCATTATTCCTCAGCTCTTCTTTAACCTATAACCAACATGTGCAGTGCAAGACCTTGTCTAATTTTCATACAAACTTGCAGTATGTAATAGGTACCAATAAAACACTTGGCAGAAATCCAGATATGTGGATCTAACAAGAAGAAAACGAGGCACAACTGAACTTACAGCCTGAGCTTTTTGGTTTGGAGGGATCACAAAGATGTTCTGAATCTGCATCATGGCAGCAATTGTCAAAATCTCCTGGGAGCAGCCAAAATTTCCTGAGGTGTAAGTGGAGAAATTGCATAAATGAAATCCCCTTCCATTCAACTTATTCCCACAGAGAATAAAGAGGAAAAGAAGCAAAATACATTTTTATAGCATATAAAATCATAATATTTAAATTCCTGGATTATTTTTTGTGTGTATAACAGTGAACATCTCTAATGCAGAACTGCAGACAAATGTGTTAATACTTATTAATCAGTGTCTTAGATGTGTTATCAGAGGTCCATGAGCTCAACCAATTCTATTCACAAAATACCTTTCAAGTTGAACAAATGTCTAACACTACTCTGGAATCACAAGAGGCAACAGCCTCTAAACACAGGACTTTGAAAAAAATAATTTTTTTTTTTTTTTCCTCCCACCTGATTCCAGAAGCATCTTTGCAAACATTGGATTCAAAGGAAACTCTGCTATTCTCATTCCAAGAGGCTCTGTTAAACGGCAGTGCATATCCAGACCTGCAGCACAGTAATAAATGGAGCTGTGATACAGGCAAAAGCAGCACAGAAACTCTTCAACAGGAATTTTCTGCGTAGTAAAGAAAAGAATTAAGAACAAAAAACCCAAAAATAAAACCTAAGAATTCCTGAATATATATTGAACAAAGCTTAAAAGCCTTTCCTTAATATTTGTTTATTCTCCTATGGGTCACTGGTACTTTATTTTTTTTTTAAACACTTAACTTGCAGTCAAAGTCAATGTAATGGCCAGAGTGCCTCTTAGCTGTTAGACTTGGGCATCTCCTTTTGAAGTGGTCAGCAGCACCTTTACTCATTGTGATAGGAAGCAGAAGGAGTCCCAGTAAGAATTTTAAAAGAGCATAATTTTGGAACAGGCATAATTGTAGAAAGAGAAAGCACTACTGAGGGCAGAGTCAGGTGTCATTTTTCTGAATCATTCTGTTCAGCTCTGTTCTGATTGCAGCTTTTTTACTGGAGATGGCAGAGGACAGAGGGAGGACAGCTCAATTTTCCATTCCCAGCTGTCACTACCTTCACATTTACCATTTTAGTTATGTGGCTTCCTACAGGTCAACACTTGCACTAAGGTTTATCCATGCAAACCATCAGGTCATATTCTAATCCCAGAGCACTGTGCTGATATTCCAGGGAAGGATTTAAATGAAAAAGCAGTTCTTCTGAAAGAGGACAGGGGGAATAAACCAATACAGAACCAGGAAACACTGAGAAAAGAGCTCTCTAAAATAGGCAGCAAAGAGTAAGAACTGAAAGAGGAAAGAAAACTGCAAGTAAGCCAAGTTTTATGTGGCACAACCAGGAGGCAGGAGCACAAGAGGAAAGCTACACAAGGAGGGACTACCAAGAGCCAATAATAGGACTTTGGGGCTCTGCAGATTGCACCAATAACCACAGCAGAGTGACTGAGGAAACACCACCATGGCCCACGCATTATAAGAACATTATTTGTCAAATTGTGTGGTGGCAAAACCCCACAGCTGTGCTGCAGTGAGGCTGCACAGAGAACAGCAAAAACACAAATCAAGTCAAGGAATGAGAGCATCTCTAACTCAGGTCAGCACATCTAAAACCACAGATGCCTCTATCAAGTGTTTCATTTCCTTTATTATTTGATGTGCTATCATCTCACTTATTATGCCAATACATTAATTCACTTGCCACACCCCCAAACTGTCCAACAAAACCTAACAGACATTTCACATCAAGTCAAAACTTTTCCTCAGAAACAGGCACAAGAGCAGCTGATGTGAAATGATAAAGTAATCCATTTAAACACCAAGTCACACAAACTGCAAAAATTAAGGTATGATAGCTTTCATTTGACCAGTGCAATGCAAGAAGTTAAAGTGCTACCACAATTAATAGCTTAGAATACAAGGTCTTGCACCTACAGGAAGATAACTGGGTTCCTAAGAAGGAAAAACTGTGATCTTCTTAACTTTCTACTGGTACACCAAGCCAGAACCCTTTGGCTTCTGCTGAATCCTGCAAATCCCTTTGCAGTTTTGCAAGGATGTACACAGCTTGTGTGCAGATGTCTTTGCTGCAGTAAGCCTGAACACACACAAAAGGTCTGCAATGAATACAAGTGTGGAACAGGTAAAAGTGTCCTTCAAATAATCCTGGCAGCACCACTGTATTGATACATATGTATGAAACCAGAGATCTTCAGCTTTGCTTAGAAAAAGATACTGTAAAGATTTTTGTTGAATATGCTCAGAAGAGATTGTTGAAGTGCTGTGCCACTAGAAAGTTTCAAACAAGAACCACTAGCATGTGATGAGATGAGAGATTAAAACACTGTATTTTAACTACCTGAGAGTAATTGTTTTTGACAGGTGACAGTTGCAAACAAATGTTCAACAAAGCCTTGGATGTGAAATAAAGTTGGAAATAAAACCACTTCTTACCTACTTACTTGCCTCCTAGATTAAGCTTAAAAACAATAAACTCCAACTGATAATTCTGACTTTCCAAGGGACACCAAAGCAGAAGGCTGGGAAGAGATACTGCTGATGTAAACAGTTTGCATTACTTAAAAAAAAAATAATAAATCTGAAAACAGTGATGTGTTTATTCAACAGAATTATCTCAACCTGAGGAGAGTTTGCTCTGCACAAGCTTCTCTCTTGGCACCAAATTGGCACAATAGGGTTCTGACCCTAATCTGCACATTTGCATGTGATTACAATGTCAGTGGTGCAATCCATGTTCCTACTTGCATAAGATGAATTTAATCCTTACTGCACTGGGAAACACTTGGGCAGCTTCAGCTCTGCAGCTTATACAAAATCTCCATAATAAACCACCTAAAACATTGAACTTCAGCAAAAAATGGAGAGTGAATCCATGTACCCCACACATCCACAAACATTTCTTTCCATCTCAAACACTAACATCAGCACTTCTCTGCTCTGCTGCACAGGCTGGGCAGCCAGGAGAATAACACCTCTAGTTCTCTCTGAAGCTGCCATGAGCATAACACTTTTGCCAAAAGATCAAATAGCTAATAAGTGAGTTTATTGACCTTTCCTCTCCATTTCCCTAAAGTGGTTTTGGCTGTGAATTCATCCTTGCAACATGCTTCTGAGCCACTCTGAGGGTCCTTGTTCCAAGCTTGAAATGGTTGCCAAGACTCTGTGCCTGAAGTGAAAGGCTCCTCTGCAGGATGGAACTGAGCACAGAGCAAAATCGTGGCCAAGCAGAGACTCAGAGCTCCATGAGAATGCAGGAGTGCAGGCTGCCACAACTTGCAACACAGCATTTGTTAGTGGTATGAAAACAGCCACAAACCTCTAGGAGCTTCCAAAACTTACACAATCTTCTTTATCCTTTTCCTTATGTTTACATTTTGGAGCAAATGTTGTTAACTTTGCATTAACTACAAAACCTGAGTTAAAGTCAAACAGAGTTTCATTTTGATTACCTGTTCTCCCATTAATTTTTTATTTTGTTTAGGTTTGTTTCATTCAAACAGATTAAACAGCTGTCAAAAAGCCAACAATGTAACAGTTCGTCCTATAAACAAAACTGGACAGTATACATTCCACTCACCACAACAAAAAGGAATTGAAAACTGTATAAAAATACAACTATGCTGTGATTTGAGTGTTACAGGTATCCAACAGCAGAATAATTAATTAAAAAAACCCAAACAAACACATTTACAATCACAGACTATCTCAAGTTGCAAATGATCCAAAAGGATCATCAAGTCCAACTCCCAGATCCTTGCAGGACTACCTAAAACTAAACCATATGACTAAGAACAGTGTTCAGATTCCTTATGTTATCTTATGTTCAGATAACTTGTCCATAATCACAAAGTTCAATACTTAAACTAGAGCAGACTCTCTTTGCCAGCTGCATGCAGATGAGCTCCTATGCACCCAAAAGCACAAAAGGCACTAAAGCATACAATGAGAGTGAGAAATGTACTTCCAATTTATCCAGGAGGAAAAGTGCTGCCTTCAGGAGTTATCAGGGTTTTTTGGGGTTTTTTTGTTGTTATATCATGTATTCTCTATTCTATTTCCATGACTGGTACTGTAACACAAAATCAAAGATCACCATACTAAGCTCTTGAGTATCTAACAACTTATCTAATCAGATGCAGGTACATTTAGTGTCTAACTCATGTACTGATCTCATCAGTGTCTGAACACCATCTTCATACCACTCTGTAAGGACTGAAAAACAAGAGGATCTGCCCAAGAGCATCAAGTCAACACCCTCATTAGCTCTGAGCCTGTTCCTAGTGAGGACAAAGAGCTGGTTAGCCTCACAAGGGCACATGAAAATACACAGAAAATAGCTACAAAATACATACTTGCCCAAGCCAAAGAGTTAAATTGTAGCTTATATCCTATGTAACAGATTCCTAATTGCTGCCTTCTTACCTATCTGAAATTACTAAAGGAAAATAAATTTAGAGGAGACTGAGGTACACTTTATAAACACACCAGCAAAAAACTTCCACCAGTCAAGGCTGTGGTTTCTCTTTCTCAAAGCACAGTTCTCAAATGCAAATTTGATTCATGTCCATCCAACCATCAATACCAAGTTAACAATGTTTTTCATAACTCCTGTAACATCATCATAAATAAAGCAATGCATAACATTCTCACCTCCTAAAGCATACAGCAACTCTAATGCTTGCACCATTGACTGTGCAGGAGGTGGCTGTGAAGAAAAAATGTGAATTGTTTAAAGTTATCATGACAGAATATGAGTTTTCACAAAGAAAACTCTTACAAAAATTCCCTAAGTTCTACCTACCTACTTTTCTACTTATGCAAAGCTAAGAGCTCTCAAACTCTTCCTTCCACTGACCACCAGCACTGGGACTCAAAACCATTTCAGCAACAAGCTCAGCATCATCACTGGGATGGCCTCAGGGTCTGAGCTGGGACATGCATGACTGCTTTGTCCCACAGTGGTGCCAGCAGGGATCAGAACAATAACCCAGTTCTGCCTTTTAATGCTACCATTCATTTTTCACATCAGTGCAAGAGTAGCTAGAAACTTTACCTATAAAGCCCACCTAAAAATTGGCACTGCTCTTTTTAACAAGACAGAGAAGCACAGGTTTAGTTCTGTAGATGCCATTTTTTTCCCTTTTTGTTCATAAATTCAGTGCAAAGGGAGTAGCAGAGTTTTCCAGAATCTCATGAATTTGTCATTCTAGGCTTTTCTCAGCGTTTCTAACAGAAAACCTTAGAAAACAGTAGTTGTTTCTAAGCTGTCACACATTACCTGCACTAGGTGATTCTCAGAAACATACTTGGCTGACCAGTAGTCAGGAGGAGGCAAAGCTGCCCAGACCACAAGCAGAGGTTACTGGTCAATGGTTCTGTGGGTTATCAAGAAACCATCTACAGACCTTTCTTCACAGTAAAGAAAGGTGACAGACTTTACAGCCTAGGACTCACCGAGAGGAAGGGGAACCTGAGCACATTGTCAATCCCCAAAGCCTTCAGCTGGAGGATGACAGGTGCAAGGTTACTGCGCTGCATCTCCGGAACCGTCGACTTGGGCAGCTTCTCAAAGTCCTCCTCTGGTGTGGGAGAAAACAAAGCACTTTGGGGCTGGCTTTAAACTCACTGTATGCAGTCAACATGATAGAACCGTACCCACTTCAAGATAAAATTATCAAGTATGAGTCCTTAAACTGTGTTAAAAGAACCTTTACTCCAAAAACAATTTTTCTCCAATTACTTTATTTAAATTAATACTTTTTTTCAATATTTAAATAGACTATTCAATGGTTTTGGCTACACTCCACAGTTTTCTTCTCCTTAACCTAACACTAAATACACAGTAAAATGTAATGGAAGCCACACCAGCAAGTTCACCTTCCCCAGGCATGACATCACTGACCTGTGTAAAGTCTGTAACACTTCCCAGAGCGGTTCCGTCCGGCCCGCCCTGCCCTCTGGTTGGCTGAAGCTTTGGACACAGGGACCACCACGAGGCATTCAATGGCTGTTTTGGGGTTATAGGCCCGAAGCTTCACAAAACCACAGTCAATTACAAATGCAATTCCATGAATTGTGATGGAGGTCTCTGCAATGTTGGTGGCTACTATCACCTGCAGATACAGACACAGTGAGGCTCCCAAGCTCAATTCCAATGGAAAGCAACAGGACTCAAAATCAGGACTTGAAAGAGCTCAGATACTACAGAGCCAGCAAGCACACTCTGGAGTACAAAATGATACAATAAATGCAGCGGAAAGAGCTGTCAGCTTGAAATAACCCCAGTTCTTACAGCTCCACAATCACTTTCTTATTCACATTTATTCTCTTTTCATAAAAGAATTTGGCAGCATTTGCAGAGAAAAACATTGGCAGTGTTTGCAGAGAAAACCATTAACTGGCTGTAAATCAAATGTTCTTAAGTAAAAATATTTCCTTTCTGCCTGTCAGTTGTATTAAAGTGTTACTTGTAACACTGGAGTGGGGCAAGGGATAGGAGAGGAACAGAGCTGATGAAGCATTCTATGTTCAGTATTCCTGCAGAGATAAGTTACATATTGATGCTAAAACATTTTTTAAAAAATTATTTTTCACAGATGACAAAGGGAAATTTAATTCTTATTTCACTTGAAATAAAAAAAGTAAATCTTGGAAGGTAATAGACTAATGTCATAGTCTGGAGAGAAAAGTATTCTCAATGAAATCCAATACCAGATCAACATTTTTACTTGTTAGACTCCAGCAGGGACAAGTGTAACAACTCACCCCTGTGTAATTCTGTCAGCTTATCTCAGCCCCAAGACAGGCTCTGCCCAAACAGAAACCACTAACCATGACTGATTAGTACTAGAGTTCTGTGAAATATCTAAACAAGACTTGCAGAAGTTAAAATTAAGCTTTTTTTTCTACTAAAACCAAGCAAGTTTTAACTTATTTCTTAGGTGAAAATACAGCACTTAACCACACGGTCACCAGTGATACAAAATAGCCATAGACAGTGACAGAAAACAGCCACAGACACTCGGACCACAGAAAGAAATAAAACCAGGTGAAAGCAGAGGGCTTCAGGGTGTAAGAAGCTGCAACTGGATGTAGACAAATACAGGACTGTATGCAGACTTTTGGAAACTGAAAAGACAGGAGAGTTAGGAATGACACATGTAGGACTGATCAGAGGTGACAAAGGAAGCCAGAGAATATGCTCTTGATACACAGCCTGAAAACTGAGAGGCAGTGTTAGGAGATGCAGAAAAATCCCCCTCGGTGTTTGCAATAGTTGTATATGAAGATGATACATCCACTCTGAAATCCAGGCACCCTTCTGTGTGATAGAAACTGAGAACACACAACTGCCTTACCTTCCTGACACTGTGAGAAACTCTCTCAAACACTTTCATTTGCTCAGGAGAAGGCAGCCCAGCATACATGGGAAGAACACGGAGGTGCTTTTTCATCCCAGTGCGAGAGAGGGCCCGAGCCTGTTCTATGAGCATAGAAACAACAGTCTCCACTTCCTCCTACAGCCACAGCAAGACAGGAGGCAGAATGAGAGAGGTTTCACTTTAATATCACATAGCTGTCACTTCTCCACAACACACACCAAAATCATCTCAATGTAACACTAATCGTTGAAACAGTTATTCTTGTCGGAGACACAATTCACTCTTTCAAAGTCAAGAATGAACTTATTTATTTATTTTCAAAGCATGAAGATGTTACTGAAGCTCTTCGAGGTAGCTCCCCACTGGAAAAATGATGAACTACCTTCCCTTCACTCTTCTCAGATGCAAATTAGTGGATAGGTATAAATAGAGCAGAAGAGACCAGTATATTTTTGTCTCGGAGCAATTTGTTTTTCTGTCAAAGACTTCAGATGTTAAGCCAAACAAAAGGACATTCATTTGATGACTCACTGTCAACTGTGTAGCTGTGACTGGCACCAAAACCCACATTTTGTTCTACTTCTTAATACAGCCAAAAAGCATACAGCTTTAAATGAGAAAAACTCTATCACCCCTCACTAGGCTTTGATAACTCCAGAGCATAACTGTGTTTTCAAGAAGTCTTTCAGACTGGCTTAACTCTGCTCCCATCAATGCAGAAATATAAATGAGATTAAATAAGCACAGGTAAGGAAAGCAGGAGACTGATATGGGTTTACAAAGCCCACAGCATAGCTGGAAAGCAAACTTAAAAATTGCTTGTCTATACCTGGCCAGTTAAAAATGCCAGTATATCCCCATCATTCTCCATCTGGTGAATTTTCATTGCAGTTTCCACAGTTGACTTTATGTAGTCTGGAACAGGACTATGGGGAGAAAAAATAACAGAGGTATTAACAGAAAAAAAGAGAACAGGCTCCTCACTTCCCTAAGGAACAAATAGAGAACAGCTTTTGGACACTATGTATCAGCCACAGACATTTAGTTCATGATGCAACCTTGGGAATCAGCCTTCAGCAACTCGTTTGTTTGTTTACACCACAGAAAGCTTACCAACATGTCTGTTGCTGTGAGCAATATCCAGATGTTCCCCAAATTGAATGTTATGCCTCCTTGCCACTGGTCAGGGTCTAAACTAGATGAAAACACACCTCTGTATGTAAAAGATGTCCACTGGGAATGTTCTCCCCTCAACAGTCAGGATCACGCTGGTGTCTTTGCTGGGGTCACCGGTCTCATTTTGATTGAAGAAATCCCTGAATTTCTACATTAAAATAATATTTTAAAAAGAAAAACAACAAAAAATCCACCCAATTTTTTTTTGATACTTCAAAGAGTTGAGAGAGATCCCCATAGACATGACAAAGCTAAATAACTACTAGTTGGATGTTTTCTTCAGAAATTTGATGGCATTTTGATAAAGGTCCTCTTTAAGAAATTTTTGAAGTTTGAATTTGTTGCCTTAAATTCAGTCTGAGATCCAGGTAGTTAGCACAAATACACTGTCTTACATGTTTATTACTTTGAGAAATAAAGATTGAAATGAGATAATAAAATAAATTAGATCAGATGATACAGTTGGGAAAAGCACATATAGAACTTTTTCCTGGGACTATAACATTAGTGAATTCAAAGCTAAAAAGAACTTAGAAATGATTGGTCCTAAAAGTGTTGCAAGGGGCTTGCATATTCTCATCCATTTTTGGATGAATAGGTAAATTTTACAGCTCTTTCTAAAGACCAAGATCTCACTTTGTAAAAGCCAATTTAGGCTGACTTATGTGAGTTTCTGATTTGTGTCACCAGGCACCTTCTGTTAAATATTTAACAGCAAAAGAATGAACATTAAGAATCCAAATAATCCATCTCAATTTTCATGACCATTGGAGAGGTATCATAAACTTTCTGTATTTAAATAAATGTTTATATAGTCATACTAATAATTTTCCTCCTATTAACTTATTTTTACATTAACTAATCTATTTGAAATGTGTGATTTCTGGCAGTTAATATTTACAAAGGCAACACATTGTAATGGTATCTGAGAATACACAGAAGTGTAACAAAGCACAGCATCCTCTCAAGCTTTATGGCAACTGGTGGCTGCCACTAAAGGAAATCTCAGCACAGCTACATCTGCAGTGATACATGCAAGCTCTCACCTTCCCATCTCATGAAGGACACAGTGGTTTTAGGAAAAGTGCAAGGAAAAGCAATGAACATTATAAAGAAGATGGGACAAGCTGCCTAATAAGGAGACTGAAGAGGCTGAGGCTCTGCTTGAGGATGAAACACCATGCTGAGGTTTACAGAATCAAAGGTGACAGATAAAGTAACTGTAAAACTGGTTTTGAGGTTCTTTTGTTGTTTTTTTTTTTAAAAAAAAACAAACACCAAAGCCCACACTACTAAAACTAGGAGGTCCTTGATAAAACTAGCAGGGTTGAAATAAATGAAATAAGTACTTCATTATTTAGCAGATGGCAAAGTTCTGAAAATTACTCTTACATGATGTCCTGGAGTCTTACAGCTTCATCGAGCAGATTCACAGACAAATTAAAGCCAGCAGGTCCATAAACATATAATAGAAAGAAACAGCAGGAATGTACTGTCCAATATCCCTCTTACAACCACTGCAGATGCTGAAGCAGCTCAAAAAGAACAGACCCACAGTGGGTGGAAAGGCTTGTATCTCTCCTGAACAGCATCTATTGCTGCTACACACAGAACACCTGGTGGGGTGAAACACTGCTCTGATCTAGCTGAGTATTTCTTCTGTTGCTAATCAAAATTAAATTAATGACATTTTAGTAAGTTGGGTAAATTTCTACAGCCCATGAGTTTATCAGGGGACTATTAAGATCCTGCTGAAATTAAATCTACTGATTTATTATTTATTTTTACTGGTCTATGGTTGTCTCAAATCAGTGATTTAGCTGTTTTGCTGACAGCTATGTCTTGCAAGACCAGATTAAGCCCAGAGAACACTAAAAAGAGGAAAAAAGTCATAATTATGTGAAAAGCAGATTCATATTTAAATTTACTTCCAAAAATGTTTGCTGATACAAAATGAAAACCAAACATAGCAACTTAACTACAGCAGATTTTTTCCCTGTACCCTTCCTCTTCTTCACCACTAGAACAGCAATAAAGCCTCACAAGAAGCAAGCAGCACAGAGGATAAGCTGTATATAAATAGAAGTGAAAATGCCACTTAAGGTCATTTCAAATGAAATCTGTGAGCTCTACCTCTGCATCCAAGGTCGCTGAAGCCACAATCAGTCGAAGATCCCCACGCTTCTTTTGAACCTGAGACAGAGACCAAGAACATCCAGAGTGAAAACTATTTCCTAAAACATAAAACTAGAACCTAGTTTTAGAGCATTCAGATTACCAAATACTTTGAAACTACAAGCTGATGAACTGAAGCACCAATATCACCCCACAGATTTAACAAACTGAAGACTGCTTGGAGTTTTTTATTTATATATATACATTTTAAGAGTATTCAGTCTGTAACCATTATAGCTTACTCCTAATTTCTGGTGGGTGTCAGATCTTTAGTAGGTTGAAAGTCAAGAACAACTCCCTATTAGATCACATCAGCAACAGCAGCAGAATGAAGACCACCTTTTTGCTAATACCATCCAAAGAAACATTTCAGCATCACGGGGAGGAAGCAGAGGACCCCAAGTGTCAGATGTGCAAAGGGAAGAGCTGGGTATGTACCACAGGCTGTAGGATAAACAAGGAGCTAAAAGTCACCCTTTCTCAAATGGGTTCACTAATTGGCCATCAGGATCAGATGTTTAACAAAAAATGATGAAAATGACAATAGTTACAGTGAACATTAAAAAAAACCCAACCTTTTTTAGTAAGCCAATGGCAATATCAGTATAAAGAGTCCTCTCATGGGCTTCATCCAGCATGAGGACACTGTGAATAAAGCAGAAGGATAGGATTTCAGAAATGCTTTGGTTGGCACTAGAATCCATGTCTTCCTGTCTCCTATAAAATCATCATTTGAAATCTGCAGCTGGCCTACTACTACTTACATCCACTTAGAAAACCATGGAAAGCAGAGAAACAAAGCAGGGAGAAAAATGTTGATAACATCACAAGGCACACACACTCTGTTCTTCATTTGGGACAGCTTATAGAAAGGGGGAGAAGACAGAAGGTCTGGCTTTACTGTAGTGCATCAGTTTTCTGGATACCAGAATAGCCTGTGTTTGGTTTTTAAAACCAAGTGGATTTACAACTAGCAAATTAAACAGTTCAGGCTCCATGAGGTCCATTTAACTTTTATTCCAAAACCACAGCACCAAATCCTGCTGGGCTTGGTGCTGCAACTGACTTCCTAATAGTCTTTACAACTTAAATAAGTCAAAGGTACAATTGTAAAATCTTTTGGTATATTACTTACAATAATCACGTTATTATTAATATTAATATATTATATGAATAATCACATTTAAAAATGCAGTTGTTTACTAAATTACCCTTTAGCAAGCATTGATTCCATGTTTCTTTACCTGTATCTTGTCAGTAAAGGATCAGCCATCATCTCCCTCACCAGCATACCATCAGTTAAAAACTAAAAGTGAATGCAATGAAAAATGTAAAAAAACCCATCAGGTAGTCTTGATTACCCATATAAATTTAAAAGATTATTTTCCTTTTAATTTTCAAATTATCAGTTAAATTGATATAGAAGCCAAATATGTAATTCTGAGTGCTAACCCAGTGATAAACAGTGACTGCTCTTATCCATTATTGATTTTTCTTAAATTAGTCTTTTTTTTGTTGAAATAGAAGAATTTGGCAGCACTAGAAGACAACAGGGGAAGTTTTTCACTCATTTGTAAATCTGCTCTACCAATAACCTTCTGTGTGTCAATCCAGTCTTGACCTTCTCAAAGCAGGCTACTTAATATCTAACCACTTCTAACCAGAACACAAACCTTAACATTTCAACAAAATACAACATCTTAATTTAATACTGTCTTCCTAATAGCCAGTGGAAACCCAACAGCTTTATGTAGCCATCAAACAGAAGTTTGACCTGGGATTCCAGCTGTGGCCTTGAGCTAGGAAAGAGCTGGAATGCAAGGTAAAAACCTCCAAATATCCAACTCCAAACAATTCATCATCACACTCAAAAAAAAGATGATTTCAGCTGTATTTAATGAACAAGCAGCTCAATTTCTTTCACTTTAAAAGGGCTACTAAGCTCAGAAAAAGAAATAATCAAAAAGTAAATTGCCTCAATCAGCATCATTGCTATTCCAGCATAACTCAACTCTGGGAACCAACACAAGCAACATGAATATTGCTCACAGTACTAAAGAACAGCTGCAAAGCTTGCTCTTTAATCCACAACCAATTACTCTCAGCCCAATCATTTTATGTTTTATCTTTTATAATCAAAATCTATTTTTAAGGTGGTGAGGACACTTTAGCTGTGATACACTGCAGCATTTCACCACAGTGATGCATCAGGTCACACCACCAGTATGTGGCCAGACTTACCTTGGAAATCTCCTTTAGTTTTAAAACAGGGGCTGCCTGACCAGCAGAATAGAACAAGTATTTGTTTTACTCATGTTTGGATGGCCACAGTTAGTTCAAGCACACCTGGAAAACTGAAATGCTATCTGTTCTCTTTACTGGGCATCACAAGGTTCTCATGAATTTTGCACAAGTACTTGAAGACTTTCAGTGAACCCTTTCAGAGCAACCACATCCTGCTCACGTTTCACCTTAATTCTTGTAGCCTGTGGATCTGTGCAGTCATCAAACCGAATGCAATATCCAACTTCATGCCCCAACACTGCACCTCTTTCATCAGCAACTCGGCCTGCAACCTGAGAAAAGAGATTTTTATAAACAAAAGACAACTCACAGCACACTTCCTCACTGTATCACTATTTTTGCCATAGAGAACTGGCATCAAAATGAGAATAGAGCTAGTGGCTCCAAAGATTTGTTCCCATTTAAACACATAATTCTGTTTGAGACAACAGCACATACTAAATATACAAGTGGAAAGTACTTCTAAGTGTTTTAATGTTTTTAATGTTGACTGGCCACCCAGCCAGTCACAATGCTGAGGAAGGACCACCTACCAGCAATGGCAGAGTGAAATTTAAGAGATATGATTGGCATGCAAAAAAGGGAAAGAAGTCAGGTATATGGCATGCATAAAAATGTAATCAGTTAAGCTGATGTGTCCCCAAACTTACTCAGACTTCTTTTTTTAAATAAAAAATGCTACTTTTCTTAATGCAGAATTTTCTACTCAGAAAACAGAGAAATGGCAAAATAATTAGGAGAAGCAACAACAGTACTGCCCAAGGGTCCTTTAGCTAAAAATCTGAAGTTATCCAGACTTATTCTACAAAACACCAAGTATAATCAGGCCACGGTTTAAGCAAGCTACAAAGACACACTCAAACTCCACAATACCTACAACAGTCAGAGTAGTTCCAAGAGGAAGCTACTTTCAGCCATTTGAGTGACATTCTAAACCATACTAACAGGAACTGAATTCATGATTTCACTTGTATTTTTATCACATCATTATTTTCAGCAAATTGCCAGTGTCATTGATGCAAGCAGAAAATCATGAATTCTTAAACTTTGGCTTATGCCTCTACAACTACCCATCTTTACTTCTAACAACCCCTGTACTCCAGATGAGAAGGTAGATAAACACACCAACTGAAAAAAAAGATCACTTCCAGTTCAAGACAAAGCAACAAATCAGTTTAAACTCTCATCTCCCTGCAACAGACACACAATCCAGGCAGTCTGCAATGACATTCTTGAGGAAAAATCCTACTGTATCTACACACCAAGCCCTAATTGAGTCATATTTTTATTTTAGGTTTTAAAGTAATGTGTTAAGACATCAAAGGAAAAAAAAAGTAAGGTTCCCATGAGAAATCATTGCAGTATACACAACATCTCCTCTGTGCACTGTCAGCTGGATGTCCTGTGAAGGAGAAAAGGGAGGACACTGCAGGCAGAGTGCCCAATGCACAAGATGCAGATCACTGCTAGAGACTGCTTCCTTAACCATGCTGGAACTGGTCAAAGAATACTGGATGAGGTGAAACAGCAAGTTGTACAGTCTGCTACATTTTTACCAGAGGCAAACGCTGATTCATTGCAGTTACAGTTTAATATATGATTACAGACAAAACCAGGATTTAAAAATGGCACCTCACTTTTCTGTACAAAAAGAACACTGCAGCAGAAACTTCAGCCCACCAAGTCCGTGTTTGGCAGCAGTTATGAAGACAAGGAAGACATAAGCTGGCTGATTTCTATGCAGGCTATTACCAGAGAGTGTAAATTGTTGCCCTCAGCATTCCCTCTTCTCCCTCTCCTAGAACATTTAGCTGATGTTATGCTCTCATAGACACACTGTGTGTTTGAAAAGATTTCTCACAATAAAACTGTTTCTTCTTTTCCCTGAGATTCTTACAAGGGGAAACATGAAAAATCCTCACAACAGAAAAAAACTACAGAAAAAAGATTCAAGATAACTAGGTATTGCTAGGAAGAGGTACAGAACCTCCTCCTTCCTCTGGCTATGTTACAACACGAGCTTTACATCACTGTGTAACTGTGAAAAAGCTAAGGGTCACACAAGTAGAGTTCTAGTCCAGAGTCAATCATAGCTCAGCCCCGTGCAGCCCTAACTTCAGCACCCAGTTCTGCTGATACCATGCAATTTTATTTCAAAGCCTCTACATTTGCAATTCTGAACCTGGAATCTTTGCAAGGCCTCCTGATCAGGTTGAATTCACCACAGAGTCCTGTGAGGAAGGTAAGCAGAATTGTCAATTCATCCGGGAGCTCGTGCAGTTGTGATTCCTCCTACTCAGCAAAACGTGCTCAGGAACTGGAGGTTTTACCAACAACAAACCAGGAAAATTTGGACATGGAGAAACTCACTGAAACAGCAGCGACCCGACGAGGTTGTGTCACTCCAACAACTCTTCCCTCAGCTGTCCAGCCAGCTTCTGCCAGGTACTGCCAACAAATAGTGAGGTTCAGAAATTAACTGGTCACGTTGTGATTACAGCAAGGTGTTCTGACCTTGGGCTAAGCATTACTAGGAGATGTTGTGCATTATTGATCTCACCATTATACCTAATACAGCACAAAACCTAAAAGCATGTAAGCTTTTAGAAAGCGTTTAAGAGCAGTTCTTTGTGTCTCAAGTATTTTTGAATTACTTCATTTTTTCCTCTGCTTTCCATTATTTTATAACCCCTTTGAGAAAAGAGATAAGTGGCACAAGTCCTCCACTCACACTGAAGCAGATGACATTGGCTTTGCCAGGTTAAACAAGCACTTACTTGAGGAATCTGCGTTGATTTCCCACAACCTGTTTCCCCAACAATCACCAGAGTCTGATAGTTCTCCACCAGATAAAGGATGTGATTTCTTAGCTGAAAGAGAAGGTGTTTAAATATGAAAACCAGATGTACACAAACTCAAGGAAAACAACTGAATTGATAATATTTACACATCTAGCAGACACAGTAAATACATTTACATGGAGTTTAATGCCAAAAGCTAAACAGTTAATTAAAATCCATAAATGACAGGCACAATATGTAGTAATTAACATAATTCTGCAAAGCCTGTAAACTGTCAGTAAGAGCTGCCAAACAGGACAACCAATCAAGAGCAAGGTCACACAATTATTGTTCAATATTGTAAAGTGATTCTATACTACAGCTTCAGAAAAAGGCAGAAGAACCAGATATCATGCAACTGATTAAATACACACAAAAAAAGAACTTTTGTACCTTAAAAACAGGCAGCTTTTGTCTTTGTTGCTCAATAGAAAGGGAAGCATAAGGATTATAGATGACAGTTATGCCACTGCTCTCAGAAGGACTCTGTCTCTCCTCTGAGACACTGACACCAGGACCCTCCGTGCCTAGATGACAGAAATTAATGTGAACTGGAAGAACACACTTCAGCCTTGTGTATCACACTGAAACTCAAATGGGTAAGTTCCTTACAAAGAAGAATCATGCATAGCAGCATGTATCAAAAGATTAATGTTTATATGAGAATAATCAAAGTATTAACTAATAATAAACACACAGAAATTCTTTCAATGTCTCCTGATGGTTAAAAAAACCAATAAATCTATTGAAAATAAAATAAATTTATTTTAAAAATAATAAATGTGAATAAGTATTTGAATTTTTAAAAGAAGATAAAGAGTTAAAAACACAGGAAAAAGATGCAGCAGCATCTTCAGAATCTTCTTTCTTCTGTGCAACATTTCAGATTATCTTCAACACCTTTCTCAGAAGTAGAGCCACAAATTTGAAGCCAGCCAGTCAGACATGTACCACAACCTGCCCTGACTAACACCAGTTGTATAAAAATTCAACCCTGCCCTCTCACAAGATTTGCCACTTGCTTCAGATCTGAATTTACCTCAGTAACTGAAACTTGATTTATTCCTGCTGGTTACCAGAAAACTACTGACAACTGAGAATGCTGAATCATGTGAATGAAGTAGAAACAAAAAACTCATCTCAGTAACAGAATGTATTGCCTCCAGATGCAGATTCAACTGGGAAAGCCTGAGAGCAGAAAGGATTCCCCTGTTCTGTAGGATTTGTTTCTTTGGGCTTTTCCCACTGTAAAAAACAGTTAGTCCCTATTCAAAACTTCCAAGCAAGTTTTACAGCAAATTAATCCAATTTTAAGCATGATAAGCAATTTTTACAGTAATTATTTACTCACCAAGATAGATGGGGAAGTTAAGAACCAGGGACTTGAATACAAATCAATGTTTACAAATCAACAAGGTTAACTGATAGTGCATCTCATCACCCACTGATTTTCTTCCACAGCATTTTCTATACTTTGTTTTTTGTTTTTTTTTAAATACACAACCATTAATATATTACTATATATATATATGCATACATGTTGTATATACACATATTACCATCACATTCATGTTGCTAGGAAGTTCTCTGATGAACTAATCTTGACCGTGGAACAGCTTTGCAAACTAATTTTTTTAAAAACCGCACAATGCAGCGATGAATTTAAATAACTGTATCACACTCTGTCACCATGCTCTGCTTGGGGTAGGTGCATGGGAAGGCATCCCACTGCCCAAAGCCCAAGGGACTGATCCCGGAGCCACAGAACAGCAGAGCCAGGAGGGACCTCTGGAGCCCAACTCCCTGCTTACCACAGGGTCCCTGCCAGCACCTGCTCTGGTCCTGGTTCAGCTGGGTTGGAGACACCACAGCCTGCCTGCCTGCTTGCTCCAGAACCACACCAGAAATGTTGTTTTCTCATGTTAAAGCTGACTTTCTCATATTTCAGCTTGTGCTCCCTGCCTCCTGTCCCACCCTGAGGCACTACAGAGTCCGGATCCATCCTCTTCCCACCCCCCTATATCCAGGTAAAAAGATCCTCCTGACAGCCCTGATCTCCACACTCCCAGATCCCTCCAGCTTCCCCTCGCTCCCTCAAATCTCTCAATCATTTTTTTGTGGCATTTCACCCAGTGGCCTCAGTCCCGGTGCTGGGAAGCCCTCGGCTCCCCCCTGGCTCCGGTCTGCCTGGTGCTGAGGGGACCCTCACCCCCAGCCACGCTCCCCTGGGGCACCCCGGGTGACCTTCTCTGCTGCCACCACCTCTCTGACCCCAGGGTGAGGGGCTCTCCCGGGTGTGTGGCACCAGCGCCCCTTCCCCTTCCCGGGGTAGAACTGGACACCCCTCCTTTAACTTCTCGGGGTTCCCCTGCGCTTCCCTCCAACCGGCCGAGCACCCCCGGTGGAGGCAGCACAGCTCCACCCGCACCCGCACCCGCACCACAGCTCCATCCCCACTGACACCCTGGGGAGCGGCTGCGGTCACAGAGACCTCCGCAGCCGCTCCCCAGGGTGTCAGTGGGGATGGAGCTGTGGTGCGGGTGCGGGTGCGGGTGGAGCTGTGCTGCCTCCACCGGGGGTGCTCGGCCGGTTGGAGGGCTGTCTC
>JAAWXA010000023.1:10655159-10764114 GCA_038090715.1 Florisuga fusca
GAGGCGGGAGGCGGGCCTGACCCTGGCCCTGCCTTCCGAGTGGCCGAGCGGGAGCTTCTGATGAGGGGAGGTGCCCGCGCCCCTCTGAGGGCAGGCGGCAGGTTCTGCAGCTCCTGGGGCAAAGTGTTAAGTGCTGAAGCTTTGGACGTTTTCTTATTTTTAACAGCAAAAATGGTTCCCGCTTCGTAATGATGAATGGGAGCCCCGCTGATAGGCGCTCCCATTAGTGTGACTGAAATCCCCCTCAACCCCACACCAGAAGGAAAAGTGACACAGATGTAACACAGGCCCACGGGTGCTCCTCCCCGTGACAGAAATGGAGCTGGGGAGAACCTAAGATTTAATGGGATTAAACGCGGCTTCCAAAACAGTCCTCATCTCTGGAATGAGGTGAAGCCAATTCTCCCACACCCTGTGCTGCAGGTCACACCTGGCAGCTGGAAGCCTGGAAAGAAAATTACAGTGATAGCTGACAGAGCCCTCAGTGCCCTTACCACAGGCTCTTTGCATGGAATCCTCATGGAATCACTGAATGGTTTGGGTTGGAAGGGACCTTAAAGCTCATCCAGTCCCAAACCCCCCTGCCATGAGCAGGGACACCTCCCACCAGCCCAGGTTGCTCCAAGCCCCATCCAACCTGGGCTGGAACACTGCCAGGGATGGGGCAGCCACAGCTTCTCTGGGAAACCTGGGACAGGGGCTCTTACAGCCATGGAAATTAGTACTGAATATAATGTAGAAAAAAGTTTAAAAAACCCAAAACAAAACAAATTAAAAAAAGACAGCCTCATTAATGTTCAGTGATACTGTTAAAACTTCATGCTTATGGAAAAAATCTAATCACATTTTATATTCCTATTAGTCATTCTCATTCTTCAATAGTAAATTGACATGCTAGCGTTGTGATTGTGGTGACTGAGCTCCACTACACTGTTCTTCCATCCTCAGCTGCTGTGCTGGACCTCTAAGTAACCTCTTGGAAAAGAAGTTATTCAGTTAAATCACAGACGTGCTTCAAATTGTCACTATTTGCTTCAAATCCTTTTCAGATTAAGTGCACCCTGTCAAAACCAAACACAGTTCTAAGCACAGGTTGTTGTATCACCAATATCACAGCAGTTGTTGAGAAACTGTCCAAATAATGGCCCATGGAAAAAGCTGCATATTAAAGTAATGAGATGAACAACAAAGTTAAAAACTTTTATTTCAGAAAACATACAGCTAATTATTTTGAAACTAAAATTGCCCAAACAGTATTTTACAGAGTACAACACTGTATGCTTTTTATATTCGTGGAAAATACACCCAAGAATAAAAATACCTATTTCAAACTTCTTTACATCTGGACAAAAGTGAAGACTATTAAACAAAAAGCCTCTTGAACATTTACAGATTTGATGAGTCAGATCTATTATATTTCCATGATGGTAAGCACAGAAGAAAAAGGGCACAGGTTAGTTGTATCCTAATCAGTACCTTATTGCATAAAGGTCATTCCTTATACATGAGTGTTGTGCAGTACCAAGAACAGCTTGAGAGATGCCATACCCTTGCTTTTGCCACAGTCAAGATTGCATGAAAATGTAAGAACAAATGGTTCTATTTCTGACTTCCACGTTACTGCATGCCTGGTGGAAGTAAGGCTTTTGAGCAACAGTTTCACAGTTTTAGATCTACTCAACTTTTCCCATAAGATCAGAGAGCAGTAGCAACCTTAAAGAAAAAAAAATATAGAAAGTAAAGCTAAGAAAGTGTCATTAAGCTCACTACAAACATAGTGGGTTCTTAGGAATACTATCCCTTGCACACATTTATTTCATGATATCCAACGAACCAAGTATTCTTTTAATTATAAAAGAAAGGTCATTGGAAATAAAATTATTGCAAAAGCCTTGTTCATCTGATCTGTGTCAAGAAAATGTAACAGCCGAGGACTAGCAGCATGGCACTGACCTGCTAGTTCCTAGGTTATAGTTACTCCAGTTCTGTGCCACGAAACAAGTTTGTGGAGAGTTTGTGCAACACAAGACTAAGCTTAGAATAATTTCAGAGCCATACAACACCCCTGCTATTAATCTTGGGAGGCCTTTAGGCAATATTATTTTCTGTATCTAGATTCCTTTTTAAAAAAAAAAAAAAGTTTTTTGCTACTGAGCTAAGACACTGCTAACCCATCAGCTTAAAACATGAAAGCATCGGTGAAAAAATGGAAACCTGACAGAATATTAGAAGTCAATAATATCTTTCCAGGTGTTAATTTTTTTTTTTTAAATACACACCTGAGCCTAAGACAATCTCATAACTGGATCTGTTGGTCTGTGTAATCATGGTCTTCAAATGAAACCACAGGTCCAGTATCACTTTCTCTCAGTTCGAGGTTTCCCAGCTGCTCTCACAAACACTGTGAGACAGTCCTGGGCAAGGCCATCTGGACGTGGTTCCTGAGGCTTTAGTTCTCACTCCAAGTGAATGTGCAGTTCATCTCTCTACAATCCAGTGTGGCCTCATCACTAGAGAGCCATTCCTTTTAGTCAGTGGAGGAGAAGTATGCATTGCATTATTTGACACATACACTGCCTCTCTGGAGGCATGCAGCCAGCTTCGCTTCCTTTTGAGATTTCCTACAAATGCTCTAAGATACAAAAATTCCATTCTCAGTAAGTTCTCCCTGGACAAGTCTCTGGATGCCACTGTTATCCTGACCAGCTGGTTCAACACCTCATTCTTCTTGCAGCTGGAGAACTCTTTGAGGTTGATGGGTTTTGACCGTGCGTAAAGAATTCGGAATTCCAGGTCAAAGTGTGCAACTGCAGGACCTGACAGGATCAAAATGTTACTGCTGTTCAGCTTCCCATCTGTCCACGTAAAACTAGAAAGGAAGAACAAGAAAATTCTGACTGGTTTAAACATACACAGTAAAAAAGTAGTACCTGAAAATTCCCTTTCATCGTGTTTAGTTAAATCATTCTTATAATACAGATGATAAGCATTATGCTTTTTTTAGGACAAACATTACAAATAAACTGTGATGAGGAAAGTAGTTTTGCAATAGGGATGTTTTTCCTTTCCATGCAAAGGAATCACACTAAGCAACAGAAAGAAACTGGCACTTGCCTGTAGGAGCCCGTTGTCACTCTGATGCCGTCAACTAACATGAACTTTTCACGGACTTTTCCAACAATTTTGGCACCTGACCTTGTGTAGTATGTCTTCCCAGTGATATTTCGAATTCTCATCAACTGTTAAAATATGGCAAGCATCAAGTGAGTTTCAAAGTTAAATGACTGCATTGAAAGGAGTGGCACACAACAACTATCATCACCAATGAACTAACAAAGGTTGCTGCACAGTGGCACAAGATTCACCTTCTAGGAAACAAATGAGAATTTTGTCTTGATCTAGTAGGCAAAGAGATAAACATTAAGGGGCAAACCCATAAACTGATTGTGCAAAATGTTATTGTAAAAACTCCTGTTGCCTAATCCTGGAGGCACCCGGACTCCACAGGCTCCTGAGAACCTCCAAAGTCTCAGCAAGCCTGAGCAGCTCCAGTCATGCTCTAGGGTCTGGACACTCCTCCTGCATTTCCTTGAATGTCCAATTAGTATTCGTGCTCAGAACACACCTGTAACATCTACATATAAAGATTTCTATTTATCTATTAATTGTCTTCTCATGCAAGAATAGTTACATCTTCCAGGAAAGAACTAGAGCCACAGAAACCCAATGTAAGCTGTGGCAGCAGGCATTATAGTTTCTTTTCATAGCTTTTACTCATAAGAGGATCAAATTGCTATCCCTAAAAATATGACAAGGCTCACCTTTTCCTGTTCGAGGTCAACTCCCAGATCCTTGCACATTTTCAGAAAGTGGGAAAATGAAGACTGATCTAGAAGGATATATGCTTTAACTTGCCGCTGGCTACAAGCTTCCAAGAGGTCTTTGAAGATATCAGTATCTGTGAAGGAATCCATAACCAGGGCAATCATCTGCAACAAGGTTCAGAAGAAACCATTAGGCTGTTTCCAGAGCATCCCAAGGGAGATGGCACTTGAGGAATTTGACTTTCAAATTAAAACATTCCTCTCCACTCCCTTTTTTCCCCAAGTATTTGTGGAACAAGGTACAATCAAACTATGATACAGTGTATTCTTATGTTCACAGGACTGCTTAAACTTCTAACAGACATGTAAGACAGAAGAGAAAGGAAAAAAACCCAACAATCCACTGATTAGAATAAAGTTCTATGAAGCATATTTTAGTAAAGATGATTACCAAGTATAGGACACACAATACATATTGCCCCTCCACTATGATCACTTACTCATGTCCCTGTACAATGAAATAGAAAAAAACAAACAAAACAAAAAACCAACCACTGAACTGAATTTATGGACAGAAATAGTAATTAAAGATGATTTGCTCCAGTTTTGTTGCTCCTTGACTCACTTATAGCAAATATCATTCCAGGTTTCTATTATTGCAATGTAGAATTCTGGTGCTATAGGGGTACCAAGCTGATCATAGAGATGTTTGGAGGTGCTGAGAATAACTCCAAAAACCAGAAGAGTGAGCAAAATAATTGTATTGCTTCATGTTTCTTCCTCACCCTGAGATATGGCAAAACCAGGGACCTAATTAAAAAAAAAAAAAGACCCCAAACCCTAAAACTGGTGTCCAACTGATCTCTGTCTCACCTCCCTTATTTAAGAATGAGGTTTGTCTTCAACTTCGTATTGAGATTCGCAGGGTATTTCAACCCAAAATCTGATTATTCTCCCCATGTCCATAAGAAAACCCCTCGGTGCTCCTTCCCGCGCACCGAACCCCCGGGTTTGATGTTTATTTGATGTGCAACGGGTGCTTAGAAAAGCTGCGGGGCCGCGCTCAGAATGCATGGCTGACCGGCTGGTACCTCTCGGAGGGAGCTGAGCCCGGACCCGGTTTTCGTCAATACAAGAGAAAAAAACTTGCAAATAATTAACTTACTGAAAAAAATATCACCGGGGGGATAGGGGAAACCAAACCAAACCCAATCACAAAATCGCGGAGTAAGTTACTTAGGGAGTTTGTTGAAGAGGAAAGGAAGTTAGGGAAGAGGAGGAGGGTCCGGGGATGCCGAGCGGGAGCTCCGCGGGTGTCCCCGAGCCCAGCGGGCACCCCCTCACCTGTCGGGCGGAGCGGATCTGCCGCCGCACCGCCTCCTTGCAGCCGTAGAGGCTCTCCCCGCAGCCCGGCTGGAAGTGTGCCTCCACCCGCGTCAGCCCGCGGAACGCTCCGCTCCCGAAGCCCGGCCAGCCCAGCTCCAGCGCCGGCGGCTCCAGGTCCGAGCGCTCGGGGAAGTAGGTGAGCGAGGAGGCGTCGAGGGAGGAGGCGCCGAGCGAGGGCTCTCCCGCCGGCTCCGGGGCGCTCTGNCGGCGGGCGGCCCCACCACGCGTGGAGGCTCTTCCACGCCTCCCGCCCAGCCCCGGGGCAGAGGGGAAGGAGCCGGCGGGACGGAGCAGGGAGGAGGCCCCGCGGGTGAGGAGGTTCCGCTCCGCTCCGCCCCATCCCCCGCAGCCGGGAGGAGAAGGGATGCGGAGCAGCGTTGCCCACCGGAGTCTGGGGGGCAGTTGTTTAGTCTCCCCCTCAGCCAGAAAAGGGCTTTCCGCCGCCCAGGAAAGCACCCGCAGAAAAGCGAAGCTTGAATTGAAGAGGGAGAATGAGTCCAGCCCTGGACCTGCTCCCTTGCCCCCACCCCAAAGGCTGCTCCTAATGCCAGAGGGCAGGTGGTCCTGCCGGGCAGGCAGCAGTGGCTGCTCAGCCAGAGCAGCAGAAAAAGCACCAACAAAAGGGGAAGCACAGCATCACTCACCCAGATCCAAAACGTCAAACAAAAAAACCAAAACAACTCAGCAATGGTCAAGTGAAAACCCCCATGGCAAAAATTTATTTGTAAACTCTTCCTTGTTCTGTGAGAGTTCCAAAACAGCTGCACAGCGTAATAAAGTTTAAAAGCACATAGAAGAAGTTGCTTTTACGAACATTCAAGCACTGCTGAACACAAGCTCTTAAAAATACAACACTAGGTGGGCTCCTCTGCAGCTTAGTCACCCAGGGTGTTCCAGCTCCAGGGGCCATGCAAGAAAGCATCTTATCTTTTTAAACAAGTGCAGACAGAGCTTTTCCCACCCATACCTCTTTGTACATATGCCTTCCAGCTTTAGGGAGTGGCTGCTTTGCAATCCAAGCTTTACAAACAGAAATGCCAAAGACAGGAAAATAAACTGTTGCAATTTAAGTTGCAGGTTTGGCTATTTCTCTGTTCATTCAATTACTCGTTGCTGTTTAGAGGAATATTCAAGACAACAGCTGAAATGTGCCATCTACTGGACACACATGCCTGTAAATAAGAAAATACATTACCCAAACTCTGATTTTACTTGGCAGGATTCAGAGTCTGTTTGGCCACTGAGACGCTGGGATGTGGGTCTAAAGAACAACAGTACACATCTCTCAGAGAAAAAAGTGCTCAAATAAGCAATCCAGCAACCCAAACACACATCGTACCTCAAATAAACATCCTGGTAATGTACCTGCAAAGCAACTGAACCTAAGGATCCATTTCATATTGAGAGTATTTTAAAAAACTAGAATGGCACTCGAGTTCCTCACACCATTAGTAGTGGCTAAAAGGTAAACAGAGCAGGAAACAATATTTCAGATAGGAGTGTTTAAACAGAAAAATGTTCTGGGTTTTTGTTTTTCACTCTTACACTTGTACAAAAATAAGTACCAAAATGTAACAAAATGTTACATTTGTAACCAAATTTAACAAAAAATGTTACCAAACATACCCCATAACATCTCATAGTGCATTTCTCAGTTTAGTTTTGAGCAAGGGCTTTGCCATGTGCCCTCAGTGATTATCTTGCCATTAGGTTCTCTCCAAAGAAGGAAGCTGTTTATAGGTCTCAGCAGATACAAGATGGTTCAGACATTTCTAGACCAAGACAGAATTGGAACTAAAACTAACAGTCTTAACTCTATGTAACAAGTTGCACAAGTCACAAAGTTCTCTGTAATACTCCCAGAAGAAAAATACAACAGGTATGCTGCAGCAAGACATTGGAGATCAGATGTCACCTCATCTCTCTCACAAGCACAAAACCCAACAATTCAGCAATACATTCCCACTAATAGTCTTACAGGTGCAATATATCTAGCTTTTAGTTCCAAACACTCAAAATATTTACATCAGAACTGTACCTAAAATGGTTACAGCTATCTTGGAGTGCTAATTTCCTACTTCCCAGTCTTGGTTTCAAAAAGATGCTCCTTTGAGGAGGTGTATGTACACATGCACACTTTATATGCATCTACACAGGCATGAGAGGCATAACCAAAAAGCTAGTTAGCTCAGTCCATTTCAGAAGGCTTAAACAAGGGGAAAAGGAGACAGCTTAAGATAAGACCCTGCAACTGCTCCAATAGATGCTTCACAGCTTCATGGGGAGAGTAATGAATATATCCCTGAAGTCAGACTTAGAATAAAATTAGCTTCGTGGCTCTTTATAAAAAGTTGTTTCTCCTCATGTCAAAGATAAGGTAGAAACAAAAGGCAACATTAAAATTTTTAAAAAAATTATTATACCTTGATGTAAACTAAATCTCCAAAGCCACTCTGAGCAAGTTCAGTCTGACTCAGATTTTTCTAAATTTAGATAAATTAAAGCCAGAACATTAGCAACCCTAGAAAGCAGTAATAAGTTTACTTTTCAGCTTAAGCACATGGATGAACCTTCACCAGTAATACATGCAAGGGGAACATGCAAGTAGTTACAGTATCAATAAACCCCCTCTTTTTACACCATGCAATCTAAGCAATAGAAACCATGTGCCAGAGTGATCATAGAATGTTGGAAGGGACCTCAAGGATCATCTGGTCCAACCCTTCTAGGTAATAAGATGTACCCGTATGATATACATGTACAGTGATGTACACATGCATTAAAAAAGTGAAAGTGCTGGAAGGAAGGGGAAGAAATAGCAGGTACAAAGTGACTGCAACTTGAGACTTGAGCTTTTGTGCCCTGCACTCAGTGCAGTGATCATTTATTGAGAGAAAAGAGTGAGACATCCCGGAGGCTGCGCAGGCTGGCGCTGATGTCCCTCCTCTGTTTCAGGTTGTATCTCCCAGTGTACTGGGCCATGTGGTTTTCAGGCACATGTGCCCTCCGGGGCAGTTCAGGCACACGTCCCCTCCGGGACAGGATATCCACCATGTGGCTAAGCTTTGACCTGATAGTGGAGTAGTGGAATTGCCTCTCTTTATGCAGTTTTTGAAAATATTCTGCCCTGTGACTGGTAGAATATTCAAAGGACCTTAGAGAAGAGAGTGAGCCAGCAGAGCTGGTAAGAGAGCACTGGGATGATGATGAAGACAGTGATCGCAGACTGGAACTTGATACAGTTGTTCCAAACAGAGCAGATCCTTCTTTTGGCAGCTTTCTGTGAAGGAGGGGTGTTTCTGTGTGCTCATCTTCCTTCGTCTGTGTCACTGCAGTCTTCAGCAAAATGGAAGTCTGAGTGCCCATCACTTTGGCACTGACAGAAGCCTGAGTGCCCATTTCTGCTGTCGCAGCACTGGTCTGTGTGGCAGTGTTCCTCATGGTCACTACAGGCTGCTCTTCCCAAGGGCCAGTTTGAGTTGACACACTTTTCTGTTCCACTCTGGCCTCTTGATCACTGAGCCACTCCTCTTCACAGAGGCAAGAATCCCCCAAGTTGCAAGGTTTGCCTCCAGGAGTATCTTCAGCCAGATCTAGTTCTTTCAGCAGTTTCTTTGGAGTGCTAGCCAGCCTGGCAAATTCTGCTCTCAAGTTGCCTTCCACAGTATATTCTTTAGGGGATTCTGTTCTGTTTGCCAGGTGATCAAATATCCCACTGTTCCTGCAGCTGGACAGACATTTAGGGCTGATGGGCATGGACTGGGCATAAAGAATCCTGAACTGGAGGTCAAAGTGTTCAACCACTTGACCTGACAAGAGCAACAAGTTACTGCTGTTCAGCTTCCCATCAGACCACGTGAAGCTATTGAAAACAAAACAAGACTCACAGTTATCTCAAGAGTATTTCAACACAGCTAGAGATACCAAAACTTAATCTCAGAAGTGCTGTATGTATTGGAGGTATAAAGTCAATAGACAATTCACTCTCTCTTTTTCACAAAGAACTCCAGCTATGGTCAAGCGCTTTGCTAGCTACAAATTGTGTAAATCAGCTTTCCAAAGCTGCTTCCAGTTTTGTGTTAGTCCCACTTAGACTCAAGCTGGTCCCCTTGCTGTTGACATTCATAATTACAAAGCAAGCAGCCAAGTTAATACATCCTTCTCGCAGAAACTCTCCCTTCCTGTAGCTGCATCAGGCACCAGCAGACCCCAATACTTGCCTGTAGGAGCCCGTTGTCACTCTAATGCCATCAATTAACATGAACTTCTCATGGACTTTCCCAATGATTTTGGCACCTGACCTCATGCAGTACGTGTTCCCTGTGAGAGTTCGAACTCTCATGAGCTGTTTCAGAAAAGAAGAGAAAAGTTACAGCAGACTTAAGTTAATTTCCAAAAGGTTCTGATTAGCAATTTGATCTAAAAGCAGCTAGGAACACCACAAAAGAGAAGGAATGAAATTAACTTCCTTACATTGTCTGCATGTGAATGTTTTTACTTACTCAGTGCTAAATTTGTGAGCTTGGGAGAGAACAGCCAGTTCTTATTAATTACTGCCCACAAAGCTAGGAGTGTTTCCTCATCCAGAGACATTCTCACTGGGGTGTACATAAGCCAAGCCATAACACAGTTTTGTCCACTTACATTCAGAGGAATTAAGTAAACCACCCGGGTCACAAATCCTTTTAAAATAAAGCAACTAGGCCTGAGTGAAGAAATAAGATGTTACCAAAGCTATACCACCCTTGGGCTTCCTGCGTTTCTATTTTCCTTAGTAAGCAGTTTCTTGAGCCAAAGAGTAAAGCTACTTAGATCTTGCAAAATCAAATGCTTGAAAATGTCTGCTTCTTCAGGGCAGGGAACACAGACCACACTCCATCCAGCACTGTAGATCCTACATAAAGGTAGTGCAGGGTAGGAGTAGATGTGCTTTTTCTACATATTTTTTTATGAGTTTGTGGGCAGTTTCACATGCTGGTAAGAGATTGTACCAAAGGCTTGTGCTATTGATCCTTGAGAAGTATTTCAGAAAACACCCTTGTCTATCAGTTATCTAGGAGAGAGGGTTTAGCCTTTCAAGGAAGCCTCATGTTTTATAGAAGGGTATCTTTGACATCCATAACAATAAACCATATCACAAAAATAAAAACGAAGCACACACCCACCCATGTTAATACTTACACTTTCCTGCTCAGGACAAACTCCCAAATTCTTGCACATTTCCAAGAAATGGGGTAGAAAATCCTGGTCAAGAAGGATATAGACAGGGACTTTGCGGTTGCTGTAGGCATCCTGGAGATCACCAAAGATATCTATATCTGTGAAGGAATCCATCACAAGGGCAATCACCTGCAAGAAAAGTGACAACACTTGTTCAAGACCTTGATTTTACACAAGGCCTGATCTCTGCCTCCCCCAGCCACTTCTGCTGCTGCTGTCATCAAGGCCAGACACATGTTTCTTTGTCCTGCTGTGCAGGTCCTGACAAATTATGGAAGATTTCTGTATTCCCACAATATTTCTGTAAATTTGCTGTGTCCTGTAGTGCAAAGAATAACCCTGGTGTTTCTTCCTCCCATCTGCTGCTGCTTTTTTTACACTTTCACAACCTGCTTTCCTACATAATCTCCCTTAATCTGTTCTTTTGGTAACTTTGGGGAAGTTATCACAGCAGATTCAGGAATCCAGGCAAGCCCTCTTCACTCCTCTGCTGTTCCTGTATAAATTACCAAGACATATACTAGTTCTGTGGCAACGTTTCTCATTATTTCCAGACTTACCAGATGCATTCTGACTTTGCAGCCCACACCTTCACAAGAAATCCTTCCACTCACTCAACTCAACAGTTCTTTATAGAAGGCAAGTCCAAATATGAGATTTTCTTACAGTGAGCCCAAGACAACAGTCCTACATCAATGAGAAATCACTCCCAGCTAATCTATTCCAGTGCTAGAATTCTCACCCTTCAAAAGCAGGAACACAGCTCCATGGGGATACAAAGGCACAAAGAATTAACTTTGTGACTTTGGTCTTTCTATTCTTCCAGATTATACAACTGCTGCAGGTAGCTGGCACCTGCCTTTGTCAAACAGATAAATCATCCACACCTTGCTGCAGCATGCCCTGGGGTGTATCTGCATGCAACACTTCTGCACTGTGTGTGGCATTGCCTCTACTCCAAGGAAACATTTCCCACAAGAACAGGCTAAGCTTGGCATTCACACCTGTGCCCTGCTCCCTAAGGGACTGGCTCCAGATGGATGAGCTCTTACCTGTAAAACACACAGGCAGATTGGTATTTCTAGATAAAGTTACATTATGCTTATGCTTCCTACGTGTCTTGTGCTTTTTTCCCCACTTTATCACTTGTCTAAGTGTCAAAGGAAGATAAGAAAAATAAGATGCTGTTGGCAAGACCAGATGAGTAAAAAAAAATAATGCTTGAAAACACAATAATTCACACTAAACCACTTGGAAACACTGGTGCCTTCAAATGACTGTTCAGTTAGCAGCACATTTGAATTCTAATCCCAGAATTAGCAGCTGAAAATGAAATATACTTTTATTTAAAATGAGCAAAAGAACAGTTATGTTTAGAGAGAGAAAACCCATTTCCCTACATTCATCCACTCAGAACAGGGGTGGCAAAATAGCAGCAGTGTCCTCTCCAGTCACTTGAGCAAGCTGAGAAGAAACTATACAGCATCTGAAATTCTCCTGTTCCTCACATTAACCCAAAGAACTCAGACATGACTGCACAACATCACAGAGCATCTGATATTCACTGAGTTATAGAGGGTCAACATTTCTCTCCACTCTGTGGCCACAGAAACTCTCCCCATGCCAGGCAAATACGTGACAGGAACAGCCTGTCTGGCTCTTGGCTGGGTTGCTAGGGGAAGCGTTGGGCAGGACAAGTACACTGTAAACAAGTCCACTTTTTTGAGAAAAAGAGGTATTCACAGAGCTTACTCAAGCCTCCAGACTGGTCTCATCTTCCTGATAGAGATCTTTGGAGAACAGAGATGCTTCTGTGACCGTTTCTGGCAGGAAGCCCATCGTTCGTGGCATCCTCACACACACCCTAAGCTTCCCTGCTCAGGTGCTGATTCAGAGTGCTCCATGTGGGAGCAGTTACACACAGAGCCAGAGGTTGCTTCACTTGGCCACCTCGGGAGGAAGCTCTACATTTAAATTGCAGCTGAGCCAATGAATGGAATGGCTGCTAAGGAGAAGGGTGGGTCCCTCCTGCGCTAGAGGCAGTAAACCCAGGTGAGACAAGGAGTCACAGAGAACAGTTAGAAGTTGCTACACCACAAGAGTTTTAAACCATGCTCTGCTTCAGGTCAAAACCTGTAGGAGGGAATTCCTGCCAGGAGCAGATCTGCACATTACATAGGGGTGATCAGGGAGGAGAAAGACAAAGGGGGATATAATCAGAGGGTAATCTCTGCAGCTTCTTTAATAAGGGAGGCCTTTTTAGTCATATCAATTAAAGGACAGTAGGAGGTTTATGTGAGTGGGTCTGGGTCTGGGTCACAGAGCACACCAGCAAGGAAACTACAGCAGGAACCCCACCGCTTGGACTCAGAGCAAAGTCCTTTCAGAACCAGAGGATGATTTGGCCCGATCAGGGCCAGAGGCAGCACAGGGGGACCAGGGGGATGGGGAATTCCTGTCCCACCACCTCTAGAACACGAGATCGTCCTCCCGACGAGGCTTTGCCTGTTCGAAAGGGATTTTAAAGCCACTTGGCCTTGCTTAGTGTCACATCACGGTGATGCTCATCCATCCCATCGCTGAGTTTCACTCCGCTTCACTGACCCGCTGGGAAGGGCCCGCGGCACAACCACCCCCGAGCCCAGCGGGCACCCCCTCACCTGTCGGGCGGAGCGGATCTGCCGCCGCACCGCCTCCTTGCAGCCGTAGAGGCTCTCCCCGCAGCCCGGCTGGAAGTGTGCCTCCACCCGCGTCAGCCCGCGGAACGCTCCGCTCCCGAAGCCCGGCCAGCCCAGCTCCAGCGCCGGCGGCTCCAGGTCCGAGCGCTCGGGGAAGTAGGTGAGCGAGGAGGCGTCGAGGGAGGAGGCGCCGAGCGAGGGCTCTNGGCCCCGCCATGGCCAACGCCCGGCGCCCTCCTCCAGGCACTGCGATGTGTTGGCCATGGCGGGGCCCGGCAGGGAACCGGCTCGCCAGAGCCTTTATAGAGGTTTTGAATCCAAACAGAACCGCGCCGCCGCCGCCAGTTGGGGATCCGCGCCCCGCCCCGCAGCCGCGGTTGGCCGAGGCGGCAGAGTCAGCCCCGCCGGGGAGGGCCGAGGGGAGGACGGGGAAACGGGAGAGCGACGAAAAGGAGCCGGGAGAGGCGGCTTCTGCCTTTGGGCAGAGGGATCGTACGGCCCCGTTCGTGTCCGGCCTCGGAGGCTGGAGGTCTGAGGCTGCCATGTGGCCTCCGCACCTTTCGTTGCTGTCACCTCCCTGTGTCGTCCTCCCGCAGGCAGGGCCAGGGGGTGAGGGTGCTTCCACCTTCCCCCAAACCAAACCTCCCTCAGAAGGACCAAACTCTTCATGGAGCACGCAGACAAAGAGCTGCCCTAACACCTCGAACACCCCGGGGAAGGTCGGTACAATTCTGGCCCTCCTGCTCGTCCCTAGAAGGAATTAGTGCCACCAGCAGGAAAAATACCAAGTTCCACCAACCCACTCCCTAGATCTACTGCTCTAAGCAATTCTTGGTGGTAATTACAGCTGTGGGACAGGCAGAGTCCCCAGATGTAAGTTAATTAAATAAAACTCAGGGTCAATATTTTGTATTATTAAAAGAAATTTAATATAATTTTTAAATTAAAAAATTCAATATCTATTAAAGACACTGAGTCAGGTGCTAATACTGTCAGACATACCCTTTTGGCATGAGTTTTACATACACTTTAAGATTTTATGCATTGCTTCAACATGTTAAGAAACCATCTTTTCATACTTACAATAGCAATAAAGTCAATTCCATACAATATCAAATATCCTTTTTTTAAAAAAAAATTAAATATATTAGACTCTGATTGCCAAAATGCCATTTTATACACAAAGCTGCTAATACAATATACAGTTCTTACATTATTTTTTTCACATAAAATACATTTCCTCAAGTTTTATTTGTACATTATTTACTACTGATCGATGGAGTTACAAGTTATTGCAGAAGGCTTGTCACTTTGTTAATAACCTGTACATGCAGCAGTCACACAGAGCTGTACCGGGGTTACTGACACCACTGGAGCCCATTCTTACACTGCAATCTATAGGCTGAAGACATAGAGGTGACAATACTAAGGCTGTGTCTGCACTGTGTAAAAACCCGTATCTCCCCTCCAGCTGCAGGTGGAGAAAATTGCATTGGTGTCGGTTTGGGAACAGGTATCTTGAGCAGAATCTCTGCTACTACAGCTTCTGCAGTCTGAAATAGAGCAAAATATTCTAGGTTGTAACTGTGCCACAGCAGATGTTGCCTGAAGAACCCAGGGGTACTCCTCAGGGTGGGATGGAACTGAGAAGTCCATTACCAGTTTGGTCAACATGAAAACAGCAGGATAAAGCTGAACAGCAACCAGTGTCAACAAATTCTATTCTACAGCCACAGGCAAAACACCATAAAAATGTAAATATTGGCTGTGCTCTGTAGTAAGAGCCCTTTCAACTACAAGCATGTTCCAGACTCTGCTATAACAACGTAGGTTAAGGTGATCTGTTACATTAGAAGGAAGACCCTGTGCATTTCTTTTCAGTGTATTTAGGAAGAGAAAAGCAGTGATCATGAGAGAAACTGAAAGCAAATAAAAAGTTCAAAATCTAGTATGCTCTGAACTGTTATCCCCTCGCAAAAAAAGTCTCCAAGTTAAAGAACAGCACTGCACTGTGACCACAAACCTTCCAGGGACTAGTTAGCAACTTACCTGTAGCAAGTATGATAAGGCACAGAAATATCTACATGTGGGGAGAACACCTTCCAACAGATGGACAACAGTTTGTCTGTGGCTCACTGGAGACCAGTGCTATTGTTTTCTTGGCTAAGATATTCTTATTTCATGCTATTGTTGATTTAGTTTCATCAGAGATTTGGGTAAACAAAACTCCAAGGTTAAAGGAAAAGAGACAAGAGAAGTTGTAATGCCATTTGGGAGCTTTTAAGTGTCTTCAACCCCATGAAATAAGACCCTGCTCAATAAACTAGAGAATTCACTGCCTCCACTGAGTATTCTCCTGGTTTATAATTGCTGTTGCCCTTCCATGCTCTCCTCTACCAGGAGTTCCTCTTGCACATGGTAAGATGGTATTGAATCACAATAGTTTGAGTCAGTTCTTCCCAAAATTGGGAGGGTTTTAAGATTCCGAGCACCACAGAAGTGAGACTATGTGGAAAAAAAATTGCATCACTTGATACATAAAATACCAGGTCTGATGTCACACAGATGAAACTGAAGCCCTTATCCAGCTTTAAGTACCAAGACCTTCTAGGTTCAGTTCAATAGAGCTGAGATGCAATTTTGAGACACCTTTTTTTCCATCTAAAAAAGTTTTTCAACATGGAAAGTAAAGCTGCCCTCTTACTGTTTGCTAACAACAGTATGATTTCAGCACACAGAAAAGATTCTGCAAGCAGAAGGGTTATTCTCATGTGCCACTCACTCTGCCCACAACAGACCCATCAATATATCCACATTCTCAAATCTTTGTGTAGTCTGTATGAACAACTACCATCTTCTACCCCAAATCTTCCTCTAACAAGCCAAGTGCTAGATATGCCAATCACAACGTGGTTCCTAGTTTTTCCAGTGTTTAGCAATATTAATACCCAATGAAACAGCCAAGTGCCTTTTGCTGTGTAACAGAGAGCTTTCCCCTGGGATGGCCTTTAAAACACACGGATAATAACCCCCCCCTCCAACACTGTTGTAACATTATTAAATTGTGTAATTAAAAGCCCTATTCCTAGAGGTAGGCTCCTACAATGCACATGGAAGAGTATCTATGTGTTTATTAACCCCCCAAAGCCTGTTTGTCTCTACAAAAATGCTTACCAGAAGCAGGTTAAATATCCAATTTATGGAACTGCTCATCCCAAATCTACAACCAGCAGCTTTGCATGCAGCAGAAATTGCCAGCTCCTTCCCTGAGTCTTATTTGCCAATGCCCTGCAGGGCAGTGACATTTGTATCCAGCATGTCACCAACTCATAAGCAAGAATCAGTTCTAGGTCATTCTTCGACAGCCTTTACAAGCCCCATTTTGATGCAATTTCAGCCCCAAGCCAGTGGTAAATAAATACGTGGCATGGCTGTGAAACATACCCTGGCAGATTCATTGATTACTGAGTCATCTAAATAAGAATTGATTACATTTGGTCAGGCAGCACTGGACTTCAGTGAGCAGGTTAGCTTACAGTGACAGAGCCACAAGAGCTATGTTACAGGCAATCTATCATACCAAGGCCAATTAGGGGGATGTTTTGTAATGCAGAACCTGTAATATCTTTTGCCTGATAGTAAATCAATTGGTGGTTTGCTCAAGATCACAGCTAGAGTGATGAGTTCCTGGAGTTGTATGTATAAACAGAGTGAAATACCAACACACTAAAAGCTGTTTGTCTGCAATGGATTGGCTTCCTACAGTTTTAATGCATCAACTACTCTCATTAAAACGACCTTCAAACTACTTAGCCCTCTTGCATTCAATGGTACACTTTTCATTTGCTTGGAGTTAAAGAGGATCCAACATACTCTATAGCACTGAAGTGCTCTGAGAAGGAAAAGGACCCAACTCCTCCTTCCCTGGGAGGGAAGGCATCAGCTGGCCCCAAATTTTGCTCCATAGCCTGGAGGATAGCAGCACCAAAATCTGTAATGCTGAGTCCAGCATTCTCATTCGGATGGATGTGGAGAGACAGCCTCACTACCACGGGAGAAGAGAGGCATCTGAATGATCATCTCCCCCTCTGCTGTTATGTTTGGTGTTACCCCAGACTGATTTTCTCCAGCTAATCAGAAAACACAATGCTGACCACACACAGGTGTGGTAACATCTGCCAGTTAGTAAATCATCTTCTTTGTACTAGAGAATGACTTTTAAGATCTCTTAAGATGAAGTCAAGCACAAGTAATATTTTCTAGTCTTGTATTTAGTATGTGTTTCAACAATGGAGGAAGCCCAACTTCTCAGAATGTTTCAGAACATAGAAGAAGGCCCCTGCCTTTAACTAAACTGAGGTTTTTAAAATATCAGATCAATTGCTATAGTTTTTTAATTTGTTCCTAAAACTGGTGATGGAAAAGAATTGTTTCTTCAGAGGTCAAGAGAGTAAATCATCAGCCTGGTAGTAACCTCACGGGTCCAAAAGTGTTCCCTGCACAGCATGGTTGTGGTGGTGACACAGCCACCTCTGACACCCCAAGGAGCTGAGAATGAGAAGCCCAGTGCCCTGTACTATAAAATATCCAGCCCCAGTGATGGGCTAGATTGTATGGGGAGCAGAAGGTAGCACTTAACAGTCAGTGGCAGCCTAAGTCAGTTTTTTATATCCTAGAAAAGAAGGCTGTGAGGATTCCCACAGGGGTACTTGCCAAGTGTCATGTTGTCTAACATTCACCAGCTGAAAGGAAGATGGGTGGAAGCTGCATTTGCTGTTGCGTGGCTGAAGCCCATCTACATGAGCTGGATTTAATCCACTGGTGGTTCACAGAGACCCAACAGGTTTATGTTTTCAGTGCTTGGAATTTCAACTGCTCAAGAAGACACATGTTCATGCAGGCAAATAGTTATAGGTGCAGTAGCTCCTCTGTGCAGAGGAAGGGCTGGGGGTTTAGAGTTACTCCTGTAGCTACAACTTGTTAACACAGCTGTGTACAGGTCCTCAGAGCTGTCTCCCACTTTCACCTCCTCCAGATACACAAAGCCTTAACTTGAAGAGCCAGTGCCAAGCCCCCAGGTTCCACCATTTCTCAGGTAGCCTCTCGGAGCCAACACGGACCACACAAAACCATTGGTGCTGGTGTGCCCCCTGCTCTGTCACAGGGAGACTTTGCTATTTACTGCACAGCCACAGAAGCATTTAAGTCTTCTGACAGCTACTAACCACTGCTGATGACTTCAGCATGGGAAAAAAAAAAAAAAGAGACTCCCCCCCCAGCAAAAAATCTCCTGCCCTGCTGCCACCTTCAAGTAGCAAAGCCATGATTTAACAGTTATTTGTCAGCCAAAATCTCCAGGTTAGTGCACGTGTCATAACATCTAGGGAGATTAAGAAACACTTGGATGATGTTTCTAGATTAGTGTTGGCAAGCCTTCCCTCCTCCTCATCCCTCCTGAGTCCTGTAGTTCTGGAAATCCAGAAAAATTGGAATGCAAAGCATACTGCCCGTAGTGTCTGTGTGTAGTGTACAGAGTAAACGAACAGAATCAATAGGAAAGTGAGATCAGCAAAAGTCTCTTCAGTTTTAACAAATTAAGACTCTAAATAGTACAAATAAGGTTTTTAAATTACTTATCCCAATATAGACCTTTGTCAGTATTTTATTGCAGGAAAAATTCTATTGCCAGAGCCCCTTATTGCAACATCAGTTTTAAAGCCTACTGGGTGAAGCCTGTTCCAGGAAAAGTTCTGCTTCAAACCTGATGGCAGTCTGCAGCGATGAGTTTACATGAGCAGAACAGGACCCAACCAGTGCAGTTTTTGAGGATGAGCTGTCACTGCAAGGAGATAACACCTTGCAAACCTCCTAAATCAAGTGCAGCACCTATGCTTGCTTGTTGCTCAGACCCTGTAAGTGCTGGATCCAGCTTAATGGAGAACAGCTCTGTTCACTCTTGCAAACCTCAAGTGGGGGTTGATCTCCCCTCCAGGATATATGCATCACCCACGAGTGAAAATTCAGGTGTGAACTGTCACCTTCCAGAAGCTTGGTGACTTACACCAAGAGGCTCAGGTGCAAAGATTTTAATTCAGATCCTTTCTTCATTGCAAGGCATCTCATGACTTCCCAAGGATGGGGAAGCAGTGCACCATACCTTCTTCCCCAGGGAGCAAGACTAGGGTGACTCTTTTTACATCACACTGACGTGCATCCCTTCCTCTCCCAAGAGCCTTGCTCCACCTGCATTACTCATTCAGCTGCAACGGAAGTAATTGGCAGGGTAAAGGACAATTCAAGATGAATGAGGCTGCTGCAGTCAAGGATGTCCATGACCAGATTCTCCCTTTGGAATGCAACCAACCTGGCCCCTGCGATGGATCCAACCAGCTCACCCGTGTCTTGTTCCCTCTGAGGTGAGAAAAAGATGAGACTAGGAAATTCTGCAGCACCCATGCACCTTCTCTTCCATCTCCTCCATGGGAGCTTTGAATTTCAAGAGGGGTGGATCACCACTGGACACTGTGTAATACACTGAGGTCCCATTGGAGCTGTAAGGAGAAGTCCTGGATGCGATAAGGTGTGACTTGGCCTCACCCTCATTCTCAGCAGCTCCTCCCACGCTGCTGCCAAAGTGGGTGCTGAGGAAGGGGTGGTTGAGGAGTTTGGCTGCAGCCCGCTGCCGCTTCAGTTCGGAGAGTGTTTGGTGGTTGTGCTCCTTGTAGGTACCCCAGAACTGCTGGGGGTCAGGGAGCCCGGGGTTGTTGTAGGGCAGCATGTGGCCTGGATTACTGTCAGGGTCAGGGTGCATGCTCCAAATGTCCCCGTTGGAGAAGGTGTATGGGTAAGTGCTGGCAGATGCCATGAGTCCATTCTGGAGGGGGATTTCCGAGTCACACTGGGTGCTCTTGTTTGCCAAGTCTGGAAGGAGGGAAGAGTTCTCCAGCACCGAATTCTGTAACAAGAAGACATGAAAAAAGAGCATCTTCCCCTGTCTCCCATAGCATGGCTTATCCCTGTGACAACTTCCTAAGCTTGCTCAGCCCTTCTGTAGCACAAGCACTGAACTCACCCACTAAAAGAACCTGTAAGCCCCAGCCAGGAATATGGAATGGTAATTCAGAAGGACTCACTTAAAACAAACAAACAAACAAATAAATACATAAAATACAAAAGATAGATAAGCATATTAATATCACGTCAGCAACTAAACTAAAAACAAATAACAGCAAGCCAAGATTACAACACTTTTGTGATGTACTTTTTACCAGCTTGACAGCTGTAAAGAGAAATGCACCTGCTATTTTTTTTCTGAACTTCCTGGCTCAGTAGGGCCTTATCTCAGAACTATTTATGCATCTGTAAATCCAAAACAGCCTTTCCACTTGAGTGAGAAATCCCAATTATGCCAAATGCAAATTTGGTCTTTTGCTTACATCCGCTGGATGAAGCTTATGAATTTTTCAGCCACTTTCCATCCCAGAGCACCCATTGCTATCAAACCTGTGCTACACCAGCCCTCCTTGGTGACTCCCAGAATAGAGGAGAGGTTCCTTACGGGGTCTGTATTCTCCTGGTCAGACCGAGTCTCCCCAATTTCTCCAATGAGAGCTGAGTTTCTTCCTTCTTCTGCAGCCCCGAGCTGCTGCCAGACCATGGCTTCTTTCTCACACTCTTTCCTGTAGAGGTTTGTCCTGTCCGAGAGGCTGGCCCTCCTCACCACCTTCCTGTGGGACAAGGAGAAGGGGCATCAAAGCTGTGAGCAGGACACGACATTTCCTCTTACCCTGCAGTTCTTCCCACCTCCTCCTCACACCTGACAGCCTCTCCCACTGGAATGCAAAGTGAACTGAGCTTCCTGGCACCCACACACAGCAAAGGCACTGGTGTGGGTATTACAGGTGGGAGGAATTCAAAAGAGTTTTTAAGTCCTATTGCAAATCTGCATTACATCTCCTACTGCTCATCTAAGGAGCCCACGCTGCAACCAGTGGGGTAAATGTGGAAGGACAGGGCCCATGGGCTGTTTGTGGTCTGCAGGACTGCTTTGGTGCCTGCTAAACAACTTCTAAAGACCTGTGCAAATGGCCACCAGACACACTGCTGAGAAGCTCAAGTTAATCCATTCAAAGCACAGATTCTCAGACACCAGCATCAGTGTTTAACAGGGCAAATTCTCACCACTTGGTCCTCTGTTCAGAGCAGTTCTTAAACCACAACAGAGCAAGGCCACTTGATCCCTAAGAAACAGCACCTCTTGCTAGTGAATGAACCACTCTGCAAGAGAAACTCAGCTTCTCCCTCTCAGAGTTCCTTCAGAGAGGACAGAAGGGTTGTTTTCTACTTGCCAACCTCAGGGTGCTCTGCAACCACCTCTGGGTGCCCAAGCTATTGCCCCGATGACCTTCAGAGTACCAGGAACTTACCCCCTGCTGCCAGTGCTGGAGGTCCTTCGACTCAGGGAGGATTTATGCCTCATCTGAGACTTCATGATCACATCATGTTTGTGTTTCAGCTCCAGAAGTAACACCTTGAACTCCTCCTCTTCACACAGATCTGTGGCACACACAAATCAAGATGTTAACCAGATGGTTCCCATTAACACCAGGTTACTAACTGTGCCTCCCTTGTATATAAAATTACAAACACTAGGTGGAAGAGAAAATTTAAGCAGAGAAATTTAAGCAGAATGTATGCTTAGAAAGACTTAGTCCTTGAGAAATTTGTTCTCCCTTGTTTTTATGAGCAGGAAGAAGCGTTTTCAGAAGTAACAAAGCTGGCACTTCAATCACAGTTAAATTTACTGTAACCTTGATTACAAAGACACCTGGAAAATGAAGTTAATGCTTCTGAAAGCTCCATGTGAAGACGCCAGAATACTTAGGGAGAAAAACTTTCCTTTTTTGTTGTTGTTGTTGTTGTTATTTAAGCTTAGTAAACTCACCTATTGGCATCTCATCCAAAGATGTCCTGGCACTCAAACTAGCCCCATGGGACACAAGCAGCTCAGCCATCTGCATCTAAATAAAGGCAAAGAAAGCCAAGCTGATAGAGGTATTTTAAGCAATTGGTTTCCTCCTCAAAGCTCAAAAGCTGGAATAAGATAAGAAGCAATGGCAAGCCTGCTCAATGTGTTTCAGATTATTCTGGTACACATGTGATATTCAACATTGTTCCAGCCACTCAACTTCATGGACATACTCTCCCCAAATTTCTCAGCAACAGGTTCTTTTTTGGAGCCCTGAGGACCTCATCTGACACTGTCCAGATAGTCCAGCCCGAGTACAGATTCCTTCCATTTGCACAGGACTAAATAATTTACCCAGGCAGAAAGAAATGTCACTCTCATCTGTGACATCCAGAACAAAATCATTACCTGCCCCCAGAAAGCAGCAGCATGAAGAGGTTCCCAGCCGTCCCAGTCCTTAACATCCAGGCTTGCCCCCTGGTCAAGAAGGACTTCAGCTGCATGCAGATAACCATTGGCTGCAGCTATATGCAGCTAGGAGACAAGGAACAGAGAATGAACCACCTGCAAGGACCATGAATGGGTTTTTTACACCAAGTTTTAGTGGAATTTCTTGGATGATGTCTGAATCTAGACCTGGACAGGCAGCACATTTCACCTCTGACAGATCCATTTCCATCAGGTCACAAGTAGCTTGTTCCTGTTACTAAAACTCATTATTAGCTGCATGTAACCGTTTGGAGAGGAAACTGCTCTTAAAATAGGTTAAAAAGGGTTAGGGTTAGAAAAAACAGTGTTTTCATGTTTTAGATCAAGGATTCTTAAGTGGTTCCTGATCTGTAGGGGAACAGCACCCTCAGAATGTAAGCCTGCAACACAGAATATCATCCACTGTGAAGTGGTCCTCATGCCAGAAGAATGCACGGTTGTGGGTTTTTTCAATCATATTTTCAGCTTGCATTAGTCAGGACTCTCTTTATGCAAGTGCACTTCCACTCAGACTACAGTTGTTTTCATCATTTGAGAAGCAGAAGTATTTAAATTGTTGGCTCCTTTTGGTTAAGACTGATTTTTCAGAGATTGGCTTCCCACTGCAACTATCACTTTGGAGCCATCAATAATAATCTCCTTTAGACCCCCATGACACTATCTGTGTCTCTGAAGATGCTGCACCTCTGAGCCAAACATTGACTTAAGCACTGCTCAGAAGGCATGAACTCCTCTTGGAACTCCTCCTACTGCAACTCTGCTGAAGAGCAGAATTAAAGCTTCTTGTCAACAATTTCCACGTGGAATCCATCACATGAAGCTACACATTCCCCTGGAAATAAGTTCTGATGCTTTCTGGCAATTCAATTAATTTCTACATAAATTTTATGGCACGGGGTCATAACCTATACAGGGCACATGAATTAACAAGGAATCACTGGAGATGACATAAAAATGAAAGCTGAGAGGTCTCCTTAAAGGGGAAAACACATAAAAAAATGAGCTGCAATAAATGCTTCAGTCATCCAAGTTTATCTTGCATGGAGAATGTTCTCCCTTAATGCTTCTGGTATACACTATAGGTGACAACTTAGAATAGGAAACCTGAATGCACTGCTGTGGTCTGCCCCTCAAACAAATGACACAAAATGTCCTGTACACCAATTGTGCCTGGACCCAACCATCAACTGGCCAAAGTTGTATGAAAGGCTCAACACATATGACAGCACTACTGAACTTTTGGAACAGCTTTAAGTGAGGGTTTGAAACACACATCTGCGGGTGAAAAAAAAGAAGGGAGCAGGATGAGGATTGTTCCACCTTCTTGGCTCCTGTCCAGTCAAATCAGATGCCAGCTTGCTTTGTGCTCTGCATTTGTCCTGGTGCTCTCCTCTGCCCAGGGGCAGATGCCACCCTCCATAACTAAACACAGCTCTCCATCGACTCTGTAGGAGCCAGACACTATGCAAAGCAGAAAGAAGAGGAGGCAGAAAGTCTCCAGAATGTCCAACACCAGATCCTGCTCCCATGAAATTCAGAGGACGGTCACGTCTCCTCTGTGGGAGTCAGGTCAGACAACAAAACTTGAAAAAAGCAAGACATGACTTTTAGGTCTTTCAATCTCACTTCCCCAGCGTCAGCACAAGCTCTCATTGCAGGATTTCTTGAACCTGCCTTTGGAAGCTGCTGGTAGCAGCCACTGTCAGAGAGGACCAAGGAGGTCAGCAGGACCTGAGCTGCTGGACATCTGACAGAGCTCCATCACCTGACACCAAGTTATGTCAGCATGGATGGAGCACCTCTTCCTTCTTGACAATAAATCAGGATAAAAGATCAAAATAGCTTCCTCACTCCTCTCAGGGACTTGTAGGTGTTGATTTTGTGTAACTCCTGCCACAGGGCAGGTTTCATACCCTGCAGGCTGAAGGAAGGTAGAAGTGAAGCTGCAGCAGTTTCACTCACCAGCGTAGCACCTTGGGCATCAGTCCTGTTCAGGTCCTGTCCAGTGGCAAGTATGTCATGAATGTCACAGATCATGACCTGCTCTGGAGCAGCCCGCATCTCATTGATCCTTTCCTGTGTAATTCCTGTTAAAATTCCAGTTAGAGAGAGAAAAGTTGGCAATGGTCTTTGCCTCCACTGGTTGAATAAAATTAGACTTAGTAATTCCTGGTTGATATGACCTCACAGCCTCCTCAGAGGCCATGCAGCTGAAGGGACTGACAGATGACTTTCACCCTCATCATTATTTAGGAATCAGAGAAACTTGACAGATTCAGATTCTGAGAAATTATAGCAGGCATAATTTGCCTCTGCCTTTCTCCAGAGGCAAAACAAGAGCTGAGAAACGAGGCAGTTTTCAGTACATTGACCCATTTTTGTATTTTACCTGAACTTGGACTCCTTACCTTGATAGGCCATGCAAGTCTCAATGACATCCAGAGTTGGCTCATCTTCACAGAGGTCATAGGGCATGTTGCCATCTGCATTTACTGCCAGCAAGTCTGCCCCACTGCAAGGGGAAAGCAGAGTTACACCAGAAAGGACCACGGGCAGGGCCAAATACTGGGATAAATGTTTAGCAAAAACTAACTGGTGTTTAATTGTTGCCCAAATGTCACCAAGATTTGTGTGAGATCAGAAAGCTTTGAAGCAAAGCTTCAAATCCCAGACGTGGATGAAAAGCAGCTTCCTACACCTCCTTCAAGGACTGAGGGGCACGTGAGCCACTGAGCTGCTCCTGTCATCTCCTGGTCCTGGCACTGGACAGACTGTCAGCTTCTCAATGACAGAAGTCATTTAGTTGCTGAATTTCTGGGTATTAATGCCAAGAAGCTACCAGGTGCTTGTTATTTGGGCATGGCAGTCCTTCAATGAAAAGTTTCAAGGACCAGAAAAATAATGGAAGGTACAGGCTGAATGGTGGAGGGAGCCTTCCAGCACGCCCAGGGCACATTGGCAAAAAATAGTAATTAAAAAATATCTTGTCAACTGGGGACTTTTTCTTCCTGATTGTCAAAAAGTACTTCTCCAAATCAGCTCTGTATCAACTCCAGGAGGTCACTATTTGGAAGCAAAATTGCCAGCTGCATTGGTCACTGTCCCCATATTCCCACAAAGCAGAAAATTTACAGCACCTCCTGTACCATGCCATTTTTTGTCATCTATTAAATAGTTCTCAGCTGAACCGACATCTACCTTGGCAGTTACCAACCTTGGAAGAAGAACAGACAGTATCCACCTGCAGTAAGATTCCTGTCCCTCTATTTACTTTTCACCCCTCTGCCTGTGCAGAGCAAACTATTCTGAGACTCACGTTTGCAAAGTAGCAGCATCAGTTTAATCAGCAAATAAAAAAGCAACTGGACATCTTTTGTAGGCTAATTCCTCTGATGGTCTTCCTGGGCTGCAGGTCCCATACCCATAACATTGCTTTCAATGGCAGTGTTTAACCAGTCATTTGATATGCCAGATCTCCTGTGAAGGGCAACTTTGACTAGCAAACAAATAAAATCATCCCATTCCTCAGAAGCCCAGGGGAAAACTGTTTCCAGCCATGGGATGATGACATTAAGCTTCCAGAATCCAGATTTGTTGGCAACTCCTCAGTACAGGGCCCTTCAACAACTAGGGCCTCATAACCTCCTGTTCCTCACCTTGTCACCCATCCCCATGCCACTCCCTTATATTCAACTAAGAGTCATTCCACATTTGTTTGCTCCATTTTCTCCAGACCCAAGTGTAAACATCCTCCATAGGATAATTGTATCCTCTACTCCACTTCCTCCAGAGAAGGAAGGAGCCAAAGAAGAAGGGCTTTTCAGTGCTAAGCTCTCAGATGACCACAGCACAGGGAGAAGTCTCCCTGCCCAAGGGAGAGGCAGCAAGCACTGCAGTGCATGGCAGCACATCCACACTCCCCAGGCACCTTCTGCCCTCCACACCATTGCTCCAGGGAAGGCAGGAGAGGCTCCACAGTCTGTCTGCTCCAGATGCCCATTAAATGCTGCACATGGAACAGCTCGAAACACATCTGCCTTCCTCCTCCTTGCAGGTGAGTCTAGGAAAGACTTGAGCTTTATGACCTTGGGTAAGTCAAGTGGAAGGTGCAGCACAAGCACCCTGTGTCACCTCACTGGAGCACAGACACACTGAAAGAAGCCAACTGGTTACTAATTGAGAGCAAGTAAGAAAGGTCACAAAGTCGACCCAAGTATTTGGGTCAACAAATACTATACAAGCTAGACAAACATCCTGCTGTCCTCCTACATTTGGCTGTGGCTGGAAGACCTGAAGCAATGTTTAAAAGCTTGGGGGTGGATTCCTGCTGGTTCCTCCCATTTCTACCCACTGAGCGAGTGTGGTTCAACCAGCACAAAACCAGACAGGTCCACACCAGAGAACAGGCAAAATGTGGCAAATTTTAGCCTGGCCTCCAGGAAGCTTCAAGAAAGTGAGTCAAGTCACCTAGGGTTTTAATGTGCCTCCTCAGCCTTTCTGTTCTTCCTCCTCCACTCCCTTTTACCCCCACGCAGGAAGGAATCCCATGAATAGCCTGAAAGCAGGGAATAATCACCACTGCTGCAGTCTCCTGAGGTACTGAGTAGTCTCGGTTTCCATCCACAGAAGCTGTGGATTGAATCAGAGCTGCAGAAAGGGACAGCCACCAAGAGCCACCTACTGTTGGATGAGGATCTTCACCAGGTTGATGTGCCCACATGTAGCTGCTGCATGCAGTGGAGTCCACAGCTCGTTGTCCTTTGCATTGACATTGGCCCCGTGGCTGAGGAGGAGCTTGACAATCTCTTCATAGTTGTCTATGCAGCACTGGTGAGGGAGGGATGCAAACAGATTGGGTTGTTGTTTTTTTTTTTAAACTTTGGGAAGATAAAGGCTCATACCTGCTCAGCTGCACCTGGAGGTAGAGCCCTGCTTTAAATTGAAGTTTTTGGCAACGAGCATCTCCAACAGAATTAAAGATTAAGCTGAACACAAGCAGGTCAGAAAGGCACCAGGCAGGATGACACTGGATGGACTGAAGGTCACTGGTGTTTTACAGGGCCTTCTGGTTTGGGGGCAGAAGCAGTAAGAGAACAATAGCAAATATGCAACACAGCTTCTGTTCCACTGGGTCTTCCATATTCAAGAGCAAACACAGTAGAAATTCACCCTAACCAGTATAACCACATACCAAGGGATGAGCTGACAAGCTGACATTCCCTTTTCTTAAAGAAAATCCCACACACTGGCATGTGATGAATAAAAGAGTAAAAGCTCAGGCTACCTACCACAGTTATCTGAGGAGATGCAAGCTGCATTCCCAGAATTATGAGGTGCTTCAGAGGGCACCTTTCATTTCCTGAAAAAACTCAGCATCCTCCATGCCAGGGGCAGCCTCAGCCACCTTCCTCTGGGGGAGGTGGAATTTGCTCTTTGATCCACCTTGTGCTTGCTTCTTGACATGTATGATATAGACACTAAAATAAAAATTACTTTTCAGGAAGCCTGTTAGTGGTCTTACACTTTACTGCAGACCCACACAGGGGACTCTGCTTGGCGCTGCAGTATGGGCTTGGAATGGGGCTGAATTACACTCCACAACCACATTTTAGCAGCTGAGTGATAAGGACTTCCTATGCATTTCTATTTCTGTTTACTGTTTGTTCTGGAAGTGAGGTTAAAGCCATGCCTGTCACCCAGCCAAGTTATCACAGCAGGGTAACTGCAGCCTTCACTGCCAGCAGGCAACACTCAGGAGCTTCTTTCTGTTCAGAGACTCAGTTCACTTCAGTGGATGCAAAATTCCCACCTCAGCTCCTAAATGCACCTTTACAATAACTGACCCTGCAGTGGGCAAGGTGGGATTCTCCCTGCACCCCACAGGTAGAACTCTGAGGCTGACAACATTTCCATTTGTGCAGAACAACATCTCCTGGGAGGTGGTGGTGGGGACCTTTTATTCTCCTGGAAGCCAGTTTGCCTTTTTAAGCAAACATCTTAAAAAAACCCCAACAGCTTTGAAGAGACCTGCTAGAGGCTTGCAGAAGAATGCAAAAATCCCAGCTCAATGGGAGCATTGACAGCAGGAACTGATGGCAAGAAGACCACAAGTCCCCATTCTGCCCTCGGAGCCCTGTGACAACCACACCACTGTTGTTTGGGGCGGGGGAGGCAGCAGCTGCTGGGCACAGACCCATGGGGCCACACACTGCCTCTCCTGATGCTTTCACACTTAAAATCAGCACTCGTGAGGAGGGGTGGGGATGGAGGCCTTAGGAAGAATAGAAAAACCCTTATGGGATCAGTGCAGAGGCTCCGAGGAGGGACAGATGTACACATCACTATGGCAAGTCTGTGCTTCAGTGCCTGCTGCCACCTCATACAGACTTTTGGAGGTCTCTGAGCCTCCAGAGAGCAGTGTCTGGCTCTCCAAGCATCCTGTGCACCATTTATCTAGTTCAAAACTCATGGGTTGACAAAACCTCTAAAGTTAACTTCATCTGCTTTAAGAGTTTACAGCCCCACAAAGATTAAAGGGTGGGAGAAATGTTCATGTCTGAAACCCAGCCCCAGTTCCTGAGCTCTAAACAAAGTCTGGGGTACAGCAAGAGAAGGGGTTTAGATTTCCTCTTCAGGAAATGGAATCACCAGGACAACATGGTGAAGTTTCATTGCTTTAACTAAGCAAAAAAAATGCAATACAGGAGCTCTCTCTCCATTTACCCCAACCCTGTCCAGAGGGCAGCAGGAAGATGGGACCACGCAGAGCAGGGAGCTGTGACCTCCCCCCAACCCCTCACCTGATGCAGTGCAGTTAATCCATCTTCATTGCAGAGGTCTGGGCTGACGTTGCTCTTCAGCAAGTAGCACACTGCAAGGGAAGGAGGCAGGAGGGAAGGAGTCAGATCAGGAATCCCAACACACTTCTTCCTCTCAGCTAGCCCTGGCCAGTTCAAGCCAAAGGCAAGCCACACCATCAGAGTGCCCCAGCAGAGGCAGAGCTGCAGGAAACCTTACAGCCAGGAGTCCAGCTCCAGCACCAACCCACAGCCATGGCAGAGGAACAGACCTTCTTGGGTTTATCCAGCAGAGAGCACCAGCATACAATTTTCCCCCCAGCTTCCTTCCAAAGGAGGCACGGCTATCATAGCTATCATCTTCATATGGCTGTGCTGGAACAATCTACATTTTTATCTTGACCTTTGCAACCTCTGCACTTTGCAGCCCAGGAGAGCTCAAAGACAGTCAGGGAGTTTGGGGGCCTCAGTTACAACCATAAGGGAGATCTCACTGCAGGAGGGGATGAGGTTTTGTGTCAAGAAGTGACCAGCCTGAGACAAGAGGACAGGTATGTTCAGGGGCCTGGCACATTTAAACACAGTGGGGTTGCTTTGGACACTTCACATAAACTTTTGAGTACTTGAAGAAGGCTTTCCAGAGGCTTTAATTTTCTTATTGTTGCTTTGGAGGGAAAGAGTAAGATTTATTCCATTAAAATGCAAATTTCTGAAACACATGAAAATCCATTAGCCTCTAAGTCAAACAAAGTTTGCTCAGGGGTAAGGATCTTGCAAGGGGTAATAGAAATAAGGCTGGCAGAGGAACTAAATGAATAGCAACACCAGGAGCTCTTCAAATTCAGTGCAGCTGACAGATCTCAAGCTATACCCATCTTCTGTTGTTTACTTGCTCATTCCCCCCAGTAGATTTCTTCCCTATCTAATGTTTTTTCCCACCTCAAATGTCATTGAGAGCACAGGCACAAACCAGAGGTTCCCAGTCACCTCCCTGGGGCCAGGGTAGCAACAGATATTCAAGTCCCATCTTATTTTGTTGGCAAGGATGCAACCACTATGCATAACCACAGCTGCAAAATAAGGAACACTAACAAAGCTCAAAGGGCATTAACCATCTTCAGAGCTGGCAATCCATGAGCCTGCAAGGCTGCTCACTGCCAAAGCATCCTGCAGCCTCTGCTCTCCTCTCCCACTGTCAGGAGAAGCAATTTTCCCAGCACACCAGGGCTGTCCCTGGGGACAGAGCTCCTCTGGCATCCAAAGCAGAACACGGAAAACATGTCCACAACAACGTCCATGTTGATTTATGAAGCTTTGTTTAAAGGACCTGGAAAATGCACTCGTAAGAAAGGCAACTTGAAGCCAAAGTGAAATTTTGTTTGGAAGCCACTGGTCTGATGTTATCGGAACGGAAGGCAAAACAGGACAGAAGTAAAATAAAACACTTGGTCACAGGATTGTTTCGCCCAAGCCAAAATGAAAGCTGGAATTTACGTTTGCTGGAAATCATTTCAAGGCATTGACACCTGCTTGATGAAACTGATAGGAAAAAGCAGAATACAGCAAAGAACAAAACTCATCCCCCACCATGGCGAGTCCAAGGAGTCTGAGCTTTTTCCAGCTCAAAGACCAGGGCAGGAAGCCCTCGCCCACACTCGCTGCACACCCCCCAGCACTTGCATGCTTGACAGTAATAAGAGTGCTGAACTCCAGCCAGTACATCCAATTTAATGACTGTGCTTCTACTGTTTCTGGGCAGCCCCAAGCTCCTGGCTCTCCTAATCCAAGCTGAGTGATAGGCAAGTCAGTCACCAGTGGATCTGATTGTCTCTTATTTACTTTGGATGCTCTGCCATTAGGGTTTTAATTCAATCTCAGTCATTTAAAAGCCATTGTGTACTAATGACATGCAGCTCTGTAATCATGTTTTGCCTGATTATGGAGATTTGGACAAGTAGATGCTGGCAGATTAATCTTAGGAGTGCTGTCCCTCTATGGGAAGAAGCAGCAGCATAAATCCCAGCTTGTTAAGGAGCATCAGGTTTGGTGTTGAAGATTCTGTGACCATGGCCTGACTGAGCTTGTAAGAGTCCATGAAGGGTTAAGATTTAGAGGAGGATTTCTCTTACCCTAAAGCAGCTTTGAATTCTCCACTAACCCCTGCAGCAGCCCCCATATTTGCAATGCATCTCCCTTGGCTTCCATCTACCCCTGGGACCAGCTCAAAACATTTCCCACTCTCTCCCAACACACCAAAGTCTGAGGAGCACAAGACACCAGAAAAGAGCACAGAAAATTCAGGTACTAGAGCTAGGCAGGGATGTGGTTCCAATGACTCCAGACAAGCATGGTTTGAAGAAGAGCTCAAAGTCCCTTCCAACCAGTCCTAAGCTGAAGGTTGGTACCTTGGGGTTGGGCAGTGGAGCTCCAGGCTGGGCTTCACCGAGTCCTGGCTCTTTTCTCTAAAGTCAGGGATGTTACCTTCAGTGTTGCTCATGCTCCAGACAAGAAACCCCAACAGGAAGGCAGAAATCTCTAAGAACTGCAGTTTTCTATTGCATATGCCCCCTTTCATGAGCCAGGGGAGTTACCCAGTGTCCCACCAAGCTCATAGCAGAACACAGCCCCAATTCCTACCAACCACCCCAGCAGTTTCATCACCTCCTACTCCCTGCAGGCAGACCTGGGGGGATAACATGTCCATCCTCACCATGCCCAAACCCAGGAACAGCCTCTCCCAGATGGCCAGGAAGAACAAGCCCTTCTTTCTGATAAACTTCAGGAGCATTTTGTGGGTTTTCCTATGCCTTTAGAATAGGAAGGGGGTGGTGGGGGTGAAAACTGTGACTGATCTGCTCCTTTGCTTAAAGCTCCACATTAGGGACAAAGACCTGAGCAAGCAAAATGCTTCTTGTCAAGCCTGTTGGTGCCAAATGCCTCATGGCAAAGCCCAAGCCCTTCAACTTCCACCCCAGGCATGACCCATATCCATACTGGTGGGAATCATAGAATGGTTTGGACTGGAAGGGACTTTAAAGATCACCTAGTTCCAACCCCCTGCCATGGACAGGGACACCTTCCACCAGCCCAGGTTGCTCCAAGCCCCATCCAACCTGACCTTGGACACTTCTCCAGGGATGGAGCAGCCACAGCTTCTCTGGGCAACCTGGGCCAGGGTCACCCCCACAGCAAAGATTTTCTTCCTAATGTCTGACCTGAATCTCCCCTCTTCTAGTTTAAAGCCATTCCCCCTTGTTCTATCACTCCATGCCCTTGCAAGATGTCCCTCCCTTCAGCTCAGAAGGCAGCAGATCAACTGCTCAGCACCAGCTGATCACCTTCTGCTGGCTAAAACCTCAGCACAGCCCATGGGAAAGGAAGATTCCCCCCTACACACAAAGAATATCATGGAAACAGCTCCTCTGGGAGGGAAGGTCACTCCAAGACAAATAGAAAGGGCTTTTATGGGTGACACCAGGAGGGTCAGCAGCAGCAGCCTCCACTTTAACACTTATGATTAAGTTCTTAAAGAGGGCTCAGTACCTGCACTGCTGAGCTCTTTAAATCCCATCCTTCTCTGTGTGTAGGTGGGGGGGAGGTGGGGAGAAGGGGCTGGATGCGTGGATATGCTTTATTACATGTCAAGCCCAAGTTGTGGGAGGCAGTTTCAAAGGCAGAGCAAATGGAGGGATGAAAATGATGACAATAAGAGCCGGGTGAACAAACTGTTGTGAATAATTCATTGCAAATTATATTAACTGAACAATCACTCAAACGTGTTTTCCATTATTCTGCTTGCTCTGCCTATAATTGAACCTCTCACACACCAAGATGGTGTATGTTAATCTTCAATTTCTATTTTACCATTCACATCTGTGCTGTGTTAAATGGAAAAAGCTCCCAAACAGCTGTGAAAACACACACGAGGTTTTAAGTCACCCTCCATCACATGTCCTGGGGCAGCCTCAGACAGATTCTCCCCCCTGAACACAACAAACCTGCTTCTCAGGAGTTCTCTCTCCTCTCAAGCATGTCCAAGACTCACTTCATCTCCCCAAACTCCATAAATCAGGGGGAAGGCAAAGAAGTCACTGCAAAGGGAATATTTGATGTGGGGCAACCCCCTCTCTCACCTGGAGAGATATTACAGCACCATCACTTTTCATCAGTGTTACCTCCTGCTGAGTGTACACTAGAAAGGACTTTTCCAGAAAAGTTTGTAAACCAGATGAATACTTTTCCATGGAAAAAAAGGCCTTTGCCAGGGCAGTTTTCCTAAGTCAACAACCTCCATCATAAAATTCTAGATGCTATTACACTCCCATCTACACTCAGCTTTTGCATACCTCCAGTATCATTAACTCATAGGAAAAAAAGACAACTGACATGGTTACCAGGGAGACAAAAAAAGCGCCAAACAACTTTGAGGTCCTGATTCCTCCCAAAAATAGAGAGCAGCAAACTGTCCACATTGGCAAGCAGGCTTACCTGGGTGCTCTGAGTTTCCATACACACACAAGAGGCCATCACTTTTTAGGAAGTCCAGGTTTATCATTGATCCCTTGCACTCAATGATTTCTTGCTGAAAATATTTCAGCCCTTCTAGTTCACTTTATGTGACAGTAGTGGATTTCTTGTATGTTTATACTGGATTTCACTGAATAAAATGAAGAGAAATTTCACTTGGCTTAAGATGTACATTTTTACACATTGCTAAGAGTCACTTCCACCCAAGTGTAGCTTAAGACAAAACCCCAGCATAGTGGAAGAAGCTCATCCCAGCACTGCTCATAGTGAGATGCTGGGGGTGTCTGTGCCACACTGGAGTGTTGGCAGATGTCCCCAGCCTGCCAGGCATGCTCCTGCCAATGGGCTCAGCTATTTCAAACATGCATTTTTACTGCTAGGGTTTTGCAGAGGTATTTATTACACAGGAGAAATGCCAGGAAAACAGCACTGAAGCCATGAGCACTCTTCCAGCAAATCACCCAGAACACAGAGTACAATATTCACATTTAAGAGTACGTTTGAACCCTGAGCAGTAACAGGATGAACATACTCATCCTCCACTCCCTGCCACACAGACCTGATAGCCTGTGCTGGTCCATTGATAAACTCTACAGCTCCCCAAAGCTTTTTGAAAGGAAAAAAAACCAACAACAACAAAAAAAACCCAATCAGAAAACAAAAACCCACACTCAGACAGTGTCAAACATTTAGCAAACCTAAAAATAACCATGGCCCAGTTTGCCTGCTGAGCTAGCAACTGAACCATCCCATCGTGGTTGATCACCAAGCTGTCTCAGGAAGGCTCAGAGTCTGTTATGACACTTCCCACCTAAGTTTATAGCTGGGCACCCACATACCCACAAAATCTGGGAAGTTTGGGAATGGGCCAGCAGAGCCCCATCTGCTCCGTGCTGTATTCACACAGGCAGGGACATTTCATGCAGCCACACTCAGCTCAGGTGCTGCTTCTCTCAAGGAAAAGCTATTTCTGATTTTGATGTTTCTGGCTTGGCAGGGGACACCCTGCCTTAGCCCCAGAGCACCTGCTTTGCCTGGCAGAGGCTTCCCATAGAGCTTGGAAGTGCTTCCACTCCTGTACAGGCTTCATCCTGACAGTGAGTGAGAGCTGTCAGCAACTCACACGTGTATTTAATGCATAGAGTCCAGCCCTTCCTCCCCAACTTCATGTCTACTCCAAGCATATTTGCTTCATGCTTTGACCCCTATCCATTGTATCACTGTAGTACCAGAGCACCAAAACCACTACTGTAAGGTCACAGCCATCTACAGCTGCATCTTGGGTGAAGAGACTACAGCCAGGCACCCAAACCCTACTGCACCCCACGTTTTTCTTGTTCTGAATCTGCCTCTTCAAGCTCTGATAATCTGCTTAGTGCTAGAGATGCTAAAGCATCTTTATTTAATGCCATCCACCTGGGATTACTCCGGTAAGTGACAGTGTACAAGTTACCCATCTGCATCCAGTGATGCTCCAAGGATGCAGCAGAAACAAAGCCAAACTTATCCCACAATAGGGAAAATAATAATTAGAGGATGCTGCCAGCTGAGGAGCTTTTCTAGGGATTTAGTATCAGGTTCCAAAGCATCCTCATCCTCTTCTGCTCAGACTAAGAGTGAAATTGGTCCAATATCAAATACACACAGGAAAACTGAAGTCTGATTATTTGCTTGGCTTCCCATTCCTCATCTGGTATTGGAAGAGTAAATAAATCATTATGTTCTGTTTTTTAAACAGATGAGTGTTTTATATAACCTTCAGGCTCAGCTGCCTTGAGCAGGATTTCTGTGGGCAGGGAGCCAGGGAAGCAGATTCCCTGATATCACTGTGACAGTGACACCTGGGCTGCCACAGAGCCTCTTCTCTTGTTAAGAGGCATTTTGGAGTAGGTATTATCTATGAATGGTGCTTATTTAAGGAGCACTAAAAAAAAAAATAAAAAAAAAAAATTAAGTCAGACTTACAGAGCCCTTGACCAAAGAGACCAAGGTCAAGTTTCCCCGGGGTGACTCAGAAGCTGCAGTGAAGAGCAGAGCAATGCTGGCTTTTAGGCTGTGATGGGTGCTCAGGAGAAAGTAGTGGTCATGTGCAGAAGGAATCATTTCACTGTGAAAATGATTCCTGGAGCCACACAAGGCAATGGCCTGAGCCCAGGGCACCAGCAGAAAGCCAGGGATGAAGGACAGCCACGTCCTCCAGCAGCAGCTCAATAGGAACCCACATCCCCATCTCTTCAGTTCACACCTGAAACACTGGGTTTGATGGGTGCAAGAAGGGGGGAAAACCACATCTTGTTTCCTTTGTGTTCCAGGCCAGGTTAAATGAAGGGCACCTTCAGATTCAGTAAATGCTTGACCAGGACCTCCTGTTCTCTTAGTCCTCTGGCTACTTGCAGTTTCCTTCCTACAAAAGCTCCTCTTGGAAGTCATGATAACACATGCAAATCCATTCAGACAACACAGCATCAAAGCCTTTTATCCCAGTAGCACAGAGGATCCTACTCACCTACCTGATCAAAACCTACTTTTGATGTATTGGACCAAAACCTATCCAGAGACAGGCAGCTCTCATCACCTATGATGTCCATACCAAACCTACTAGAAAATACATCTTTATGGGAACCCAAAAGAAAACGCATCAATAGCTAAAATAAAGAGCTTTAATAGAAATCACAGATGAATGAGTGTTTAGTTCAAAGGGAGCAATGGTGGTGGGAGGTAAACTACTTGAGAACATGTCAAGCTTCCCCAGTTCCCTTGACACAATGACAAACCAGGTGATCAGTGCCCCAGGAGCAGCATTGCAATACCCCCCTCGAGCTCCACGCAGAGCCAGCCTGGCAGTATTTGCAACAGGATATTCTAATATGCCCTGTCAAGCAGGAAATAGTTCATATTGCCATTTGAAAGTGTTATTAGGTTCCAGAGACAACAGCCTCTGCCCCAGCTCGTATTTCAGACATCCTCTGGCCCCAGATAAGCAGCTGCACACTGACCTGAACCACATCAAGGTTTTTGAGTCTCAATTATAAGACAGGAAACTTTCTCTTTAGAGTAACGGGAAAGAGGTTTTGGTGGAGGGGTGGGGAAACACATCTCTGCTTTTCAAGCTGCCCTGAGTTCATAGCAAGTGACTCCCCACGGAGGCAGCCTGGTGACCACAGCCAGGAGCTCACCAGCAGACCAGGGCTCTCCCATTTCTGCTCCTCAACCTTCTTTTCTCTGCTGTGCACCTCTAACCTTGCCCTGCTCTTTAGAGAAGCTCCAGCTGTGGTACCTTCTCCACCCTCAGCATGTTTTGTTTTGGGTTTTCCCCTCTGGCTTTGTCTCCCTTTAGTTCAGGATGGGAACACTGGGAATAAAGATCTTTAGAGGATAGAGGACTGAGCCAGATACTGAGGGATGCTCCCAGGGATGGCTGCATCCATGGCCCAGGGTGCCACCTACCCAGGGTCAGCAGCAGCAGAGTGTGCTGGGACAGGCTCTGCCCTCTAAAAGCCAGCTCTGTCTGGTAGGTGCCAGCCCTCAGGGGACACCCAGACACCCAGCCCAGACGTGTCTCACCCCAAGACCCTGCAGAGGACATGCCAGGAGCTCAAGAGAAATCTGCTGAACCATCACTCCCACCTCAACCACACCACTTCTGACTGCAAACACTGCACTGCTGGGCTGGGCTGGAAGGGAAACAGCTACAGAACCAGAAAGTGTCACCTCACCACCACCACCCCCAGCTTTTTTTTTTTTTTGTAAAATTAAAAAGTGTGGTTTCCTTTCTCAAAGCAATTGCTATGCAAGGAAAACTTCCATGCCAGTTTAGCAGCAATTTGAACTTCACCAGAGAAGCATCAGCTGATCCATAGCAGCCCTTCTGTTCTTGCCCAAACCTTTACAAATTCTACAGAAGTCAAAGATTTGAATTTTAACAGAGCCTTTCACCCAGAGAGCTCTGAAAGCTCTGCTGCTGAGCTCCAGGCTCTCTCCAGGACTGCACAATCAGCATTTTCCTCCTCTTGGGGATGCCACATCTCAGCCCGAGTTAGACCAAGCCTCTGGAGGCTCAGGTTTCTTTGCCAAGGTCACAGAGACAGTCCATGGCACAGCTGTGACAGTGCCCTTGGAGTCCCAGGTCCCAGCTCTGTCCTCTAAAGCATGAGAAAAACTCTCCTCTCCTTCTCCCCCATCCTCTCAGATGTTCAGCCAAGAGGAGCCAGGCAAAGCAGCTGAAGTCTTGATGCTAAAAGCTTTGAGAGCAACCAGACCCCAAGGTGAACCCTGTTTGGAAAGTCTGCACATGGGGGTTTTCAAAAAGGAAACTGAGGCCGTGGCTCTCAGCAGCAGCTCTCACTGGTCTTGCTCCCTCAGGAAGGTCCCCACTGCTCAGCTGGGACCTCCACTGGAACCAGGAGTTAGCACCTGAGCTTGGCAGAAATGCAGGGATTTTCCACAGTTACAATAATACTTATAACTGATGAGAAAGGCCTGACAGAAGGTATGTAAGAAATCTGTGTGACAGCTGCCACACCATTCCCAGTCCACCCATCCAGGAGCTGCAGCTGGAGAGCATCTACCTCATGGGCTTTGGGCTTGAGCCAGTTGAGCAGAGTCAATAAAGTTCTACAGCTCTATAAAGATCATGGCATAAACTTGCTTCAGGCTGTGAGTAGTGCAATCTGAATCTAAAACCCATTATTCTGAGCATGCAAGGTAAGACAAAACAAACAAAAAAACCAACCAAAAGAAAAAAAAAAACAAACCCCACCACTATCAAAAATAGTGGACAACCAGTTGATTTCCTTAACATTTCCTATTTCCCTTGCAGGAGGTTTGAAATCCCCTCCCAGGACTCCTCAGAGTGCACACAATACCTTTCAATTAAGTCAAAACAAGTGGGAATGCAATGATACAACCTGGATTGATCTCCAACCTGACTGTCAAACACTTTACATAATATTTCTCTTACCTGCCCCATCACATGAAGTTGACAGCTCCCTCCAAAACTTCTTTTCTCCCACGTGGTTTCTGCTTCCCACCCCCTCCAGCAGAGGCTGGAGCTGCCTGGGTGCTGGGAGCTTTGACCACATGGGAGCAGCTCCAGAGCTTGCCAGGTCACTAAGGCTTCAACAAGACAAAAAGTCCAACAGATTTCCCTCCTCCACCCTTGCCCATCCTCAGCCAAACACAAGCCCAGCAGCTTTGCTCCCAGCTCTCCTCTGCCCAGCTGCCTGAGCTCTGAGAAAGAATCAGTGCACAGGGTCAGCAGAACTTTCCTTTTCTTGCAAGTGGCTCCTTCGTTTTCAGAAGCTCAGTCACCTGGAATGCTTTCATCTACAGAATGTGATATGAATTGAGATAAAAAAGCCCTTCAGAACAGGGAGGAGAGAGCAAACTCTTCCCCAGGCTGCAGGGGAGTTGTGCTGATGGCAGCAGGGGACCAGGGATGCTGCTTGGCCAGAGGGGAAGGCTGGGATCCATCCAGCCCCAGGGCACAGCTCAGGCCTGGCCAGGAGCTCAGACCTCCCAGTACACCTACACAACTGCTCTTACAGCCTTCGGGGTCAGCCTCTGCCCTTGGTAGTGAGCACTTAATGTAAAGTAAAAGAGAGCTGCAATCTTCCCCCAGAACATGTGTTGCCTTAGGACTTGAGGCCTGGTCACTGCTGTTCACCCTGTTTCAGAAATAAGAACTTTGGTTTCAGTACATACAGTGATTTTATTATTATTTTGCTTTATTTACGTGCTGGGCTTATCAATACTAACCAAATAAATACTTTACAAATTACTGCCAAATTAAAAATACCTCATTCCTACACCTCTTAAGCATCCCATTTATCAGAGCAGTGCCTGTGAGTATTGAAGACACAAACCCCTAAAATGCTGGACAAAAGGAGCTGCAGGAACATCAGGGAGTAGAGGGAAAGCAATATACCCCACTTCAGTCCTGGGATGAAAGACCCTGGCCAACTCTCCACGTTAGTATTGCAAGTCAAATGCCTCTCACATCCTCTTCAAGTGTCAGCTCAGAGGAGCTGTAGACTTCTGCATCAGAGGAGAAAAGCTGCAGTTTGCCAAAATCTACTGCATTTCCCCAGAAAACTGCAGTTTTCAAAATAATTAACAGTCATTAAAATTCCCCATTAAGTTTGGCCATTAGCAATGGCAGAACCACTCTCCTCTCCGTGGCAGTGAAAACTCTGCTCGTTGCTATATTAAGCCCAGTTTTATTAATGAACCTTTTTATTCCACCCTGTTTGCTTACCGGAGAGCTCCCTCACCAGCAGATCCCTCACATCAGGGAGCTTTTCAATACATATTTAATACTACAAGAGCCCAAGCATCTCGGACCACCTTTTAGCTGTCATCATGCAAGAAAGCTGACACTCATTTCTGGTCCTGAGTGACAGATTTCCCTGTCCTCACTGCAACCCTTCCACCAACATATCAGCAAATTGGGAAAGAAACTCTTCAGGCTCTGCTGCCCCTGGCAGCTCCTGTGCAGTGGAGGAGAACATACTGCAATAGGAGATTCCCTAAGAAAACCCCACACTTTGAACTTTAAGACAAAAAGAAAGCTAAGCTCAAGCTTGGCATCATTTCCCACTGATTCATAGAATTGTCAGGGTTGGAAGGGACCTTTAAGATCATCCAGTCCCAACCCCCCTGCCAGGGGCAGGGACACCTCCCACCAGATCAGGTTGCTCAGAGCCCTGTCCAGCCTGGCCTTAAAAAATTCCAGGAATGGGGCTTCCACCACCTCTCCGGGCAACCTGTTCCACAGGCTAATATTTTGACTTAAAAATTTATTGCAACAACAAAATGCTTTAGGAGCTCAAGCCACTTTAGTAAGTTCATTAAAGTAATTAATGCTTAAAGGGCTGCTCTGCTGACAGCACTAATTACAGTTGCAGAGTGGATCCCAGAGGCAGTGCAGGGGACCAGGAGCCAGTCCAGGGCCCTGCATGGCCCCAGGATGATGTGCAGTCCCCTGCAATCACTGAGGTCTGTGCTGCCCAACCTCTTCCTGCTGCTAGAACATTCAGTACCTCCAGTATGAGTACAACTCAGCAACCCTGGCAGTTTCTGGTTAAAGAACATGTATTTTTCTGCTGACCAACCTCCATCAGAGCTCCACAGCATCTTACTCAACACATTTTTTGAGAGCAGGTCCTTCAAGAACAGGAGTGGAGCTGGCTCCCTACAAGGACAGGGACCTTACAGATTTTTGTCAGGACAGGAACAAAGGTGGTCTGGGTCCTGGAAACACCATGGACCATTTTATCCATTGTAAAGTGAAATGGGGGGTTGCACACTCCCTCACTGACCAGGGGTACAACTTTCCTGACAAGTCCTGCCCTTCACACATGGGCAAACATCCATATTTTCAGTGGAACTTGTGCCTAGAGAACTGGTACCTGTTTTGGAGGATGCAGGAGATCTGATTCTCACTGCTAGATCTGTGATCAATCAAAAGAACCTTGCTCAATTGTTTTTGGTCCTACTTTTGCCTTGATCAAAAATAGTCCCTAAAAAAAATTATTACTTTCCAGCCAGTGATTTTTAAGAATGTCTTCTGAGATGTTTCCCACATTTCACAGACTGAAGAAAATCCCACTCCAAGCCTGTGTTACCATCCCAGTTAGAGCTGCAACAGAGGAGTCCTGTTTGTTTCTGTACATCTCCTCATAAAAAATAATTCCCTGGGAAAGGACCCCACCAGGCCAGGAGCATCCAATGAGGTTTGGATCTCACAGGAGCAGCTGCAACCAGTACAGTTGTATAATGGAAACGTGACCTACAAACCTTGAACCAATTTTCAGCTGTATTCCCCTTTGAAAAATGAGTGGCTGAAGGCTGCACATGTCATCTGCCCCCTTTGCAGCTGTGACCTCTGGCTTTTACCTTTCCACCATCCAGCACAACTGGAAAGAAGGGGATCACCAGCAAAAAGTAAATTAAAACAGGTTCTGGTTATGTAAATTGCATAATCTGTGCAACATGGGCATCGAGAACATTTTGCTGTCCAAGAGCTCCAGGCACCACCCCAGGTTTTTGGTTGAAGGACCCAAGAAGGAGCCATGGTGCTGCCTCTTCCACCCAACAGGGCACCCAGAGCACTGACAAGGGAGTTTCCCAACAAACATGCACCCCAGGTCAAATGGCCACACACAGGGGACAGCACAACTGCAGGGGCTAAAAGGAGCAAGATGACAATCAGGCTTGGCATGAGGCACAGATAGTTTTCAGGACAGACCACATTAACCTCTTCACTGCTGAAGCTTTGCTGCATGCTGGGGCTGTTCCTCAGGAGGGTTGTTTCTCCAGACTGACCAAAGAACCCAAATCGGTTTGAGATGTTTTGTGTTGGTAATGCACAACAGCATCAAACAGATTAAACAGAAGATGTGCACCAGGGACATTGGAATAATCTCCCTAGGAAAGCAGTGGATTCCCCAACACTGGACAGTTTTAAGACTCAGCTCGACAAAGTGCTGGGAGATATCATCTAAACTACGTCCCTACCTAGAAAGGTTGGAGCAGATGATCCTTGAGGTCCCTTCCAACCTGGCATTCTGTCATTCTATGATGTCTGGTAAACAGAACACCCATAAAAGCAGAGATGAGCACTCAGCACATGAGGTTCAGGCAAGGCCATCTCCACTGCAGACAGAGAGGTACAAATCATGGCAGCTGTGACCTGCAGAGTCACTGTGGAAAGGGGACAAGATGTAAGGCAAAGCCATCTCTCCTCTGTCACAAGAGCCTGGGTCTGATGGGATTTCAGACAGACCTGAGCCCAAAAGCAGCTGGCCAAGATGTGCAGACCTTCCCTGAGGTTCTGTTCTGCAGTAAAATTCTAAGAACATTAGGAGGATGTACTTCAAGGAACTGTGGGAGGAGCAGGAACTGTTACAAGGAGATCCTTCCACTGTCAGCAGTTTTGGGATGCTTTGCAACTGTCTGCTCTCTCCTTCCTCCACCCAGAGTGTTTAAATCAAGAGTTTTTCAGATAGTGGACTGCATCTGAATGACAAGGTTTCCCCAACTTCTTAGCTGTCAATCCTTTTGTCTCCACTACTCCTGTTGGAAACAAGGAGACATTTGATGTTGCTGAAGCACATCCCCCAGGACCAAACCAGCAGGGAGAGACAGGGCCAGGATACACTGACCCCCTGATGAGTCCTATTTGGCCACATTTCTGCATCAGCTCCCACCTGTCCACAGCACACTGGGTACCATATCTCCCTCACAATTAACACTTCCCATTTCACCATAAAAACGGCTCAGCAGAACCCACTGAGCCCTGCTCAGCTCATCACAAGAGAAAACCAAACCCAGGCTGGAGCCGGGAAGAGGCTACAGAAGCCTCTTGGGAAGATGCTTCTGGGAAGATGTCCCTTGCCAGGCAGCCACTATCCAGCTGGTTAAAGACAAGAGGAGCACAGCCAGATTTTAGACATCCCACCCAACTGCAGCAGAGAATACCTCCCTAAAAACCCCGATTCCCTTGCTGAGGGTGCCAGCAGCTTGCAGCAGCCCGGCTGCACCCCGAGGCACAGGAAGCTCTGCGGCCCCAGCTCACATTTCCCCAGCTATTCTTATCTTGTCTCGCAGGAACTCCAGGCTGGTTTGCAAAACCAGAGCCTATTCAGGGCAAACAAACAATTCCCCACATTCACTGAGCGCTGCTGAGCCCGGGAAGGTGCTGGAAATCCCGGCACGGACAGGGTTTGCGTGCAGGAGAGACAAGGGATGAGCATCTGCAAGGATTTTGCAGCACACCAGCATAGATAACTGATTTATGCTCCCCAAACCAAGAGATTGAAATTCCAGGGTGCTACAGATTTTAATCCTGTGCTAATTTTTCCTTTCTTCCATGCTCTAGAGTACATCACCATTATTGAGAGCGATACTCACAAAAATAAATCAGATTTTCTGAGCACAGAGTACAGGAAAATGTTTTCTGAAGCAAATCAGTTCAACAGAGGCTCAATAAAATATGATAGATAATTAGTGTTTCCTTTCTGACAGGTAGTAGCAACTGTCTTCTCCTTAAATCCAGTGTATTTGCCAATTTAAAATGAATCTGTCCCAAAATGAAACAAAACATCTGGTAAAAATATCCTCAGTGAATATTAGCTAAAGATTTACAAGGTTACAGACCAGAGTTCCACCTGCTCCAGCATCAGCCAACTCAACAGTAATTAGGGTAGAGCTGAGATGGCCTTGTGGAAAAAGCCACCAGGCCAATGGAAAATGGATGGGAACAGCTAAATCAGTTTAGGTTTCCATAACAGGGGTAGATCAAAAGAAAATTAACCTGATTAGGAGGGAGAGAGACACTGATCCAGATTCATCAAGCAAAGCAGAGCAGTTCTAAGTGACATTTACAGGTGCTTTCCTTACCAGGGTTGCACAAAGCAGCCAGCACGTACCAGTGGGTCTGGCCCAGATTTAGGGGCTAAGGGTAGACCCTTGGTAAAACAAGGACACCTTCCCTCCCCCCAGCTCACTTTCCCAGTTAAGCAGTGCAGAACAAAAAAAAAAAGAAAAAATAGGCCATTAAAAAAAACAAAAAAAAAGCTCCCCCCAATATAATTAAGTAGAGTCAGTGATGCTGATTGCCTGCTGGAAGGGCCATTCCCCTGCACAGGCAGCTTGTCCTGGCTACAGGCAGGTGGGAGCCAAATTGCCAGACCAAGGCTCCTGGCTCAGCCCAGTTCAGCCAGTGGGAAGGGCCAGGCAGGAGGGCTTTGGTTCCAGCAGTGGCTGTGCCCACACACAGGTCCCTAACATCCCACTCCGAGGATGCACACTGGTGTATTTAATGTGCTCTTTGATCCAAGCTGCCCTTTGGGCTAAGGCAGGGCATGTTGGAGCTGCCCCCAGGGATGCTGGCAGGGCTGAAATGATGCATGCAGGCTGTGCCTGCTTTCCTAAGGGAAGTCTGATATGGATTCTGGAGCCTGGCACCAGCACCAACCAGTCAGTGCATCTGGTATCTGTCACCCCCTCCAGTAAATCCTCTCCTCCAAAAGATCAGCTCACTCTTCTGCACAGCTGCCTCCACCCCTTACCAAGGGGCTAATTTGAGTGAAATGCAGCCACTCAGTGACTTGCTGGGCACCTGGGCTCCTGCTTCACTCACTGCTCACTTGTTGAGGGCTCCCTGAAAACCCTCTGCCACAGGAAGCACAGCTGCAGGGCTCCTCACTAACATCAGGACCAGCCAGCACCTTCCCCTTGTGATGCACCCAGGCTGGCAGGGCAAAAAGCTTCCCCTTCATACACCTGCTGTCCCCAACTCCCACGGGAATGACCTCAGGGCTGATGGCAGCACAAAAAGCTCCCCAGTGGTTTAGGATAAGGCTCCCCTGGCCACAGCCCTGCCAGTCCTGCTCCTTCCTGGGGCTGGGCTCATCCCAGGGGATGCACAAGCACAGCTGCACATCTTTGCAAAGTAAATCCCCCCCCTGCCAGCCCGTGACACTTCTGCTCAGGTTAAATGCCACAAATCAACATCTTGCACCATCACCCTGTACACCATAAACTGCCAGACCTAATGAGGTTTTTGTTGCTGCAGGAGGCTGTCCCAGAGCTCCTCCTGCATCACACACATCCTGCCCTGGCAAGGAGACCTCCAGCCCTCCCTCCCTTTGCCTGCCCCACAAGCATTTCCACCAGCAAACCCCCACCCAGCTCAGCTCTGTCACCCTGCTTGCAATTGCTCCCCTGCAGAACTGAGACCCTCCTGTACATGAGGAGGATGCAGGAGCTCAGGAAGCTCCCACGGGAGACACTTCTGGTTCTAACCCTTCAAAACAATCTGCCCCATTGGGAAGGTAGCCTCCCACACTGCAGGCTTCTGCTATAGCTGTGGAGAAGGCAGCTGTCCCAACAAGAGCAAAGGGATGTCCCCACAACCAGCCAGTGCCCACAGGCCTCTCATACTTTAGTGAGAAATAATAAATGCAGCCAGAGCTCTGCATGGGTCTCACCAAGCCTCAGTGTTCCAGCACAGGTCAGACATGAGCTGTCATCTCCCAGGGAGCTGATACTGAGTCAGATGTTATTAGGATCTAAGACAGAAATTGCTTTGGGACATGGCAAGGCTGCAAAACCAATTTTGCCCATGGCAACATGAATAAATATCCTTCTCCTGCCCTCAGTGCCAAGCCCCCCTGCTCTGTGGGTGACAAGGCTGCTGTTTTCACCTCTCACACAGCAACTAGTGCTGGGGACTCAACTCCTGGAATCAGCCCTCTGCACCACCCCACCTCGGGACCTCCATGGAGGAGCTCTCTGAGGGCACAGCAAAAACAGGACAGCTGCAAAAACAAGGTGCCACCAGGACCAGCAGCATGTTGTGAGGAGGAGCTTTAAATAGAAGTGAACAACTCTATGGGCAGGTAAACAGGGTCCTCCATTTCTTTCCTGTTCCACAGCTGGAAAACCCATAGCCTCTTCCTCTGGGAGGGGAAAGAGGATGGTGGGGAGCCCAAGCATCAGGGGTGGTTTCCAGTATTGGGTAGTACTGACTGCCCCGGGGAACTCCCCTCCCCACATCAAGGAGATGTTTCCTCCCCCAAGAGGGACAAAAGGCCACGTCAGCTCTATTTCAGTACTGTGGGGTAGGGGTGCTTAACTGGTGGTCTTTTTGCCAGCATCCCAATGGGGAGGAGCTGAGCATTTTTCGGATGGATTCTGTACTCCTAAAGGAGCACAAACACAGGAGGTGACCAGACCAAACTGATTTCAGGAGCAGTTAAAACACCCAAATATCTTTAGAGATCTGTGCCAAAATCCTTAGGGACTCACAAGATGCCCCCAGTTAACAGTGGCTGAATATGCTTCTATCAGAGCTTGGTCCAGGAAGGCTGAATGAGCATGGAGTCTCTGGAAGCTTTCAAACCCAAGTGACTAATTGAAGGATCAAGCCAAGCCAAATGGCCAGACCTCTGTCTCGTCACCCCTGCCCTGCTCTGGGCATGGCTCCTTCCACCTCTAGCTGCAATTCATGCTGTCAGTCCTACTTCACAGGAGGAAATCAGACCACATGGATTGCCCTTCAGCTAGAAGACAAGTCTTTGAATGTAAATGAAGCAAGAAATAATTCCCGTTCTCTTGTTCCCCTTAGGGTAACCAACCAGATCAATACTGCAAATATTCCTGCTGCTCAACAAGGGAAACCTCAGAGCACCAGGTGACACAATGCAATGATGACCCAAATCTCAAATCCAGGCTACAGACTCAGTGCTGACCAGCACTCAAATGACAGTCTGCCTTGCTCAGAAGAGTGATGGAAAATTGCCACAGATGAGAATAATCTGGGTCACGGGGCAGAGCAGCAGCTTGTTCCTAGCTGTTCCACAGCCACATGATTAATGTTATGGAAGAATAAACTGACTATGAAAGTGCACAGGGAATCCTGCTTAGATGCCCTTTAAGATGAAATTTAAAACTCACTGGCTCTTCTCATAAAAACAAAATGGACTTCCAGCCATTTGTCCGTGACCCTCTGTCACCTACCAACCCACATATGCCATGGCTTTGGCACAGCATCCAGCAGCAGGTTGGAAGCTGACCAGTTACAGCCCAGACTGGAGCTTTGTCTCCCATTCAGGGCTTGCATCATTGTTTTGACAGCAGCAGCTTAAAGAGGAAAGAAAACCCTACCATCAATTTCCTGACAGCCAGGAGGATGTCACTGCAGATCCACAGGGACTGTCCTCCTTCACCAGAGCTCTGGCTCTTTCTAACACCTGCTATTTCAGGCTGCCAAACTAAAATTTTAATTAAAAAGAAGAGTCCCATTTAAGATCCCAAAAAGCCCCGTTCTGGCCTTGCTAATTAAAGACAAACTGACAGGATCTGAAGTAAAAAAATAAACCAGGTCTGAAAAGTTGGAGAGTCACAGAAAGTTGTCTGAGCTCTAAGTAGGTTGGAAGTCACTCCCTGTGGTAATGGCATGTGTGGTCCAGCCCCTGGTTCCTAAGTTAGAACCTGGTCTTGGAAGAGCTGATGGGCTCTCCAGAGGGTTAATCACAGCAGTTCAGATCTCACCTCTCTCCACTGACAACACATGAGAACTGAACCCAGCAGTGGTAGACAGATGCAGAAAATGCTCTTTTTGCCACATCCTTAAGGTGAGTGAGATAGCTGCTCCTTCTCCTCTTCAAGAGGCTGAGAGTTGGTTGGGATTTTCAGATAATTTCCATACCTCAAGCTGCTGAGCAGACTATACATGTCCTGCAGAAACAAAACTGCCCTTCTGCAGCTGCCCTTCTAGCATGTTCCATGGGGAAAACTTTGCTTCTATTGAAATAGATGTTTTGCTTTGTTTTCACACAGAGGATCCTTCAGATTGGGTAATTTGAAGGACTTTATTGACCTCATCAAGCCATAATGTCTCACTACATTCAAGCCTTACGGTTTCAACCAGAACTGTGCCTGTATCAGCACTTCATCACTAACCTTTGCTGCTCTGAATCAGACCAGAGTGGAAATACTTTGAAGGTGCCAGAATCTTCCCCACCCACTCAAAATATGGATGTTTCCAGACAGATGTAGGTGTAGCACAGGACAAAATACAAGCTGTGTGCAGATAACACTCCCCTGCTATGGAAACCATCAGCTGCCAACAGGGTCAAAATAATGCAAGAGAGACTTTTAGGTTAATTCCTGCTCCAGTCTCCTCTTTTTAGAAGTGGACACTATAGCAGTAGCCCTAAGGAGAAAAAAGGTGGGGTTTTGTTTGTTTGCTTGCTTTTTGTTCATGGATTTAGGTTTGTTTGGGTTTGTTGTTTTTTTTTTTTAAACTAATATGGTCTCTCATCAGCCCAGGTGAAGGCACACGAATTGACTTGATACTCTGGAAGTTTCCCATTGCATTTCAGAGCTTGGTGCTCTCACACTCAAGACAGGAACCACTCTTCTCTGCCACCTTGAAAGCAAAGCCAGGCAGAGCAGCCAAGACCATCAGAAAAGAGAGAACTGAGAAATCTTGGGGGGAAAAAAAAATAAAAAAAAAATCAAGTGAAGCCAGGCAGAGATCAGAACACCAGGAAAAAGTGGATTGAGATCTAGCTTGAAATCCTCAGCCAAACCCAGAGATGATGCAAACTGTTATTAAATGTATCCAGAGCCTGGGAAACACAACTGAGCACCTAAAGCCAGTTCCCTACATGAGTGACACTTGCAGCCATCCTGCCTCGCGTTGTCTAAGGAATCCAGAGGCCAAAGTCAGCAACAAGGAATTCCAATTGCAGGGACCTGAATGGAAACTGCATCTGCCTGCTCGGGGCTGCACATGGGCTCTTGTTCCCCGAATTACCAGGAGTGCTGGGTGCTTGATTGCATCTTGGCTCTTGATTACAACTGCATCAGCAGACAGAATTAAACAGTTTGCTTCCTGGCCTATTTAGCATCCTTTAGGTGATGGGTTAGAGGGTAGGCAAGGCTTAAAGAGATATTTTAACAGTTGTGCCAGGCGTCTGATTGTTTTTGTTTTAGTTTTTAGCAACACATTTGCAGCTGGTGATAAGGTTTCCCAAAGATCTGGCCAAGCTCCAGAGGAAAAAACAAGCAGTGAAAGTGTGTGTAAAAGCAGCTCAGCACTAGGTTATAAAGCACTGCCTGAACCAGCTGCCATAGCAACTGCTATTAGAGAAAGAATTAGAGCATTCTTCAGGGAAGCAGGAAAACTCACAGTCAATAAGTGCAAGAATGGGATGCAAAGTGAAATAAAGGGGGATAAATATAAGCAAGGGGGAAAAACTCACAGAAGTGAATGAGAAGCAGGGCTGCCTGCACAGGTACCTGCTCTCGTGTTGCAAAGATGCCTATAAATACACTAAGATACCTAACTCCAACCTCATTAGCAAGCATTTTAGATACAGATGATCCTGCCTGGGGGCAGGAGGTGGATTACATGACCTTCTAAGGCCCTCTCAACCTCTATTTTCCACGATTCTAGGAGGAAGAAATCTACACCAGCTGAGCTGACCTGAATCCAGAAAGGAAGGAATTTAAATCTAGGGGGGAAAAAAAAAAATATATATATATATATATATATATACACATATATATATAAAATCTACTTTTCAAGTTTTCCTTGACCAGAAGAAGCTGCAGAAAGCACAATCTTGAGCTGCAGCTTATAGCCAAGTTGTTGGTGTCTGGAAACTACATCCAAGCACTGTGTTTCCTACTGCATCAAGGCAAAGCAGCCACAAGAGGTTCAGCCCTACAATGCAACTTCACCTCCAGCAATACTCATTTCCCCACCAATATTTAATTGCAAAGAAAAGGGGGAGGGTAGGGACGATTTGGGGGGTGTTGCTTTCAAACTACATTTGAAAACACAACGTTGCTGCAAAAGTCCAGGTACCAGCAAGCTCTGGGGAGTGATGAAGCCAACATCTCACATCCTTTTGGCTGCATTAGATTTGATATCAGAACACAGCAGCACAGCGAGGCAGAGCTGTGGCTATCAGAGGTCACAGCCCAGAAGGACAGACAGAGGGGATTTCACTCCAAGTTGTTGCTGCTCATCATGCAGAAGATACCAGAGGCCCCCACAGAGCTGCTATTTACTGTTTTCCCTTTATTGGAGTGGGACAAACCACGCAGTTCATTGGAGCACAGGAAACAGCCCAGGCCTGGAAGGCAGCCAGGCAGGCAAGAAACACGTTGTCTGAAAGAATCCTGGAGAGAGGAGCTGGTGGGGCTGTGGTATCAGCCCTTCCACGTTGCTATCCCACCCAGCAGGCAGCCAGGCCTGGTATTTTCTGTGCCCTATCTGACCCCTATCCATGGCCATCACCCTTGGTCAGCAAAAGCACCATCAGGCTCCAACTGGGAAGTTCTGGCTTTGACATTTGGCAGCCTGGAGATACCAGAAGATAAGCAGCCATCCAAAGCTGCCCTCCACATTGTTGGAGGCAGAGCAGCCAGGATGGGGAAGGGAAAGGTTAAACACCATCGATTTAGCACTTCTTTGCATGCAGGAACATCCCTGGGCACCTGTTTGAACTAAGATCCCATCGATAATCCACCTTGGGCTGACATAAATCCTGACGTTCCCGGGGAAGGCGGCTCTTGCGCCCCGAGCTCTCCCTGCTGGGATTTGGCCAGGCAGGGTTTGCAGAGCAGATGGTGACCTTACATATCCTACCTACTGCACCTTGCATGGACAGCCCCAAGAGCTTCATCCTTCACTCCCCATTGCCCAAATCTCCTTTGGAAAGAGAATACTCATGGCTGCATTAAGCAGCAACCAGCACCAGCACTAATAAACCAAAGCAATGCCCAGGGTTCATCCAGGGGTACCTGGGACCAAGGAGACACTGGCTCTGAGCTTCCCCTCCAAAACATTTTGTAGAGAGATTTTTAGAGCCAATTAAGTGATTCACACCCATTTCCATCTCACAAACCAAGAGGTTTTGGTGTGCTCTGCTGAAACAAAGAGCAAGAGGAAAGATTTGCCCTCCAAGCTGGGGTTGGCCAGCCGAGCCTGCAAGGGCTTTTTGGGGAAGGAAGGGGCTGCGTTTAAATTTTTATCCAAAAAAATTCCAGCCAGGATCCCTCCATCACCATTTCCCAGTGAGTTCAGTCAGAAAGCATTTGTGTGCACGTTTTCAGTTCTTGTTTTAGTCAAGCAAAGTAATTGCTCCCTGTGCGGGGTGCAGGAGGGAGACTGCTCGTGCTGGGAATCCTGAAACTCAAAAGATGCAGAATTTCTGGTCTGTAGCTATGGAAGAAGCCCATTTCCCAGCTCTCATGTCTTGAAAAAGCAAACAGCAATGTTCAGTGCATGCAACAGCAGCACCCTGAGAACAGACATCCCAGTCCCTCTGAATGGGATTAACAAGAGGCTTGACCCACTGAAACCAAAGATCTTATACAACAGCCAGTGCCCCATTTTATAAAAACATTCTGGAGTTAAGAAGATCTCTCATTTTGTTATTTAAAAGATAATAATAATAATAAAAAAAGTATTTCTGATCAAACATTTTTTGTTTGAAGAATGGGCATGAGTCAGAATGCTTAAGTGGACTTTAGATTTGAGGAGGGAGATATCCCTGAAATGGACTTTCAACATGAATTTCCAAGCATGAAAGGTGACATTTCAAGCTTTTATGGACATTCTTCCACTTGATTAAAATACCAGTCAGGGGGAAAAAAGAAAAAAAAAAAAAAAGAAAAAAAAAAGTGTTTACTTGTTCTAACAACAAAGTTGCACATACTCAATATTGCTTATGCTCCCAGTTGCTATCCAGTTAGCTGCCATATGCAAACCACCCTGCACTGGCCTATCATCCAGACTGCAGAAAAAAGCCAAGTTAAATGTGGCCAAGTCTGTGAATCTGCTTTTGGAAGCCATAACAACCCCCATTAACTAAACTCACAAAATCCATCATTGCCAAGCAGCTTTCCAAAGAGAATGCTTTCATTTCCACACCTATGGAGTTTCAAGCTCAGGAAACACCTTTCCTCCTAAATAGAAACTTTACATTCCTAACTTGAGATGTTCCCCAAATACCCAGATATACACTCAGACTGCTGATGACAAGAGGGGTTTTTTTGTCAGAGCCCTTCAAAGGGCACCAAACCCAAGAGAAAAATCTTTCCCAACAAATGAATGCACTTTCTCACAGACACAGGAACCCCAAGTAAAAAGCTTCAGGAGAGTAATAATGTGGGTGGAAAATTAAGGCACCTCATAAAAGTTTTTTAGTAACAAGGGAACAGATCACATCAACTTGGAAAGGTTAAAGAAAGCAATTTATAGACGCTAATTAGGGCCTCTTTTTAAAATGCCTTTGCAAGTGACAAGGTTGGGTTTATTCCAGCAAGGTGCAAAGGGAGCACAGCAGGAGCTGCCTGGGGGTGGCTCCTGAAAGGCTTCACCGTGTTGGGTCACAGGAGATTTAAGGGTCAGCACAAAGGGAAACGTGGGGGATGTATTTATACAAATAAGCTGTGCAATAACTTAAACCCTCCCCTGGGAAATCTCCCCCAGGATGGTGCAGGACCCAGAGAGCCCCAAGCTCATGCCCTCTGCTTGGCTCACGGGAGCTCTTTTGCCAAGCCCAAGGTCGTCAAACCTGAGCTTTCATTCACTTTCTGGCACATCACCCACCAGGATCTGCATGGTTTAGCTTCTGCACAAGTCCTGTTTTATGCAACAATCTGGCTCTGCCCAAGTTTTGCTCGTGGGATGCAGTGCCAGAAGGTGGAAGCTGAAGGACTTTGCAGCAATGCTTCCCAGAGCCAGGGCTGGGGTGGGGGCCAGTGGGCACCCACTAATCCCAGAGCAGAAGAAACCAGGACACCTCCAGCACCACTGGAAGGTGAGGCAGTCCTTTGGAGACTTTCTTTTCTCCGTTGCTTCACTGAAGGGACCATGGTGGGAGCCCCCCCTGCAAAGGGAACGGGTGTGCAAAGGGACTTGCAGGCAGCAAATGCCACACATCTGCACAGGCAGCCACTTAACCCACCTCTGGGATCTCTTCTTCGGATTTACACAACACCAGCTCCTCTCTTCACACTCGAGGGCTGCTTTTCGAGGAGCTCAGCCATGTAGAAAGACCTGGACATGACAGCCCTGCAGCAACCTGGGCTGCTCCAGGGGAGGAGGTGCTGCCCTGGGAATGGTGGGACCAGCATCCTCCCCACCATTTCAGTCCATCACCTTGTAGAATGGCCTCTCAGGACCCCAGCCTTCAGCAGCCCTAGCATTTATTTTTTTTTAATTAGTATGTTAACTTGAAAAGCCTTGCTTTATTGCATCATAAAGCAACTCACCTTGGCAGCCACCAGCCCAGCCCACTCAACACTCAAGCACTCACCAGTGCTGCTCACCAGGACCCCTGCATGGATCAAGTGTCCTCCCCTTTGCACCAACCTCCTGCAAGCAGCTTAGATTGTGAGAGCTTGAACATATTTCCACTTAAAGCAGTGGTTGTGGGTGATGCTCCCCCCCACAGCACATCCTTCCCAGCTCCTCTGGGGGGGGGGAGTGGAGCAGGCCCAGTGTGGCAACTGGGAGCACTCCGCTCCCACCTCAGAGCTCACCCAGATTCACTCTAGTAGATATTTCAGCTTTCCAAACAAAAAGTCCTGGCCAGCACACTGCAGCCCAGGGGACCACTGCCCTCCATCTGGGGTCACTGCCCATCACCTGCCTCTCCCCAGTGTGACTGTCTGCTCACATCTGCCACCAGCGTGTTGGCAGTGTGCTCCCTACCCTGCTTCTGTCAGCAGAGATCCAAGGGAGCTTTTAATAGCAGCTTGTTTGTTAAATCCGAGATATTTTGACAGATCTGTTGCAGAAGATGGGAGGAACGAGCCCTCAGGAGCTGTCACCCCTTCACAGCTCCTGCCCACGCTGGGGCTGATGCTCCCCAGGAGCTGTTGCCTTCAGTCCTGCTTCACCACCCCACTGAGATACAGAGATCCTGCATCACACCCAGGCACCCATGGACTCATCAGCCTTAACAAATCTGGATTTCTTACACAGGGAAGAAGCCCTCTTCTCTGAGGCTGTCACATTTGCAGAGCTGGAGAAGTCACCAGCTAGGTGGGAAGCCAGAGTGTCTCTGCCCATGGCCATGTCACAGATGGCAGAAGGCAAAGGGGACCAGGGATGATGCTGCAGATACCTGCAGGCACAGGGGAGCTGAGCAGGATGAGCTCTGCTCTTTCCATTGCACCTAGGCAAGGAGCAAGCAGAGGACGGTGAAAGGGACAAGCAGAGGACAATGAAATCAGTGAAATCCTCCTGGGGTACAGGGCAGGGATTTGCACCCACCAACTCCATCCTACAGAGCTCAACCTGCCACCTCCATCAGGAGGTGACACCAGGGCACAAGACACCTTCCAGACCAAGGGCCAACTCGCTGGCCAACTCCACTTTCTCTTCCCAGTTTCACTGCACAGTACCTGCCACCCTCCCCTCTCCTGCTTCAGGAGGGAGAATGTTAAAAAATAAAGACAGAAGTACAGAAAAGTAACCAAGAATGGAAGGGGTACAGCCACCCAGAGGCAGCTCAGGGGTGACACGTGCCAGCTGCACCCCCAGCTCTCAACCCTCCCTCACCAGAGCTTCTCAGCATCTAAAATCATTTACATTTCACCTCCCCCTCCACCTCCCACGTGGAAACAAAAGGTGATTCATACACCAAAATAATCCCCCAGGACCTCCTAAAGCCCATGAATTCCCTCACTTTGGGGCTGAGGGCACCTGGTGAGGAACTTTTCCAGCTTGGCTGTCCTCTTCTTGCCTTTGTATCTGGTCCCACAGCACAGAGAGGGCAGACCAGGGCCAGAATCTGCCCATAAACTATTTTTAGGACCACAAAACGAACTGAATTCAAAAACTTGAGGGAATTGAAAAAATCCAGCAACACCAAAGAAGCACCTGTGGGGTCCTGCCCCTGCCCTCCCCAGTGGGTGCAGGGGTTGATTTTCCACCCAGCAGAGAAGTGTCTGCTTGATAAATCACATTTGGTGTGACCAGCATCTCATCAGAAAGAGCACCCAATGGTTGAAGACCTGGGCTCAGCTATGGAAAGGGCTCAACAGGACGAGAGTACCAAGAGTGATCAGCACCAATGGGTTTTCCCTTACAGTAGGAAAAGGGTGCTCAGGATCATTGTCCACCTCCAACACCAGGATGTTAAAGCTGCTGCCCAGACCCTCCCCAGCCCAGGGGGCACAGGTTTGCACCACCACCACTGCCAGGTCTGCAAAGACCTCTGGTACAAGATAAGGGATGGGAAGAGCAGGCAGAGGAGGAGTTCTCCTTCCAAGCTGCCCACACCCAGGCTGGGAAGCAGGGAAAGCCAAACTGCAAGGTTGGGGATCTCACAGGAGCTTTGGCCCCATCACAGCCCAAGCACTGAGCAGAGGCACCATCACCACATGAAGAGGAGGAGGAAGCTGAGATGTTCATTTTCCCACCCAACACCCTGACCTGTCCCTTGGGAGTGGGCAGCTGGGAACAGAGCCCAAAGCCACCAGCTGCCACGTCTCCACCAGCAGAGGCAGGAGTGGCACAAGTCACACATCTGTCACCTCAGGCACAGCCAGCAGACACAGTCTGGCAGCAGGGCTCCAGCTGGCCTCACTGCTGGGGCTCTCCTAGAAGACTACAACAACCCAGAGTGAGACACAGGCTCACATAGCAGGGCTTGGGAAAGGCTTGTGACACCAGACAGGTGACACTGCCCAACCTCAGGAGTGCTCCAGTTCCAAACAGGTGCAAGACATGCACACAGGGACAAGTTCTGGTGCACAAAAATCCTTCTCAAGAACACAGCGTGGCTTTGGGGAGAGTCCTCACAAGACAAGATGAGGTCCCCACCTTCCACCCACACACCTGGCAGGTATGTACTGCTTCCTGGAAAAGATGCTGGAAACTAGAGAAACATTCACTGGGAGAGACACAACTCCACTGGCCAGGTCTCAGCATCTCCCTTGTCTCTGCCAAGGGATCAAGACAATCACACTGATTTTGCTAGCTGGCAGAGCAGCAAGCCCCTAAGCTGGTCCAGGTCACCTTCCAGAAGACTTTTTACTTCTCTGCAGAGAGGTCAGCTCTGGCTCCCCAGAGCTCACAGGCTTCCACCCCCCAGGCTGTGCTGAGGCTAATGGAGATTGACTTTTAGACACATTTTTTGCCCTTCCCTTCAGATTTTGAAGCAAAAGCAAAGCACTTTGACCCACTTTGAAACGGTGCAATTAAACCCGTTTCTGAAGAATTTGCATTTCTCTTCTATAGGAAGCACGAAGCAAAGCCATGCTTTTCTGTACTTTGAATAGAGATAAAAATCATACACCCATGTAGCCCTCAATCTATTCCCCCAGGCAAGGAAGCTGAAGAGATTCACACTGACATGAAAATCCCTGTGACAGACTTCTGTAAAGCCACTATAAGAGGCACACCCAGAAGGCAAAGAAGTGTTTCACACCTTCTGGAAGTAGGAAGTGCGAAAAGGAAAGAGACAAAAGCTGCCTCCCTTTCCCCAGAGCTCCATCATAACTCCTGCCCTATCTTGGCATTGATGTGCCCACTCCTGATGTCAATTTAGGGAACGTTGGGGTCACTCAGTGCTTTGAGGACCCCATAGCTTATTGGAGATGGCAATACCCTAGAGATCAACACCACATCAAGGTCAGTCCAGTCCCTGGATGTCACCACAAGTGTCTCTGCACAGCACAGCACTACATGGACCTCACATATAGACACAGAAGTTACCAGACACAAGCACCCTACCTTCCTCCAAGTCGTTCCTCAGAGAAGCCTCCAGCAGGGCAACGCTGGCTTCAAAAGACACTTTCTTTCTGTTAAGAGCATTTCTTTTCTTCTCGTGCTTGCGTTTCTTGTGCTGCATCTCCTTCTCATACTGTGCCCATTTCTTCAGCTGCTGAGCTCTCCTCTTCTGGGCTGCCCGCAGCCTCTCCAGTGTGGGCACCTTATCCAGCAGCTGCAGCTCTGTCAGGAGATCCACATGAGCATCCATTGCTTCTGCTGAGAGGAGGGGGGTGAAGGATGTCCCAGTGGGAAACAATGTCCCACCACAGGTCCTCAAGGTTGGAGCCACCTGATGCTATACCAGCATCTTGAGGCTGAGCTGGGAAGGGCCCATCTCAGCGTCTGATGAGAAAATGGTGGAAACCTGTAAGAAGGAGGAAATTGTCAGGGACCAAAACTCATCATCCTGTGCCAAGAAGCCACTAAGACCATCCCATTGGAAAACACAGCAAGCAACAACTACCACCTCAGAAGGCAGCTTCACTTAATTGCACTTTAACTGCTTGGCTGTTCTTGCTGGCATTTGTGATCCCACCCTTCACCCACTCAAAACACCCAAGCAAAACCTTCTTGATTAAGCAATAGTTTTGCTGTCCAGTTCATTCATGGCTACAGCTCTGGGCAGCCCTCCCTTCTGAGCAGAAGTAAATCTTAATGAGCTAAGAACTTCCATATTACTTGGTATCACTCCTCAGGAATCCCAAGAGAGATTTAAGTGCTGAGACACATCCTTCCCTCCAGCTGGCCCTTTCCAGCATGCCCATGGTCCCTCAATACTAATGTACCAGAGTGTCCCCAGGCAGGACCATGCTGATACACACCAGCAGCCACCTCCCTGCAGCATTTGGGTCTGGGCAGCAGGGACCAGGACTGCAAGAGCAGAGCCCAGGGCAGCCACAGACACCAGGCAAGGCCATCCCAGCACAACTAACCCAGAAGGCAGAGGCTGGAGGTATCTGTCCGAGCCCAGGCAGGTTTTCCCAGTGGAAATCTACCTAACAGGAGCACCATCCACATCCTTCAGCTTCATCCATTGGCCCCTTCTCTCCTCAGCCACACACAAATAGCTCGGGGCACCCAGGGTGGGTGTTTATTGACAATTAAACCACCTCAGCTACTAGAAAACGTGGGGTGTTGTGTTAATTTCCCTCCGCCTTCAGGTTTTTTCCTCCACCACTCACTAGCTTGTTCTGGCTTTGCTCCACCAGCAATGGGGCTCCACCAGCAACAGCAAACAGAGCAGTTAAATCACAGCCCCAGACTCCCAGCGTCATCAGAGACCTCGGGGCACCCAGGAGCACCCACCCCATCATCTGCTGCCCAGACCAAGGAAAGAGGTCCCAGATATAAGGAGGGGACCAGCAGGGGAAGGTGAATTTGCAATGAAGCCAATGGCAAGAGCAAATTTTATGAGCCCTTTCCAAAGAGACCCATGCAAGGACACTGAGTGGTGAGTGTGCCAAATTGAGATGAACTGCACCCAGGGAATGGGAGCACTCATGCATCAGCCGGGGGGGGGGGGGNCACCACCACCACTGCCAGGTCTGCAAAGACCTCTGGTACAAGATAAGGGATGGGAAGAGCAGGCAGAGGAGGAGTTCTCCTTCCAAGCTGCCCACACCCAGGCTGGGAAGCAGGGAAAGCCAAACTGCAAGGTTGGGGATCTCACAGGAGCTTTGGCCCCATCACAGCCCAAGCACTGAGCAGAGGCACCATCACCACATGAAGAGGAGGAGGAAGCTGAGATGTTCATTTTCCCACCCAACACCCTGACCTGTCCCTTGGGAGTGGGCAGCTGGGAACAGAGCCCAAAGCCACCAGCTGCCACGTCTCCACCAGCAGAGGCAGGAGTGGCACAAGTCACACATCTGTCACCTCAGGCACAGCCAGCAGACACAGTCTGGCAGCAGGGCTCCAGCTGGCCTCACTGCTGGGGCTCTCCTAGAAGACTACAACAACCCAGAGTGAGACACAGGCTCACATAGCAGGGCTTGGGAAAGGCTTGTGACACCAGACAGGTGACACTGCCCAACCTCAGGAGTGCTCCAGTTCCAAACAGGTGCAAGACATGCACACAGGGACAAGTTCTGGTGCACAAAAATCCTTCTCAAGAACACAGCGTGGCTTTGGGGAGAGTCCTCACAAGACAAGATGAGGTCCCCACCTTCCACCCACACACCTGGCAGGTATGTACTGCTTCCTGGAAAAGATGCTGGAAACTAGAGAAACATTCACTGGGAGAGACACAACTCCACTGGCCAGGTCTCAGCATCTCCCTTGTCTCTGCCAAGGGATCAAGACAATCACACTGATTTTGCTAGCTGGCAGAGCAGCAAGCCCCTAAGCTGGTCCAGGTCACCTTCCAGAAGACTTTTTACTTCTCTGCAGAGAGGTCAGCTCTGGCTCCCCAGAGCTCACAGGCTTCCACCCCCCAGGCTGTGCTGAGGCTAATGGAGATTGACTTTTAGACACATTTTTTGCCCCTCTCTTCAGATTTTGAAGCAAAAGCAAAGCACTTTGACCCACTTTGAAACGGTGCAATTAAACCCGTTTCTGAAGAATTTGCATTTCTCTTCTATAGGAAGCACGAAGCAAAGCCATGCTTTTCTGTACTTTGAATAGAGATAAAAATCATACACCCATGTAGCCCTCAATCTATTCCCCCAGGCAAGGAAGCTGAAGAGATTCACACTGACATGAAAATCCCTGTGACAGACTTCTGTAAAGCCACTATAAGAGGCACACCCAGAAGGCAAAGAAGTGTTTCACACCTTCTGGAAGTAGGAAGTGCGAAAAGGAAAGAGACAAAAGCTGCCTCCCTTTCCCCAGACCTCCATCATAACTCCTGCCCTATCTTGGCATTGATGTGCCCACTCCTGATGTCAATTTAGGGAACGTTGGGGTCACTCAGTGCTTTGAGGACCCCATAGCTTATTGGAGATGGCAATACCCTAGAGATCAACACCACATCAAGGTCAGTCCAGTCCCTGGATGTCACCACAAGTGTCTCTGCACAGCACAGCACTACATGGACCTCACATATAGACACAGAAGTTACCAGACACAAGCACCCTACCTTCCTCCAAGTCGTTCCTCAGAGAAGCCTCCAGCAGGGCAACGCTGGCTTCAAAAGACACTTTCTTTCTGTTAAGAGCATTTCTTTTCTTCTCGTGCTTGCGTTTCTTGTGCTGCATCTCCTTCTCATACTGTGCCCATTTCTTCAGCTGCTGAGCTCTCCTCTTCTGGGCTGCCCGCAGCCTCTCCAGTGTGGGCACCTTATCCAGCAGCTGCAGCTCTGTCAGGAGATCCACATGAGCATCCATTGCTTCTGCTGAGAGGAGGGGGGTGAAGGATGTCCCAGTGGGAAACAATGTCCCACCACAGGTCCTCAAGGTTGGAGCCACCTGATGCTATACCAGCATCTTGAGGCTGAGCTGGGAAGGGCCCATCTCAGCGTCTGATGAGAAAATGGTGGAAACCTGTAAGAAGGAGGAAATTGTCAGGGACCAAAACTCATCATCCTGTGCCAAGAAGCCACTAAGACCATCCCATTGGAAAACACAGCAAGCAACAACTACCACCTCAGAAGGCAGCTCACTTAATTGTACTTTAACTGCTTGGCTGTTCTTGCTGGCATTTGTGATCCCACCCTTCACCCACTCAAAACACCCAAGCAAAACCTTCTTGATAAAGCAATAGTTTTGCTGTCCAGTTCATTCATGGCTACAGTTCTGGGCAGCCCTCCCTTCTGAGCAGAAGTCAATCTTAATGAGCTAAGACCTGCAAATCCTCTGTCACATCTCCCCAAGGCACCACTCAAAGCACAGCACGACACGACAGCAGAACACAAACACTTCCAAGAGCCCTTCACTTAAGTGTCATCAATCAGCTTTGGGTTTGTTCCACTTCATAAAAATAAACACAAATCCTGGAAGAGCAACCCTTGAATGGGACACCTTGAAATAAAACAGTTCAGCAACTGTTTCTTCTAAGCTGTGCATCTTTCGAGCAAAGGTAAAATTCCTGGCCCAGGTCTGTGAGCAACTGCTTCTGAAATCAAGGGGATCATTGTCCTTCTCTGGACTGCTCGTGGAGAGATACCTGCAGGGTTGGGCCCAGCTGATAGGGTGAAGTATTTGTGTTTGCAACATCAAGACAAGTCAGGAGCATGAAGGGGGACAGAAATAGCCCTCTCCTCCCCATCCCAAGCTAATCTTCTCTCAGCTGGAATTGGAAACCAAGCACAAAAGCCTACAGCAGGGAGCTGAGCACATAAGCAGCAGAGGAGGTGGTGCCTGATTTATTTCATTAAGAGTCAACTCCTGCACCGTGGCAAGGTGAGGAATTGCCAGATTCACCTTTTGTGCTTCCTGTAAGGGCCAAGGCCAACCTGTGCTTCTCCTGTGCCAAGGAAAGCTGGATGACCTCTCTACTGCAGCCCTTCTGCTGAACCCAGTTCAACCCTTCTGTTGAANGGGGGGGGGGGTGAGGAAAACAACAAAAAGTTAAAAAGTAGTTGATGGGAAAGGGAGACTGGGGAGCTCCAGTATTCACAAGCACCTGGGAAAGCCCCAGCAGGGCAGCTGAAGCCATTCCTTGCTCAGCAATCCTGCTCCAGGGGAGAAGCAGCAACTGCCTCATAAGCAATGGACACAAAGCATCTACAGGAAAAATAACAGCAGAAGAGTGGGAGCTTGACTGAGCTGAGAGGTGTCAAGGACAGCAAACCTCATCCCACCCAGCCGGGCCAGAGGAAGCCACCATCCACCCCTCTTTGGAGGGTGAAGCAGCCCCGGTGGGGAGGCATCACCCCCCAGAGCCGCATCCCTGCATCACATCCTCCCCAGCCCCACCAATTTCCCAAGGTGGAGGCAGCCACTCCTTCCAAACATTGCTACAGACCTTCCGCAGGGGTTTGACCTTACCTATAAATATCTCGGCAGACTGACAGCCAGGCAGGCCATTTCCTCCCCCAGATAATTGGTCTGAGAACTGAAAACAAACAAACTCAGGCAGAGAACTGAGGCGGGTCCTGGGCTTCATCAGTAAAAATGGACAACAGAAAGCCAGGGACAGCTTCAGCACCACCTGCAAACCTGATTTTGGGGGTTGCAAGGCAAACCCAAACAAAACAAACCAACCAAACCAACCCCTGTTCCATCTCACAAGAACTTAAGACTGGGAAAAAAAAATAATTAAATGCTTTAGTTCTGCATAGGGACAAACAAAACAAAACGGCAAAATTTTTCAGGAGACACTGCCTAAAATTCAAAACACTTGCCCGAGATGGAAAACACCAACTTATGGCTTCAGCAAGTCACCTAAAATCCAGGGATGGCTGCAGTGTAAGTGCCACCTGCCTTCCAAACAACTTCTGTTTCCATTTATCTTATCCAGAGATATTTTCCAAGCCCAGGTACTCGGCTGGAAAACTCCTCAGCACCTCTGGTGAACTCGCAGAGCCCTTTGCTTGTCCCCAGCAGGCATTCCTGGCCAGGTATCTTTTTTGGCCATCTCCACTCCAGTAACCCGGGCTGCAGATCTGAAGCCCCGTTGACAATACCTCGAAGGAGGGGAGAGCAGGGCAGGAAATGCCTCTCAGCACTCCCACCCCTGCTCCTTTTCCCAGCCCACTTCTGCCATTGTTTGCTGAAAGATGAACCAAGATTTTCCAAAATGCACCTGAAGTAGAAACGAGGGCCTAATTCTGCAGGTTTATTAAAGAAAAAAAAAAAACCAAAAACCAAAAACCCCACCTTATTTCAGCCTTTCCCTGTTTACTTCCCCCCCCCCAAAAAAAAAGAATCTGGAAGCTTTCTTGGTGGTATTATGGCTGCACCTCAGAACAAGCAAGAGGACATTGATTTACAAGGAGAGAAGTGTAGCTTGCTTTGCTTGGTTGTGTTTTAGCCTTCCTCCATGCACCTCGACCTCCAGCAGCTCCACAACAGAATAAAAGGGAGATGAAGTGGTCTACAGCTGGGAATGGGGAGGGGAGATCCACAGACACCAAGATAGGTCTTCTGGAGGCACCAGATATCCGTGTCTCCTCAAATCAACCAGCAAATGAACCCTCAAAGAGCTCCCCAAGAGGTCTCCCTGAAGCAGACGCAGCTCAACTTCTCCCAGATTTAGGTAGAAGTCCCCTTGTACCCCCCAGGGAGCCTTGTAAAGACTTTTCCACCATCATGCCAGCTGCCTGTTTTCCAAGGATCTCATTTCTTCCTGCTCCAAACAGTGGCACATTGACTTTTCCTTGCAGAGAGTGGTCAGTCTAACTACAGCACAGCTTCATGCCCCAGCACTTGTTTACCTGCAAAGTGACACAGAAGGTGGCTGTGTGGGTGTCTGTGGTTTGCAAGGCATCACATTTTTGGTTTCTGTTTTATTTAAAGAGGATTTAAAAAAAAAAAAGAAACCCAAAAAACCCCAAAAGTCCCCATGTTTGACTGAGCTGAGTTTCCATGAGCTCAGCAGATCTCCTGCCACCATGCCCAGAGCATCCTGCCAGCCTCGTGGGGACAACAGGTGACTCTTTCAGGGACCAAAAAACATTGAGCTGCTCGTACCACCACTGTCCTCTTGGTGCTGTGGCCAAGAGAGACCCAGTCCAACCGTGCCAAAGACAGTCCCAGAGAAGGCCTGCAGGTGTTGGCAACCTCAAGTGCTTTTTGGGAAGAAACGTTTGCATTTCCTGTACATCCTGCTGCACCTTGGTACGAGATCTGACTCACCAAGCTCAAAGGACTGTTTCAGGGCACTGGTTACTCACTTGCAAGACAAGAAGTGACAGTGATTCTGTGAAGGGAAGGGTTCACTGACTCACTGGTTGCAAGAAGCTGAGTGCCCCATGCCACCAGCCCTGCCTGGAGGGGTCCTTGCTCTCCTGTACACACCCCTCCTCCCTTTTCCCATCTGGAGGCTGGCACTTCCATCCCACAAAGGAGAGAACTGAGTCCACTCATCTTCCTGTTGACACTCAGAGCTGCCCCCACATCCTCCTACAAAGCCTTCCACTTGTAGACATTTTGCTGTAATATTGATGAGGCTGGAGCCATCAGAACAGGCACACTGCTGAGTGATGCTGGAGAACGTCCTTGTCTCCCTGCCAGACAGTGAAGCTGGAGCTAAGACCTGCAAATCCTCTGTCACATCTCCCCAAGGCACCACTCAAAGCACAGCACGACACGACAGCAGAACACAAACACTTCCAAGAGCCCTTCACTTAAGTGTCATCAATCAGCTTTGGGTTTGTTCCACTTCATAAAAATAAACACAAATCCTGGAAGAGCAACCCTTGAATGGGACACCTTGAAATAAAACAGTTCAGCAACTGTTTCTTCTAAGCTGTGCATCTTTCGAGCAAAGGTAAAATTCCTGGCCCAGGTCTGTGAGCAACTGCTTCTGAAATCAAGGGGATCATTGTCCTTCTCTGGACTGCTCGTGGAGAGATACCTGCAGGGTTGGGCCCAGCTGATAGGGTGAAGTATTTGTGTTTGCAACATCAAGACAAGTCAGGAGCACGAAGGGGGACAGAAATAGCCCTCTCCTCCCCATCCCAAGCTAATCTTCTCTCAGCTGGAATTGGAAACCAAGCACAAAAGCCTACAGCAGGGAGCTGAGCACGTAAGCAGCAGAGGAGGTGGTGCCTGATTTATTTCATTAAGAGTCAACTCCTGCACCGTGGCAAGGTGAGGAATTGCCAGGTTTACCTTTTGTGCTTCCTGTAAGGGCCAAGGCCAACCTGTGCTTCTCCTGTGCCAAGGAAAGCTGGATGACCTCTCTACTGCAGCCCTTCTGCTGAACCCAGTTCAACCCTTCTGTTGAACTCTGGCTACAAGCATCAGTGAAGGGTTTCACAGTCCCCTTGTCCATGGGCATGGAAGGAGATGATCTCCAAGGGCCCTCTGTCCCAATCCAACCCAGCCTGTGATTTTGTGATTCTCTTTCAGACACTCCCCTCAGAACTGTCCCCACTTGGTGATACACAGACACAGGTCCTGTATAGCTGTTGGCCAGCATCTCCCCAAGGTCTGGAGGAAGCAGCAGAGCATTGCTCACCCCCTGATGCAAGAAGACCTTCCAGCAGCCATAACACCATCCCCAAACAGCCAGAAAGCTACTGAGAGAAGGAGGTGACAGACTGAGGGACAGGCAGGAGCAGCAGGGAAAGCAAGGCTCCAGTGTCCCCACAGAAGATCAAGGTGGGAGACATGGGGGAGCTGCCCAAAGCATGGATGTGCTGGGGGGCTGACCATACCCACAGAGCCCAGGTCCATTCCCTCTCTCCCACCCTGCCTGGAGGAACCTGCTCCAAGTCATTTCCTAAACTGTGTCATCAGAGCATCCTCAACAAGGACACTGCACTGGTCCACACCACCCAAACTGTGACAGCCCCACACACCAGACCCAGGGGACACAGCCCCTGGGTCTGCCAAACACAGACAGAGGGTCAAATCCCAGCTGGGACCATATGGCAAACTGGGGAGTTCAAATCACAAGTGAGATGCCTTCCTCTCCAGGGAATTGTGGCAAGGCTACAGGATGGTCACATTTCCTACAAAGCCCCAGGGAAGGGGGAGGAGGAAACACCCCCAGTGAAAGGCTGCCATGGTAAGCAGTTCAAAATGAAGCTTTTCCCTGCCCCTGAAGGGTTCCCTTTCTTTTCCTACACTGACATTTTCTTTCCCCTGCTATCACACCAGAGAGGTTGCCCCTTCTCCTTTGTCTGGATCCCTGCACAGCACCAGTGATGCAGGAACACAATCAGTACAGACACAGCCCAGGGCAGCACGTTAGACATCAGCCTGACATACACCTAAGCTGGTGCTTTCAAAATGTTATGCAACAAACCCTTCTCCAGAGGTCAAGAGCATCCACTGCTGAACAGGCAAATACAGAACAAGGTCCCTCACCTGACTTCAGGCAGCAAATTCACTGTGAGAGCTGCACCACCACCTCAGGATGATGATTTCCAGCCTGTGCTCCAACCAGGGGGGGACTGGAGAAATCCAACTTGTCCCTCAGTGCTGTTCTACTCTGGCTCTGGCTACTGCTGCTGGCAGCAAATTCTTCTTGCATGCACCATCTGATTCTCCCTGCACCCAGCTGCCAGCCCCACAGCACCCGCAAGTTAACCACACCAAGGAGTGAAAAAATATGGAAATTGTTGCTGCATGATTTAATTTCCCTGGTATCTCAGAAGCAAACAGCTCCTTTCCTTGCTTGGGGCTTCTGCAGCATTTTAAGCAGCAGATGCTCAGTGCTACCAAGTGAAGGGTTCCTCCAGAAGGGGAAAGCGGCAGCAAACATCACTTGAAGAAAAAAAAAAATTAAAAAAAAGATATATAAAAGCCAAGAATCCTTAGGGAACACAACTCCTACAGTCTGCCCTGGAGTGCTGCTGGGGTAGAGCAGGTACAGAAGTCTTCTGGGTGAGAGATCTCATCAGAAATCAGGAGTTTCGGGAGAGATTCTTGGCTTTCCCACAGGTTTCTTGTATGCAAAATAAGTAACTTAATCTGTGCCCTAATTAACTTCTTAAAGTGAAGATGCTGTTTTGCCCGTCTGCAAAGTTCTCATTGCTGCTTGATGCAAAGCAAAGTTTGGAGGTGAAGCTGCATCAAGACAAGTTATTTTTCCAGCTTCATGGAGAGGTCAAATTTTAAAGCTAAATTCTTCCCAAGAGATTCAAAACTAATTTGGTTTAGTTGCTTTATCTCTAGTTCTAGATAATCTCACCTTCTTCAATGAGCTCCTTCCTAGAAGTGGGAGTGAAATAGCAGCAGGAAGAAAAAGGCAAAACAGCAAGTTCCAAAAATCTCTTTGGAGTTAATGGTGGTAACAGAAAATTTCAAGCACCTCATTCTTCTCACCTCCCAACTGCTCCATCCCTGACAACATCAGCATTTGTTTGAGGAAAGCCCCTCAGTATTTTCACTACATATTTCCTGTAAGCACATGACACAGCACAATGTTCATTCTTTTTCCTACCAGGATTTCAATGCAGCTTCCTTGAAAAGCTATTCCATGCCAAGCCATCCTCCCCCACATCAGCACACTTGGAACCACACTGCTCTCTCCAGGGACAGAAAAGTGACAAGAAAACCAAACCTGATGGTGCTCCCCAGATGTTCACACACCAGTCATTAAGCTCCTATCAACCACTGGGGCTGAGGACATAAATGCAGCCAGGGAGAGCTTTGCTTTAGCAGGACCCAAACCCAACCTACATCCAGAATTCCTGAGCAAGCCCAAGCATTAAAGCTCAACCAACTCCACTCTTGCTCCTCTCCATGTGGTTCTCGTGCAAAGCTGCCCCTTAATCCCAATTCCCAGGGCAAGGCAGCAAGACTTGGAGGCATTTTAGGAAATCTCAGCTCTGTAGAGCAAATGCTCTTTTCTATGTCTGCTCCACACAGCTCACTCCAGACTGCCACTTTTCTGCATTAAATTGTCCTTGTCTGGGTAGCTTTTCAAACCCAGAACTTTTATGTGGAGAGCTTTTATATTCAATAGGAGTTTGGGGTTTTTCCTCCCCTCTCCACTCTCATTCCCCAGCATCCCACTCACCAAGCAGGCTCCTGAGCTCTGCCCTCTCTGCCTCTCCCACTCCCAGGCTCTGCCAGCCTCTGGGCTGAGGTGTAGCTCTGGGATGGGTGCTGGATCCAACTCTAAGGGTGCCTCTGAGCTGCAGAAACTGCTCACCTCCCTTTTGGCTTTCCAAGGGTGAAAGCTCATGTTTGCCTCCTGCTTTCAGGTCGAGGGGGACATGGGTAGAAACAGAGCCCCTGGGGTCTTGGCCAGGGGCTCCCACCCAGTAGGGAGAGGGGCACTGCAATCCCTTTGAACTTGGACATCTCACTGTGACTGTGGATGGAGGGGAAAAAAAGAAAATCAGAAATTGAATTTGGGGCTGAATTTCAAACGCAAGCCATCCCCTTTTAGCCTAGCACGAAAGAGAAAAGTCTTCAGCAGGCTGTGAACCTGCAGAGAGCACAAGTGAACTGATTCCTTTGGATTTTTTCCTTAGGTGAGGACTGAAACAAACCACAAGCAAAGCTCTCCCCTCTGCTCCCATCCTTGACCCAGCACAGACACAGCCAGCACACAGGACCCTGGAAAAGATGATGCTTGAAGACAAGGAAATTGTATTCCTTCCAGAATTCATTACACACCTCTCCCCTTTGCTCTCCCAAAGAAAAGTATCTGCAAACAAAACGTATCTCTGGCATCAGAGGAGCAGCAGGATCCCTGCCCTTAGGCAAAGAAAGAAAGATCAGACCGGGATTTCTGTGCAAACATGAGCTGAATCCCAACTTCCCTCACATGAGAGCCCCATCTTCTGAGCTGGGCCGTTAAATACTGGAGGAAAGGCATGAAGCAGCTCTGATTAGGTGGAACAGAAATTAATTGAGGGCATAAGTGTCCAATTTGGTTCTCCATTTATTTTTTCCACAGCACATTATATGTGAGTGTGGCTTGCAATGCAGGCACCTGCAGGGGAAGCAGCCTGACCCATCTGTGGCAGGGATATTACCTCTTTTTATTTGTTGGGGGTTTTTTTGGTTGGTTTTTAGGTTTTTTTGGGGGGTGTTTTCTGGTTAAAGCTTCAGCTTTTTATCAGCCCTGCAACAGGGAGATGTGTAGAGCCTTCCAAGATTGCATCCCCTTTCCTGACATTTTGAACTAGAGATTTAGAGCTCTGCAATTTGAAAAAAAAAAAATTTTTTTCCCAAAACAGACTTTAAAATAAAACATGGGAAAAGACCAAAGCTAATTTCCAACAGAATCTCAAAAACACCACTCCAGGAGCCCACACCCTTCCCTTAAGATACAAATTCAAGCCCTATTCACCCCCACTCCAGCCTTTTTTAGCAGAAATCCTTTCATTGTTCAAAGCCACTTCACACGCTTTTCGGCCCATGGAAAAAAAAAAAAAAAAAATATTCCTGGGAACTGCCCTATTTTGGCCCAGCAAGAAGCTAGATAAGTGCCTGGATTTTCCATTGCCACTCCTGGGCAGCTCCAGCTGTGCCAGCGTGGGGTGTTCCAGCCGCAGGGCTGTGCCAGGAGCTCAGCCATGGGCAGGGCTGTGCCTCTCCCAAGGGACACCATGTGCCCTTGTCACCTCTGTGCCATGCAGCACAGCACCCTCCCAGGCAGTCACCCTCTGACAGGGCTACGTTCCTCTATTTTTTAATTTTTCCTCATTTCTTGGCCACCAGAAGCGGTCCTGCCTTGCTCTTCTCTTCCCAAGGCATCCTTCTGCCAGCTTTATGGCACCACAGGGACAGTGCCCAGCTGCCAACAAAGCCACCACAAGCAGGCAGATGGGAGGAGGGGACAACATGTGTTGGGTTCACTCTGTGAGATGCTGCTGCTGTGTAAGAGCAGCCTTGTCCCTCCAAGCCTGCCCTGGACTTTGCTATACTCATCTTGATGTCAAGAGGTAGGAACCACTTCCAAGCTGGACACCAAGACCATAGTGATCCATGCTCAGGTCCAGCAGGAAGCACCATCTTGTGCAGAAGGTAGGAGAGGTTTTCCAGACTGCCAGACCATGGGAGCAAACACAATGGAGCTCCTTAGCACCAAGCATTTGCCCCCCAGCCATGGCAGGGATGTCACCAGCTGGGTACAACCACCACCCAACACTGAGCACCCAAGTGCCATAGCCAACCACGGCATGGAAAGGGCTTTGGGGAGACTGGTTGGTAAGAAGTGCTGCTGTCAGGATGCTGGGATATGACTGGCAGGATTTGGAAGTGTCTGCAACACACCTGACAAGAGGAATTGTGGATTTTTGTGGGAGATTTCAAGAGAGGATGCTCTTCCCAACAATCCGATTCATCCTTTTTAAATAGCAGTTGGACTTATTGCTAACAAAAAGCTTTCAACCCCACTGCTTACAGGCACTATTGAACATATCCGTGACCATTCCAAGAATCCTCACAGGATCTTCACCAAACAACACAAAAAGGTGCCCCCTGACCCATCATGCATCCATCAGGGGGCTCATATTTCTAACTCAGGATGGTTTTGCCCACCTGCCTCTGCTGTGCAGGGACCAGCAGGGTGCCCATGGGCTCTGCTGGGAGAGTAAAGAGGTGAGACTTTGGGAAAAATGAATTATCCATGCTACACTGTGGGATGCAGCTTGAACATCTGGATTTGTTATATAAGGCACAGCCCTCATACCTGGGTGATCTCCTCAATGACTCACTTATTCCACTGCTCCACCACGCACACCCCACCTCCCACCACTCCAAATAAATTCATCCTCCTGTCCACCTACACTGTGCAGGTCAAGGACAGCCAGCAGCATGCACAAAGAAGGTCCTGAGGCTGCTGATGTGACACTAACAGACCTACAGCCCAGTGGGTCAGGCTTCCTTGCAACACCCTGACCTGCAGCATCATACCATTCCTGCAGGGGACCAGTTCTGGCCCATTCACAGCAAGGGCAGCACCTCCAGGCACTGTCACCCCAGGGCAAGACAGATGGGTCAACCTTGGAGCCTGCAGGAATATTATCAGACAGTCACAGAATTGTTTAGGAAGTGACCTTAAAGCTCATCCAGTCCCAACCCCCTGCCATGGGCAGGGACACCTCCCACCAGCCCAGGTTGCTCCAAGTCCCATCCAACCTGGCCTGGAAAACTTCCAGGGATGGGGCAGCCACAGCTTCTCTGGGTAACCTGTTCCAATGTCTCATCACCCTCACAATGAAGAATTTCTTCCTAACACTAAAGAATTTATTCCTTTTAGAAAGTTAAACCATAACACTTCAAGAGGACAAAGGCTCCTTAAAATGCAGCTCAGCAGAAACCCAGCACAGGAAGCAGGCTGGTGCCACTGGGCTGAGGAAAAGCATCCCCACCACCAGCCCCACCACTTCCACCCCTGCCCAGACACAGCTCCAGAGTAACCTGCCTTATCTTAGATACAAACCATCAGATTGAAACACAAATGTTTTGCTAGCAAAATGCTGGCACAGCTTTCTGTGGTGCCAACATCACCATTTCAGCCTTAAATCAGACACTCGGAGCAGTTTGCCACTGCCTTGCTTGCGAGGCAGATTTTATGTTTCTGAAGCACCTTATTTTTAGGCTCAGTTATCAACCCCCACGTCACCATCCCTGCCCTACTTTCTGTGTTTTCTGCATCTACTGTTGGCCACAGTCAGTGACAGTGCCAGTGATGGTACCTTGGCTTGACTTGCTGCTCTTTCATCAAAGTATTTACCATATCTTACCTTCAAAATGTGATTTGGGGTATTTTATATTAATGTGTCTACGAACCTGGTGCCAAAATTGCTCGCACTGCTCTCCTCATCATCAGTCGAGTTCTTACTTTGCTTCTGCCACTTCTGGGATTACAAGCACGAGGGCTCTGCTGCCACAGGCTAAGAAGAACCTTGTCTACCCATGAGACAAGGTTTAGCCATCCTGCTCTGCTCTCTCCATGTGCAGCCATGCCTGGATGTACAGAACTCTTCCCAAAGACACGGAGATTGAAGGGAGAGAACTCAGCTGGGAAGAATGGATACTCTGGAGGGCTTCCCAGGCACAGGTTCCTGCCCTACCATAAGGTATTTTCCTCAGCTGAATATCTGTTTTGAGAAGCACTTTTATCTGAATGGCAAAAAAACCAGTGTTCTGGTGGCGAAAGTCAAATTCATGTAGTTGAGGCATCTTCAAGCCAGAAATCCGACCCAGCAGATGGTGAAGGTCCTTCTGCATCTCACAGATCCCACCAGCAAAGCCCACCCAGTACAAAGCCCCTCTTAGTTTCACATACCAGATGAACTCTTGCTCAAGACCTCAGTAATAGCAAACCAAGTCCTAAACAAATCCCCAAACCTCAGTTTAGCATCACAAAGCAGAGAAAGCAATGATGGGCATTACTGAACACTCCACATCCAGTAATGGGCTCTCACCTTCCCTGGTCCTTCCATGGGTATTTGACCTCTGAGCTGCTGAGCTCAGCAGAATTTGTTCCTGGGAAAAGCTGCCAACATCCCATAGTGCCACACGGAGCCACCCTAGAACAATGCCTCAGACTTGGGGTTTTTCCACAAAGACCATTAGAGATGCCATAATGTCACATGGTGCAGTTGGGACAGAATTGGTACTGGCACTCCTGAGCAAAGCTGTGAACCCCCAGCCTTCCCCTCCCAAGCTCTCCCCTCTCATCTCTTCCATGAATGCTCAACCAGCACCTCCTGCCCCTTCCACCTGAAGGGCAAAGCATCAAGATGAAGGGTGCCAAGGAGCCCCTCACCTATAGAGTGGAGGCAAGAGCTCAGGAGCACACTCCCAAGGAAAGTCTCCTGGCAACGCAGGGGGAGAGAAAAAGGAGGGGAAAATTGCTGCCAGCTTGTTTGTGTGCACTTAGGGTGGCATTTCCAACCCTGTAATTGTTGCATAATGAATTTAGCAATGGAGTTCAAGGGCTATGATTCACTCGGGCCAAAAAAGCCATGACTCAGCCCCTAAAGAATCATGAGATGTTAAAATGATATACATTTAACTGGAGCCTGACAAATCCCCAGGAGCAGGGTAGCAGCAGCAGCGTCTCAAGCACAACTCCAAGCATCATGCAAATAAATCTCCCCACTCCTCCTCCCAGCCCAGGCAAGCTGAGAGCAGCACCAGAGCAGTGCCTGGGTTGGCTGTTGCAAATAATTTACACCTGCCACCCATGCCCAGCTCAGGTTATCAGTCCTGGCTCAGAAAAAAAAAAAAAAAAAAAAAAGGCACCTGATGCCACTGCTTCCCTTGGGCTCACATTGACTCGGGCAGAAAGCTGGGATGGTCCCACCCAGCCTAAGAAAAAGTCTTCATGCAAATCTTGCCCTGGACCTCTGGGGTGAGGAGCACTCAGGGATGCTGCTGGTGTGACATCAGAGAAGAGGGGAAGTAGTGGGATGCTGGCAGTCAGGATGCTACAGCAAATACTGGGGTGGGGGTAGGAAAGGAGTGCAGATCTCTGCAGGGAATGGGGCAGATTTATTCCCCTAAATTAAGGAGCGTGTGATCATCACCAGAAGTGATGCAGAGAAGAACTTGGGGAAAAATAAGATGTTTTCCTAGCTCTTTGGGGTGAAGTCATGCCCTGTGTTCTGTGCTTATGGAGCTTGCTTACACGGAAAGGAAAGTTATCTTGAAGTGAGACAGGGTGAGAATTCAAAGCAGAACAGCTGTTCTGGGTTAACTCCCCAGGTGGCTGCTTATTCTAGAGTTGCAGTACCTTTTTCTAGTTTAATTCACTTTAAAAATAGATTAGGCCAATGGTTCTGATCTGCAAGGCCGTGGCAGCTGGCCTGCTGCTATCAGAGCATCCTTAATTGGAGCCTGGATTTGGGGACCATGGGGGGCTCCGGGATGCAGAGGTGATCATCCAGATTTGGAAACATGATATTAACCCAAACCAAGAAAGAGCCATCAGCCTGCAGGAGGGTCTGCAGAGCCAGGGCTGGGGCAGCAGGCACACACCTCACATGGGGGACAGCCCAGGCAGGGCACTCTGCCAACCATAAACCAAACAGCACCAGACCAAACCCACAAGTCACACTTTGCAGCAACCAAAAGTCTTCCTACAAAGCCATTTTTGTTTGAGGTTCATTTGAATTTAGTGTTTATCAAGCTTCCATTTAGCCTCATTAATCACAGCCTTTCAAGCTCTTTCAAATGCAAACACAGAAAAGAACCCAGCAACTGCACTTCTGGGTTTACCCTTCTCCTGCTGGAATTATGGAAGGCTAAGAAGCAGGAGTGCTAACCCACCTGTCTCCTGCTTTTTAACCACTTCCCATGGGATGAAATCAGCTGACTCTTCTGGGAGGGGGGGGGAAAAAGGCACCCTGATCTCTTTCCCTGCCTAGCAGCAACATTGCAGGGTAGCAAGCAAGGTGCTGAGCTGGGGAAGGTGCATCCCTATGAAAGCCATGGGGGAGGCAGCCTGGCAGCTCCCAGAGCAGCACAGGGATGGCCAAGCCACCTTCCCCAAAGCCTTGGCATTCCCACCAGGAGCCTCTAGAGCTCTGGCAGCTCACCTGATCCAAGTCAAAGGATACACCTTTTGTTTGCTTTGTATGGGGATTAAGGCTTAGCCTTTCTCAAGCTTGCTTTTTTTTTTTTATGTTTTGTTTTTTGCTTTTCCCTCCCTGGCTGTGGTGTTAAGCCCAGTACTGACACACTCCCCTGAGAGCTGCAAGGAAAAGCTCCATCAGACAGAACCACATTACCTTGAAAGCAGCATTAGCCCCAGTTAGCAGAGGTGCTGCTGAGCTCAGACACAGTCCAGCAGCACCAGTTCCCACTGATCATAGAATTCCAGGTTGGAAGGGACCTCAAGGATCATTCCATCCAACCTTTCTAGTTAATAATATGGTTTAAATGAGATGGCCCAGCACCCTGCCAAGAGGAGTCTTTAAAACTGTGCAGTGTGAGCCCTTCACACTCTGCTATGAGGCTCGGGATGCTGCATTCACCCCTCTCACCTCCCAAAGTTTGCCTTTCTTTCTGCTGCCCGTTGTGCTCTTCACAAAAGCCAAGTGCAGGACCACCCCCTGCAGTGGGGACTCCCCTGATTCCAGAGGGGAAGGTGTAGGCAGCTGGTGGTTCCCATCCACAATTCCATTCCCAATTCCCAGTCCCTCGTGCTGCTGCCAGCCACGCTGAGCAGGACCTGCAGTGGGACAGGGCTTTGGCTTACTCAGAGCTGGAGTCTTATTGCTCCTGGATACCATAATCCTCCTGCACCTGCACCCAGGCTCTGCTGTCCTAAACAAAAAAAAAACCAAAAAACCACAAACAAACAAAAAAAACACCCAACCCAAACCCAATAATACAGTATCTATATATAAGGAACCCCATGCTGGACAGCAAAAATAACAGTCTACAGGTGAAAATGCTCTCAAGAGGAGTTTGGCAAAGAGCAGAACCACAGTGGACCAGCAGCTGTGCAGGCAGAACGGTGCTGCTGAGATGAATGAGCAAGGGAGCACGTGGAAAGGAGACAAGGAGAGACAAGCAGATGAATAGAAGATGACAGGTTTCTAGTAAGATTGTGATAAGCCTCTTTAAACTTCCCTAAAAGATGAGCCAGCTGGCAAGGCCATCCTAGGAGGTGGTGTAACTCGACTAACAGCCTTGCAAAAAGCCAGCAGCTGCCCCCTTTCACACATCCCAGCTCACTCCTGCAGCTCTTTAAGCAGGGATGGCTGAGCAGGCTGTGCCTGGATGCTTCCACACCAGCACTCTCCTGCAATGACCACTCACCCTCCTGGCAGAGAAGCCAACAGCCCTCAACGATTTTCAAGAAGCAACCAAGGTCAGGCTGCTGGGCAGACACACACAGCCCTGCTCCCCCTGACCCCACCAGCCCCAGAGCATTTTTGGTTGCCCAGGCCAGGGCTAATCCTGACCTGTGCTCCCAGCATCGGAGCAGAGAGCTGCCAGGCACATCTAGGGAGAGGCACATGGCTCCTGAAAAGGGCTTTGCCAAAGCAAGGATGGGGAAGGCAAGGGGATGAGGGGAGCCCTGCACTATGCTTTTTGTCCCCTTCCTAAATGCAGCTCTGCTGGGAGTCCTGGCACAGCCAAGTCCTCCAAAATTATTACACCTGGGTGACCAGTTTCACCCTTTGAGGTGAAAGAGAAGAGGGCTACCTACAAGGGAAATCAAGCTTGAAATATTAAGAATTTTATACTTTAAGGGATGATACCTTTAAGATCTGCAGGAGGTGGAAGGGATACCAAGCACAGGCATAGCTAGCAATGAGTTTACCAGGTTCCCTTTCCAACACCACAACTGAACTAGAGAAGTATTTGAAACTGGAGGTATCACCTGGGGCAGTTGAGGGTTTCGAGATGAAAAACAGCAGCACCCAGTTTGTTTGATAACAGGCAACTTTTCTCTTCTTAGGCCAATTAGCTGGTGATATAATTTGCCCACTGAGGTCACTGAATCATCATTTAGCAGTTTCAAAGGAGACAAGATGAACTGCAGGCCAATTTTTCCCCTCCAGCTCAGAGTGATTCAAAATACAGTTAATGATAGTGCTTCTTAAGTATCTGGCAGAGGATTTGAGAGGGCAATATATTACCCAAAAAGAGATGGACCTCTTTCACGCCAAAGAAATGAAGCCTGTTAAGATATAGGACCAGATTTTGCTATCTTAATTCACAACCATTAAATAGCCAAGAGCTGCCAAACTTGAGCCAGACACAGGTAACAGCAAAAAGGAAAGGCAGACCCTAAAACAGGTTAATGAAGGTCACAGTTAAATCCCACTTTGTCACCAGCACACAGGAAACTTTAAGGATAAGAAAGGAGCAACATTCCCAGAAGACTTTTAGCATGAACCCTGTATTTTCATGAGTTTATATAAGACAAAAAAGAGACATCCCCTCATCCACAAAAGCTTCATTATTTGTCAACCTCAGGCTCCATAACCAGTAAACACTGGTTGATGTTTTGCTTCTTACTGGATGAAACGTGCCTAGAGGCAACAGGCATTTTATAAATTATTAAACCAAGGGAAAATAAGGTTCAAACAAAGTGGCTGCAGAAGTGATGCAGCAGCACCAAGGAGCTGGTACAATTGGTACCAGCACACTCACACAGAGTCATTTTTCCTGCAACGATGGACTCAACAACAAGACATTGTTAGAAATGGGCAGCCTGGACACGTGGTCTCGATGGCAAAAAGAAGATGCAGTATCTCAGCATTTCATCACATCCACCACAGATATCTCAAGTTCAATGCTTTCAATCTTATTTTTCTTATGAACTAGTCACTTATGTTTTCCAGTCAGAAGGAAAATAAGTACTTTTTTATTTTTTTAGACCTCATAAGAGATTTCAAGTCATAAAGCAAACCCCATAAAAATAATGTAGCAAGTGTATTTTCAATATCATACATAGTTTTTAGTCCAACCCATACCAGAGATTAAACAAGGAAGGGAAAAACAGAAATGAAAAAAGTATTCTTCATATTCAGGATCTAATATGTCTTGCACAACAAAAACGATTCCCCACCGAATTAAATTCAGTGCCAGCCTGAAAAAACAACCCTTCTGCTTTCCGTCATAATCACACTTGACTTTTCCATCTATGAAAAAGCACCTACCTGTACTGGTAGGACTCGGGACACGAGGGTCAAGGAAGGCTGGGTCAAGGTGAAAGTTAGGACAGCCCAAGCAGCTGCTCCTCCCAAGGTTCCCTGAGTATTTGCTGGGCAACACAGGGGGCTAGAACCAAGAGGTTTGGTTTTTCTGCTCCCCAGGTTTGTAAGCCCTCTGCTTTCCTTGACAATTTGTTAGAAGCCACTTCCTCTGCTCCTCCACTGCAGCTGGAAGCATCCTCCTCCTTCTCCTCCAGCAGTTACCCCAGTGCAGAAAAGACCTTTGCGTGAGCAGTAACCGCGGATACCAACTTGTTGGTTTGTCAACAATCAGCTGAAAGCATCCCTACCACCCCTGCCACCTCACACCCTGGAGCTGGAGAAGGGGCTGAAGTTGAGGCTGAAGTTCCTCTGGTCTGCCAAAGTATGGAGGAGACTTTCCGAGAAAGACCTTCATCTCACACCGAAACCAGCACTGGCAATCCTGATGCCATTTCAGGAAATACAGCTGCTTATATTCATGCTACCTCCAGGGTATTTCTTCTCCACCCGAATCATGCCAAAAGGGAGAAGATTTCTAAACACAACAAGCAAAACCTTCTCAGGAACAAACACAACGAATTGGTATCTTCAGCCTCCTGGGTTTCACATGACGACCCACGGTACAAACGTCAATTTAAACACTAACGCCAAGGGTTCAATGGAGTAAAAACTGCCTCCAGGGAGTCACTGGGTCCTCCCCATGAGATGCACCCAGGAGAGGGTGAGCCCAGCGTACCGAGGGAGCACCCGGGTGCCCGGTGCCGCCCGGGGAAGGGAACGGACTGCATTCCCCAAGTGCCTCTCTCCAGCCGGGGTTAGGATTGCACCGGGCTGAGTTACCGAAACTCCGCGCCGTGATTGCAGCCGCTGCCCTGGCCGCGCCGGAGGGACACAGACACCCACAGACAGACAGACAGACGGAGAGCCACACAGCGGCCCAGCGGGGGGTTGCGGGCGGAGCGGCGGGGACTTCCCTGCTCGTTCCCCCGGTGTGTGGCTGTGTGGCTCTCCGTCTGTCTGTCTGTCTGTGGGTGTCTGTGTCCCTCCGGCGCGGCCAGGGCAGCGGCTGCAATCACGGCGCGGAGTTTCGGTAACTCAGCCCGGTGCAATCCTAACCCCGGCTGGAGAGAGGCACTTGGGGAATGCAGTCCGTTCCCTTCCCCGGGCGGCACCGGGCACCCGGGTGCTCCCTCGGTACGCTGGGCTCACCCTCTCCTGGGTGCATCTCATGGGGAGGACCCAGTGACTCCCTGGAGGCAGTTTTTACTCCATTGAACCCTTGGCGTTAGTGTTTAAATTGACGTTTGTACCGTGGGTCGTCATGTGAAACCCAGGAGGCTGAAGATACCAATTCCTTGTGTTTGTTCCTGAGANTTTTTTTTTTTTTTTTTTTTTTTCTTTCAGCTTAAATAGTCGAGCCCGGCGGTATATTCCTGTTTGCCACAGAGCAACTCGGTGCTAAGGGTTGTTTTGGGTTTTATGATTTGTTTTTTTTAGGCGAAACTGAAAGCCACCGCCGGTGCAATGTGACATTCAGATGAGGCTTTCAAAGCAGAGCGACTGATGCCGAAAACAAATGCCATTCCTGAAGTGTGCCTCATGCCCATTTTATAGACAGACAAAGGGAGGCAGATAAGAGCCTTTGCCCGGAGTCAAAGCCACTCAGAGGCGCTGGGAGAGGAGCCAAGAAGCCTCCTGGGCCAGGGAGCGGCACCGGGGAGCCCACACTCACCCCTGGATGGGCTGGGAGCTGAGCAGAAAGGATTCCTTATGCTGCTGTCAGATACTGTCTCTGGGATCGGCTGTCTTTTCCGGGATGAAATAGGTTTCAGGAGGTTTGGAGGATTAATCACCATCAGCCCTATTTCTCCTTGGGAAAGGGCCTCCGCCCAGACCGAGACCAACGTCAACCCGGAGGCAGCTCTGCCCTTCGAGATGTGGGGTTTTGTTAAAATGTTCTAGCTCAACAAATGCCTTTTGGCTTGAAATGTGTCTCCCTCCTTTGAAGAGGACAATGTGTGGGTAAGTGCTTACAAGTAATAAACCTGCAGCTTTGCAGCTGTACGTGAGGGAGAGCAGCCACAGCGTGACAGTCTGGTTAAGGTGGGGGTTTATTCTGGTGAGTGTCTGGGGGCTCTGTCCAGAATTCACATTTTACTTCTGCAACGTGGCAGAACTGTGTTTTAAGAGTCACAGGTAACCCATGAAGATGTGCTGTAACTTTGAGAACTTTTCCTGCTGCTGCATTTGTACATGCAAAAAACCTGGAAAGCAAAGATGATGTCCCTGTCCTCCTCCTCCTCCTGACTGGATCCAGAGGGGTGTAGGTGCAAGATGGGTGGAATGGGGGAGTACTCAGCCAAATTAAATGTCTGTTACAGGTCTGGGACCAGACTTAGATCCTCACTCACCAGAGACCTTGGCAGCCCTGGGCTGTGCAGGGAGGAGGCACAAGCCTGGCAGCCGGAGCCTTCGCCCGGGGTGCTGGAGAGCAGAACAACTTTGGACCAGTCTCTGAAGTCCATAATTCAGTTGCCTGTTTATTTGAAAAGTGTTGTAAGCACAGCTGCTTTCTGAGGCATGAATGGTAATGATGGGGGAGGCACATACATGAACTGGCTCTAGGCCAGACCAGTGAGTCAGCGTAAAGAGCTGAAATGCATCTTAACAGCTAGAGGATTAAAAAAAAAAAAAAACAAAAAAAACCCCAAACACCAAATACAACTCATTTTCTGCTCAAATTTGGGTATGAGCATTGCAGTTGGGAAGATAAAGACAGCTACCACGTCAGCAGACTCTTGCAGTGCCCAGAGCCCAGGGATGGAGAAGGTGGAGGGGTGCGAGCATCAGCAAGAGCCTGCAGGCACCCACACCATCCTCATTTTTGCCAGCAAATCAAAGTTCTTGCTCCAGTTGCCAATACAAAGGTTTGGAGCAAGAACAGAAATGCAATTTGTTTGTTTTCCAGTACAGTAAAAAATTACTGCACCAACTTGTAGTTTCTTTTTTTGGATGTACAAATTAAAAATGTTACAAAGATCCAGGTTAAGAAACAAGATATTTCAAAAGTCAGATCTCATAAAAAGCACTACTGAAGCGTTCAGAATTTTCAAAGAACCCTGTTCCTAGTGTCTCCTTCCTCATCCAGTGTGCAATCCAATTTCACAGCTGGTTTTGGTCCCTCAAATTCCTTTCTTTATCAAATTCACTGTTTGCTGGGAAGTTAATACCCAGGTCTAAGAAAAAGATTTTTCTCTTGTGCTTTTATGATCCGAAGGTTACTCAGCAGTCAGACTAGATGTTGTCAAAAAAATGAGTCTTCTGGATGAATAAATAGGAAGCTGCAGTGATTGGAGGCTGCTGAGCAGACCCTGTAACTCAGACACACAGGAGGAGCTGCCAGCCTTGGGCTGTGCTGGGAGTTGAAGTGAGGGGACAGCAAAAATCAGGTCCTTGTTCTGCAGGCGTTCAGAGCATGTGTGTCTGTGATTGCTGCTTCATTGTATGCTGCCCATGGTGACAGCTTCTCAAAATCAACCAGCTGAGCCATAGGTAGGCTGGAAAGGGAGCTGAGGGCCATGGGAGGAGCTGTGTCAGTGGCCCCATGCACAAACCAAAGGGGCTGCCCTGTTTCCCCCCTCTCCTCTTTAATTTCTTCTTCCAGCTCTACGGTTTTAATTCCCAGGCAAAGTTTTGTTTTCGTCATCTTTCAAGGTCACCTGATGTATTTATTTGCAGCTCAGAGCTGCTGTCACTGAGAAGCAAGGCTGATGGCAAGCAAGGAGACCATGTCCATGCTTCAGCCCCCCTGTCAGCAAACACAGGTCACTGCAAAGCAAAGGAGCAACCAGACCCCAGCGTCTGCACAGCAGAGCAGGACAGTGCCCATGGGTGACATCTGGCAGGACAGGAAGGGTTGAGGAGAAGAAACAAGCCATGAGACAAGAAGTGAGGGCAGAAGTTGGTCACAAGTAGTGAACATGGGCTGCTCCAAGCACAGGGGCTTGCCCAGCAGAGGAGGTAAAGCCAAGTGGGCAGGGGAGGCCCTGGGAGGGTGTCAGAGATGGAGATGGGGAAGCAGTGGGACTGGAGTCTGAATGGTGAGGGCAAGAGGTTTCAAACAGAGATGGTGGAAGGAAATGAGGGGGAGGTGCAAGGGGAATCATAGGGATGTAGCAGGGGAGGAGTGATTTATCTGTGGCATGTGGGTTATCTAGAAGGAAGCAACAAAGGACAAGAAAAAGAAATGATGTTGAAAGCAGGGAGTTGCCAGTGGGGACACTTGATCTTAGGGAAAGACACATGAAGAATAAAAACCTCTGACATTGGTTGTTCTCTGTTAAAACCAAACAGCAAGCAAACAAACAAACAGCAGATTCAAGGGCCTGGAAAGTGCTGAAGTCATGAGAAGGCTCTCAAATGCCTTACAGAATAGAATAACCAGTGCTGACTGGAAAAGGAAAATTAAAGGAGGAAATTGGTGAGAGAGGATGGAGGAGGACACTGAGGGAAAGCTGAAAGTGACAATAGAAATGGAGGACTAATAAAGAGTTAGAGGGGTAGATCTGGAATATTTATACTGATATCAGTAAAAGGCCATGAGAGAAAATCAAATATTAGATAAAGAATAAACCAGGAGGCAAATAGAGAACATGCACAGGTCTGGCTCTTCCATACTTGAGCATCAAATCAGTAAAAAACAGCTTTGCCAGGGCTGACAGGAAGGCCCCAACCTTGGAGACCATTACTCCATCTGCACTAGGAGAGCCTGCCTCAAAAAGTATCAGTGGGCAACATGACTTCCCAACAGCCCAAGTTATCCAAGTGCAACCTCACTGCTGCAGAAAAATTAACCAATGGCAGTTTGTACCTTGCAAATGTAACAGAAGAAGAAAAAATATTTGATCAACCTCCAGGATTTGTAAAACTCATCCTTCTCAAAGGCTGGCACTTGTTCCTCCTCTCTTCTGTAGGCACAAAGCCCAGTTGCCTACAAACAAAGCACTGGGGACCAGCTCCAGCAGTGGCTCTGACCCGAAGCAAAGCTGCAGCCTTGCACCCAGGACATCCCAGCAGAAGTGTCTTTTACAAACAGAAAAGCCAGGAGCAAGTATGGAAAGCAAACCTTCTCCAAACACCAGGACCAGGTTGACTGACCCATGGGAGATTTCCTGCCTTGACAGGAAAGAAATATCAGTCTGGTGAGCAAAGATCCATGCCTTGCATGGTTAGGAGGTTAAATCCCTGTGGTTAGGAGCTGGCTGCCTGCCCAGTGAGAAACTGTGTTCCTGTTATTAACAGCATGCTTCTCCTCATCCTCCAACGTCAGCTGGAGGAGTTGGCACCTCTAGCCCCACCTTGCCACCCACATCTGTACCAAGAGCTTTCATTAGAGGCACTTCCAGTGCCCTTGCATCAGGTCAGCATGCCTGGAAGATCACTTCAGTGCTAGCTTGGCATGACATCCCTTGGGGATTCCTTTTGGGGGGATAGAGGGAAGGGGAGGTTTGCTTTGGTGGTGGTTTCTTTCTTCCAACCTCTCCCAGATGCTGCAGGACAGCAGAGTCCCCCATGGAGTCCCTCCGTCTGCCCTCTCTCCTGTGGCAGAGGAGCAGAGACAGGCATGGGGCAGGTGCTATCTCCAGCAGTTTTGGGGGGCAGACCACCTGGACAGCACAGCATTCATTTCTTTCTGTTTGGAGGCTGAAAAACCTTTGATGCTACCAGGGATTTGCATCTCATTTCTTTCCCTCCAATCCCCAACCTGCAGGCAATGCCTGTTCCTTACCTTCACAGCAGGCTGGGAAGATTAATTACAAAGATTGTCTCAAGGTGCAAACTTTGCATCTGGCTGGAAATTTTGAAGGTCATAAATCAGCTGATGTAACCTGGTATCTCTGTGCCTGCAAGAACCTTTGTGGGGGGAGATGTTTTAAGGGCTTGGGACAACTTAGAGCCAAGGCACACAGTCATGGCACAGTCCTGGTACTGCACAAGCTCCTTGGACTGACACATCAGCAACAGAGGCTGTCTTAGGGAATTTAAAAGTGACAGCAACTCATGAGGAGGGGAACCTTATAAAACACTCCCCAAAAGGACTCTCAATCAGCAGCAAAACCCTCTTCAACTACCTGAAACCAGACATTACTCAATAACCCTTGGGCAGTGCTGAAGGCTTGTAGATAGAGAGAAAAAGGAAAGAAAGAAAAATCACATTAGTCAAAGAAAGATGCTTCTAAAACATCTCAGTACTGGGATGAAGGATGGCTTCACTTTTAAATAAAATAATGTTATTTTCTTTGCAGCCATGCCTACTCCCTTCCCTTAACTGAAATAAACCACCCACTCCTAAAACTGTCCTTGAATGGCTGTTTCTGGCCTCAGTAATTATTGAAATAATGCAGCCTATAATTCATGTGTGGAACAGGGGGGAGCCTTCACCTGTATTTCCCAAAGCTGATAGAAATTTGGAAAATCATTTCCATGTTCCTGCTCTCCAGCCTGGGGGCTGCAGGTAGGGAAAGCAGAGCTTGCACAGAAACCCTGTGTGCAGCCATGCTGACAAGTTTGCTACATCAGCAAAATGGGGACTACACCATCCTAAGTGCTGACCTTCATCACTACACATTTCTCTAACTTGTGGCTTCTTTCATCCTTTACAAGTAGGAAATGCATGGAGATAGTCCAGACTCAAAGGTACACCCCTAGGTGACAGGAACATAACAGCATTATGAATTCTGGTGATAAACACAGAGGACAGCACTGATCTTGAAGGCAAACATCAATTTTGCAAAGTATTGTGGTGGTTAGAGGGAAGATCAGAGCACTACCAGAGGAAAAACATGACATTTTCTACTGAGCTGTTACATAGTGGTCCCATTAAAGTGCTTTCCACCTTCTGTTGGACCCTCCCTGACTGGTAATTAATTCAAGTATCACCTCCTGAAACTCATCAGTGCTTTGTCATAATCTGTGAGCTTTCTCCTCAGTTCAAGCAAATATTGTACAATAATCTGCTTTACACAAAGTGCACAGAAGCTTTAGCCATAAAATCCCCTGTGGCATTCAGGTATTTGACAAGCTGAAATGTTGAAGGGTGTGCCTGGCATTTCTATTTAGATCTACAACTGTTTAAGGTAATTTTCAACCCAGTCTTGGAGAGAAACTTTGCCTCAGAGCCCTTTGGAACAGAGAATCTGCAAACTGGTTTCCTTACTCGTAACCCCAAGCCCTTGGTTTGGGCAAGCCCTGGCAGCACACAGCCCTTGGGGTGAACCTACCAGCCACCTACCAGCCCCCCAGTTCTGCTGCTGGAGGAGCTTTGTGCTTTCCAGAGGAGTTTGTTCATGGGGAGTTTGTTCTCCATCCATTCCCATGGCTCTGGTGCTTCTGCTCAGGTCCTGAGAGTGACCACACACTGTTGGGTTCCTGGACCAGCACCCCAAAGAGCAACCCAGGAGGGGCCAGCATCAACCCCCCCCCACCTTGACTCCCATCCATCAGTGTGCCAGCACTACCTGGCTGCTCAGACCTTAGAGATACTCTGAGTTCCTCAAGTCTTGACCACCTGTGAAGCAGAGAAGAGCAGGAGGAGACTTTTCTTGCTGGAGCTGCTGCTCAGAGCCTTGGCAGCACAGGCACCTGCCCTGCTGGGAAACAGAGATGCTGACAGCTCATGCATCTTTCAGGATGCTGCTCAGCAGAGCACACATCTGATAGCTGGAGGCACAAAAGCCTCACCAGGAGCAGGAGTGTGAGAAGCCTTTGTCCATCTTTCAGGGCCAGATCTAGTTTCTACAGTTAATGAAAGCACCCCTGGGAGATTCAGGACTGGGCTCAGGGCCTGAGCAGCTTGATGCAAGGAAAGCTCCAGCTGAGACATGCAGCTGTGAGGCTCAGGGATTGGGACATTGGGATTTAAACAAAGATATTTTGTGTTTTGGACTTTCTTCTCTGTAAGAAGGGTGGCCTTACCCATCAGGTGTCCTGATAGCAATGTCACTGCACAGACAGCAGTTGGGTCACCTGGGTTACATTCTCAGTGGTCTCAGCTGGAGACTCACATGTCCAGTGTTTCCAACTGAGGATACAGTGCCTTTGCTCTTTAAATCCACAAATGATCATTTAAATCATCAGCACTTAACCAGCAGTGAGAACTGAGCAATCCCAACAGACACATCAGGAGGCACCAGAAGCTCAGCCCCGTCCTCAGTTCCTTGGCATTAGGAATACAGACTCAGGGTTCAGGTACTCAGCCTCACTGCACAGAACACAGCACAAAACAGAACACCAGGATTTCTTTTTTCACCCGGAGGCTTTTGAGAGCTGATTTAACATGCACCAAGACAGCCCAACACACACACACCAAACCCCAGGCACAAATACAGGTGGGAACGTTCAGGTCATTCCTGCCAGAAACTTGGGGTTTATTTTGCAGCCTCCCAGACTTCTCTCACTTTTAGTGAAGCTTGAGGAAAGCAGATGGATATTTTTCTCCTTTCTTAGTAAGCTTTCAGACTGGGCATGGCTCTGCATCTGCTCCAGGTCAAGATTTTTCTAATTGCTTTCATGTGTATTCCAGTGAAGTGGCTCTGTGAGTGCTGGAGAAGAAGTGAAAGGGCATTTTTTCCATGGAGATCCTAATGAGTAAACAAAACCCAAGACAACAGCTGTAATGAGAAAAGTGCTGATGACAATGTCCACTGTGCTACAGCATTTAAAAAGAGGAAAAAAAAATGTCTCTCATCACTATTAACTGGAAATTTCCTGCTCTGAGGGCTCCAGTGCTTATGAAGTGCCTGGTTCCCAGTTGCACCAGTGAGTCTGATAACAGACATGACTTTCCTGCAGAGTTTGTCTTTCTGATGTTTTGACACACCAATGAACTTACAAGAAAAGTAAATACTGAGGAAAAAAAGGAACAAAAAGCAAGATGCTGACCATTGAGTCAGCAACGAGGTTGTTGAGGATGTTGTGGATTTTTTGTTGGTTTTTTTTCCACACATCCCTCCATTCCCTAAGAAATAAAACTCTTACTTTCTGGCTCCAATGAGAAGATTTGCTGCCTGGCCAGGGAGAGCCCACAGGGCTTCATTTGGGGCTTTTACTGACATCCTGGATCCCCTCTTCCCTGCAGGGCCTGTCTGCTGCTTGGCTAACAGGGTTAACCCTGTGGTTATTCAGCTGCTATAAAGGTGACTGGATGAAAATTGGCACCATTAGGAAGGTTATCAAACCCCAGCCTCTGCCACTAACAGTGCATAAACATCTGCAAGATAAACACCTATTTCAGCCTGAAAGCCTTTGAGGTGTCAAATCATTAGCAAGGGTGTAAACAGAAAGGAACCACACTGCTCCAGTTCCCAGGGAAGCAGGAGTGTGGCAGGGGAGGTGGCATGAGGGAAACATGAAAGGACATTGGGTAAAAGTTACTGCAAAGCACATGAGACACTTCTAAATTTTGATAACTGCTTAGCATTTCATGTCTCTCTCTCTTTTTTTTTTCTTTTCTTTTTTTTTTCCTTTTCTTTTCTTTTTCTTTTCTTTATTTTTATTTTTATTTTTATTTTTATTTGTTTGTTTGTGTTGGGTTTTTTCTGTTTTGTTTTTTTTGTTTTGTTTTGTTTTTTAATTCCACCCACAAGCAGAGGGATGAAGCCCTGATTTTTTTTCAGCAGTCCTCCCTTGAGCTCTCAGTGCAGAACCCCAGCAGAGTTCATGGTGCAGTGACTTGGTGCTGGTTACCAGCAGAACTTGAACTGGGGACTCTGTGAACCTGAAACCCCCCAAAGGGGAACAATCAGCTCACAGCACACCCAGGCTCTGCAAGCCCAGCTAAACCACCCTAAACCTACTCATTTCCTCAGGGTTTTTGGGAAGGGTTATTCTGCAGCAGAAAGGAAGGAGGAATTAGTCATATTTAATCTGAGTACTCTTAATTTCTCAAGGGAATTATAAATATTTTCATCCTAACAAGAGAAATACAACTCTGCAAATTCTCTATTAGGGTTTAGGAAGAATCTGGGACTGTGTCCCTGGCTGGCTTACAGCAGGCTGGAGCATGGACAAGGTGTTCCTGGGTTTGATAAGACACTTTGGGATCCCTGTAATTCCCAAGGGACACTCACAGCAGTTAAAAGAAGGATGTTTGGTCTGCCTTGTGCATCCAGGTTTGGCAGCTCAGGATAAAGACTCCCAAAAAAACCAGCCACTGAAGCTTTCAGGTGTGGGGGATTAAACTACCCAACTCTTCCTCAGAAGTTCCTACTCAGCATTTCAGATGCTAAATCACATACAAGACAAAAATGCTCTAGCTAAGCTTCCTTGGAAAGGTCTTAAATTTTCTTGGTGCTGGTGTTTTAGAGGCATACAGGGGGGAGGTATCAGTGAAATCACCAGAAACACAGATTTATACCCAGCAAGTTTCACAACCAGGGTGAGTATTCTCAGTAAAAAAAAAAAAAAAAAAAAAAAAAAAAAAAAAAGTTTTCTTGGCTGTGCCTTGTTCCATGCTCCAAGAATGATTGTGATTCCTATCACTGACCATGAAGCAGTGCAAAAAAAAAAAAAAAAAAAATCTAAACCTGAAATAAAGTAGGAAGAAGTCAACCTTCCAAAAGCCATGAACTTTGGTGTAAGCTCCCATGGATATCAACAGGAGCCTTAAAACTGACAATTTACAAATCCCAAATAATGCTCAGTCCTGAAATATCAGCTCTGCTGAGGCAAGGGGCAAAATTTTGCCTGTTGCTGTGTGTGGTAGGTTTTAAGTCCACAGTCAGGTCTGTATCCAACTATACACATCCCTGCACCCTGGAACAGCAATTTCAAGTTTAACTTTCTTTAAAAAAACCCCCAAAAACTAAAAACAAAACAAAATCAAACCAGTCCCAATTTGCATCTCTCATAAGTGTCCAGGTCTTTGGAAGCCAGGTTGTGCCCAGACAAAGCCCTGGCAGAGCCCAGCCCAAAGCTGGGAGCTGCTGCAGTGCTCCCATGAAGAGTCAGGGCTGCAGGGCAGGGCTGTGTGACTGTCTGTTAAAAGGTGTAGGGAGGAATACAGAAAAATCCTCTCCTGTTTCCTGTTCCTAATTCCAGCAGGCAGCTCTTGTTTCGTTTCTTAAGGCAAGGACTGGAGTTAATGGGTTGCTATAAATTCCACATTACTGGAAAGCTGCTGCTTTCACTGTCTCTGCTCAACGTTGGCATGTGTTGGAAGGGAGATGTTAGCATGGTTTCCTTTGGCTTTCACACTTCTATGGCCTGGGGGAGACCCAATGCAGAGATAACCAAGAGCTCTGGAAATAACCTGGGCCAGGCCTGAGACCTGACCCTGCCTGGAGGGGCTGCAGGGACACAGCAGTGCATCTGCAGCAAGCCCAGACACAGCCACACTGGAGGTGTCTACCTGGTCAGACCAGACTTTCCCTGAGTCATAACCTTATTTATCCTCCAACCATCCCTGCCAGGTGCTACGGGAAACCTCTGCTTGCTCTGAATTTAAAAATAACCAAGAGAGCTCCCATTGGAGGCTGGGGGTGCTCTGGCACTGCAGACACCAGAGCTCAAGCCTCAGCTGACCCCTCAGGAGCTCAGCCAGCACCCTGCAACCTCTTCTCTAAGGGAATCACCCACTTCCCCTCCTCAAGTCCAGCCAGCTGATGCCTTCCAGGATGTGCCAAGGTGGCCCTCAACCTGTGGGTGTCATCAAACACACCCATGGTGGCAGAGCTCTGTGTAGATCAGCCCAGCACCCAGACCCCAGGGCAATAAATCACCGGAATGGTTCATTTGTGTCCTTACAGTCTGTCCCCCCTCCCCAGGTTTCCATGGAAGAGGACAGTCCCCTCCCCTCAGCAGCTGTGCCAGGCTGCTGCTCCACACTCCCCAGCAGAACTGGCAGGACCATCAAGGAAAGGGCTCAGGTCACACCTGACTAAACTTGTTCAACCTGAACACTCCATTTCAGCCCAAGCCTCCACATCCCCACACCACAAACAGATCCCTGACCTCTGTGCACCAAGCCTGGGAGAAACAGGTCCTAGTTCCATCAGTGCATCCAGCAGCACTGCCAAAGCTCTTCCAGCAGTGGTGTGAATTCTCTGTAGGGCCACCAGGCTGGTGTCCACGCTGTGACAAACATCTCAAAGCACAGCAGCTCTCCAACTATTTTTTCCCCTCTATTTTATTACCTTTAACCACCTCTTGTGCTCAGTGTGGCCAAGCCCAGCTGTGACACTGTGGGAGAGTCTCTGGGGGTGAGGATCAATCTCAGGAGTAAGAGAAGCAAAGCATCACACAGAAGACACCATGGTACATATTCTTTTCAGCCAGATGGGCTGAAACTCTTTCCCCAGTTGGGGAAACAGTTGCTCTGATGCTGGTAAAACACTTCTCTTCCCTTCTGCTCTTGGGACATCCCCTCTGAGGAGCCACAGAAGGACCCACTGTCTGAGAGCCACCATTAAGCCTTAATTCAAGAGCTACAAGGACATTGACTTAGATCCATCTGCATCTTTCTTTTCTGTTGTTTTCTGTATGGAAACTGTATCTCCTACAAAGAGTAAACCTCCTCCAAGCAAAGCAGTCAGACTGTGACAAGCAGCTCTGCTCAGCAGCAGACAGAGCCCAAAGCCACCTTCCCAGCAAAAGCATCTTGAAACCCCCCCTGTCAGCAGCCACCCATCCCCCAGACTTCAGGCCAAGTAGGGATTGGAGCCTGGGGTTTCCCAGGATTAGGGGAGCACCTGGGGGGGATGGCACTGGGGCACCCCAGCACAGCAGGAAAAGCCACAAGTGACAAAAAGGAGCAAGCAGTACCTGTGTGGGATGAGGCAGCCTCTTTCCCACCTCTCCCAACAGCAGCAAAGGCAAATCCACAGACCCAGAACTGCTGAAATTACAGAGCTGAGACTAAAACCCCTGGGAGATAAAGTTGTGATTCCCAGCTGGACACCCCCATGCTGAGCTCAGCTCAGCTCCAGCCCCCCCACAGCCCCTCTTTCCCTTCCCAGCACCCAGACCTCAACCCCCCAAACCCAAGCACCCAGCACAGCTCCAGCTGGGCTGAATCACTTCTATTCTCCAGGATTAGGCTTGTGCCCATCAAAGGAGCCAGGTGGGAGGGGGTGGATGTTTTCTGCTGCCTTACTTAGTGGCAGGTGATTAGCAAGGTTACAGAGGTTATTATTTAATTCTTTCTTCCCTTCTCTGTGAAAAATTCAATTTGCCTTAAGGCAGCAGTGGGAGCTGATACTGACCTAATCCCTCAGCAGCCCAGACCTGACCTGCTGCAAATTTCCAGCTCTCTCAAGATCACAAAACCACATTCCTCTCCCTGACAATACAATGGCCCCTGGATCCACTTCCCTTCCAGCCCTGCTCAGAGTCTGGGCTGCCAAACACATTCAGTAATCGTGAATCAAAAGTCAGATCCGTGGGAGCCAGCAGGTGAAAATGCTGGAATGTGTTTTGCTTCTTTGGCAAGTTCTGCAAAAGCCTTTTTAAGTATTTTCTATAGTGCTTTCTTTAAAGGCTTAAGGTATTCTTTCTCCTCCCTTCCCTGCTAGGGTCTTAAATCCTTTCTGCTCAGCAAACATTAATTTTTCTTTTGTCCTGCTAGTGTTAAAATTTACATCTCAGTTCACTGCTCTTCCTCCCTTCCCAGTACACCTAATTGACCTTTACTCCTAATAATTACTGCTAATATTGACAGCAGAGATCCCAGAGGGCTACTTAATGCCAAGGTCCTCAGGGAGTGACTACAAGCAGAAACAAGCACTTATTTCTACTTTCAGCCCTGCAGAAACAGATAGCTTCAAGTACACACTCCTCCCTCGGCCTTCAGAAATTTAAGGAAGTGATTTGAAGGTCGTGTTCCAGAGCACACGTCGTTCCAATGCCCTCTTGAGGACCCCCTGCTCAGCTGGGTCCTCCTGAGGGTGAAACACAAGTGTCATGATGACTTCTTCCTCTGGAGAGGAGGACAAGTGGGTGTCAGCCACACAGAAAGAAAAAGCACAAATGCACTTATGTTGCATCAGGGGTTGAGGTCAGTGGCTCAGAGCTTAGAAGTGAACCAGCAAAGTGCAGAGAAGGTGGTAGGACATCAGATCAGGGTATGGGTGATGCACATCCCAGCTGTGACACTCTGGTCCTGCTGAAGGCAGCAGCACTGAATTTCCACCAGAAGATAAATGCTCCCAAGCTTGAGAAACGTTTCACAACATCGTGGAGTGATAAGTCAAGAGGTAATGGCTTTAAACTGGAAGAGTCAGTCAGATTTAGGTCAGACAGCAGGAAGAAATTCTTTGCTGTGAGGGTGCTGAACCCCTGGCCCAGGCTGCCCAGAGAAGCTGTGGCTGCCCCATCCCTGGCAGTGTCTCAGCCCAGGTTGGATGGGGCTTGGAGCACCCTGGGCTGGTGGGAGGTGTCCCTGCCCATGCAGGGGGTTGGGACTGGATGAGCTTCAAGGTCCCTTCCAGCCCAAACCAGTCTGTGATCCTGTGATTCTGTGACTTGACAGCAGATGTGCCACACAGAAGATAAAGGGATGGGGCATCATCCTGGACCTGTGAATCCTGTGGGACACAAGGTGCTGCAGGGACAGGCCGTGGTGCCAGTGGCATGAGTGGCTTCCCCAGGGGCAGGGGGGCTGGCATGGAGCAACTCCCAGGGACTGTTCCAGCTCCAGTTGTAAAGATGCACCAAGGCACCTTCCCAGAGCATCCCTGGCTGAGCTGCCCATGGGGGTGTGCAGGGACCTGGAAGCAGCTGGAAACATCTCCATGTGCTCAGGATATCCCCAGAGCCTTGGCTGAGCTGGGGCAGCAGCCAGGAGCTGCTCTGTTAAGGATCCACCATGGGGCTGGGAGTGACAACAGGGACTTTTCTTTGCACATTTTCCACCTCCCAAACTGGCCACTAAGTGTAGCTGAGGCAGAAGTGGCAGAGAGCAGTGAAAAGTCCAGCTCTGGGGAGCTCAGGCAATGAAAAGCTTTTCATTCTGGGTTTTCCATGGTGGGGGGAGGACTTCTCCCTTAGGATGTTCCTAAGTCATCCCTTAGGATGAGTCAGGAAAGCCCTCCCTGCTCCTCCCTCCATCTTTAGCCAGGGGAGGGGGATGCTGCAAGCATGAGATGAGGCTCCCTGGGATTCTCTCTCCACATCTTAACAAAAGCACTTTGCATTTTATAAACTCCTTTCATCTTATCTAACAACTTCAACTTCTTTCTCCAAAAGCTAAATCATTTAAAAAGAAATCTTTCAATTTATTGAGAAAACTTTTCTCTGGAGGAATTGTATCTTTATGATTGGTAAGGAAGACATTAAACATGATTGTATTAATTATGATTCTTCATTTAACATAAAACTATAATCAAATTACTTGTATGTCTAAACAGTTGTGGCACTAGAATTCATAAAATATGACATTAAAGGCTTGCACTTAAGTTCAAAATGTTTAAATTATACATTTGAGAAAAAAATGATGCCACAATTTGAGAGTTACAACCTTTTTATTTTTAAGCAGAAACAGGAAGGAGCAAAACACTTTCCAAATGTACACACTTTGGCTTGAACTTCAAGAAAGTCCTTAGGCTGTCTATGAAACAAAACAAAATTAATTTTTTTTTTTTTTTCCTAAATTTAAGCCACAGTGCCTTCTTTCTAAAAGAAGGGGGAGCCTCACTGAGCATCTTCTGACAAATTTTTGCATTAAAAACACTCAGAGGACATGAAATCTGCAAAGCTGGAGCAGTGGAAAATGTCCCTTCTGGCAGGGATTGACTTGCTGTTTTTTACCAGCCTTGTGGGGACTTCTGGTGTTTGTAGACCCACAGAAGTCAGACTCAGATTTGAGGATTGATTTCCTGAGCCAGAAAACCCTGGAGCATTTCAGGAAAAGGCTTCCTTCAATTCAGGAGCTGGAGCTGCTCACACACTCTTCTAGAAGGAAGGAAAATAGGAAATCATCAGTATAGCTGCTCAGAACAAGACATGGGGGGAATGTCCTTCTGCGGGAAATACCAAATTGCTATTTTGGGTTCAAAACCAGGAGAGTAAGGTTAGGGGAGTAATATTTTTTTTTTCATTGTTTTCTTCAGTTTCTTACTGCACAGAGAGGTACAGACATCAGCTCCACTTCCCACCCAGCTCTGGGCACCTCAGCTGCCAGCCCAGGGTGTTGGAGAGTACTTGAAAGTTAAAGTTCTCCTTGAAAAGGTGACCATCTACTTAAACCTTCCCCATAAAACCTGGAGCTCGAGATAAAACCCCTCCTGATGAGCCCTGCTTTAATACATGATAAAATCAATTGTTCGTGGCTGCTGGCTCCTGTAATTGAACTTCTGCTTGTAAAAACTGCCACCCAGAGCTCACTGAGTTTGTAATTAAAGACTCCTTTCCAACCTCTCTGTAAGCTGCACGGTGCAGCCAGTGCTTAGAAATATTTCATATCCCAGGATGTAAAATAACAGAGTGGGTTGAAGGTGTGTAACACACTATAAAGTGCATTTTGAGCTGGGCAAACACACTCAAGGGGTTTATGGCTCCTGGGGATTGTTGTCTTCATTGCCTGGGGAAGCTGTTGTGTTGGGGAAAACAGTATTTACTGGGACTTCTAAAATGAATTCAAGAGAACGGGTTCAGAGACAGTATAAATATGAATTACTTCCTCCATTTTTGCATCAATGTAAAAGTTGTTTCTATTCAATTCCCAGACAAATGGATCTGGACACTGAGGGGCAGAGAAAGCCTCCTGTGAGCAGGAACTATCCCCAAAAGTCTGGGTGAGTTTTACAGTCCTTTGGGAAGTCAAGCCCTCAGGAGGTGGGGAATCATCCCTTCCAGCCCCAGCTCATCCCTGATGAGAGGGGTGGGAGGAGTGGCTGGTGCCCCTTGAAGAAGTTGCAGGCAGGAGGTCTGAGCAAAGCTCCAGCAGATCAAACATATCTGGGCAACTCCCAGCTCTTCCAGGCAGGAATCTTCAGCCTGGACCCAGTGCAAAAGCTCTGGGACCTCCTGGTTCTTCTGTTTCCAGAAAAACATGACAAATCCCCATAAATGCCAGATTCTCCTTTGCATGTTCTCCCCCCTCTGGCCCTGCAGCACCATCAGAGCTACAGGCAGTGGCTGCTGCTGACAGGGGACACTGCCACCTCCAAGGAGGACAGATGCTGGAGTGCCCAAGTCATCAGCTTGGGGACAGTGCAGAACAGCACAACTCAGCCACCTTCCCCAGGTGATGGAGACGTCCAGCACTGCACCATGGCAGGCCACCAGCCCTTCTTCCTGGGCTGGACTTCCAGGCTCAATTCTTCTTGTTCTCAAGCCAGAGGACACTCCTGGGGCTGAATATCAAAGTCCTGCTGCAAACAATGTCAGCCCCAGTGCATAAACAAAGCCTGCAGAGAGGTCACAGCAGTTCCCACAACCAGAAGTCTCCAGCGGTTAACAAAGGATAAAAGCAGAAAACCTGAGCCCCAGCCCCCAGTTCCTTCCATCTGCACCACCCTGCAGCAGGAGGGTGTCCATCACTGGGGAAATCAAAGCTTTCCTCTCCATTGTTTCCTCAGGAGGCAGAGCAGCCCATGGCCCTCTGCCACCACCCAGCAGGATGACAGCAGCACGGGGCCACCCCATCAGGGGACCCAAGGCTCAGTAAGAGCCCCGGGGAGCTGCAGCAAAGCTCCCTCCCTGCCCAGGACACTATCAGAATGGTTCCAGAGAATGTTTATCAGTGTGGTGATAGGCACTTTATATCTATAAATATATATTTATAGATAATAAATATATTTAATTATATATAACCACACATGTATAATATATAACATATATTATATATAGAAAGTATATAATATATATTATATATAGAATATATATATTATATATAGCATGTATATATTATATACATTCTATATAATACATTCTATATTATAGAATTATATATATTCTATATATACACATTCTATATATAATATATACATTCTATATATAATATATACATTCTATATATAATATATATTATTATTATATATATTATTATTATATATGTATATGTACATATAGTAGCCAGCTCTGGCTACTATACAATGTATATAATATATATAATATATAATATATAATTATATAGTAGCCAGAGCTGGGCTTGCTGGCCAGCTGCTGTGTCCTTCCCCAGCCCTTCATCACTTGGGGCAACCACAGCAGCTCCACTGCAGGCCCAGCACCTCCCAAAGATAGCACAGTGGGCACAGCCCAGCCCAGTGTTCCTACTCCCAAATCCACACCCTTCCAGATCTCTGTCATTTGGATTCCTTATCCAGTCCTTTCCACCCATGAGAGGGCACCAGTCCTGCCATGGTGGTGGATCCTGTGTAACCCCAGATGTTCACGTGGCTCCACTGAATCAATCAGCTGAACTGGCAATCCCCTCCCTGCTGCACACACACACACACACACATCACCACTGCTCCTCTCCTGCCACTCCTCCCTCACCATCTCCTGGAGGTCACTACCAGGACCAGGCTGGAGGAACCTTAGATCCAACGCAGCTTTATGTTTATTCATGTAAATTAATGACTGAGCCTAGAGGAAAACTATTTTAACTTGACAACCTTTATGCTGCCTTTTCTATATGGAGAGTTTGTCCCTGTTGGGAGTGGTAAAACTTCATGTGCTACCAGCCCAGGAGCTCCACTGGTGTCCCTGCCTACCTGTGCAAGGATGCAAGTCTCCTCTGCTCCATCCCCAACATCAGGTGCTTGCTCCAACACCATCTCCATCAATAATAACATCTACAAGGTTCAAGCAAAAAGTAATTATTGAACAAGCAACTAAAACCTGCTTGCCATTACCAGCAAAAGCCAGGCTTGCCATGAAGGGACTACCTTTTGGGGGGATTTGGACTCTAAATGGGGCTTTTCATCAGAAATCCACTTAGTATTCCTCTAAAATTCCAGGAGGGTGAAATCCCCCACTCCTTCATCTCATTAAGGATGAAGGAATGCCAGGTATGTAGCAGGAATCTGGGGTGAGAGGAGGAGTGGGGTATATTTTAACCAAGCACTGGTGTGGGGGGAAAAAAAAAAAAAAAGAAGTGACCTAAAGATCAGGATATGAAATATATTTAAGTTTAGAGACAACAAGAAAAGCCCCAACCCTACCACATCCAGAGATCAGAGGCACTTTTGCTAGACAAACTGTGCAAGGTGTCATGCCAGAAGCTCACTGACAGCTCAACTCCAGCCCCAGCAGACAGCATCTGCCTTGTGACAGCCCTTCTCCTGGGCAAGGTGGAATCCCAGGGGCCTGGCCCTGGGGCTACATCAAAGAAAACAATTTGGGACCCTTCTTAAGGCATCTTGTGTCTGGAGCACTGGCAGTGTATGAGCAGAGGGCTTTTGGATGGGGTGGATTTAGTGTAGCAGCTGGAATGCAGCTGGGGCTCAAGGTGAGGGGGGAGTGACAGAGGAGATGATTCCCGAGGAACCCATGTGTCCCAGGGGACTTCTTGTCACTTTTGCAGCAACTGAAGTTATTTTTGTGTGGAATAGCCCTGTGAAAGTCCCTGCTAGGCCTCAAACCAGAGGAGGATCAGATGAAGGGGACTGCTCCTTGGACATGGTTGGGCTGCTGTTCAAATGCAGAACCAAGTGTGAGTGAGGCAGCCCGGAGTTTCTGATTTATGATTAAGTCTCCTTTGAAGAGTGAGAACGCCCTAAAGAACAAAATTTCCACATCAAAATCCTTAGTGGAAAGATAAGCCTACCCAGAAAACTGTTTGTGCAGACTCAAACTCTCCCCCAAGCAAGCCTCAGACCAGGCAGAGTGTTCCAGCCTCCTCTGCTCCTAGGGGACAGTTTCCCTCTGGACATACAAGAGATGGAACTTGGAGGATACCCCAGGAAGAGATGCAGAACCAGAGTTATGGTTTAAAAAGGAGGAAAAACCCCTCCTGAGGGCACTCAAGGATGTGGCACCACAGAGCTTTTGGGGCTGCAGGTTGCCATCACCCCTCAAAACTTCTCCCACCCAGAGGTTCACCAGACACCACTGCACAGCAGCCTTCCTGCTATCCAATCCTCTACCACCCACCATGCTCCCAGATAGTTCCAACACCAGGAGCTTTCCAAAGGCCTCTCCCCTCTGGAATTCATTTGACATAGGCTATAACAAAGCCATGCTTTTTTCTTGCATGTTGTAAAGCTCATTTGTCCAGATAGATCCAGCAAGAGCCATGCACTGAGCCTCCCTGGGGATGAGCATCCTCTTGATGTAAAAGCCTGACAAAGGATTCTGGAAATGCAGGAACTTGGGTGCCTTCACAGAATCTCACTGGCAACATAAAAGATCCTTTTCCCAGCAGCACAGCACTTCTATTTCCCCACAGATAAAGGGAGAAGCTGCTTCATATTTCACCTCAGTTCTCAACAAGAATAAAAAAAATAAAGAAAATACTGCCCTGTCTAAACCCAGGAATTTTAAGAGCATTAAAGCTCCTGACTGAGACCATAAACCCAGCTTGCTCCATATTCTAACTGAAAGTAGTCCAAGCAGTTTCTTAAGAAGAGAAGTGTACCTGCATGGAGTGATTCAGACAGTACTATGTGCTCCTTCCAGGTTCAGGTGAGGAGTGCTGGGAAGATCTTCCACTTCTCTTGCTGTGTGTTCAGCTCAGATGGACCCACCATTCTCTATAGTTTTATTCCAGTTCCCACTTGACCCCTCTCCCAAACCCCTTCCCAGCCTTCCCACCACCCTACTGTCTTCTATAGCACCAATGTGTGACACTCTCTGCCAGCACCACCAGGAGGGTGGCTTTGCTGTTACAGGTGCTGAGGCACAGAAGAGAGCAAACAGATGTGGTTTGTTGGGAGTAAACAGCCAGGAAAATGGATCCAGGTCTCCTGGCTCTCAGCACAGTGCTCTCATCATTGTCTCTGCTGCCTTAGTAAAGGGAAACCAAGGAAAAAAGAGAAATAGAAGAGACCTAAGGATGTAAAAAACCACAATACAATCAAAATCAATCAATAAATTTCAAGCTGTGGCCACCCTAAGAGGTAGGGCCAGGCTCATGTCATGAGAAAGGGGGGCACAAAGGGTGCGTGCCAACCACATAGAGGAAACTGAGCACTGGAAAAGAGGGAGCAAAAGGAGCCTGAAGAATTCTTGGCAAACCATGCCAGTGGTTTGAGCCAGTTAAAACTGAGCAGTTTTGTTGAAGCTGATGCTCAGGGCCCAGCTCAGTATCTGCACAAAGCAGTGGGAGTGAGCAATGGGATCAGCACAGCTGCTCTGTGCCTGACGCACCGAACCGGGGTGGAAATCCCAGCAGATGACTCCAGGGATAATGTTAAATCCATCACAGCATTCTGCCCTCCCCTGCTCATCCCACACCAGCTTCAAAACTTCTGGTTTGCAACTGGCTGCTATGATGATAGCATTGCAGGCTGTCTCCGGGGGGGATAATCCTAAATTTTAAGTGACAGCTCATGGGCATCTTCTCTTTCTGCTGTCTCACACAGCACATTAACTGTTTTGGAGATTAATAACTGGAGCAAAGCCTTCTAAATCTTGGTGTCCTAGTGGAGATTTAGCAAAGAATGGTTAGTGTTTGAAGTTGCTGTGACACAGGAAACATAAGAAGCCTTGAAGACCGAAAGCAAGACTGGTGTGCAGCTCAGTCAGATATCTGGGGCATTAAACATGTGATCTATGTTTAGTCTCCAGGGCTCCTCACTGACGTGGTGTTTCCACCCAGAGCAGGTCTTAGGGACCCTGCAAGAGGTGGAACCCAGTTTGAGCCCTCTTTTAGATTAAATAGACCAAGCTCACCACGCCTGTTAAATTGCACCTTCTACTTTTGTATTCTTTGACCTGAATTAGGTGATAACCCAATTATACAACAAGGTTACAGAATGCTTTGAACTTCATAATACTCAAGACCAAATGGGAGCCACTTGACCATCTCTGAGCTGGCAATTACACTTTTTATCAGCTTCCAGGTCCCCCACCAGGATAAAGACACTGCAGACTTTGAAGCTGCTTGCACCAGCAGCTCACTCCACAGCAGCCCTGTGATCACTTGGCCAAGGGCCTCACAGCATCAGTTCAAGTTTTCTGTCTACAGAATTATGGGGATTTTTTTTTTTTTTCAGTAAAGTTCTCTCATTATAACAATTGCTCCTCACACAACCAGAAATCTCACAAAAAAAGGAGCCAAGCAGAGAGCCCCTTGCTCTCCCAGGTGGCTGAAGAAAAGGAACAGAAAGAACAGTCCAAGTGCCTTCTGGGCTTGGTGAGCCCTGTGCCAATTATATGGAAAACCCCTCAATTCAGCACACGGATAAGAGAACACTTTGCCACAATTATCACAACAATGAAGCTCCACCAGGACTCCAACCACCACTGCTGTCAAAACCAATGCTGCTGAGTCCTCCTGCCCTCAGCACCACCACCACCACTCCTTCCATTTGTCTGCTGCCAGCACCAATGCTCAGACAGCACCAGAGCAAATCTGATCAGGGAACTGAACTCCAGTGAGTAAAATTAATCTCATTTTGCAACCCTGATGCTTTTCATGGTGCTGCTCCAAGCAACTGGATGTCCACCAGGACATTAACAACCTGTGACAGTGATCACATTGTCCAAGTTCCTCAGTTACTGTTATTGTGGGGACAGAGGAACAAATGAACAGGTAATATTGAGGAGATGATAAAATGATGCTTCCTTGGAGCTGTTTGAGCAGTGGATCTGTCATCTCTGTACATGACTACACAGCTCTGCTTTGAAGTAATGCAAGTGAAGTGGTTGGCACAATCTGCTTTTAAAAGCAAAAAACCCAACAGTGCAGTACACAGATACCCCTTAGGCCTTCACTCTGGAACACCTGTGTGCACAGCATCCTCTTATCCATCCAGCAGCCAACACCAAGTATCACAACAGATTTCTGTATTATAAGTCCCCATTCTGCCACAATAGCTGAAAATGTGTCAGGAAGGGGTCAAATAGCAATGGGACTTCATCATACTCTGTTCCAGGTCACTGACATGACCTGGGATCAGGAAAGACATCTGGCTGGGGTGTAGCTTTGCCACGTTTCAGCACAGCATGTTTTTCCACATTTTTTACCACCCATTAAATTCCTCTGATGGTCCTGAAAATGACTATGCCTGCAGGCAGCTAGGGATAGAATCAACAGCCTGAACTTGTGGTTACCTGAAGGCAGCAAAATCCCTTCTCCTCCTCCTCCTCCCCTGCCCAACAGCCCACTAGGACCAGCCCAAAGGTCTGGAACCATGCAGAACCCACAGGCTGGCTGAGGAATATCTGACTGCAGGACCCCCCATGCTCAGGTGAGACCTCTGAGAGAGCAGATTTTTCATTTTTAACATCACAGATCTGGGCAGCACTCTTTAAATCCAAAAATGTGTGTATCACATCCTGTGGTAAAAACTTCAGCAAGCATCTAGAACCTTATGCCCTTTGTTTTGACTCAGCCAGGAGATGATTTAACCTTGATGCTCTGTGGCCACTGGGACAGTAAATCATCACCTGGTCACCTTCTTTATACCAGTTATGGTCTGGATATTTTTCCTACAGACTTACCTTTCCCAGTCTAACTGTTCACAGTTCTTGCCAAACCCAGGGAGGCTGCTTAGAGGTTTCAGCTCAGCACTGAACATTGATTATGCTTTTGGGAAAGCAACAGCAAGGTGTTCAGTGCAAGAACTGAATTCCCAGTCAAATTTAAGTTATGTGCAGCAGGACAGGGGCCTGGCTGCAAATCTGCATTTTTTAGCAAGGCACAAGCAATCAAATACATCCTTATTGCTGTACTCTTTAAGAGGTCAAATTACTAAAACATGCAAGTTAGTGGTAAAGCAAAAAAAGTTTGTTTTTTTTTCTAGAACAACTTTTAATAAAGAAGTCCCACCAGTCAAGAGCCAACACTCTTTCAAACCTTTTAGGACTGCACAAGAACTGACAGTCCTGGTCTGGGCTTCCTGGAGGGCTCTGTCTTTACAGCTGGACAGTGCTTTGGGTGCTCAGTTTCAACCAAGACATCAAAATCACTGAATGGAAACGAAGTCAAAAGGTACCTGAAATCCCACTGCGGCTTAGCAGAAAGTGTGCAGCAGGAAGGAAATCCAAGGAGAGGTGAGGCCTCAGGAGGAAAGGCACAGCTCAGCCCCAGTGGCCTCCAGCAGCACGACGTGCCAAGCCCAACATGTCCTGACACTCGATTGCTGCAAGGAGCCGGGGAGACACCTGCTGGACTGACTGGCTCGATGCAAGGCAGTAAAAGCCCTACAAAACCTCCGCATTCAAATTAAATTTTAAAAAGCTGGAAAACTACACTTTCAGCCCCCCCCTGAGCCTTGCTAGGGCAGTTTACAAGGCAGTATTTTTCCCTGGAATGCACTTCTGTCGTGTTCCTCCTTGCTGAGCCACGTTCTGGTGCAGTGCACAAGCAGCTCCAAGGCTTGCAAGAGCTACCAGCACCCCAGCAGGATTTGTCCTCCTCCTCCTCCTCCCAGGGATTGGATGAGATGCTCAGTGCTCTGAGCAGGCAGCAAGGTGAGGCTGTGCCTGTGTCCCACACACAGCTCCTGATCCAACCTCTGTACTGTTCCCTCCCTGCAGGGCTGGGCCCCTGGAGGTGCTATGGCTGCTCACAAGGATTGCCTGTGCCTGGGGGGCAGTGCCCTGCCAGGTGCCACTGCCTCTGCTGTCCTTGGAGGCTGCTTTGGGAGGCGAATGGGAACATAGACATTTGAAGCACAGTGTTCCTTGAGGTATTCTCCCCCTTTTTCTTCATAGTCTTTCCTGGTTATCCAACCTTCTTCACGGGTCATGTATTCCACTGCCCAGTCCCTAGCCCCATACCAGGCATCTAAAACAGGACTGGAAGCAAGGTGAACCTGGATGGAAAGAAAAAAAGAACAGGGTCAGTTCAAGACAGGATTAAAAAGCCCTTTTCCCCCTAATTACAGTATTTATGGCACAAACCACTGAATTTCAGAAGTCTGAGCTGATTATTCAGAGCCTCTGGGGAAAGGGAGTGTTAGGAATGGGTTGGAAATGTTTCCACCTTGAGATCAATTCTCCAGGAGCCTGCTCTGCTTCTCCAGGTTGAGAACACACATGGATGTGACAAATTCACAACCAACAGCCCTCAGAGCTGGAAGCCAACGCTGCAAGAGTTGGTGGTACTGCCAAACAAGCACCAAGGGCTCCAGCAAAACTTCCTGCCTGCTTGAAGTAGCAGAGAGGAATACTGCAGGCAAAGAAATCACTGTGTGTGAGGAAGGGCCACAGGGACTCTCTCCACTGCTGTAGCCTCATACATCCATTTACATTATTCCTATTACTGTAGTGTGAACTGCTACAGATGAGCTATGGGCTTGCTGGAGTGGACAAATCCCAAATCCCAAGTGAGATACCTGTGAAGTGACAGACAGCTGACAGGACCACACTACAGAGTGTATTTTAATGGCAAGAAGGAAGCTCTCCACATCTCTCAACCCAAATTACTTCTGAACACAGATAAACAGGCTGTTAATAACCATCATGTCAATACATGTACCTGAAAAGATGACTGGAATGGCCTCATTTCAAGGAGTTCCTTCTGCACCCTGGCTTTCAGTCCAGGGTACATTGTATTTCCACCAGTGAGAAAAACATTCTGGACAAGAGTAGCTTGTTGCTCCTTTGGGTATCTACAAGGAACAAAAAACAACCTCAGTCTTTCTCAGGGACATCTCAGCCATAGGGAATGCTGATACCTTGTCTTCAAGATTCACTATGAGAAACTTCCTTTATTTCCCTAGCATGAAAACCTGTGTCCATTTGCTTTCTGGAAATCCAGGGGAATTTTCTTCAGGTAGAAGAAAATCTTTAAAGCACTTTGTGCCCTGTAGCCTGTCAATCAACTGCTCAGTAGAGCTGGAATTCTTACATTCAGAAAATGACATCTTCTATGTCCATACAGCTCAGGGGTAACATTTTGCTAGTGCTGAGCTGTCTGGAAATAGCTGTCCAGGAAGCATGCCTGCACCACAACTTAAAAATGTCAGCCCTGATCTTGGTCTCACAAACACAGAGACTGTCAGCCTCTTGTTTCAAGGCATTTTACAAGGGTTTGTTGCTTCCCTCTTGAACAAGTTGGATGAGGGGGCTCCAAAGCAGGCTGTGTGCAAGACAACCCACTGGGGTGCAGGAAAAACAGGGTTTGCATCATTAATAAATAAATAAAAATAATTTATTTCACCCTTTTTTTGAGGGTGAATTTATATCACATCCTTTTTTATTCTTTTTTTATGTGTGTACATTTTAAAATGGATCTAATATACTAGTTCAGTAGTACCTGTATGCTAAATCATCCACATACAAATAAATATAAATATATGAGAGATGTGGGGTCAAAAATTTTTTACTGATGGGTTAATCAATCAAAAAGTCTGCAGACCATTGACTGAAGACAGGCAGAGCTACACATGGTTTTCAGAACAGGAAGATATGTCTAACCTGCAGTGCTCAACTCCACCAGAAAAAAACTATTCAAAGATACTACTGTCAAGTAACCAGAACTGCAAAAGCTGACACCAAAACAAGACTCACTTGCTTGAAGTAAATGCCAAGTAGCTTTGTAAACTCACCTCTCAAGGACATATTGCATAGTTTCTGCTATACCAGCCTGATCTTCTCCTATCAAGGAGGGCTGGAAGATAATCTCTGGAGCTCTGATTCTTTCAGTGCCAAGAAAAAGCTGGTGGTACTCTGCCAGGTTAAACACAGGCTTAAAAATACAGAAAAGCAGAAGAAAATCATGTTAAAGATAGTAATATTCTAGAATAAGCAGAGTTTCCAAACAATTCTGAATAAAAACCAGATGGCAATACTCTCACAGCAAAGGGGCCATGCTGTGAAAATTTAAAATGGGCCAAGAAAGCCAGACTTTTCCTACACTTTGTTCTGTCTGATGCCACCCAGTCCTAATGCTCAAGCTCCCAGGTGGAAAGCTGGAGACTGGGTTATGGATCACACACAAAACCACTTGAGCAGAATGTTTTTTTCCCCCTAATAACATGGCACTGCCTGCAGGGTGAGCCAGTGGGTACATTCCTGTTCTAAACCATCAAATAAAATTCTCCTCTCTTGATGTCCAGTTCAGATAGTTAAAGCATCTCTTCCAAGAGCAGGGAAACAATGTTTGGATTTGGAGAAATGTTATCAGACTGGCTGGACAGCCAGGAGACAGCAACCTCTGGTGTGAGATGTAGAGACAGAAATCAAACCTGCACTGCAGCAACAGGCTTCTCAACTTCAGGTTGTTCTTCAGCAAATAAAGGTTCAAACTCATTAATACTTTCCACATCCTCCAGGGACTGTTCACTGCCTAATGGTTCCAAGTCAGGAGTCTGGGAACAGAGAAGGTATATCCAGGTAGGTTAGCCCAGGTGTGCTTGGCACATATATGACTTCAATTCTGGTGATACATTTGTAAAATTCAACCCCTGTGTCCTCAAATCTCAACTCTTCAACCTGACTGAAACCAAACCTGATGTTGCCCAGCACTAATGACAAAAATAGGAATGGTGAACAACCCAGAAAGCAGAAGTTCAGACAAAAATCCACTCAGAGGATAAAAATCAAACACTTCAAATAAATTTATTGCCATGGCAGCTCAAAAATTCAAGGCCTCAGTCAACAGACTGACTGCCAGAATCCTAGCCAGCCGTGTCCCAAATATAACAACACACTAGAATCTATTAAAACAGCTTTTTTAAATGGGTGAAAACTTGGTGCACTCCCAGCACCTCTAACTGCTCTATAATTACCATGAAATTCCTTGCCTTGTTTTTGTGGAGCTGGAAAACAAATATTTGTTGGCTACAAAGCCACCACACATTTTTTGACAGTTTCAACTACCAAGTGTTTGCACACAGGATGTACCAAAAGCCTTTGTATTTTACACAGATGTGAAGGTTCTCCCAAAGCTCCTCCCCAGCAAAAGGCAAGGCTCTAGACCCCGGAGCTGAGCTGACCTGTTGTGAGCAGAGATAGATCTTTAATTATAGCCTTTCTTATGATTACAATGTTACCTTTGGGATTTTGTTGCTATAGATTGGTGGTTTTGTTATTTTAAAGCTGAAACATTTGTTGCAATGTTTGGGAAGCAATATCTGTAAACATTTGTAAGTGTGTAGCTTGTTACAGCAAGCAAAGGGTCACTTTATCTCCAACACTTACACTTGTTTAAATTCTGTTTCTTTTTGTGTCTTAAAGGCCACAAACTGGCAACAGAAAGATAAATAGAACTCTGCTGAAGACTTGGCACAGACTCTAGGACATCAGCAGCCTTTAACCTCCTTCCCAGGGCCACAGAGGGGTTTTATCTGTCTTCACAAATGGATCCAACAATAATTATAGGTGCTCTCACAAAGCACAGAGAGGAGGAAAAAAAAAAAGGCTTTCAGATTCTTTCCAAAGTCTGAGTAGTTTGAGACTACACCTGGTAAGGGAGCTGGGATCCAAGGGACATCTCAGAACTTCAGCACAACCATTGGGCAAAATTACAGGAAGCTGAGTGTTTCAGTTCTCTCTTTCTACACCAATTGCTTCTGAAAGAAGGCAGAAAGATTCTTTACCAAAATGGTAAAATCTATCATCTACCTCAACTTTGCTGAAACACAGTCATTCTGATTCTGACAGAAGCTTTACTTTATACCAGCTCACCTCCTAGTTTTGGCTACATCTAGAGCTTTATGTAAGACACAAGAACTCCTGCATCTGGTACCTCTCTCCTCTGTGCTTCCATTTTCTGTTTTGTTTTTTCCTCCACCTTTTCTTCAGCAAAGACTGACGTAGCTAAAAAAGCTCTGCCTTGGGTCTTATTTCACTTATTTCACCAAAATGAATGCAAAAGCAGAGCTGGAGGTTGGTTTCCTTGAGCTAGTTGCTACATTTACAACCTCTGAGCAGGCAGTATGTTTACAACCTCCAACCTTAAGTAAGGACAGTGGGTGGCATATGCTGCCAGGAGTAAGTTACAAGGTGAAGCAGTAGTACCTTCTCTGACTCCCCAAGGCTATTTTCTCTTCTGTTGCACTTCTTAAAGATGTGCAAGAAATTTGGAAGGAAATTTAATTTCATGTAAGTGTATAGTTCAGCAACTGTCAGGAAACCTTGAGATGATGCTTAGATCCATATGGAATCAAACTGTATGTCCCAGAGCACAGTGCAGAACAGCACAAGGGTTACTGTTTTCAGGCATAAAAATAAAAAATTTCACCTTCTGCAGCCACAGAGGAAAGGTAGAAGAGAGAGAAGCAGTTGCCAAATCAGCAGTGAGTTGCAGTGTGCTAGAAGAAAAGCTTAGTTCCACAATAAAAGTCTGAAGGGACACATTTTCAAACATAAATCAACTCTCTCAGATATAAGAGGATTAACTTGGTGAAAATGTTGTACCTCTGGCTTGCTGTCCACAACATCTACTTCAATACTGACTTCTGCTTGTAGGATTTTCTGCTTTGTTTGTTCTACAGACAGACTCAACTTGTTGATGTAAGACTGAAGTTCTTCTGCAGAGTCCATGTTCAGCTCCACCAAAGCTTTATGGAACTGATCCATTTGACCATCTTCTAACAGTTCCTACAGACAGATCAGAATTAGCTGTGATGAGCAATACAAGGAAATCAACTGTTACTTGTGCAGACACTTTGCCTGCAGTACTAGATGTGAGGATCTGCATGTTTTGACAGCATTCAAAGTATTCCAGAGCCTGGAAGCACCCTCTGCATCAATAATCCCACCTTTTATGTTGCAAGCAACCTCAAAAAGCTGCTCTCAGAAAACACCCAGGGCAGTCACAGCATCTTTACATCAATACAGGGCCTGATAAAGCTCTGAGGGCAGCCTGCCCTCCTCCCAGAAGAGGACAGAGAAAAGTCAGGAGTGTTTACCTGCACATACAGTAACCTGTCCAGCCTCTCCTGGTCAAGCTGCAGCTTCTCTTCCCGCCGCCGCGCGTTGAGCTCCTGGAGGCGCCGCAACTGCTGCTGCCTCCTCTCCTGCTTCTCCTCTGATGTCAGAGTGCTTCCCAGCAGCTTGTTAGAGAAGGGCAGCTGCATCTTGTGCATGTTGTCCTCATAGTACTCGGGGGACCTCCACTTCTGTAGCTCTGCACATTTTTGAAAGCGAAAGAACTCTTAGCCAGGCTGGGAGCAAGGGTTTGGGTGTTGGGCAGACCCCGTGCCACGTTCAGACTTGGAAGGAAGGAGACACCAAAGGTTGAGCCCAGAATTCTCTCCCCTCTTGGCAGCTGCCTCCATCTTTAGCCACCCCCTCAGAGCATTCACACACTCAAAGCACATGGCTCCTGGTGCTCTGATCTCCAGCGTGCAGGAAACACACAGTACTATGAAGTGGGAAGTGCAGACTGATGTCTCTTCTCTCTTCCCCAGGTAGGGGAGAGTTCTCATCCAGCCCTGAGGGCTCCTACAGGCTCTTTCTTAAGTCAGACATTGAAGAAAACACTTTTCTTTGGTCACTATTGAAGAGGAAATTTACCCCGGACATCCTAGTATGTCACAAAATGTCATGAGAAGTGTCCTCTGCAATGTTAGAAAACTTAAAGCAGATAAGAAGCAAGGCCAGGTGCAGAAATCACCTCAACCAATTCAATGCTTTATTAGTAGTATAAAGTAACCAAGAAAATAAATTCATTTTAATTGTTTTCCTCTGAAATGATCCCAATTTCTATTCACTGAACACAGAGTATTTTTTTTTATAGAATCATAGAATTAGCTGGGTTGGAAGGGACCTCAGAGATCATCAAGTCCAACCCTTGATCCACTACCACTGCAGTTCCCAGCCCATGGCACTGAGTGCCACATCCAGTCTCTTTTTAAATATCTCCAGGGACAGAGAATCCACTACTTCCTGGGCAGCCCATTCCAATGCCTGATCACCCTCTCCATAAAGAAATTCTTTCTCATATCTAACCTAATAATATCTAATATCTAACCACATGAATCTATGTTTCTATCTTAATGTTAAACTCAAAACTGTTGCCAAGCATTTCCCATGAGGCAGATGAGAAAGAGCACCAGACACCCAGCTATTGAGGAAGCAAAACAGCAATTTATTTTATTTTATTTTATTTTTTTTCCCCTCCTAGAATCCCAGCCAACTTGTGAACAAGGGCTAGAGAAGACAAAACTAAGTCTGGATGAACACAACCCAGTGGTTTTACCTTCTATGTAGTCCTCTGCCACGTAGCTGTGCTCGTGCAGGATTTCCTCCATCCGACTGAGGGTGATGGCAGCAAAGTGTCCCGGGTACTTGAGCTGCAGGAGGCGCTGGAGGTACACGGCTGCCTGGCACCCTCCCAGGTTGATACGTTTGCAGTTTTTAGCATCCAGCCTGAAAAAACAGAGACAGCTGAGGCTGGAGAGATCCACAAGTTCAGCCCAAACCAGACTTCCTACTCGTCTCTCTTGTTATTTAAATTCTGATCTGGTCAGGTGGGGGGATAAATATTCACAGGTCAGTGTTTGTTTCTGTCTCTTATACA
>JAAWXA010000023.1:10764313-10847689 GCA_038090715.1 Florisuga fusca
TGTATAAGAGACAGTACCTTGATCATTGCAGACACTTTCTGAAAGGCTCTGTTCCAATTAGAAAAAAAAATTTAAAGAGTTTTAGCTACAACAAGGAAATGTTCTATTTTAAGAAGGTAAATGGTGGCTAAAGGTACCTCCTTTAACCTTTGCAACATTTCACAGCTGGCCAGGTGTGACCCTCAAAAATTGGAAGCATCTTCCAGATAAAACAAAGCCATTTCCTGCAGTAAGGGATTAAAAAAAAAGCAAAAAAACCCAGAGTAGAGCAATAGAACAGCATAATCAGAATGACAAAAGTCTGAAGAACTGCAGAAACCTCAAAGAGCACTTTGCTTTGTACCAAAGCTGCTTAAAAACCTAATGAGTGTTTATTAATGCCTAATCTTACTTAGGACATGTATCCCCTTCTACTTTTGAAAGTACTGATCTACTCAAGATCAGTGGTAACTAAAACCACTCATGCACAGCACTGTTTCTCCAATTCAGAATTCAATTGAACTCAGCAAAACCTGCAGATTCATTTTAACCTGTCAGTACAAACTGAACAGGAGTTTACACTGCAGGAACTGGAACACTGAATGCTGGAGAAATGGCTGTTTGCATCACTGGAAAGTCAATGCCTGAAAAAAAGAGAGGCTGCACTGTGCTTAACACACCCAGCACTCACCTGCCCTCTAAGACTGGCAAGATGTGTGTACACTGATAGCCTGAAGATATGACCAAACCACTGCAGGGCCAGCTCTGTCTTCTGTTGTGGTAAAAACTGTACAAGCTGTCTACACCATAGGACACTTTAGGCACTTGGTAACATTCAAAGAGGAGCTCAGACATCATTTGTCTTGAATACAGAGGATTGCACACAGCTTCTGTCAAAACAATGGGATGATCAACACAGCCCTGTAAGAGATGAGAGAAAAGAAAAATAATAAAGGTATAAAGGAAAATAAAGGGATACTTATCCTTGCTGCTTCCTTTTTTTAACAACAGCAAGAACTCCTCCAATACAGCCATGTGAGGATACTAACTGTGTAAGTTAAACTACACCTAGTGCTTAAGGGGGTAAACCAGAAGTCTGGTCTACAAAGAATAAACTCCTAAGGATGGTGGAGAACTAATTTTTAAAAGGTTGCATAAATTATTTTTAAATTAAGTTAAAAAAAACCCATGCAATGAGGAGGTGAAGCATGAGAAAAATCTGGTGGAAGTTCAGTTCAGCACCAGGTAAAGCCTTCAAACTGGTGGCTGTCCCCCAGGCAAAAGGCTTCAAGGTGTGAGAAGCAGCTCTGAGCCCAGCAGGGTGACCAGAGCAGTCACTGAGCACTGCTAATGAGTGCTGGTACTGAGCAAACCCAATCATGTTCAGTGACCTTCTCAAAAACTGACCCTAGAGGCTGCTTCCCAGCCAGCCTGACTGCAGTCCAAACCCCTCACCCTGCAGCCACATCCTCCCCCTTTCATTCCAGCACCAAACCATTCCGAAACCAGGAGACCAGCGGGGCCCAAACCCACCCCCTGGGATCCCCCGGGTCACCCCAAACAGCCCCTCAGGGACCTGCACCGAGGGGACAACCCAAGGTCCCCGGACAACCTGAGGGATGCTGAGCCCCCCTCAACCCNGTACAGGGGCAGAATCACCTCCTTGGACCTGCTGGCCACGCTGTTCCTGATACAGACTAGAAATGTGATGGAGTGATGATGGATGATGGATGGATGGATGGATGGATGGGGTGGTTGGATTCACAGGAAGGTTGGATAGGGTGGTGGGCCACACGATGGTTTTCCATCTCCCCAGGGAAGCAGTGGATTCCCCATCATTGGACACTTGGAAGGCTCAGCTTGCCCTGGGCCACCTCATCTAACAGTGTCCCTACCTAGGAAGGTAGGGTGAGGTGATCTTTGAGGTCCCTTCCAGCCTGGTGTTCCGTGATTGATTGGAAGGGAAGTCACCAATATCCTGATATCACCAATATCCTGATATCACCAATATCCTGATATGAGAAGTGCCTCAGCCTGCAACCCCCGCGGTGTGAAACGGGGACTGAAATACTTCTCAGCCTTGAAGGCCACGAATGCCTCTTCTCCTTCCTCACCCAATGGGGATAGCAGCTTTCCTTTATCACACGGGGTGTTAATAACATGAATGAATAAGAATTAATTGGAAATAATAATTTACAAAGTTCGTTTAGACCTTAGGATTAAAAGGCTTGCTTCGAGGGGGTCTTGCTACTTAAAAATAAACACAGAAGCAAAAACATTAAATGTTTGTAATAATCTGTAAAGTGCACTTATAATAGTTGCTCTCTTCTCAGGTTTACTGAGAACACCACAGTTTGGTCATTTAGCCCTCTGTGAGGTGATAGATAATTGTTTTGTTTTACTGGGGGAAAAAAACACAGTGTGAAGACAACTGAGTTACCCATCACATATCTGCTCCTGCTTTGATCACTGCTCCTTTGCTATTAAGCAACACATTTATTGACACAAATCCCATGAAACTTGCAAGCTCGTCTTTCTTGGAAGATAAAAAAGCAAATTAAACCCAAGCTTTTATTTTCCTAATGGGTTAACTAGTAGATGGAAACAAAGAGAAATAGTGGTGTTTATACGGGACAAACCTCTGCTTTGTGTCAAATAAGTGAGCCAGGGAGAAGTAATTTTTAGCCAGCTATCCTCTAAACGTCTCTGCAGGGTTGATTCTGTTTTACTGCTTTCTCAAAAGCATTTCAGAGGGACTGAAGTGCTTGGTTATCTTCCCTGTATCTGAAGACATAAACATACCCTGGACCATTGTTTCAACAGAAGCTCCGACAGCTTCCTAACTTGTGCTTAGCCTTGAAGGAGCAGCTGAGGGACAAGCAAATCAGATGCTTCCTCAGGTCTTCTTATCCCATGTTTAATCCTTATTGCTCCCTCCCTGCACAGCACAGGGCTGTCCCTGAGCTGACCATCTGCTGACTGGCAGGGTGATGCAATCAGGGTTATTAAAAGATAGTAAAGCAGAGCAGACGAGCTGTTCTAAACTAAGTGTAACCTGAAGCAAGCAATGAAGTATCCTCTGGTTCCTTTGGTGAACGAGGTGACCTTTCCTCTTCTTTTCTTCTGGTTTTGTTTGCCATTTGTAATGCTGCTGATCATAGCAATTATCTGGCTACAGCTTCTGCTCACTGAAGGTAAGTTCTGCAGCTGATCAGATCCAATCCTCCTGCAGAAAGGCTTTGTCTGGTAGCTTCATCTTTAAAGCACTCTGCTCACTGCTTTTGGGCTGGTGCCACTTGTTACAGAAGGAAACTAAAGGTGTTTTTAGTACTGTTGGTAGCATGTAAAAAACCCCCAAAACCTCAAATTATTGTGCTCTGCTGCTAAGCATGCTTACAGGAGAAAAAGCTGCAGGCTGCTGTTTTTCCTCACCCTCTCCCTATTTCTCAAAGGTAATTTAAGGAAGGCAAAAGACAAGGAAGTTTTGTAAATTTCTATGAAAATCTATCCCCCAGTAAACAAACAGAACCCTCAAATTTTGTATATTGTATACTTGCAAACTCTGCCATTATAGTTCTCTTACATTTTTTTTTTTTTTCTTTTTTCTTTCTTTCTTTTTTTGGAGGCACAGGGGGCAGGATGTTGCCACAGGAGTTGTCAGGGGATTCTTTTACCAATGCTGAAGTTGCTAAAAAATTTTTGAAGGGAACAGAACATGCATTTTTGTTTAGCTGTGTATTTTGCTCCTTTTCTCAATCCATCACTGGTTCTTATTTCTAACATGTCAGTAACTGATAACAGGCTGTGATTTAGGCTAATAATAGTCCTGTTGATGTACTCATGAGGATTAAGCCTTGCTAGTATATGTAATCCCAGTTGAGGAATGAATCTTAAACTCCAAAGCAGTGATTCTGCCCTGCAGAACAGCTGTAGGAAGGAAAATAAGAACAATATTTCACTTCAGGAAGCTTTTTGGTGCCCTCTGTTCTAACTTAACGTGGCAGCCAAATTTGTAATAGATCCCACTGGAACAGCAACAATGAAACAGTATCCACAAACAGCAGAGCCTTATGCTCCATGTGTGTGACACTGAATTTTTTAAACTTCCAATTTCCCTTTTCCCAACAACCCCTCCTTGCTTCAGTAATGAGGCATCTTCTCTCCATCCACTCAAGAGCACTCTTGTGGGTAGCAAAGCACAGTAATTAAAAAGTGCAGGTGGGAAGAGGTTGTGACAATTAAGATGCATAGGTGTGGTTTACTGCCTCTGTCTGCAAAGCAGAATAAAATATCTCTTTTGCATGAGTCAAGGGTAGCTGGGCCACCTACTGACACTTGAGTGTCAGCTTTTTGCCTGGACAGAGTAAATTGTGGAGTCTCTTGATGCTTTAAATGAGATTTTCTACACTTAACTCCAAAATTCCTGTCCCTTTATTGCATGTTGCTAGCACTAGGCCTCACATAATTTCCACAAATCCTCTAAATTCCATTTTAATCAATAAGAGCAGACACATGGCTGTATTTTTTACATACTAATGTGTTCACAAGATTAAGACTTTAAAGTGTTCTCCAATCACTCTCAAGAGACAAAAAGAAGACCGTGCTCTTATTAATAACTTACTAATTCAGTCATATCTCCTTATTTTATGCCACTTTACCCCCGGCACAAATAAAACCAGCTTGTGTTTCATCTCCTTCTTTAATACAGTTGCTCATTAAGAGCTAATTGGTTAAAATGAAACATGAAGCCTCTCATTGCCTCGTTGGGCTTGGAAAACCTTTAAATCAGCTGAAAAAGGCTGAGAAGAGCCTCACCCAGCTTCTAGATAGGACCTGGAAGGCTTGCAGCTATGGAGAGAAAACCAAATGGTGTACAGGTATTTTACATGTTTGGGTTTTTGTAAACTTATTTCTAGCACAGATGCCCGGTGCAGAAAAAATAAAGAAAGAGCTTTCTGAGGAGCCTGATTCTGACTCAAAACTGGGGGATGAACCACCAGAAGAAGAATCTCAGAATGACACATCCAGTGTGTCAGACACCCGAGAGGAGATGCTGCAACCTGGGGGACCTGTGGAGACGCTGAGGCCTAAGCCTGCTTATCTGAGTTCATCCCCAAAAAGCCCAAAGCAAAGTCTTTTTGCTGCAAGCTCAGACACCCAGTCTCAGGGGCAGAAGATAAGAAGTTCCTATGCTGAGAAGATCATGATGGTGAGTAGTGTGACCAGACCATCCCTTTGCATATCTGCTGCTTTTGTGCCTCAGCTCTGATTTTTGTCACCTCTGACTCCCTGGCTCCTTGGATAAAAGAAAGCTGCAAGATTGGTTTCTGTTTGGTTAATCACTAACAGCAGATTTCTTCTGTCTTCCCTCTTTGGAATTACCCCTGTTGTAGACAAGGAAAAGGCAACACAAAATTGTACAGAACAGCTCTCATGTGTGTGCACTGTACAATTATGTGTGTATATATACTGAAAGGTATGTATACTTATTCAAAAATCTTTGGGAGGTGCATTCAAAACAGTGAAAATTGCTCCCTATTCCTCTAAGATAAGAAGTTTAACTCAACTTTGTGTGCAAACTCTCCAGGTATGTATGGCTGATGCTATGTATATTTAAAAGCTGCCTCAGATTTCTTATAGTGGAACGTGTGGCTAAAAATCAGACCTATTTCACCTGCTCAATAAGAAGCCCAAAGTCTCTTCGCAAACCCAGCAGCCCAAATCCTCTTAAGCTTTATCCAAATCCCAAAAGACATATTTGAAGCAGTGGAAGAGCTTAGTGTCTCTTAGTGGCCTTCTCTTTCCCTCTGCCTTGACTGTATGTTCCTTTGCAGAAGAGGCTCAGAGGTCTGGTCTGTGCCTTCCCAGTCCTGTCCACTCCTTTACATTGCTGGGATTCTTGAATTGCAGCTGCTGAGGTACTTGCTCACATTTGCTTCCATCAGTTTTGTTGGAGCAGTAACCTTTGTTTGGCTGGAATAACTAAGGACTGGGGATATCTGAAACTGCTGCAGTTGTTTGACTGGCACCCCCTGAAGCTGAGCTTTAGCATGGGATCACTAATATCTGAAATTATTTCTGACATTCTTAACACCACCAAGTCAGTGTAGTAACGTTTTTATTTCATTGTTGTTCTTCAGAAGCCAGAGAAACAAAGCTAAGAATGAGCTTGGGCTTGTCTGGGGTACAATTTGGCTCTCCTAGAGCTCTTTACATATAGAAGTACTAACCTGAGCACAACAGTATGAAAAACTGAGCTTTAAACTTGTCTCTTGCAGGATGTGATACTGATACTAAAGGACTTGCTGGTTGTGTTGGGGGGATGAGGAAAGGGAACATGCATTTGTGTTCCCTAATTATTTGTATCCTGCTGAAAACTGAACTTGTGAGAAAACGCTGTTGTGGCAATTCTCTTCCTCCTTTTCTTCACCAGCTGTTGTGCACCACACTTTCTTCTCTCACCTGGAACTTTGTTTGCCCGTTGATGCAGATTTCAAACATCCTGAGGATTCAACTCCTGCCATCCTCTCTGAACATCTACATGGATCAGCTGTGTGCTTCACTGGGTGACAAAGTAATGAAAATCCTGAGTTCCCTGGGGCTGGAGAAAAGAGGGCCATTGGCTTTGGTCTTGGGGAGGAAGCTGGAACAGAGTGATGAAGCTCAGAGCACCACCTCAGGCTGAAAATAGAGCAGCTTTCCATGACCAGCAATCCTGCCCAGTGTCACCCAGAGCTACTGCAGCATGGCAGAGGGAGGTTCATTCCCTGCAAAGGAAACTTACTCCAGACTTAGTTATGACCTGGGTCCTGAGAGCTGCTTTCAGAGTCAGCAGTATTGGCAAGGCAAATATGAAACAGAAGACAGCAGCTCTGCTCCTCTCCCTCTGTCCAGAGGGATGAGTTCCTTCTGGATAAGGGCCAAACACTCACCTCTGTTCACCACTACCCACCTTTGATTTCAAGCACGTAAGATCAAGGCAAGAACTCTCACTAGTGTTTCTTTACTGGTGTTCAAATGTGGTACAGCCTAGTGATTATTTTACTCATACTCCAATTAACACTTTTCTGATCTCCACCTTGTCATCTCTCAAAGTAGGAAGCAATTTTTCAGCACTCATTTCTAACAAATTAAACAAGCCTACCTCCAATTAACAAGGAATAATTAAGCCCTTGGCAGGTGCTGAGCTTGCATTTCCTCCCTATCTGCTCAGGATCTGCTTTTCAGCACAGCTGAGAGGCTGATACAAGGTTCAATTACAACCCAAAGTGGCACTCGAAGACAGCTTGACTTAACCAGTTAGTGAGACCACAAGGAGATCGGTGGGACTGGGATGAGCTGTAATTTTCTGTCTTAAAGGATTTCTTTCTGGTTTTCTCCAGTCATTGGCCTATGAACTGAAACGCTGTTTGCTCCTGGTGTTGATGCACACGTTCAACAAATGCTTTTTAAAAAGAGGACCCAAATTAGGCAGTTGCATCCCAGAAAGCATGTTGCCTCTTGTGAAAAAGTGTTTGCCTCTGCTCTGGGCATGAAGCAACTGTGTGTCTCCAGGGTCTGGCATGGACAGAGTGTACCAGCCATGCCAACCTGGGCTAATGAGGGAGTGTGCCTTAGTTGTGTTTATTTGGCTTTTCCTCCACATCTCCTGAAGTCCACATCTCCAAATATTTGTCCAGAGCAGCATGCCCTTAAATAAAACTCCTTTGCCCACCTCTATTTTCCTTTGTCCTTTATTTGGAAGCAACCCCCCCCCCATCCCATTTCCCATCCCTTAGTAGTTGGCAGAGGACATCTCCCGTCTCCCTAGAGGGCACCGTCCGATGCTCCTGCTCCTCTGGGGACGCCCTTTTTTTTTTTTTTTTTTTTTNACCCCGCGCAGGTCCGGAGGGGCTGGGGCGCAGGAGCGGGGACAGCCGCGTCCCCAAGCCGGGCTGGTTCTGCACCCCTCGGCACCCCTCTGGCTGGGTGACTGCGGGCCAGAGGGCTCCAGGCACCATTCGGGCTCTGGGGGTGCCCTGAGCGTTCGGCTGCCTGCGGAGCGCCCATCCCTCTGCTCTCCCCTGGCTCCGTCCCTATTGTCTGCAGAGCTGCCCTGCCCAGGTAGGGCTGGTGCTGAGTGGTGGTGCTGGGACTCGGGGAGTGCCTCAAGTGTGTGTGTGTGGTGGTGGTGGGGGGGTTTCTCTTGCTTGAGATGCGGCGGTGCTAAATTCGATGCTAAATTGCTGCTTTCTTCATGGAGAAATTTGGCTTCTCCCGGGTTTCTGGGGAGGGGGGGGGATTGTTTCACCTACAGCCCTACTGACATCTCCAAGCTGTCTTCCTTGAGCCAGAGAGAAGGACGTTTGCTGGCAGTCTCAAGGTTTGTTTTTCTCTTTTCCACCTCGTCTTAAAATCGTGTTGGCAATAAGGACTTCAATTTGCAGCTTAATCTCTGGGGCTTCCTGTGGTCTCTACAGGATTTCACTAGTTTTAGGCATTTTGAATGTGTTTGGCTGTCTGTTCCTCTCACTTCACTGAGAAAGAAACCTTCTTACCTTGAGGCAGTTGCCAGACTGATGTGGTTCCAATTAAAAACGTTTCATTTTGATCATCATTCCAGGCTGTAGATGAACAGAGGTGAGGAGGTTTGCTGTCGAAAGACCCAGGAGAATATTGCTGCCTCTTGCATGGTGATGTTGTAAAACCTGGTGATAGCAAAGTCTATCCTTTGGGTAGTTTTTAGGCTGTCTAAATGCATTTGGAATAGCTTTAGCCCTGCTGGGCTGGCTGCCACTTGCAGTGGCTCTGGAAGAGCAGGGGGGTTGGTGCCAGAATGCAAAAGCTGCTTGAGAAACCTAATTTGAGGGTACTGGTTCTTGCAGGGTTCTCCAGTACCACAGCTATGCTGCTGGCAGTTGTGGTTTTTACCTGGTTTTCCTGGCTCTGAGCTGTGAGAAATACTGCACAACTAAATGCTGGGCTATTAAGAACAAAACTTTTTTTGTGTCAATTTGGCTAAAAGCAGTTTGGAAAGGCCACGTTGGCTCTGCTGGGTGTCTGTGCTTCTTGCAAGAGGTTTATAATATGGAAACCTGACCTTGGGAATTGGGCCAGACATGGGGACTTGGTTGGAATCATACAGACTTCATTTTGTTGTCCACAAAATGGATTTTTATTTAAAATCTTTCTTTCCCTGGTTCTGTCTGTACCACCTGCCCCTGTGCTTCTTTGCTGAGTGTTTGGAGTTTGCAGTGTGAATGTAGCACAGTCTCTCAGCTGCCTTGTGGTCTGCAAGCACTTGAAGAGCATCAATTATTTGTGTTTTAATTCCCCCTTGGCTGTTGTATACAAAAGCTGTTTTCTGGGTATCAGCAGGACCAGTGGAGCTTCTGTACTGTGGCAGTGCAGATTTGTGTATTGCAGTAGAGCTCCTTTCAATGTGATTACCTGAAATTATCTCAGAGGTGTGTTTGGTTTTTTTCTTTAAATGAAAATCTTGTTCTGTAGTTTTGGATTTAATTCACCTGTAAGGTCTCTTGCTCACCTGGAGCAAAGCATCTTTTCTCATATGTGCCCAGCAGCCTCCACTCCAGAGCCTTTCTACATCGCTGCAAGGTTGTAGTTTTGTTGGGTAGAAAAGTTGGATATCAAGAACTGGACTGAACACTTTGGAGTGGAGTTCTTCCCTCGGCTATAGTTGGGTAGTCTATTTTGGATGAAGTTAAGCCTTGTGGGAGGTGGAAGCCTGCATTTCTTTACACCAAACTGTATGGTAGATGTTTTGTGACCTTTTGCACATCACTTAATATCTCTCTTTCCCCCCCCTTCTTTTTTGTAAAGCTTTCACTTTGCAGGCATGTTACAGGGGTGGGTTTTGTTAAACATTAAGACTCCACTGGGAAGCATTGTACACAGAAATTAATATCTATGTTTTTCATTCTCTGAGCTCAAAACTCTAGGAGAATGTGATAAAAGACCCACACTCTAGTGTAAACTCGAGTGAGCTAATGTGTTTTGATGGATTCAAGTGATAAACAAGTCTGAAACCATTTTGGGATAAGGTCTTGAAGCATGTTGGGATCCTTAGCATTTCCACAGGGCCTCTCTGGGTAGCAGCTGGGTGAGCTGTGGCTGTTTACATCCTTCTCCTGGAGGAGTCACTGGATGATTTAACTTGGCTGACATCTGTTTTTATTAAAGAGGAATCGGGGTTCTTGGGTCCAGCTGCATGGAGAAAAATCTTGCTGAAGATTTGACTCACGGTCCCTTGTGCCCCAAGAGGGCAGGACAGCAGCAGCATGGCTCCTGGGTCAACCAACGTGTGGGTGTGAGATGGTGTTTTTGGGGCTGAAAGAACCTGTAATTGTTGTTTTCCAGTTCATAGCATTTTTGGATGGGAGTGTTGAAATGGAGGCCCACAAGACCCAACTGGCCAAAGCCCTCAGCATCCTTCTCTGCTTTCTATTTTGACCTTAATTTAAGCAGAAGGTTGGATGAGGTGATGACCTGAGGAGCCCTCACGTGTGCTTGTGATGGAGCATGAAAACTGTTCCATGTCCTGTTCTGTCTGCAGGGAGTGAAGGATCCCCCCCACTCCTTCAGTCCTCATCAAAAATCACTGCATGACTTCTACTGGATTCTTCTGCTTTAGCTGGGTGTGGAGGGAACTAAAGGTTACATACTATATGCTCCTGGCTTTTTAAAAATCCTTTTAAAGTTAGAGGGTACAGTGTATGACCTGGAATCTGGTATAGTCTAGCTTCATGTCTCTTTTAGGCTCTTAGTTCAGAGTTTAGGCTCTCAGCAAAATGCTTGCTTAATAGGGATGTTATGGCCCATATGCTTCTATTCCAAGCAGTTTAAGTGCTTTCAGTTGGAGAAATAAAAATATCTTAGCTGTGACATGGTGTTTGAACCTTCCTGCTGCAGATGTCAAATTCATATGGCAGTGAGTCTTAATTGAAACCTGCTGGAGTTCTTTTTCTCCTGCAAAATATTACATGAGATACTGTTTATGCAGCTGGCTTGAAAGGATTATCCTTAATTAGATATTTATCATCAATTAGTGCTATTCGTTTTTGGAATGTTCTTCCTTTCTAAGAAACATCATTTTGAGTTGTATAAGGCATTTAGATTTCATATTCTACTTATCAAATGTGGCCTGTATGATTTATTCAGTATTGCATGCCATGGACTTCAGGTCTGCAGCATTGTTAAGCATGTGAGTAAGTTCCTCCAGGTGTGTTGTGCTGTGAAAATCTTGTCTGAAATCAGAGTTTGTTGCTTGAAAAGTTAGGCCTCTCACTTGGTTTTAGATTCAGATATTTTTAAAGCTTTCTGGTATTTGTTGCTGTTTGGTATGACCGTTAGGTCAGTTTGCAGGGGGGTGTGTTTTGTCATTGCAAAGCATTTTGGAGAAAAAAATACAAAAGCTGATGTAGCTTAAAGTGTATTCCCCAAAGTAGATTACTCCAAGAGTCTGGAATGTGTTGGTGGGAGGCTTCAGTTTTAGTGAGATGTTGCTCCATGCATGCAGGAGTTCTTCCCCTCCTAAATAATTGTTTCCATCTGCATAACTTATTCCATCAGTGCCTGGGCTGTTGAGCTGCCTGAAGAATTTGGGTCTCTTGTGAAAATGAGTCTTTCTCCCTAAATCTTTAGTGCCAGCTGTATACGAAGAGAAATTTGCTATTCTGCTACATACAGGAAAATAACAGGACAAGCTCCAGTGGGGGGGCCTTTTAAAATAAACAATACTCTTGTTTGTCTTTCATATCCTTTTAAATTTTTAGAGGGAAAAGTCTGAGGACCCTCAAATCTTCCTTCGTAATCCTGTTATTAATCCACTGGTTGCCTGACATTTATTTACTTTTTATACAATATGGTTTTTTTTCTGTGATAACTTGCAGTGTCCCTGGCTTGAATTGTATGCTGTGGCTTATGGTCTGTGAGATGTCCACATGAATATACACAATCCCATCATGGGGTGGAGCCTGAGTGTAGGAAATGACACCAAATGCAACATATAGTTGAGACCTCAGTGTTGAAAACAGCCTGGCTGAGACCCAGACACACTTCTAGTATATGGATTCCTGCTTGTTGATTTTTGCAGCATTAATGTACTTATCCTTTTGTCCTGTTCTACCCTTTTCTACCCTTTTCTACTATTTTCTACGATTCCTTCTCAGGTGATGGATGTTGTTAGCAGTGGAGGTTGGTGCTGAGACCTGTTACTGCTACATGAATATTGGGAAGGGACTGGCAGGAGGTGGTGAGGGCTCAACTATTATACACCTGTGGTTGGCTCAGCAGCAGTGTGGCAGGCAGCCTGTGCACTCAGGAGGAGTCAGCATTTAATACTTCTTGGTTATCCCTGCTTGGGTCCCCTCATGAAGCACAGGAGATGCATCTCCTGCAGTGGGACACCAAAAACGTGGAGGACTCTTTGCTCCCTTCCCTCTGCACTACTTTCTCTTTTTAATAAATGGAGGTTGATGGGTTGAGGTCAGTTTAGTGTCTGTTTTCTTGAGGAGGTGACATGACAGATGTGTTTTCATTTATCTGCAGTTTTTGGTTAACCTCCACTAGCTTTAGCCTGTGGTGGATGTGGGGAGCATACAAGGAAGAGAAATCTGCCTAGTGCTGGGGTGTGAAGGGCTGTCACGTAACTCTTCTGGTTCAGGGTGGAAAGATGACTTCTGCTGTCTTCCTGATGATGGTTGTCATTCACTGCTGCTGCCAAATGAACAGTTAGACTGAAGTCCTGGGAACTCAGATCTCTCAGTGTTCCTGTATGTGCACGATGGAGCATGCTGCCAGTGCTTGATCCCCTATTTCTCCTGCTTGATCTTGCCCCTTACAACCCCGACCAAGTGACCAACCCTGGAAACAGAAGCAGTGTTTTGTGCCTTGAGGGTGCATGTAAGCTCTTGAGTGAACAGGAGCCTGGAACTCCTGCAAGTTCCATAGCAGGTGGCCAATATATAATGGAACTGGAAGGATATCCTCTTTGGGCAACAGAGAAATGCAGCTTTGCTGATTCAAGTTGTTGTTCTCAGTCAAAGTGAAGCTCAGACAATGTCAATGTTTGCCAGCAGCAGGGCTGACACAGTGGAAGGAAATCCTTGCATGCCTCACAGCGGAAGGCAGACATGAGCCTGCAATATATACATCCCTGGAGCTGAGCTGAGATAGAGTTGTTTTGGTCAAATATTCCAGAATGCTGGACTCATTCCAGCTTGTGCACTAGAAGGGTAAAAGTAGATAAAGGTAACAGCTGTATTTAGATGCTTTATTTCCTTTGACTAATAGGAGAGGAAGGATACCTTCCCAGCAGTCCCTCTAATGATATCCCTAATCCAAGAGTTTCAGAGTTCATTCGCTTTATGCTTCCTACACTCTGTTGGCCAGCATAAAGCAGGAGTCAAGTTGCTGGAGGTTTGCAGGCCAGGAAAAGCTTGGAGGAAGCACAGAGCTGCCAGGTCAGTTGGGAGAATTCAAGGCTTTATTAAAATACCAGTATGTGTCGTGGAAAAAGTGTTCTGGAGAATGGCTTTTTGCAAAGCTGCAGGGATGTGTTAGGGGGAGGAAAACAACTGGGGGGCAAATCTGTAAGTAGGACCAAGGAACTGCTGCTTTAAGGCTTTCTTACGAGCTATGCTGGTGGGGTCTGTGCAGATTTGTAATGGATTAACATCACCTCATTATCAACAAAGCAGATGGTAAAGCAAAACTGGTCTTTGTAAAGGTCAAGAGACTGAATCTTGGTTTCTAGCTTGGTATTTATGAGCGTCATTTCACAGAATCATCTGGGTTGGAAAGGACCTCTGAGATCATCAAGTCCAGCCCTTACTCCACTACCACTGTGGTTCCCAGACTGTGGCACTGAGTCCCATATCAGTCTCTTTTTAAAAACTTCCAGTGATGGAGAATCCACCACCTCCAGCCCATTTCAATGCCTGATCACCCTCTCTGTAAAGAATTTGGGAGCAGAGCCTGACCCCCACCTGGCTCCAACCTCCTTTCAGGGAGTTGTAGAGAGTGATGAGGTCTCCCCTGAGCCTCCTCTTCTCCAGGCTGAACAGCCCCAGCTCCCTCAGTCCTTCCTCACAGGACTTGTGCTGGAGTCACTTCACAGCCTCCTTGCTCTTCCCTGGACCTGCTCCAGCACCTCAATCTCCTTCCTGAACTGAGGGGCCCAGAACTGGACACAGGACTCAAGCTGTGGCCTCACCAGGGCTGAGTACAGGGGAAGAATCCCTTCCCTGGACCTGTTGGCCATGCTGTTCCTGACACATTAACCCTAGATGAGTTCATTTTCTGACATTAGTACTGAGTCAAGTGTTTTGGTTCACTTGGGCCTGAGGATGTACCCTCTGAACCCAACTTTTTGACATGAGCTCATCAGGTAAAAATCAAAGGGCTCAGTCCCCTTTCAGTGGGCTGCTCTAACTTGTTAACTCACTAATCCATCACTTCATTAATTCACAAATTCACTAACTCATGTACTTATGAAGAAGTCAGTTTCCCAGCTGATGGTGAGGATGCTCATCCTCCCTCCTCTGTCATGGTGGAGGTATCCCAGCAAGAAGCCCAGGATCCTCAGCAGTGTGGATGCTGATGGGTCAGCTGAAAGCTTGCTGAGTAAGGTGATGTAGTCATAACTCCCATTATGAAGGTCTGGTTTCTTCCCTTTCTGTATGTTGTTCCAGTTAATTTTTAATTTAATTACCAGAAACTGCCCAACAGCTGCTTCTGCAGAGCTGCAAGGAGAGCAGGTCTTACCTCTTCCTCTCTTTTACCCCTGGTGTGTGTGCAACTCTTGCTTTAGCCCAGTGGTGCTGCTCCCAGTACAAACCATGCTGAGCTGTGTCAGTGCTGGGGCAGAACCTGAGCCAGAACTTACAGTCCACTGACACCAGTGCCAGAAAATGTCCATTACACAAAAGTTTGGTTGCTTAGACTGGGGCTGGTTTAAACACCCCATCCTGAATGTCAGTTTGCTTATAAGGGTTCATCAGACCTACTAGAGCTGTGAGGTAAAACACAACTGCTGGAGTTCATCTTTTCATGTTTCTGCCTTTAGATTTTTTTTTCTATGAAATCTTTGTAGTTTTCAGTTTGCCTTTGGGTCTGAATTGAATTTCTGTTTCTTAATCTTGGTGGATTTGACAGTGCTTCTTCAGTGGGTGATCCGTGTGATGTGCTCTTTTTGCCTTTGCAATGGCCCTGGGGTACTCTGAGTTTGCACACCGGGTGTAAACTGAAGAATAAAAATCTGTCTTGCAACATCACTTGGCATTGCTACCTGAGACTTCATAGGGCTGATCTCTTTGACCCTGCAGTGTGAGCAGCAAACAGCATGGGCAGCTTTATAGGCACTGTTCCAGTCTCTAACCAAATGTTGAGACAATCTTGCACCATTCACCTCACCTGCCCTAAGTTCTTCTTCCTTTAAATCCTGCACTGCAGACTTTGAAGTGTCTGAAGCAAACTGTTCTGTCCCCTTTTTGGCTTCTAAGTCCTAGGTCGTGCCTGCAATCTTCTGATTCTCTCTCTCACGAAGACTCATGGTAATTAAACTGTCACGAATATTTTGGAAAAATGAGCCCTCTCCTAATGAGTTAACGAACTCTTGACTACTAATAGCTCTGTGAGAGCTGTGAGCTGCGTTGTGCAATCAGGTTCAACATCTCAACCAGTTTTGTTCCACCTCTTGCATCGTTTATAGATGAAACCAGTACAAACAAGCTCTGTGTGGTGACTTCAGAGCAGGGTGCCAGTGTAGCAAAAATAGTGACAGCTAAATTTTTTTTTCTTTTCTTTTTAACTTCTTTTAAAGTTTTTAAAGATCTTTTAAAGCAGCAGTACAGATCTGTTTCTGTCCCAGCTGTATTCTAAAGGACGAATGAGAGTCCCCAGAAATGTAGAATATGGGCTACTTGTAATCTCTTCACACACAGAGAAGTTCGGATCCTCCTCATGGACCTATTACTGCCAAAGAGATGACAAAGTAGAACAGAAGCCTGTTAGGGTAAATGCTGGCACTTTTGAGTACAAGCACAACTGTTGCTTGTGAGTAGAATAATTGGCACTTAAGATTGCCTGGCTGTGAAATAAAAACTGCTGCTTCTAGGCTGCATTACATTTTCTTTTTATTTTGGAAAGAATTTATTGAGCAACTGAGATCTGTAAAAATACTGCTTCCCTTAAGAGGGGGTGTTGTTCTGTCCTGGTGCTCAGGGGCTGGTGGGTGTCCTACCCACGAATGACACCAGCACCACTGGGTTCCCAAGAAAATGCCCTACATCCAGGCTAGGAGGGACAATGTGGAGGCACCTATTTGATAGCTCTTTTTCTCTGGATATTGAAAGAATTTGAAATGTGTAGGTAAATGAATTGGGTTTTTTTATAATGATTCAACAACACAAGCTTCCATAACACAGAGGGGTTTCCAGCCCGATCTCTGAAATAATTTTAACTAGTCTGACCCAATATAAACATTAAAATCTCTCAAAAGACCTAAACAAGTCATTGATTCGAAAAGTGCATCTATATTTTGTCCATGCTCTGCCATTTGGGTGTTTCACTTTTCAGAAACAGCCTGGCTTGGAGCTCTGGTCAGGTCACTCCTACATTTCTCCTCCCATTGTCTTCTCATCCTTGCTAAAACTCAGGCTTATCTGAGTCAAACTATCAGTAGCTATTGTTCAGCTGTCTCATAGCCTTGGTAGCTCTGATCCATTTGCTTGTGCTGGGGTTTTGGGGCCATGCCATCTGCATGACTTCTTTCAGGAGTGAATGTTTGGCATTCTTTGGGGAGTAACTCCTATGGGATGCCCGAAAACACACTGACTCATGGTGAGTTCAGCCCATGGAGCCCATCCCGCTGCTTGTGATTAGGGTGCAGGAAATAAACAAGATGACAACCTAATCTATCATATCTTCAGGCTGAGAACTGGGGCAGCAGAGTAAGATAGTCCATTCCTGACATTCTTTCTGTATCTACCTCTGTTGCCCCATTCGTTTCCCTGAAGGCAACAGAAAATTCAGCTTGCAAAAATCAAAATGACGTTTGTGAGACGGGCTGGGGCTTCAGCTTGGGAATTTGAGCTCTTGGATATTTTATTTTATTTTTTTCTGTGAGAATTAAGGAGGTGCAAAGTGCTTTGTGGAGGTGGTGCTGGGGGGCAAGCTCTGCAGTATGGACTCCAGTCTGAGCTTGACCACCAGAGAGGGGCTGGCATGAGGTGGTTGTGATTCATGGCAGCCAGAGAGAGAACTGCCTGTTGGTCCTTTGTCCTGCCTGCCTCTCTCTTATCACATCTTAGATATGATGGACAGCACTTTGTCAGCTGCAGTGGCAAGAGGTCCCTGTGTTTGAAAGAAGTGGACAAGCACCGTGGTGGTTATTAATCTGGTGCTTGTCACTTTTTTCTGCCTTGGAGTGTCCAGCAAGGATGATACAGTTTTTGCAAAGCACAGCACCCTGTAGATGTCAGGCATGTGCTTGAATAGGGAAGTAAACAAGGTCAGCCTCAGAAACCTGCTAACACTTCTAATTTTATACACTTAAAAATGCCCAGGCAGAAACATATTCAATTTAAATTAGTAAGCCTTGGTTATTCATCAGAATAAGTGTTTTTGTGCAGTAAGAACAGTCACTGTGTCTTGGTTCTTCCTCCCATTGTTAGAGCTCTTCCTTGAGCAGTGGAAATGTTTTGGGTGATTTAAATTACATTTACAGTAGCAATTAGGTTTCAGCAACTTTGCAGTTTGCTTATCTAAATGTGGATGTGTCTAAAAACAGCAGGAATGTTTTGTTTTGTTTTTTTTCGTCCTTCTTCATTGCCCCAAGCCATGAACAAGTATTGAAGAGGGTGGGCAGCTGGAGGCAGTGCTGTACTCAGCCCCTGGTGTGTGTCTGGTGGAGATGTCAGCTCTGAGCTTCTGATGGTGAGGGTGTGAAGTGGCTCTGACTGCTGGCCAGCCAGTCCCCCCCTCCTGCAGCAATGCATCCTGCTGGATACCAGGGCTTCCTCCTTTCCCCAGGGTAGATTTTTTTTTCTTTCTCTCTCTCTCCTCATCCTCTCTCCTCATCCTCTCTCCTCATCCTCTCTCCTCATCCTCTCTCTCTCCCTCTCTCAACACCTTTCCTGACTATGGGAGGAGCAGGGAGGGTCAAGGTGCTGCTGCTGGGCAGTGGGGAAGGTGCTGCTGTATCTCTCCACTTGCCCTGGGCTGGTGTCCCAGCTGCCATGGGCACCTCTCCCAGCAGGATGACAAATGAGCTCTCATCTCCTGAAGTCAAGTCACCAGTGGAAGCATTTGGCAGGGTCTGGGTGTTGTGTGGCTGTTACTTGGCAGCTGTTGAGCTGGGAGATGCTTGTTGGGTCTCTGAGCTCAGGGCAGAGCTGGGTGTGAGCAGGGCTGGTGCCTGTTCCCCTGGTGCAATGGCAATGCTCTGCTTCACCCCAGCACAGCCTGGGTGCTGCCTCCCTGGCAGATGGGAACAAGCTGGGGCTTGGATAATCTCACTGCCTCAGCAGCTCCAGAAAATCTAATCTCTTAATCTCAGTGTGTCTGATGAATGGGTAACACTACTTGAGAATTTTCTCAAGGATGGAGGGGGGATAAAGTGTTTTAAGGCTTTCCTAGTATTATCTACTCTGTAAAACTAAATCTGTTGGAGAAAAATTAATTGCATCCTAGGGGTTTCAGCTACCATCAGGATTTTCTGCTCTGCTTCACACTGTGGTATCTTTCACCTGCATTTGATTTGCATGGTAACAAATCTCTGGAAATGCTTGAAAACTGTAATGCTGCCATAAGATCTTGTGCTTGTGAATGTGGTGTGCAAGCCAACCTGAAGGCACTGATTCTGATCTCTGTCAGAAAGTGTTCAGGGCAGTTCTCCTGGGCTCACGGAGTCCCTGTGCTCTGGCAGAGGATTCCTGTAGTCTCTAGGTCTCCAGTCTGCACTTACTTTTCCCAGCTGAAATTCTTCATTATCCAAAAATGTGTTGGATGTTTTTTCCCTCCCTCCTTTTTGGTCATGAAAAAAATCAGGTTTTCTGGGCAAGACAAGTCATGTCAGTTTGGCAGCACATGTGGATACCTTCAGAAATAACTTGTGCACTAAAGCTGTGACTGGGTCTGTACCAGTGATTCATTTGAAATAATTGGCTGCTGAGAACACTGCCATGTCTCTCTGTCTCCATATCTGAGTAAGATTCAGCTCCTGTGATCCAGGTGATTTTCTCCTAGTAAGCTTGGCTCATCTCTAATGACGCCAAGAAGACTGTCCTGGTGCAAAAAAAAAAACATGCTGGGGAGCTCAAAACTCCAGTTGGAATATGTATCCTGATTCACTCCATCTGGAAATGCAGATTCAGCTCACCCCACGGCCTACTCCTCCACCTCTTTTCTCCAAAGCTAGGAAATAAACTTCCTGATTATTCCTCTTAAATGCCACGATGAACTGAAGTTCAGGCAGGAGGGAATGTGTGCAAGGCTGCAGGTGGTAGTGAAGTGTTATTATCCATGGAGATCTTCAACTTTCAGTAGTGCTTGTATATTGCTTTACGTGAGTAATCAAAACTGAATGTACTTCTAAAGAATTCTGTTTTCGTTCTGGATACTTCAGATTCTCCTCAGTTGTGCAACAAGCCTGTCCAAATTCTTACTGCTGTGTGAGAAATCTGCAACAATGAAGCTCAAAGGGATGAGTGGCAGCCTGTCTGAGAATCTGTCAAAAAGGACAAGGGTTAAAAGAAATAGAGTTATGGGCTGTAGTTCCCATCTGCTTGTGGTACTAGAAGATTACATTTGGTTTTTGTGTACAGGAGAAGGAATGATCTGAAGCCCAATCACTTGTTTCAGGGCATGGTGAGAAGACTTTTGAAAAGGTTGGGTGCTCCCTGGGGAGAAATAGCACTGGACTGAGTTTGAAAAAACAACAAAGCTCAGAGAAGACACATTTCCTCATAGATTTTTTTTTAAAATGATTTTTAAATTTTTTTAAAATTTTTTTTTCTGTTGTGGTCCCTTTCTTGCTCTCCCTTCTCATTTCTCAAACCCTGGGCAGTTTGTGTGGTCACACAGGATGGTGGTACACTTTGTTCAGATGTAGCTTTGCAGCAGCTGTTGCCTGTGTACCTCAGTAGAAGAATCAGAACTGCTTTGAGATTTACTTTTTGCACGTCATTCAGGTCTTTAGCATTAGATGAGGGGTTTTTTTATGTCCTGCCTGTGGATAATTCAGTGCTGTTGGTAAAGCTGTGGCTTTGGTTATAACTGAATTTCACCAGCTGAGATTCTTCCATGCTGATGTGTTTTGTGATTTTTCCCAGTTTGGAGCTGATGGAGGAGGAGCTATATAGATAACTGGAGTTTAAATGTGTTCCCTTATGATTCTTATTAGCACTATCTGTAGTACATAAGCTAAATAAGGAATATAACACACAATCTGTGTGCAAGGGCTGTGGGTCTATCAGAATCAGGAGCAAGCCAAGGGAAGACAGCTCTAACTCCAGCTCTACACAAGAGCTTTCCCACAGGCCTGTTCAGTTACCTGGAGAAGTCCTCACCCCAGCACTGTGGTTGGTACCTTCTCACTGGAGGGCTGTCCTCTTGGCTTGCTTCACAGTGTTTAAAATTTGGATGGAAGGAATACAGTTTTGAAGGAATTGGAGGCAAGGAGAAAGAGGTAGGCTGGAGGGGTGGTAAAATAGAAGTGTTTGGGTTGGACGTCACCTTAAAGATCATCTGGTTCCAACTCTCCTGCCATGGGCAGGGACACCTCCCACCAGCCCAGGTTGCTCCAAGCCCCATCCAACCTGGGCTGGAACACTGCCAGGGATGGGGCAGCCACAGCTTCTCTGGGCAACCTGGGCCAGGGGCTCAGCACCCCACTAATATATTTTTGCATGCATAGCATGGGAAGTTGGAAGAGTCCCAGACCGAATGACATTCCCTCTGCCTGCCCTGGGGGCCTGAAGCTCTGCAGGGGCATTGCTGAAGGCTGCAGCCCAGGATTGTGCCTGAGCCTTGGAAAATGGGTGTAATTTAATGTAGTGTGGAGGGTGTTAACCAGGAGGGATCCCTCTTGGGGAGGATAGGGCTCAGTAGGCTTGGGATGGAGCCCTGGGCTAATCCTGCCCTGCAGAGGCTGTGCAGGGAGATGACAGGAGGGGTTTGGGCAGGTCGGGCAATGTTCCTTCTGCAGGACATGGGCTGTGTGTTTGCAAGGTGAAGTAAAAGAAGTGGCTGAAAAAACAGATGTATTTGGGGGTGAGGAACAAAACTGAGATGGCCTCTGCATGCTTTTGTGAGGGATTGTCTACAAAATTGCTGCTGCAGCCCTGTGAGCCGTTGGAGGCAAAGCAGGATAAGCCATTGGTCCAGTTTTATTGGGAATATTGGAAGCAAGGAGTAGGGTTATTACCTATGCTGGAGAAGCTTTGCAAGTCCTCGTTCAGGAAACTTCAAATAAATGACTTCTTTATCCCTTTACCTTCAGGACTGTGAATAGTAAATGTCAGGGGGAAAGGAAGTCACATAAACACTGTGAAAGGCTTGGAGAGAATAACAAGGAAGGAACAAAACCTGCTAGGACAGCAGGGACACCAAAATGTGGTTGCTTTAACCCTTTGCTCACTCACAGGTTGCTCGGTGGTGAGATTTTTAAAAAAGGATCTGGATCTTGCACAATACTGTCTGTGGGTGTTACAGCTTTACAACTGCTCTTGCGACATCAGTGTCTCACATCCAGCTGGGATTTACTCACTCCCAGCTGTGGCAGCAATTGCTGAATTTGCTTTTTTAATAAGCACTTGGGGTTTTTTGCTGCCCCCCCTCCCGCCGCCCCAGTTCCCAGGGAGATCCTTTGTGCTTTTCTTGGTGTTCTGTCCCTTCAGTGAAGCCAATTTTAAGGAGCAAATAATGGACCGTTTGACTCCTCCTTCCCAGCGTCGCGCTGGGAGTGACTTTTTCACACGGCCGAGGTTTGAGTTAATCTTTAGCAAACCCCGAGCTTCAGCCCGGGTTTGGGAGTAACTCCTTGCTCTTTTTGTGCCGACGGGGAGGGCTGGATCCTGGCTGGGTCCTCCAACCCGCGTCCCAGGCGTGGGAGGCTCAGCCTCGGGCACCGCTGCCTTGAAGGCTCAGGTGGCTTTAGTGTCACTTCTGCTCCGTCTGCCCCAGCGGCTGAAGGAGGAGGAGGAGGAGGAGGAGGATGCTCAGGGCCACCCGCCCAGCACCCCGTGGGTGAGGAGAAGCGGCTCCTCCTTACCAGCCGGGGGGATCAGCGGCTGCTCCTTGACTCGAAGGCGCCCGGGGTCGGATGGACTGATTGCTGCTCTCCTTCCCCCATCCCCCAGGACATGGAAAAGCGTGGCCGGCACGGCTGCGGGATGGCCAGCGGGGGGATGCCCCGGGCCCGGGTGCTGGGCAACCTCGGCAGGTAGGGAGCGGGCACGGCTCTCCCCCCCCCCAGGGCAGGGTGTAGAGGTAGGAGCAGACCCACCCGGGGAAGGATGGGTGCGAGGAAGGTGGCAGCAATGCTGAATTTGCTTTATTAATAAGCACTTGGGGGTTTTGCTGCCCCCCGCCCCAGTTCCCGGGGAGATTCTTGATGTGTTTTTCTTGATGTTCTTTCCCTCCAGAGAAGCCAATTTTAAGGAGCAAATAGAGGTGAGCAGGCTAGAATATGCTCTTAAAAACCATGCTTTGACTGCCTTGGTCATAAAGGAAGCTATTAACACCCTCTTTTATTAACTTTGCAATTGGGATGAGTGGGGAAGTGGGACCTGGGGGGTGCATGGGTGGCTGGGGGGGCTAAAATGCAGCCTGTGTGTTTCCCTGTCATTCACTGGCAATGCTGACTGGCAGCCTGTGGGGTTCCAGGCTGTTCAGGGGTTTGTAGAACCAACTGAAGGCAAGAACTGTGTATTTATAGATGCTGTGCAAAGCACACATGCTAAAGGATACAGCTGAAAACAGAACTATTTTCCTTGACAAACACTGTGCTGCTTGTGTGCTTAATAACAAAAAGGGTTACAACTTCATCTCGTGTATTTCCATCAGCTTAGAAGTTGCACCAAGTTTCAGAACATCTTGCTGCAGTCATCTGAACCTGTTGGTTTTGGGTGATGTGCTCACGGTGATTTTTTTTATTTCTACCCATAGCTCATGTTTTCAAGTTTGTCTGACTTTTTGTTTTTCCTAGCCTGCTTTGAACCCTGTGTGTAGAAGCAAAGAAATGGAATCTTTAAAAGATCCCAGGCAAATTTGAGATGTGAGAAATATTAATAATAATAACAAAAAATATTAGGGGGAATGAGACTGGAAAATATGGTAAATTATTTCCAAACTACCCATGTGTGAGAGAACTAGACTAGCACCCTGAGCATTGCAGGGTTTCTTTGATAAAAATAAAACCTTCAGTCACAACTTTTGTTTTTTGCCAAACGAGTTAGGTGAGATGCAGTGTTTGTTCTGCTGCCAGCACACCTCTGTGGTCAGGCCTGCAGAGGCACTACAGCAGGAACCCCAAATTTGCTCACTAACTTTGACCAAAGCACTTCACTCCCAGCAAGTGGCAATTCACATCTGTTCATCTGGGGCTCACCAGGAGGTGAGAAATGTCCCGTGACTGCATGTATATCCAATCCTCTCTGCTAGGATTCACCTAGAGAGTAAGGTGCTGATACATCAGGCATCCTGGTTTTCTAATTAATTGCCATTAATGACTGTTTATTTTTGCAGCACCAGCTGGTGTGCTCATTGCCTCACAGTAAGGCACTGGCTTACCCAGCAGTGCCTCCAAAGCATCTCTGGGAAGAAGCCCCTGTGGGGGCAGCTCTCCCTGCCTCATCTTCTACAGACCTTGTGGTCCATGGGGTGGGTGTCCCCGGGCTCACAGGAGTCACTCTTATTATTAGTTACAGCATAAGTTATAAATCTCAGTCATGGGGAAGCTTTTTGTGGCAATGTTATAGGCGAGCACTTCATCTTGCGTAATAACTCTTACCTGAGAAATCCAAGCATGGAGCTCATGACTGTCCTTCCCATCTTCCTGCATCCCTACACCTCCCAGGTGTGAAGCATAGTTAGATTCTCAACCCCTCCTTGCTTTGTGCTGGTCAGCAGGTTCCTCTCAGGACCTCTTCAAAGTCTCTTGCCTATTCCCATACATCTGTGTAACAACTTCTGATCACTCATTCCCTGCTGTGATGTAGGTTACAGAACGGGCTACAAGGAGAAATAAGAATGAGCTTTACCATCCTGATCTGCTCCAAGCTGAACGTTATAGAAGGGCAGGATGAATATTCAGTATGTGTGAATCTGCTTTTGTAAAAAGTCTTCGTTAATATCCGATCACACAAAAATGAGTTCATACCCTTTTTATGAAAGCTGCAAATTCTGGCAGGCTTTCCTCTGAAAGCCACGTGGTCCCTTGTGTCTTAGTCACTGAGGTGGGCAGCTGAGGTGTGTAGAGGCTGAGCATTCTGCCTAAAGTCACAGCAGTGATGGAGGTGAAGTCAGGGTGTCTCTTCTGATGGAACAGTAGCATGTTTTGAGGATGTGTTCAGTATCTGGGAGGTACTGACTCATCCTGGCCTCAGTAGGATCCCTGGCAGTGTGTGCCAGGCTGTGACAGCCAAGTCCCCAAAGGGCAGTGAGTCCATGCCATGTGCTTCGTGGGAATCCTGTGTGCAGGCTCAGCCCCACGGAAGCTGGAGGGAGCCCTGAGCAGTGTCTGTGCTGCAATGGGTAAGAATAAGTACAGGGGACCTCCTGTCTGTGGCCAGTGCCAGCTGGTCCATGGTCTCTGGAGAGCTGTGCCAACTGGTTTTGGCATCCTGGTGCTGTGCTGAGAGGTGGAACTGGAATAGCAGGCTGGATCTTTGTGGCCACTGGATGGACAAAACTACTTGTGTGTTTAGTTGATCCCCAGATCTGGTGGAGTGTGTGAAGGTGGAAATAAGGATGAGAGTGCCACCTTTTAATTAAAAGATTCTCATGTAATCATCTGGTAGATCAGGCTTATCAATTTATAATTGTGTTAAAGATGGCAGCACTCCTGTAGCTTTGTTTTGGCCAGGTGCCCCCTTCTCACAGCCGGATTTCTGTGTGAAGGAAAAGCCTTTCCTGCTTGGCCAAGGCAGGGAAAGTGAACAACAGGCTTGTCTGCAGTGACCTTAGACTGAAACCAAAAACCACGTACAGAGAGCACAGCTTATGCCTTCTGAGGCCAAAACAAACTCTCGAGTGATGGGGCAGGCACCCAGCTAATAGACTAAACTAAACACTGCTTTGAATATTTCTAATTTGGCTGTATCTGCATGGGTTTATCAATCTGGTGTTTGCTCTCCTCCGAGTTTCGGTCTGAGATGCCTCCAGGCAGATCTGTAATTGCAGGCAAATTTTGCTCTTCCTTAGCTTGCTTGTTTAGACCCTTCCTAGACAGAAAAGAAACAAGGGTACTCCCAGTGAAGACTTGAGATGTAGGTAGTGAGTTTCTTTGCCCTTAAATACTTTGACAGAAATGCTCATTGTCAGGTAAGCTATGAGCTGTGCTTCTATCTAAAGCTCCCAGTGCTGTGGTGGACGTAACCCAGAGGGTGATGGAGGTGCTAAGCTAGACCAGCATCACACCCAAGCATCAGGATCCAGGTCATACAATCACAGATCTTTCACTCCTCATAGCAGTGGGCAAAGGATCCCTCTTCTGTCCCTCGGGGGTCTCCAGGAATGCCAGGAGTTGGAGAGTGCCTTGCTGTTGCTGGGGTGAGAGAAAGCTGGATCTGGTGTGAAACATTCCACGCACGCAGGGTGCTCTGGCAGGTCCTGTGTCTCACTTGCAGAACAGGCTTCTCCAAAACAAACCCGAAATGGTGCTGCTCCTTGAGCTGCTTGCATAATGGCAGAGCCTGATGAACTGATTGCTGCCTTACTGAGAACAAGCTGTAATCTTATTAGCAAATTGCAGTAGTGACATCTGAGCTATTCTTGCTGGTGCTGCAGGGATAGACCTCCAAGTGGGTTGTCCCATGGGTGCCAAGTCCTTGATAAAAATGCCTTGATGTGATCAGAAGTGGTGGTTGGCAGCCTTGCCCTATAAAATAGCCTGGGCTAGAGGCACGGTGTGACTTCTTGTAGGGGAGGCTCTTGGTGAAACTCTGAGGTGTGTGAGCAAATCCCCTGTGGTGAGAGATATGCAAAGGAATATGTCAGCAGTGACAGCCTGCTTCTGAGATGGCTTTAATTCTTGCTCTTTAGCTGCTTTCGTTTAGTTAAGTGAGAGAAAGTAAGGCATGGTAAGAGTATATCAGGTAAGTTACTATTCATCACTGCCACAGTAATTTGATAATTAAACTGTCTTCAATGGCTGGTCCAAGGGATTTGAAGCAGCCATGTGTTTTCCATTTTCTCCTAATAGTAGACTTCAGTCTTGCTCTTTTGCTGCTTGGTGTGGGAAGGAGAGAAGAGGTAGTCTGTGGTGTTTGTACCTTGTGTGCTAAATCTGGGGGATTGGAAGGGTAAAAAAGCCAGGCTTTAAAGACTTGCAGTAGAGCTTTCTTTGGATTTAGACCTTTGGTAGGGAAGTTATGCTGTTTGTGTCCACAAGGCATCTCCTGGAGAAATTTACTGTCTCTGTGTTGGGAATGGAGTCTTGTCAAATTCTGTCTGTCTGAAAAAAATAGCTGATTATGCACATGAAGCAAAGATTTTGATGAGTAGATGGACTTCTTCCATATAGGAAGTGGTTCTTATATCAAAGTGATATTATATTTATATTTATTATCAAAGTGATATATCAAAGTGTTAGCTTTGAAAGACTGAACTTTAAACTGTCAATACTTTCTGTAAGAAAAATATATCTATATGTCAGATAGCTATAGCTATAGATATGACTTACTGCTTCAGGTTATTCTCCAGTTTTTCAAATGTTTCTTTCTGTTGTTTCTGGATGCCTTTATCCTACTACATGTTTTTAAACAAGAAAACCTATCATGTGATGAACTGTGGTGTACTGATCTCTAGGTGGTTCTTTCACCTCAGAATTAACTATATAGCTCATTTGGGTTTAAACTTCTTGCTTAGGGTAGGAACTTGGAAGCAATATGAAGAGGAACTATTTCCTGCCTGGACCTTTTTTGTTTTGTTTCTGTTAATCTTGTGTTTTTGTACCCATCGTTTGCTTTTTTACCTTGAAGTAAACTGCCAGTGGGTAAGATGTGTGTGTGTTGTGACTCTGGCATATCTTTGTTCTTTGGCTTAGTGTCTTTATCTGTCAGAATACTGTAACCAGTTGCTACAATAAATTCTGTTTGGTTTGGGGGTTTTTGTTTTTTGTTTTGGTTTGGGTGTTTTTTGTTGTTTTCTTTCAAAAACGTTGTATTTCATGCTAGTGGTCTGAATTCCTACAACGTGGCCTGGAATGCTGCTGTCGATGTCCTGTTGAGGTTTATTCAGACTCCTTCCATCTGTTTCTTTGTTTCATATGTGTCTTTGTGCTTGCTTCAGGTCTTTGGAAATATCTTTTAAAATTAGGTACTTGTGTGTGGAAGGACTCCCCTGTATAACTGTTCTTGTTGCTTTTTTCTCATCTTAGGCTTTCTGGAAACATTATTAAAGGAATTCCATTTTCCTGGCTTATACCTGTCACCTTCCTATTCTGTTTGAAATGCTTGAGAAGGAAACTATTTATTCATCTGCTAGAGAGGTATTTCAATGAGGGAAGGATGTTGAGCAAGCAGCGAAGTAGTCTGGGCAGCCCCAGATCCTTTGAGCAGCTCTGACCGGAATGATTGAAGCCTGGAATGGACAAATGCATAGCAACAGTGTTTATTTAATTTTTATTTTAAAGAGGGCCAAGAGTTGCTTGAGTGTTTACAATATGTTTGCTGTATGTTGACAGTATCTAGGAACAAATCAAAAACTACTCGGGGACTGTATACTATAGCCCAGGACTAGTGAGCCACCAACACGTGGAGCCAGCACGGTGCTAAGGGCTGCCACTGCTCTGCACAGAGAAGGGTAGAAGAAATAATAAGAAAATTAAACATATGAGGTCCATGCAAGTCTAATTTCTCCTAAGTTTGCTGTTAATATTGTTAAGTCAGGGTTAGACTGAAGTGCTGTGGAGTAAGCTGAATCTCAGGCTCCATTAAAACTGTCTCTGTTCTTAAATAGGCAGAGCTGTGATGGTCAAGTCTTGCCAACAAGTCCTTCATTTTTGGTTGTCCTTAACTAGGTCTTTCTGCCAGTTTGCTTTTTGTTATGCTCATTTTTAAAACTTCCTAATCCTAGGCTTTTTATTACCTTGACAGTGCTATGGAGTGAACTTAATCACTCCACCTGCTCTTTGCCCAGTTCCAACTGAGCGATTAACATTTTGAGCCAACAATCTCCAGTTTCAATCTAAACTGGTGCTATGTTTATATGCCATAGGGTGCCCTCCATCGACCTGGGAATGCAATGGGAAAGAACAATCTTTTAGGTGGATCTAAAGTTAACCCTCTACTTGGGTAGTTGGGTTCGTGAAGCAGTGTGCAGCATTTAAAAAAAATAAAATATTTAGACCAGAGAGTAAAACTTATTCTAAATTTACAGGCCTGACTTTTGATTTGGTTGTTGTCCTGTGAGACAACACTAGGTTTGAACTTGTAGAGCTGGTCTTTAGGTCCTGCTACTGCTGTCCAGAGCTGCTGTGTGACATCAGCATCCTGCACCTTGCTGAAATCAGCTTTAGTGCCTCAGTCTGTGGGGTTCTTGAGAAAAAAAAATAATTAGGGTGGCTTTTGGGATGTTTCACACACACACACAAGTAGTTCAAATGGCTCTCCTAGACTTGGTGTATAGTCTGACTGATGGTGGAGCTTTTTTGGTGCAAGCACTACTAGATTATTTGCATTTCCAGCTGTGGAAAGGAAGCAAAATATTTGTGGGTGGTACAGAAGCATGGGGTGGGGTACAGCAGTTCATTGTGGTTTGGTAAGTCTGTTCTTGCACCTGCCCTGTGTTGTTTTGATATGGACTTGAAGGTGCTGACAGAACAAAAATAGGTGCTGGCAAGGCTGGAGCCTGGACTGTGGGGATGTTGTGACCCTTCTCAGGAATCTGCCCAAATGCTTTCAATAAGCATCACTCCACTTGGCCATAACATGTCCTGGGTTAAAACTTGCATTTGGGGTCTGGTAAGGGGTAAGTCATGCAGAAAATCTGTCACAACGTGGTCAACATAAGTCAGCAGCCACCCTTTGGGAAGAGATGAAGACTGTATTTATTCTGGCTGGAAATTCTGGAAATTTTTTTCCAGGTAGGCCTGTGGTGGGTGTGGGGAAGGGATTGGCATTGCTGTGGTGACACAGGCTGCAGAGCCTTTCACTGGGTGAAAGCTGCTGCTTGGGTCCAGGGTAGGTTCTGCTGGAGTTGCAAACCCAAATTCTGTTTTGGTGTGAATCCATGGAAATTTCTGGGATTTTAGATGAGCCCAACTCTAAACCAAACTGGACACGAAGAGGAGCTATGTTTAAGGGCTGCTTTGGTCTGAAACCTGGATCCCACAGTGGTATAAGGCAGGAACTTAGAGTAAGAAGAGAAGTTTTGAGTCTGATTAGGAGAGTTTTAAAGTGTTCTTTAGCCTGTCTGGGAATCTGCTCCTTAGTGCAATTTTCTGCCATGTTTCTGGTGCTGATATGGCCAAACCAGGTCATCAAGACAATCTAAAATCATCCTTCTAGTTTCACATTGTAAGTGATGATTAGTGTTGAGTAGGATGTAATAGTATTCTAATGAAATATCATAGCAAGGTTTTAAATAGGTTTTTTTATACTAGCAAGGTGGCTTTGATTAAATCTAATCCTCTTAGAAGGCTATCAGCAAAGGGGAAAATGTGGAGATGAGTCCTAAAGATGAAGAATTAATGCGAGGGATGTGATCTACATTTTTAACTGCAAATGGGTTCAGATATAACTAGAAAGTTGAAAGGGGAAATAACAGGATAGGGTAGTAGGTGCAGTAGAACTTGGCAAAAACTCTGGAAGGGAAAAATTAATTAACAAAAATAAAATTATATAAATATGATATAAAATGATATCTCAACTGAAGGCCTGTTTTCTGGATATCCAGGAGTGGAAAAGGTGGGGATAGGTACTAAACAAGTGATCATTTCTGCCCTAATCTGAGGTGGGCTGGATGGTATAGTAGCTCTTTTCAATCCTTAATGTTTGTATTCCTGTAAAACAAACAAATAAACTTTTTATTCTTGTTCTCAATGCCTTTTGCTGGCTCCAGGTGTTCCTCGAGTAATGGTTATTGCCTTAATTCTGACGTTTAAAAGAGAAGGGCTGAATGTAAGGAAAAAATAAGCATGCACATGTGTAAACAGAAGTGTAGAATATCCTCCAACACGAATCTCTTGGCTGGTAGATCTCAAAGTTTAGCTTTTTATGACTTGAAGTGTATCTTATGACAGAATCAGGTTAATGCCAGAATATAGCAGTGTTAATAATGAATTTCAGGAATTAAAAGAACTGAAACTTTCCAGATATTTTGCCATCTATAAATTTTTAACTTATTCTAGAGCCAGGAGGCTACACTGCATTCAGTGGTTGTTTTCTCCCTATGGTTTTCAAGGCACAAAACTTGATGGTTTATTTTTTTCTCATTTGTTTTTGTTTGTTTGGGTTGGGCTGTTTTTTGTTTTTTTTTTGGGGGGGGTGTTTTTTGTTTGAGGGGGTTTTTTGAGACTAGAGAGCAATTCCAATGTGTTTGGTGGAGTGGCTCTTACAGGTGTTTTTCAAACCACCCAGAGTTAGCCTTGTGTGCAGTCTCTTTAATTTTGTGTTCATAAATTGTGCCATTAAGATGCTTCATAAGTAGGTTCCACTTACACTTTTTTTTAAGTCTTTGAAAAAGATAAACAGCAGGGCTTAAATGGCTTCCAACCCTTTGAAGTGAATTAAAATTCATTTTAGGAGAGGTGTTATTTTATGCACTGATGAGAACTTCACAACTTTCTGCAGAAAGGTTGAAAGCTGAAGGCCAGTCTGGGACTTAAGAAGCCCATGAATTAATCAGCAGGGTGGTAAGAAAATTCTGTTGCTTGGGTTTCTCAGGACACTTACGCTGTTTCATGGCTGAAAAATCTGGTCTGGGCAGGAAAAGAGGGCTTCAACCATCCAAGTTGTTTATTGCATGAGCTGGAGTGCAGGAGACAGAGCTGTGCTGGTTTTTGCATTTGGAGGAGAAGCCCCCTGGCTCCAGTCTGCACTGGCAGTTGTCAGGCTTGTGGACCATGCCAGAGGATCAGAGCAGAATCAAACCTGCAACATTTTGGTTGGTTGTGAATGCAGAGGGTATCTGTCTTGGAGTCTTGGAAGTAAGTGTGGGAGTGGTAGGTGAGCTCACTGGAAGGACAGCATCAGAGAGCCCACGTTAGTCCTGTGTCCTCTCACAGGTCTGGACAGCAGTTTTTCTACCACTCTGGGGGATTTGATCCCAACCTTGTCTTTTATTGCTGAACACTAACCAAGGGGAGTCTGGCACTTACCTCTGTTTGGCTCTTACTGCAGTCATTAATCAGTGAAGATGGCAGCACTGCAAGTGCCATCTCTGAACACATTTGGCTTAATCTCTCTCTCCTTGTCTCTTCCTCTCCCAGCACCAGAAATTGCCCCTGCAAAATGAGCCAGCTTCCTTCGAAGAGTCCTCTAGCATCCCTGGTGTCAGAGGGCATGAATTCCAGGGTAGAGACTTTGGACAACTTGTCAATGGACAGTTTTTGGCTGGAAGTAGAGAACATTAAACAGAGCGCTGAAGCTGAGCAAGAGGAATGCAGCCTTGCAGATGGCAAAACTCAAGAGGGTAGGTTGCCAAAAATGTTGGGACTGAGGGGAGGAAGATGAACATCTTGAAGAGAAAATTGGCTTATGCACCTAAATACTTCAGAAGTATGTTGGGATATGGTTATGAGTATTACTATATATTATTTTTAACTGGGTGGTGAATAATGCCCTGCAGAAGGGAAGTGCTGGCCTGGCCTGGCTGCAGCTTCTGAAGCAAAACTGACTCTAAAGGTCACTCAGGAGCACATTCAAGGTTCCAGATTGTTTCAAGCCCGGGCAGGTGGCTGTATGGTAAACATGCTGGGACAGCTGACAATGTTTTGGAAGGCTTGTTTGTGTTCATGGTTCTGCGACATCATCATAGTGGCTTTTGAGAGCTGCTTTTGTGGAAAGCAGACTTTCCCCAGCACTGACTCACTATTTAGGAAACCTTATTAAACATACAGAATGCTCTGAGTTCATCCACACAAGGTTTTTCTTATATGCCTCCTTGTTTTCCATTTCTTTTGCTTTTGAAGCCTGCTTCATGTGCATGGAGCATTTTTAATAATTTTCTGTAGCACTGATGCTATCCAGTATTACAGAATAACTGGAACCTGGACTGATTGCCTTTTGATGTGGAAGGGAGAACATCATGGGCTGGTGGAGGGATGATAAACTGTGTTAAGATCCTGCAGATTGGGTTCACACGTCTCTTGGGGTCTGTTTTGAAGAATGTGGTTGACTTGGCTGTACACCATCTTGAGTGGTTGGGTTTGTGGCCTCTGCAGCCCTCAAGTGTTGTGCTGGCTGACTGGGAGAAGGATCGGTGTATATAACGGGGAAGAAGTCCCAGGGTTGTTGTGTGGGGAGAAGGGTCAAGACGTCCTGGGTGCTTGGAAGAGGCTTTGGAGAATGTGGTGGGAAGATCATCTTCTGTGTCCGCCATATCAGGCAAGACATGGTAAACATTAAGGTCTGCTGTTAGTGTCCCTGCATTAAGGATGTAGGTTTGTTTTTCAAGTGGGAGAGATGCAGAAGTGACTCAGAAAACAAGTGCTCCAGGAAGGAGACTCTGGAAAAGGGGCCATGCCATGGGATGAAAGGCTGTCTGGGATATCCGGAACACTGATATGCTGGAGGCAATTCGATTACTGTGTGTAAGCAGGGCCTCATGGAAAAGTGTTTTTTAATGCTGTATATTAATCTAACAGGCAAAAGCCAACTGCTTAATTGCCCATTGAAACCAGACAGACTTGAAATAACGCTCGGAGTAGGGAAGCCTTCCCGGCAGGATGGGGAAGGAGGGGCAGCACGCTTGGTCTCCTGTGGAGGAGCTGAGGCAAATGAGGGTTGTGCTGGAAGCAGAAGTAGCAAGGGGAAACTTCAGGTGTAGCTGGGCTTGCCTGGTGTCTTTTGGCTTTCACATCTCTGCCGCTGGTGGCATTGGGTGCTGTGAGGCGGCGCTGAGGCACCCACAGGGCCTAAGGTGCCATCGCCCTTTGCGTGATGGCCGCAAAGCTGCACCCACCCAGGCTGTGGCTCACAGCTCCGTCTGGGCACGGCGTGTCTGAGCCTGGCAAATAACTGATCCTCTTTGTGGCACAGGGACAAGGTGGAGGCTACGTGTAGCCGAGGCAGTGCAAAATCGCTGACCCAGCTGGAGAAGGCTGGGCTGCTGTCAGAGCCTGCGTGTGGGATGGCCTCAGGACCGGGCGGCAGTGGGGGAGGCCAGAGTGTGGCTGGGCAGAACTGGGTCAGCAGAAAGGTGCTGATGGTACTAGTGGTCTCCCTAACACTTGAAAGTGGCTTTTTTTTTTGTTTCTGAAATACAAACACCAATGTCCTTGCCATCTGCTATTTTCCTGTCTCCCTCCAGGGTCTGACCACACAGCACTGATAAGCCCTGTCCCATAGACCTGTAGGATGCTCAGTTGTCCTTTAGCTTTTTTGGAAAATAAATGCTTTATTATGAATGTTGGTTTTGTCTAGCTTGTGTTTCAAGTCAGTTTTTGCAATCGCTGTCCTCTAGTTTTACGAATCTGTTCCCCATTGTGCTTGAAATGCTGCTTGTCTGGACCTCACAAGGAAACTCATAGAAGCTCTCAAGGCTTAAACCTGCACCTTCTGCAGGCCTCTTGGTTCTGACCCATTTCTGTGATTTCCCCTTTCTCCCCATAAATAACCTATTCTCCTGGTTTTCTGTTTGTGTTCCTGGCAAACATAATTGGGCTAAAAATATTGAATAGAGGAACTAAAACCTGGTGCTCTGGCATCAGATGGGGCAGTAGGCTCACACGGATGTCCGATTCAGGGCCTGCTGCTGAGCATTGTGTATTAGATTAGTTTCCTGTTATGACTGGAATTGGATATTTTCAAAATTTGCAAGCAATACACTTCCTTTAGTTCCTGAAGACAGGATAACCCAGAAGTCTCTTGTGTGCTGTGCTGTTTTGGAACCATGGATGTCAGATAAATAAATGCACAGAGAAGGCTCATGAGCAGGGCCAGGAGCCTGTGAGCAGCTGTGACCAAGCAAGCAGTGCCAGGGGATGCTCTTAGTTGTTGGCCTCTGTAGAACCAGACTTGGGAAGTAACCAAGGCCTAAAATGATGCAGTAATGCTACCCAGTTGGCTAGGAGATTCATTAAAGGCAGCAGTTCACTTCAGGCCCAGCTCTATATATTGTGGTGTGATGCTGAAAAAGGTTCTGGTTGACCACAGCACCTAAAAGCACAATAAGCATGCTCTGAAGGCTGGGAAGAGCTCTAGAGGAGTCACTATCTGTTTCACAAGTTGCATGAAAACAGATGTTTCCCCAGAGAAATTAAACTAACCCCACAAGAAGAGCTGCATGACTCAATTATTGATGCAGCAATCATAAAACTTCACCTGAGTAGCTTCAGTAGCTGAGGAGATGCCAGTTGATATAGGGAAGGAGGAGAAGGGATAGACTTTGAGTTTCAGTTCAGTTGTGATTTTTCTTTTCAAATATAACCTTCAATAGAGCTATGCTGGAGCTGCCTGCAGTGAACAAATGGGATACACAGAAATGAAAAAGGCTTTGTGGTGGTCACGGTGTTAAAGTTGAAGCCACCTGCTAAATTGCTTCTTTTATCCATGGTTTTCAAGTAGCTTCCTCACTCAGGGCACTTTCTCACTTGCACAAAGGGTGCATCACATAAGGAAAAAACTGTCTTCTGTGTTTGTGCAACTTTTAATGTGTGTGTTTATATATATATGAATGAAAGGGAACTGAGCTTGTTTGAGTGATGCTGCTATACTGTCTCTATGTGTCTCATGCTTCATTCTGGAACTGGAATGGTCTGTAATTTTAGTGATGTTTTTAAAAGGCCCAGTCACAAAGGAAATGCACAGAGTAAGGATGACAGTTTTGTTTTTGTTGAATGACTGTATCAGGACCAATCCACTTAAAAAGGTTAAAAGTAGGGATGGTTCATGCAAATAGTTCTACAAGTATATGAAATAGAATACATTTCAAACGATCAGGCCAGTGTCTGGATATTAAAGAAAAAGCAAATGTTGTTGATATATAGGCATGCATATTGATAAATGAAATATACAAGAAATAGCTTTGTACTCTTGCCAATTATTTGGCTGTACATGCAGTGCTGGGGCTTCTCACAGACCTTTTGGCAGTTCTCAAGGCTGTGGGAGGATGGTTAGTGCTGCAGGGGGGTCCTCCCATTCTCTGCCACTCTTTTGCCCACTGCTTCCAGAGCTCCCTTTGCCCAGGTGTCCAGCTGAGGGCAGGTTTAATCCAGTGCCTCTGACTTTCCTCTCGTGTCCTGTGAAAGCCCCCACTGGGTTCAGTTCCTTTTGCAATCCTGCGAATCCATGCAGAGTGCCCAGCTGCTGAGGGATCCTGCATTCCTGCTGATAGCTCTGCTTCCAAAGGTTTCTTTGTTTTTCCTCACCGAGGGTGAGGAGAAAGGAGAATGTGGGCAGCTGTGGCTGCCTGAAGTCCTGTGTCTGCTCCAGGTTCACCCTGATACCTAGCTGGGAACAGGGCTAAGATTTTGGGAACAGTTTGGTCTTCCTAATGAAGGTACACCTGCCTTCCAGTGATGTCCTGTGGCCACCCCAGGAAGAGGATGGCTCCAGCTTCTGGTTTTCTCCCTCTGAAGTGTTTCAAGCTCTTTGAATTGCTGTTGGCCTTTCTCTTCTCACTCCCCCTTTCATCCCTGGCAGAGGGAGAAGCTGAAGCTGAGTGGCTCCAGGACGCGGGTCTGTCCGACCTCCTGGGGGACCATGCCTCAGAGAATGACAACATTGTGCTGCTCTCCACCCTGACCAAGACCCAGGCTGCTGCTGTGCAGAGGAGGCTGGACACCTACTCCAGGTCTCGGAGGAGGAAGAACAAGCATCCTGTGCGTGACGTCCGAGACATTTTTGGAGTAGTCAGCTCTGAGGTGTGTTGAGTTAGTGGGATTTCCTCAGTGCATTGTGATAGCTCACTTTGGCTTTCTGGGTCTGGGACTACTTGGATTTCCAAATAGATGATTTCATCTCTTGAGCAGAAATGAATCAGATTGTAGAAATTCTGTATCTGTGTTACAGCACTGAGAAATTGCTGCAAAACTCATAGATCCATAATGTTCCTAAAGACTGCTGGAACATTTCTGTATGGTACAGACACTGCTGCTGTCTGCTCTGGTATCATTTGGAGCCCTCTTGTGTTTTCTTTATTCCAGTGACACATGAAATCATAATTAACCAAAAAAAAAATTCAGTTCCGATAAGCTGATCTTGCACAGGTTTAGTGAAGGTCACTGAAACAAAATACTGTTTGTTATTTCTCCATCCCTTTTTCATGAAAGTAAGGACATGTATTTAAACTTGTATTTTGTGTGAGTAAACATGTTCTGGTTTATTTTTCAGGAAACAGCAGCAGGGAAAGAAGACTCCAGCCCAAATCAGTTGTGGCACAATCTGCGGACTTCAAGTGCACAGAGAAGTAAGAAGGAAGATGATAAATGTAGAGTAGGATGGGAAGGGGAGTAGGATCTGAAGCAGAGCTGCAACTGGAAGAAAAATTAAAATTATCTGGGCTCTGAAACATTGACCTTATTTATGGGGGTTTTAATCCACAGCTGTGGATTTAGTAAGTTTTGCCAGGTTCTAGAGTTGTAGGAATTGCTGCTAAAACTGATAAATGTAACTCTTCAAGAAAGCACCTAGAAGATGCAAATAAAATCCCTCTAGCAGGGATAATATGGTGAAATTCTATAAATGCCATATGCAGTTGCATTAGCTTGTCCATAAGTCTGTCACATCTTACAAGTGATGTGGTTATGGCTTTAATGGCTTTAAGCTATTTTTACCCTACTGCTCAGTCACAGGACAGTGCTCTGACAACAATCTTTTCAAATATTTACACAGTATTTTATTAAAGTGTGGTGGTCCCAAAATCTGTCCCAAATCTGGCTCCTCTTTAAGCACCCTTGTTTTCTAAGCTTCATCCTTTTGGCTTCCTGAACCTGAAGACATTTTCTCTTCTGTAGCAGAAACCCAGGATTACTCCTGCCAAGTTCGAAACCCTGGAAAAGAGGAGATGTTCAACATGGATGTTGCCTACTCAGAGCAAGCAGCTGTCCTGCTCAAGGGATCATTCCTGCCTGAATCAAGGAGGTTAAAGGATGGAAACACCCTAACTGTAAGCACTGAAAGGTTTATTTGAATTTGTTAGAATTTATTAGCTCCCTTCTTGTGTTTAGGGATAGAAGACATTTGGATTCAGCTGTAGATAAACCTGAAAGTGTCCTCTGTGGATAGGGTCAGGACAGGCCTATATTAGGTTGGTATTTTGGGCAGGTAATGCAATTATCCTTGCATGTGGGGCAAGGATAACCATTGTGTAGTGGAGGGCCAAAAGATTTAGTAGTTATATGTAAAACTAACTATTTTGTTTTGGGTTGGTGTCATTTGCACTGAAAAAGGAGAATAACTGGACCTTCTCACCTGTAATACAAGCACTTTTATTCCTCACAAATGTACTGGACTGCTTCCAAAGTTCAAGTAGATTAGGGTGGGTATCAAGCTGTCTTAAGTTTAGATAAATTGAGATCTCTCATACAGTTAAAAAGCAGTACTTGCAAGGGAAAATATTTATTCAGCTGGTGGTTGAGTAGAAGCTTGAGTAGAGCAGCTTGAGGCAATTGTCTGGTGTTGAAAATGAGAATTAATAGATGCCTGGTTTGTGGTAAGGAATGGTAAAAATGCAGCAAAACTTGATATCAGCAGGATTAATCATGAACCTTGCACCAAACCTAGTGTGTGTTTTTTTTCCTTAGAAGTTTAAGATCCCCAAGGGCAGATTAGGAGTGACCAGAATTGGAGATCTATCTGCTCAGGACATGAAGAAGATCCCCACATTGGCCCTTATAGAACTGACAGCTCTTTGTGATGTTCTGGGCTTTGAGCTGAAGAGAAACAAGACAGTAAAACTGAAAACAACAGGTTAGTAGTTTTTAATTTTCATGTAATTTTGGGGGGGACTGTGAGTTTTGACGTTGATCTTCTCATAGGTTTGTGTTTGAAATGTTACAACAGGAAGGTCTTTTATAAGAAACATGGTTAAAAGTGCTTTACCCTTGCCCAGAATTTCTCCTGGAAGTCACTGGATCATAACATCAAGTCCTACCACCACATTTTACTCTGATTGCCAAAGGCATTTGTCCTGTTAACTGTTTCTCTCCATTACCTACACTTTATAGGACTTACCCTCTTGGTCTGCAGTGATGAACATTTCCCTGATGTCTGTTTTAGTGGTGTTACAGGCTTGTAACATATTGCTTCTGTTGCAGAAAAAAGACTCTTTGGAGTTCCACTCAACACCCTGTTGGAAAATGACCAAAAACTGCTTCCCAACACCAAGGTCCCTCTGTTGCTCCAGTCAGTAAGTTCTCCTCTGATTTCATTTGTACCTCTGATCCTCAGGAAGTCTGTGATAAGGAAGAGCTGATTTCTCATCCTCTGTGCTCAAGAACTTTGGTTTTTTTTCCCCTTTTAATAGCTGCTGTCCTGCTTGGAGAAGAGAGGACTTGAAACAGAGGGCATTTTGAGAGTTTCTGGGTCCCAGACCAGAATCAAGGTAGGAAATCTTTAGTACTGTTTGAAAATATTGGAGGGAACATGTTGCTCAACTCAATAACCTGATTTGTGTCATCTCCCTTCCCAGTACAACTAGAAACATCCATTGCTGGGAAATCTGGCAGGGTCTGCTGTGAGGGTCTGTGGGCTCTTTGACTTGATGGGTTGCCCTCCTACAGCTCAGCTACAGAATTTACTTTGTGTTTGTTATTATTTTTTTTTTTTTTTTTTTTTTTTTTAATAGAGTTTGGAGCAGAAGCTGGAAAGGGACTTCTATACCGGCCTTTTCCGCTGGGATGAAGTCCACCAGAATGATGTATCTGGGCTACTGAAAAGATTCATAAGAGAGCTGCCAGCCCCACTGCTGACAGCAGAGTACCTCCCTGCGTTTGCTGCTGTACAAAGTGAGTCCTTGCTTTGGTGATTTGTGCTTCCTTTGCAAAGCTCTGCTGGTCTGGGGTGTGTTTTGGAGCCTGTGGATCTGATAGGAATACAGAGCAGGATATGAACTGTAGCCAGACTCAGTGTGCTGAGTGATGGACACACTGCCACGTGTCAGCCTGAGTGCTTGGACACATACATCTTTGTGTAGAAACACTGTCCTGGAGTCTTCATTTCTGTTGTCACTTAAGGCTGCAAGGTTGCTGCCATGACTTAGGCCAGCTTGAGAAATAGTGACATGCAGGCTGAGCTGTGGCAACTCTCAGGCTTCCTAGCCTTGGTTTGTCTGCAGGTAATGCCATGCCTTGAGTGTGTTAAGCTAACTGTTTCAGTGCACAACTTTTTCTCTACAAGAAATGGGGAATAACAGGGTCTTTTGATGACCTTTGAGGGCATCAGACTTGCAGGTAGAGTGTGTGCTCTGAAACAAACCACTCACCCCTCTAAAACGTAGGCAGTTCACTGTGTAAGGGCTGTATGAGATTGGGTTACTTCTGTAAAACAAGGTCTCAAATCCTAGATGGCATACACTAAAATAAGTAATTGCCTCATTCCTTGGGGGATTCTCATGCTCAAAAGCACAGTGTCAGGAGACTGAGCCTTTGTCCTGTTGTTGCCCTCCCTCTCTAGATATTCCAGACCTGAAACAAAGATTGCAAGCTCTAAACCTCCTGATCCTGATTCTGCCAGAGCCCAACAGAAACACTCTAAAGGTAACTGTCTGTTCTGGATTTGACTGGAAAAACATGAACTCATTCCAAGTTTTAATTCAAGGGACTCTGTCAGCTTTTGTCAGCAACAGACATCATGCTCTTTGAGTTTTAATTCATTGACTTGAGAATGGAAAGACATGATGGAGGGAGTGGACTAAAGGCTGTGCAGGGAAGGTACTCAGTAAGCACAATCTGCCTTTCAGGTACAAACTTTAGAGAAGTAGGAACCCACGTGGTCTTTGAGCCCTCCTGTTTAGAAATGTGCTCTTCCTTGGCAGGGTGTTAAAGCACCTCACTAAGATGTGAAGGTTTGTATTGTCTGGGGGCATGCTAAGATGGAGAAAAAAAAAAAACAAAAAAAAGTCTTTTGATTCATGGTTTGTGCAGTTCTCATCTATGAAGTATGGTCTTAATTTAAAAAACAAAACAAAACATAAAAAAACAACTAGGGTTCTAAATTCCTACCCTTTTCTGACCAGAAGGCATTTCAGATCCTTTCACCTCCTGCTTTTTGAAAGAATAAACACTGATGGAATCAGCTTTGCAGGCAGGGCACAACCTCTGCCTCTCTCTGTTTCGTAAGAACTGTTGTGATTATTGCTGTTGTGTGGTTTGTTTAGTTTTTTCTCCCAAGTAGTTCAACTTCCAGGTAATAAAGACAAGGCTGACCTAGCACCCTGTAAACTTTTATTTGGAGTGCAGGAATACATAATCCATTCAGAGATGATCTGTCCTGTACCATGTCTTTGGTAGAGGCATGAAGCAGAAGAGGTCATCCAACAGGGTTTATTATTCCACATCTTGGAATAGTTTTGAGGGGATATTGGAGGAAGTGAGGGGTGGTTTCCTCTTTGTGTTCTGTTTTACAACTGGGCTTTACTGTAAATTGCCACCTGCCCCTTGGCAGGAGCTCATCCACTTCCCACACAGATGGTCTCTTGATTCCTGAATGCTGGACAAACTCTTCTGCTTGGTGTGGTTATTTGTTGTATCCTAATATTAGAAATCGGTCACTGAACTTCCTGACTGGGGAAACAGGATTTGCTTATGGAAAGGTGAAGAAAATTGAAGAATTTTCTCGAGAAAAAAAAAAAAAAGCTAATTCAATGGTCTCTCCAGTTATTGCCACAGGATTTTTAAGGACTATTATTAAGGGATATTTTAAGTTTCTTCCCCTCTCTTTAGGCTCTACTTGAATTTCTCAGCAAAGTGGTTGCCAGGGAGAACAACAACAAAATGAACCTCTGGAACGTTTCCACAGTCATGGCCCCAAACCTCTTCATGCACAAGGGGCTGCCCAACAAGATCCCTGAGGGGAAGGAGAAGCAGCTGGCAGAGGGGGCGGCCGACGTCGTGCGGATGATGATCCATTACCAGGATTTGCTCTGGACAGTAAGTGGCAAAGGTGCTTTGTGATATGGTGCAGCAGTATCTTGGTCTGCCTAGAACTGGTATAAAAGATCATCTTAGAAACCCCAGGGAATAAATGTCTGTAGGCAAAAACCTTTGGCTGAGCTCCAAGGCTACCAGCAGTCAAGGTATATGGATATTTTGTCTACTCAAGGAGCTTCATAAAGTGATGTTAAGGCTCTTAAATGGCATCTTTATCTCTACTAGATTTAATTCCTATCTTCTTCCTTCTTCCCAGGTCTCCTCTTTTCTGGTAGCTCAAGTGAGAAAACTGAATGAGAGCAATAACAAAAAATATCAGTTTTATGACAAGCGAATTAAAAATTTGTTGCGGAAAATTCATGCTGATAAAGACAAAGTGGAAAAGAACCAGGCAGAGGTGAGTTAGGGCTTGGAAAAAATGAGGCTCTTTCCTAATGTTGTCAAACACTTTCTCACTGTGAGTGCTTTCATGAGAACTTGGAAAGCTGTGAGGGGTAATGCTCTTTACAGAGAAAGCAAGAAAAAAATCTGCAGAACCATGAGAAGCAGTTTCCAGACCCTTTTGGGTGGGCTGTGGCAAACACTGATCCCAACAGCAAAGGTACTAAATAAATCCCAGGCTACAAAACACTTGGTTAAGATGCTGCATAGTTGCAGGAGAAAGGAGACCTGGTGCAGAAAATGCTGGTCTCTACCCCACATGAAGAGCAGAATTCACATGGCTCTCCAGGCCCCATGTGGGGGACAGATATGTCTGCATAAAAAAGGCAAACTTCTTTCCATTAACTTAAATCAGATTTCAGACTATTACAGTAGAGTAAAAGTACATTTTTGTATCTTTTACTTTTGCTCTATAATGTTGCTGATCTGTGTGGGAGGGTTTGAGGATCAGGTTCTTGCCACTTAAAAAGAGAGAATCAACTTCCTGAGAGCTCAAAAGTCTCTTGTGTTGGTGCAGAGAGAGATTTTTTTTTTTCTAATCAGAAATTACTATCAGATCTCTTTTAGTGTTAATGTTGGGAAACGATCCTTGGAGTCATTCTGCCTTTTTTTAGTTGCTTCGTGAAGGAGCTGATGAAAACAATCCTGAGAAAAAGCACTTGAGCTCTGGTCTGTGTTGTCTCAGTGCTTCATTTTTTCTTTTTTTTTTTTTTTTTTTTTTTTTTTTTTTAAATTCCCGTATGACCTTTCTGAAATTCAGTAGTCCACAACTCAACTGCCTAAACTGCTTTCTCAGGAGCTGGAATGAATTCCGGAGGAATCTATCAGGCTTGGGCAAAACAGTTTGTCAAAATTCCTGCTGCCAAACCCTATTTTCAGCAGAGCCTTTGTCGCTTCTCCTGCCGGTGCTGTGTTTGAACAGCAGAGAGCAGCAGTGTCCCCTGATGGAGCGGTGCTTTGCTCCCCAGCTCAGCACCCAGACGCAGATGGGTTGTTTGTAATCCTCACCTTGATGCTGTTACGGCTTCCACCCCGTGGTGTGTGTGGGATTAAAAAAAAACCAACTTGAATTCTCTCAACAGCTGGCTGGATGTGTTTAATACTTCACACTCTCCGATCTATTTTGAAGCTTGGTATTTTAGCTGATAGCAAAGTCATTCTTGAAGCATTTTCTTTCTGCCTCTCTTGTTCAGCCTTCCAAGATTGTGAAAGTCCATGCATCACTTCTCCTGAAGGATTCACTGGAGGTGCATTTGAACAATGCAACCAGAGTTGCTGATGTCTTGAGGCAGTTTCAAAAGAACCTGTGCCAGAATGGCTGGAATATTGTTAACACTGTCAACCTCCTCAAGTGGTAAATGGCCTTTTTTTTTTTTTAATACTATGTGGTCTAGTTGTTCTTTTGTGTCTTCTGGCAGAGTTGGTGTTGTGGCACAGTGAGCTGTTAGGAGTCTGTTCTCAGCTTCTCTAGTCTGAGTTTTGGAAGTAATGTGTTGGATGGGGGAAGCAAAGGTTAGTTCAGCTGAGTGGCTCCACCACTGGGCTCAGGCTGTTGGGAGGCCAGCAATGCCCTCTGGGCTACTGGATGACTAAATGAACTTCAGCAGCCTTGCTGGAGGGAAGAAGTGGAATAACCCTGACCCTGCAAAATAAACCCTCTAGTTCTCCTGGAGAAAAACATCACCTGTGCTAAGTATTTGCCTGGAGTGGTATTTGCAGCATGCATATATTAATGTAGGGATTTTCTAAAATAACCTTTGTACTTGCCTCTGTTCCAGTGGTGGATTGCTGAAATAACCCCAAAAATATCCACAAGAATTCCCACCCCTGTCACCTTTCCTGCAGACTGTATTTGGTAGGTAAAGTATTAGTGCAGCTCCTGATAGTGTCTCTGGGCAGCAGATGTCTTGACAAGGAGTGTGGCTGAATATGGGTCAGCTGGCATCTCCCTAGCAAGCCCCTGCTGAAGTCTTCTTGCAGAAGAGCTCCTCTTGAGCAGCCCCTCAGCTCTAGAGAAATGCTGACAGTGAACTTTGGAGTTTATGCCTGCTGTCTGCCTGTTGAGAAGTTAGTGCTTGCAGGTAGTGTGCTTCTTGCTGCCACCAGGGAGGAATATCTGTCTTGGTTTCACTTGTCCTGTTTTGGGTGTCCTTTTCCACAACTGTGATGTTCAGGAGGATCAGCAAGGTCTCTGCACCATGGCCTGCAGTTTCCTTGACCATTGCTGAACCACAAACAATTATTTTGGAAGAAATGTTAATAGACTATGTAACAGGCTTTGTTAACATAAATTTGTTTTTCTTTCTGCAGTAACAACTCAATGGAGTGCAGTAATTTGCTCCTGTATGAAGTAGGAGGCAATATTGGTAAGTCTGGATGGTCACTGACACTAAGGACACCAGTTTTTAGGCTTAACTTGTTCTAGGAGGGGGTTACAAAAAGGATGAGATTTGGAAGGGATCTCCCTTCCAAAACTTAGAAGACAAATGAACAAATGTGATATTGAAATGAATGTGAACAAATTCCAGTTTGGGGGTTTTGTGCAGGGAACCCTGAGCAACAATAGGATTAAATATGTAAAATTTGTTTTGGGTTTTTTTTTCTGAATCTCTTGTTTTGATAGGTGAACATTGCCTGGACCCAGACACTTACCTCTTAGATTTGTACCACATCAATCCCCATGCTGAGTGGATAATTAAGCAAAACCCATCTTATCCTCGGATGTTCTAAGGAAAGTATGAGGAAAACAAAGCATTTGGTGGAAGTCTTTGGAATACATGGAAAAGCTATAGAGATGTTCCTGATATAGTCCCAGACTGGATAATGCTTGTGTCTTTGAAGGCCAAACAGCTTTGTGTACTAATTCCACTACATCTGGCTGTGAAAGTGTACAAGCCTGCATGCTAACAGGCAAGCTGATAGCAAGCAGCAATTATCATGGAGCAGAATTTGCAGGGGGTATGACAAAGCTTAAACAAAATATCCCCCCCCCCTGGAAAAAAAACCTGCAAAAAAAGCAATGTAGCAATGTCATCTTGAAGATGGTAGAAGATTTCTGTTTCTCTGGAATTGCTCTCTTGAACACATCTGTGTTTGGGAGGAGAGAGAGAGACTCAAATGCTGCAGTGGTACTAATGACATCCCTTTGGTAAGATCCACTCTTGACTGTTGCACAACACCAGAAGAAGTTGTGAACCTGGGTTTTGCTAATGAGATGCTGTCACATTATTTGAAGAACATAAAAGGATGCTTCCAAAAAGGCCAGATGGGATGTGAAGCCAATGTATTTAATGACTACAGTTAAATACAGAAATGCAACACAAGAAAAATATTTTCCTTGAGGAAAAAAGTATGGAATGGACATCAGGCTTTTAAACATACAGCATGATGGGAGAGATGCCTGTCTCATACAGCTCTGCTGGTAATGAAAACCCAAATGTGCAGGTTGGCACTGTTGAGGGTAAAAACTCGCATTTATTTTGCTGGACAACCTAGCCAAGAAAATATTCAGAAGTTAATTTGAGGTTAATAATCTGACCTGGCCACATGAACTAAACTTCGTTCTGGAAGACTCTGGATGTGTCTTTAAAAAAACCAAACAACAAAACAACAAAACAACCCCAAAACCAGACAAAAAAACCTAAGATGTGCAGTGGCTGAAATAAGAGGCTCGTGCCTGTATCTACTGGCACAATGGGTCTTGAATTGAGCCTTTAACCATTCTGACTGCATGTTTTGATCCCTCACAGCTCAGTGTGATTGCTGTGGTCTGGAGGGATGAGGGCAGAGCAGAACACTTGCACCTCACATTGCTGCATGACCAGCGTGTGAGCTCAGCTCAAATTAAACAGCACTTGTGGAAGAGGAGTGCAGAAGTACTGCTCTCCTTTGTGATGATGCTGAAATACCTCATGTGAGGCAACCTACTATGCAGTGACAAGGGATGCACCATTTCTGAAAATCCCAATGTCTTTTTTTACATACTGTTTTTTAAACATTTGGATATTTATTCATGTGGCCAAAGCAGGGCTGCCCTGCAAGTGTATACTCAAAGTATTTCATTTGCCAAGTCTTAGCTGCACTATAGTGACAATCTCCAGTATTATTTCTTTTGTTTAACTGAATTTGTTTCCATTGTGCTCTGAACTTTGTCTCCTGTTCTTGTTTTGTTTTGTTTTCCCCAGACTGATGTGCAGCTATCCCTATTCAGTACCTCCAGGTCCTAGTTTCTCCTGTAAGGGCACTTCACTCTGTGGTTGCCTTGTCTGTGGTTACATTCTGTGGCTGTTAATATCCTTGAGGAGCAGGCTACCCACAGTCCATGTTCTTTCTGACTTGTGAATACTGTGTGAGTGGTGCTGATGTCTTGAAATGATGCATATAATTAGCCTGACTACTTTTTTTTTTTAGTTCAGATGATGCAGATACCCTGACTGGTGGGATCATCTTCAGAGGTGTCTTTTTAAAAACTGTAACAGAAACTTGCAAAGAACCCACCTCCTGACCCAAATCCAGAACCCTGTCTGGACTTCTTGAGGTGCCTCTCTTTCATAGGGCTTAAACTGTGCCTTAAAGGGTCTGATTCTTATCCTTGAGGGTGGGTGCTCTGTGCCTCTTGAAAGATCAAGCTGCTTTTAAAGTCGGGCATTAAAGATGAAAGGTACCTGTTCACTCATCACTTCTGGAAGTCTTTGTTGCAGTGATGGAGTTTAGCAAAGAGCAAATGCCAGATACACTTTACCATAAGAGACAATGAACTCACAAAGGTGTTGGTGGGGGAGAGAGAAGAACCTCTTCCTGCTCAGAGATGTTTTGTAACCTGAACTGCACACTTGCAGATTGCATAACACTGCATTTTAATCCCTGCCTCATGAACTGGATTTTTAATTAAACATACTGGGTTCCATGCATGAGAGGGAAATGCTACATCACTGCTTCTGTAAGCAACAAATTAGGGGGTTTGTTTGAACACCAAATAATGTGAATCAGTGCTGTGAAAAACAAGGTTGATGGGACATTCTCATGGGACAAATGTCAGTTCTCAGATATAAAAGGAACTGTTAAACCCCAACCATCTCTTTCCAGATGATGGAGATGCTTTTTTATTTTTCTTTCTTACCTTTGTATCAAAAAATAAGTATGACTTTTCCTGTCACTGTTGTGCAACCTACTTCTGAATGCTGGCTTTTAATATTTTTTTTCTTTTTTTACAAAATTTTAATTCTGTTTTTAAAATTCATTTATTCCCTGAAACAATAAAAAATACAGCAAGATCTCTTGGCTCCAGGTCCATCAGTGACTGAGAATAACTTAGGCTGTTAACTGGCACTGGGTCTCTGAGTGCCAGCAGGATTTGCCTCGTGTCTGAAGAGGGATGTACTTGGGATCTTGGTGAGCTGGGCAGGAGTTTCATGTTACAGCTTCAGAAGAGCCTCTTTGGCTGATCCTGTGGGGGACCTTTGAAAGAACTATCCAGGAGGAGCTCAGTGTTTGCTTTAGAAAGCCCACAGAAAGGTTTGGAGCTGGGAGTTTGACAAGGGCTGAAGTCTACCTGTGAGCACCAAAGGTGAGAGCTGCCTGGAGGAAGAAGAGCTGTGGTTAAAGATTTAAATCTCGGGGAAGGATGGCCATGTCCTGTGAGAAGTCCCCTCCCCACCCCATCAGTCCCTTCTCACCTGGGCTGTGCTCAGTGATGTATGTGCTGGCAGGACTGGTCAAGTTGAACAAGAATTGTAAGAATCCAGTCTGAATCTCTGGTTAAATGATGACTGACTCATTAGTGTTTGATAGTGATGAAATGTGGCATAAATCCACTGCCATTTGTTTAAAAACAGAAACAGCAGCAGCCTGTCCAGTGTCACTGACAGAAAAGCAGGACTTCCTACCCTATCCAGAAACAAAGGGAAAGGGAGGAGGATCCCAGGAAGCTTTGGAAAGCTTTCAGAGCAATTACAAGAGGAAAACACCAGCTTACCAAACTCATTTCACCCATTCATCTTCAGTAGTATCAAAGTGCTAAGCTCTCCCATCCCCAGGGGCATTTTTTGATTGATCATTACACAGCTCTCCCCTGCTCACAGCAGAAGCCCAGTATTTATTCTCTACACAACTTGGTTGGGTGTGCTGGAGTAACAGGACATAGGATAAAAGAATCTTGGAAATGCTGTTTAATATATTTGTGGATGAAGCAGTACTGAAATGCTTACATATTTAAAAAAGAAATAATTTGCTTCAAGAGAAAAAAATATCCTTTGTAGAAATACATGGTTTCCACAGGAACAAATGAAGCTTCAATCCTTGGAGAGAAATGCTGTAGGAAACCTACCAAATACTCTTCCTGGAGCAGAGTAAGTAAATGAAGGCAAATACTGGTGTAAACAAAATACAATTACACTTGATTAAATCTCTTTCTTTTTCCTGCTGTGCTCCCCAGTGCTGAAAGCAAGACAAATGCCATCTGTGGCTTTGCACACTTAGAGAATGAGACTGCAAAGTTCTGTCCAAATCCTCTCTCATCTTCACTGCTTGCAAAGCTTGCATGGGGGGGAAAATACCTTGAGGGGAGGGGGGGAAAATATGAAGCTGTAGCTCAGTATTTGCAGTTACTAGAAAAGAACATGTGCAGCTGCACTGACTAAGCAGCTAGGAGATGGCCATGGCAGCCATCTCTCTTCCCTACAAACTCAGCCTTATGTGGTTTTATGTCTGTGGTGCCAAATACTTGGTTTCTTGGAGCAGCATTGGCTTTGCCCCTTCCTATTCCTCCTGCCAAGGGGCTTCTCCCCAGCACCTGGACCTGGTAAGATCCACTGAGCTCAAAGGGTTGAAGCATTTTTCCTCAATCTGTGTACTGCTATCTAGCTCTTTCCAAGGGCTGGCCTAGGGAATGAGGGGTTTGGGACGAAGCCCTTTTTGTCCTTAACCCTTGGAAGGGAACCTGAAGCAGTGATGTTCCCACCTCTCTGACCTGCTGGCTGTCCCTGCTGGCTTGGGGAAGTTGAAGTAATAAACAAATAGTGGACAAAGGAGGAAAAGAAGAAGAAAACTAACAGAAATGGAGGGTGTAGATGTACTGTGGGGGTTGTTGAGGGTTTTTTTTTTGTTTGTTTTGTATGGTTTAGAGGTGATAGAGATGCCCTTTCTGTGCCAAGAGGGTGACATGAGACTTCAGCACTGAACGTGCATCATATTTGTCCATGCGTGTGGATGGATGCCCTGAGCTCTGGATGTCTTGTGACTTGTGTTGAATCTTATTGGGCCTTACCCAGAGTCTGAGGAGTCCAAAGGAGCATGGTTGTACCTAACCCATCTGTGCTACCTCCTTCCTCAGCTCTTTGTGTGTGCCTCCTCAGTGCAGGTGGAGAAAGTTGCTCTTGTCTGTGCTGATGAGTGTAGTGAGTCTTCTCTGGACACACAAGGCAGTCAGAAAGTGGAATAATTGCCTTTCACTTATAACAAACCAGCAGAGCTGGCTCAGGGTTTCAAGAGAGACAATTAAAGGTATTGCCTTGTTTTCTTTAAAAGGAGAAATAAACCTGGGTGTTCCCTAATAGCCCCCCTGACTGCACTGCTCTCTCAGAGCACCTTGTTGTGGGTTGCATTTATTATGAGCCACTTATTATCCCTAATTATTTAGCAGGAGGGAGGTCTCTCAGTAACAGGCGAATTTGTGACTTGATGAACACTCAGCTGTCTGTATGTAAGACAAAATTACTGTAATTAACAAATCGATCAATCCTACTTTCACTTTGCCTGGCTGGGACAGAACAAATGGGCTAAATGAGACCTATTTAGTACAAAGGTAGAGAAAGGGTTTGGTTTTTTTTTATACGCTGCTTTTAATGGTAATTTCACATAATTGTCTCTTGTTAGATAATTTTTTTCCCCAACAAAAAGCACTCACACTGCTCTTCCTTCAGCTCAGCCTGGCAAGGCAAAATCACAGTGGGGGAGCAGCCAGGTGTGGGTGGCTTGCTTATAATTTAAATCTCAAGCAGGGGCTCTCTTCTGACCCTTTTTTGGATGTCTGCAGAATTTCTGGCTTTCAGAACAAGATTAACCCCTCAGGTTGTCTTACTGTTGGCAGATGTCCTGTTTCATCTCCTCCTTCATGCCGTGTTCCTGTCTGAGGGGATGTGTGTGCTTCTGGCCATGGCCAGTCCTCCCAGCTCTCTGCTGTGGGAAGAACTCATCCCCAGCTCTTCTTCCAGGTAATTCCAGGTACTTTCTAGCAGCTTCTCACCTGGGAAAAGAGTTCAAATAACTGTTCTGCAGCTGCAATTTTGCCCTGGATTTCTAGAGAGGCACCATCCTTATGCTGGCATCTCTAGCTGCATCTGGCATGGCCTTAGCATGTTGAAATGGTGCAGAGTGAGGAACAATCACTGAGCTTTGAACTGAAGCAGCAGAGGGTGAGGAACAGTCACTGGGCTGTGAGTTGATGCCCTTCCAACTGCCTTGGGCAGGGACATCTCCCACTTGATGAGGCTGCTCAAGAAAATCATGGTCATATTTATATCAATAGATAAAAAAAAAATTCTAAGTGCTTCAAGGGGTTGGAACTGCTTGGAACTTTTGGGACTCCAGTTGGAACTGGAGATTTGTCTTTGTCCTGTCCCTTTTTGCCTATGCCAGCAGGGAGGTTTATTCTGGCTGTACCCGTGGGTGTGATAAGAGTGTTACATTTGGTGGAGAAATGTGTAGAGGAGAATGTCTGGCTTGGTTGGTAATGCTGACTCTTCAGTGTTTCAGAGAGCCTGGTCCTCATTGCCCTGTTCTGTGGCATGTGTGGCTGCCCCCCTCCTTTTGGAGGCAGTTGTGGCTATGGGGTGTTTTGCTGCTCTGCTCCAATCCTGCCCATCACTTTCCATTGAGCATTTCCTCCGTCCAGCTTCAGACACCCCTGGCTGGAGGGGATGGGGTGTTGCTGCTGTGACTGTCACATGCATGCAAGGAAAACCCGTGTTGAACCATCAGAGGCAGAGCCAAGAGCATCTGAAAGCTTCATTAGCTGGGCTTTGTTCTGACAGCGCAGTCAGGCGGGGAAATAATGCCCTGAGTGTTATCAGCCATGTGCAGGAGGTGGTTGCGTAGCAACCCGGGTTGGGGTACCGAGCTGCTTTCTGAGGGGAAAAAGAAATACTAATTTTCTTCAATTTGGAAGTATTGCAAACAGGAATTCATTACTGAGGAAGGAGTCACTGTGGTTTTACGTCTTGCAAAGAGATGGCAGGCAGTGCTGGCCTTCTGTTAGCATCGTGTCGGTGCAGACTCAGGGTTTAAGTGAATCTGGGACAATCTGGGTGGTGTTTGTGTGTTCAGCTGCTGGATTTCATCTCGTTGTCTTGCTGGGGCTCGAAGTTGGATGGTGACTGGAAATTATGTTGCTCCTTTCAGACACCATGCAAAGGTATCCCCCAGGAACCCTCCTTGATGTGGTGTTGGTTATTAGAAGTGATGGGGTGACCCTGTTCCCTCTTGCTTCTCAGCCCTGTTCAGAGAGTAAAGTACAGGAGAGGGCTGGCTCTGCCCCTGCATCTCCATGGCAAGCTGGAGAGGTGGTCAGGCTTCAGAGCCCCTTCAAGTCTGCAATATCTGAGGGGCTGTTAGGGAGCATGGAATGCATGGATAGGAAATAGCATCACCAGCCACTTCTTGTCTGGAATCCTAGTTGGTGACATTGTCCAGGGTTGGTTTGAATTTAGTGTGATTATGCTGCACAAGTAAGTAGTATAACCCCACTAAACTTCAAAACAACCCTGGATCATCCCAATGGATTGCCAAATGTACAGGTGGGACAGGGCACCCCACCATCTCCCCATCCTTCTGATAGGGGAGGGGATCTTTGCTGTATATTGTGTGGGGTTAAAGGCAGCCCCATCCTGAAAGAGAAGCTGGGCTGCATGAGATGTTGTGTGGGCAACCCTAATCATTTTGTCTAGATTTGGTGACTGAGTACAGGGGTCCACACTCTCCTCGAGCCATTGATGTGAACAAGGTTTTTGGCTTTTCCAAAAGCCCTGCCTGGGTACACTTACCCTTGGACACCTCTCTGGGTGCACGAGGCAGTGCTGGCACAGAAAGGCCACACCTGAATACTACCAAGGGAAGGTATTAAACAGGGAATTGACACTATGTATTTCTTGTGCTTCTGTGGCTCTACAGAGTAGAGTAATGTGGGAATCACTGTCTTATTTTTTTATTCAGCTGTTAACATCAGTATTGCCAGGGTGTGGAGGTAACAGCAGGAGGGTGCTGGCATTGGCAGTGAGCTTTGGGATCCATGGTGGAGCAGAATTGCAACAAACATCCTCTATGCAGCCTCACCTACTGAGAAAGTGGAGTTACATTCTTTCACTGATTAGCATTAAGTGACAGCAAGTCGAAAGAATATTATTTGTATATCATGCAATTCCTTTCTTTGCTCTGTCCTCTTCCTTCAGTCTTTCAATATTGAGCAATAATACATCTTCCCTTCTCATCAGCAATTCACTTTGCAGACTGATTCAGATGAACTGGGACTCTCACTGTATTAAACACTTTAAGAAAAAAAAAGAAATACAGGAGCTTTGGCTGTTTATGAAAAGCAATTTCCTCAATGCCAGGCAGTTTAATAACACTACAGCCATGGCATTCAGACTCATTTATTTTAAGCTACATTTCCAAACTGTGACGGGTCAATAATAAATAAGGCAGGGTGGCAGATTTTGCATGGAAGAGAGTGCATTTCAAAGAAAAGAACACAGGCAAGTTCAGATGTAAGTGTGGAGAATAACGTGCCTGTTAGCTCTGCTGAATCAAAGTTTTGTTTGAGAAACCCAGTTTTCTTATAATCAATATTTCCCTGCTAAACTATTGGCAGCAAGTGGAATTCTGGAAATGTGTATGGCCCAACAGAGAAAATTCTGCTTCTCTGTCATCCAAGCAGTTTTGTTTCTTGTAACAGGAAAATTGTTCTTCTAGGGATCAGCCTGGCTTTTTCCTTTAATCAAGTTCATAGTGGAGAGAGGCATGTAGCCCCAGGCACTATTTTGCACCTGAGACCTCAGACCTATTCAAGCAATAAATACACACAGCACAATGTGTTTCAAAGGACTTGTTAAAAATATTGGAAATCACTATCTTGTAGGAAACAAAGTGAGTTAATCCTATTTGTTGGAAACACCTTTTACAAACCATGTGGGACCCTGAGCAGGTCAACTGGAATGTGTAGCAACATTCACCTCTCTCCTGCTTCCCTCTGTGGATGTTCAAGCAGAGGTGGTGGTGTTCTTAGGTTTTATTTTCTCCTTATGAAGCATGAAGTGTGCTGAAGAACCAAGCTGAATTGTTTTACTTCGTGTCCTGCTTTGCTTACAGAAACTTTGGGCTCTCCAGCTCAGGAAGGTCTTTTCTGCATCTCAGGGCAGCAGGTTGAGGATGTAAATAAGCTTCAAAAAGCTGGCGTGGCCAGATTGACATTAATATGCAGGAACTGAGAAATTTGCTTCTGCTGGTGAAGTTTCCTTTCACACTACACCCCAGCAGAAGGAAAACCCCTTCTTTCTGTGGAGCCTCGAGTGCTGTGGTTTGTTCCTTCCTAATCAAAACATTGAGCTTGATGAAAGTGTTAGATAACTTCCTAATATTTCTGACATCAGTTGGGTGACTGCTGTGACTCACTGAGCAGGCTGTCTGTTACAAAGCCAGCTGGGAGGTTTTGCTGAGGCTGGCCAGGCAGGTGAGCTGGCTCTGCTTTTATTTTGGTTGAAGAGTAATTTTATAAATCAGGTGCCCAGCACGAACGTTTATTTAAGAGTCCTAACTTTTTCATAATGTTCCTGAGTGCTCACTTATTAGAAGCTCACACTGGGAATCCCCAGGAATTCATAAGGTGTTTTCTGTATCTGAGCACTTTAAATGAAGCTCACAAGTGCAGGCTGTGATCCTGGCTAGATGTTCTCTTGCTGAACAGGCTTCCCACGCTAACCTTGCCCATCTCCAGCCTGGCAAAATCTTGAGGTCTTTTACCTGTTGATGAACTTATGGGAGGAGTTTCTTAATCAAAACAACAGCTTCAGGGGTGGTTGGGGGATGCTGGAGCTGCGGCTGATGCTGTCTCCAGTGGTTGTGTGGATAATCAGATGAGCAAATTAATGTCCACCAGTGCTAATGAGGAAATCTAGTTAGGCCCATCACCGCCTGTCCATGACTTTAATCTGTGTTATCATAAGTAATGTTATGTGTTGGTTTTTTTGTTATAGTGGGCAGTGTTCTGTGACCCTTGGTGTGCAGTACCCTGCAAGCAGGGCACCTCCCAGCCCTGCCTGCCATGCTGCAGCATTCTGGTAAGGCTGCCTCTGAGATCAAGGCCTGGATCTTGGAAGAAATAAACCTCTAACTCCTGCCCTTCGAAGAAAGGTCAGGCATAAAGATATTTTCAGCCCTGCCTTCTTCCTCCCCTCTGTCCTACAGCCCAGGATCTCTATCACCCTGTGAGTCAGGACTCTTGACAAGGATCTTGACCACCTGAGGTCTGCAGCTGGCAGGCTGGGGACACAAACACAGCCCAGCTTCAAGTCATGTCCCCTCCATCACCCCTCCAGTGCCCAGGGTTCCTCCTGTTCTACCCACACCATGGCTATGGGCATATCCCCATCTAAATATCCTCAGCAGGGTGCAGGTGCAGTAAACAGGGACAAGCATTGCTCCTCCTGATGGTGACAGGATTTAATTTTCCAAAAGCTACCAGAATAAGCTGCATCCTATCCCCCCCTTACACTGTCAAGGATTAAATGGAAGGGATGTCTTGCATCTCATCCTCCTGCAGTCCTATCTGCCAGGATGTCTCTGCTCTCAAAGCCATTTCTGAGTCATTTCTGATGAGTTTGGCCTCAGGGCCAGTGGCTGTGTCCCCGGCAGAGTCCCAGGGTTGCACTGCAGGGTGCTGGGGAGGGATGCCTGCTCCTCCATCAGCTGACTGCCAGCAGGCATTGCCAACTGCTTCTTGGCTTCTTTTTTTACTCCTTTGACTTAAAGGCATTCTGCCCATGTGTGGGGATCCATTTTGCTTAGATGGGCTATTTAAAGAATTGTAGAGAGCAAGAATTGTAATCTAAATTGTTTGTAATATTTTCAGGCACAGCCTCTGTTTGTGGCAGATGATTTTTGTTTTCTGTTCATGCTTCAACTCACTTGTGCTTTGCTCCCTAACCAGATTTGGAGGGATACAGCTTCCCTGCCTGCCTTTCCCTCCCAAATACCCTGTCTATTACATACTGAAGGCAGAGGAAAAATTTTTATCTGAAAAATTGTATCTGATATAAGGCTTCCCTGCCTTAATCTCTGGCTGGCTAGCTGGAAGCATATGTAAAAATGCTTTTTACAGAAACGAACTGGTCTGCCAGTAGTTTTTGCAGTGTTCAGCCCTGGTGTGCCAGCTGCTTCCAGCCTTCACCTTGCTAGAGAACCCATTGCCATGATAATAATCATTTGACAGCTTTTACTTTTCCGTGACAGATTGGTTTGAGCTGTTTCTCTGCACCAGGCTGTTCCCCTCTGCTCCTGGTGATCTCTGGGTCCCTGAGCTGTGGCTTTGTCCCGTGGCATGGGACACCACTGTGCCATCCTGGGCTGTGCCACTGTGTGACAACAAACGTCTCCAGGAAGTGGGGGTGTGGTAAATGCACTGCTGGGATTTTAGTATGAGTTGGAAACTCGAAGCCAAAACAAGTTTACCCTGATAAACTTGGTAAGGGTGACAGTGAAGAGGTGGCACTGAGGTCGTGTAGCAGCCAGGGGCAGAGCAGGGGAGTGATGCTCTGTGTGCAACCCACCTGCTCTGTGACTTTTCTCAGCAATGGGAGAGGGTCCCGTGGGCTTCAAGCTAAAAAACAGCCCTGGGAGAGCCACTGCTGCTCCCCTGGGGTGCAGGAGGAACAGAGTCCCCTTCCCTGCTCCCTGGGGGATGCTGCTCCCTGGAGAAACCCCCAAAGATGTTTCTGTGGGAGGTGAAGGTGCAGGGATGCTGGGGACCCATTTGAGCAGCATGTCACTTGCTGTGTGCCTGGGGGAAAGGGGAAAGGGGAAAGCATCACAGGCAGATAAAGCTGCATCAAGAGGAGTTTGGGGGAACATCTGGTTCTGTGCCTGAATGTTTCATCCAAACTTCCACAGGTGGTTGGTTGACTCTGCATGAATTTCAGTTTGCACTGATCTCATTATCCAGAGCAGGTATCCACACATTGTCTTGTTTCTATAGATGACCAAACGTGTCAATTTAAAAAAAATAAAATCTCTAAGACATTTTTCATAAGCTGCCAACAGACAGCTTAAAATGAAGATGAAATTGGGTTGAAATGTAATCAATGCCTCCCTCAGTCCTTGAATTTTTGGGTCGGGCAGTGAGTTCTACAGGGAACAAAATGGCCAAAGACCTTTTTCTTGAGACCATCAGTGATTAAATAAGAAAGTTGGTGGAAAGAAAAAGCAATTTCCACTTGTGCTTAATGAAGCTACTAAAAATCCTGTGAAAATGGAAGGTATTGACAAAGAATTCAGCAGTTATTGTACAAATAGTAATAATACTTAGATACAGGTAAAGATGGAAACTAGAGCAAAGCTGAGTCTAGGCGTAAATCCTATAATTTATCATCTGTATTCTTTCAGAAACAAGAAATGACTGACATACATGTTTAATTCAAACTAAATAGCCTATAAAACAAGTTCCCCAAGGCTAATAATAATAATATCAGGAGAAATGAATATAAGGATGATTGAATACAGGATACACTGAAGAGTGAATATAGAACACAGATACGCATCGTGCTGGCAAGAGCGGGCTGGTGTTTATGGTATGCTCAAAACTCTAATCCATCATCTGACCAGAGAATGTAATGCAGTTAAAATCAAAAAATATCCCTCTGTCTGAAGCAATAGATGCATATTATAAAGCAGCAAATGCAAATAATCAATCAAAAGCAGCAAGCGAGCCAAAGTAGAGTATCATCAGGCAATAATTCAGATCACAGCTGTGATTATGAGCAATAACCCTAAGTCTGCTATTTAATTAATATTAAGCCTCTGACACCCTCTAGGAATGGGCACACAATCCCTCTCAGTCCAATGTGGTACCAGTAAGAGAAAATGTTACCTTCCTTCTATATTTCAGGAAGGGAATTAACCATCCATGGGTGGTTCTCAGCTCTGTGTGTACACAACGTTCTCTTCACTCAGAAGCTGCTCAGGTGGTGGTTGGTGTCCTGGGGTTGAACACCCCTTGTCAGACCCCCCAGTTCCTGCTGGGGTAATAGAACAGCCTCAGAGCCCCAGCCACTTTTGGGGTCCCTCTTTTGGCACTGCTCCCCAGGTGCTGTGCAGCCTGGATTTTTCTGTTCCCTGGGGAAGAAGAAGGATCATCTGTGTGCCCCCCCTGAGCAAGGCTGGGTGTGGCTGCTTCTTCTCCAGGACTGGTGACCAAAGGTTGGTAACCTTGGCTGAGGAGGAGGGCTTCCAGCTCAAGCCCCCAGCTTCAGAAAAGATAGTTCAGCATCTTCAGTAGCCAAACATACAGGTAGCCAAGTGGCTCAGACCTGCTTCCCATGGCCTTGATGTCCATTCACATGGAAATCTATGGAATGGAGCATCCGTAGGTGAGTCCATTGGCTGGAGATAGAGATTTGCAGTAAAACTGTGGATTTGGATCATTGATGGAGTGAGTGCAATTCCCAAGCCTGGGCACCAAGCAGCTTCCACCCCCTTCCTTCCCCCGTTTTGTGTGTGTGCGTGTGGTAAATGACCTTTGGAATGAAAATATTAACAGAAAAGGAAAACATGATTGTAATTTATGAAATGTTAGCCCAGATGCCTCTAGGGGGGGAAAGACCTTTCAGGCTTGCAAGCTGATACATCGCTGGGTGCCTGCACTGACAGAGGTGCATTTAAAGAGTCAATTAAGGGGAAACCGTGTATTTACACAGCCTGGATTAATTTCACATTTTGGCAACTTTCTTTTTAAACAGTTGAGACTCCTGATCTTGCTTAAAGAGGATGCTTGTTCAGAAAGAACCAGAGGAGGTAATGGAGGGCACAGAACTCTGGTAACAAAATTTTTGTGTGTCCTCTCCTCTGGGATTGGGACAGAGGCCCTGTCAGCCTGGACAGCCAGGGCACATGCTGGAGCTACCCTTCCTGGTGGGATCTGGGCTCTTGGATGGGAATGATGTTGACAAATGGCTGTAAATAACTGTCAAATTTCCAGGGATGTTTTCTGAAGAAGAACAAAGAAAGGGGGTGCTCTCCTGGAAGCTGCTTTGCGGAGCTGAGTTTTCTGGGTAAAAGCCCTGAGATTCTGTCATCATTACTAGCCAGGAGCTTCCACACAAAGCTATAAAAACCATAAAAGACTCTCTTTGAACTTTGAGGCAGATCAATGCAAAATGGAACGGGGGGGAAATTGTTTATTGCTGAGGAAAATACAGGACTGTGAATAATAAGGAAGAAAATGCAGCTGAAGGCTCAAACTGAATCTCTATTATGCCCATGATTAAAGATAATGTGCGAGGAAAAGGGGATTACAGGAGGGTTTCTGTGCTAGGTTGGATGGCTAAAACCACAGTAATTGTGGCTGCTGAGCCCTCATTGGCCTGGGCTTGATATCTAAATTATAGAGCTATTACACAGAAATGAGCTTGGTGCTGGGTCTGAAAGGCAGAGCCCCTCTGCTGTCCAGCTGCCTGGGGGAGACACATCCTGCTTGGGGCTGGGAAATACTCTGCCTCTTTACTTGGCAGCTCAGGGTTTGATGTATTTTGGATGACCAAGGAGCTGGTAGAGCTCCTTCTTTACCCTTTTGTGGGTGGTGAGCAGGAGGTGAGCAACAATAATGTGTGCAACACCCTGGGAAAGAAACTCAAGGAGTGACAGAGGCCTCTTCACAGTCATCTGGAAGCCACCAGTGTGTGGTCTGCACCCTTGTGAAGTGCTGTGGGTGTATGAACAAGCTGCTTAATTTTACTTTAAATTTTCATGCTAAAGCTTATTTTTTAAAAGCTAAAGCAATTCAGTAGAAGTCCTTAAAGTCACCTACACTCTCATGTAAATCTCCAGACAGTTCATGAGTCACTGATTTAAAACTGATATTTTCTTGGGTTTTGATTTAATCAAGTCTTTGTCCTTTTATTGATAAGGGGATATGGGGAGAAAGTGCAAGATTTATGTTATTTTCAAGAATAATCATGCGTGTTTTGAAGTAGTTAGGGTTGTAAGTGATGGCTGAGGAGTTGTTTGGCAAATTTCATTACCCTTGAGATTTATCTGGGCTTGAATTTGGAAGATACTCCTTTCTGTTTAAAACAAGAGTGCTTTCCCAAGGGATGGAAAGAAGATTTCAGTGGCATATTTTTATTTCGTAGGCTCAGGGCACTCTTCCCAAATTTCACAACCATTCAGCATCAGGAGTAATTTTCTCCAGGAAATCTTTCCTGTTCTGTATCCTCAGCCCCCACGAGCCTTGATCTGGGAATTGCTGCTATCAGCTGCCTGCAGTGTTCTGCTCCCAGCTTATCTTCTCCTGACACAGAAAGGACATCATCAGCTGCTAATCAGCCTGGAGCCCACAGATCTCTCAGAAACATCAGCACTGTCCCCTCTTCTTTCCTTTCCATCTTGTTGGGGAGGAGCATCCTTTACTCTCTGCAGTTTCCCTAAGCTTCAAAAATCAAAGCACAATTTCTTACACTCGTTGTGTTGTTACTTTGGCATTGAGCTGAACCTTATTTTTAAGCACAGAACTACTTAAATGTGGAGTTACAGGGCACACACTTGCCCACAAAATCTGCACTCATGAAAGTCAGATCTGCCTCTGGCCCCAGTATCCCCAGCATTGTGCCATGGCCCTGGGTGCTGTGGCTCTGTTTCCACCCTGCTTTTGTCACCTCTTGAGGGGATGTGCTGCAATTTCTCTTCCCTTGGAGCCCTGGGCTGGTTGTTGGCTGCTTGGTGTCACCTCTGGGTCACCCTCCCCCTTGGTGCTGAGTATTTCCTTGGTGATGTGGTTCTGAGGTGTGGGCCAGCACCCCTGCAGGTGTCAAGGGGCTGGTGTGACACACTGAAACTCCTCAGCAAAGGAGAAGGTAAAGATGCTGAAGTGAGACCCACGTTGTCTACAAGATAGACCAAATTGTCATCAGGTCTATCAGCCACACAGTTATTCTGGAGTATCTAACCTGTGCTGAGGGCTCCCTTCTCAGCCTCTCTTGACCTTGATGTTCCTTTGTTTATTTAGTTAAAACAACCAAACAAAAAAAAAACAACAGCTTTTCTTTTGGTATTTCCATTGTCACCCCTGTTTATTTTATGCTGCTCTGGCTGCCTTTGCTGGGGACATGAATATCACAGTTGTCATCACTGTGCCCAAACGTGGCAGGAATAGGAAATGCAGGAGGGGAGGATGCAGAAGAGAGGACTTGGGGTCCTGGAGGTCTGGAGAAGGTGTTTAGGTAGTAACTAAACATTTTTTAAAAAATGTTTCTGTGATTTTAGTGAAAATCAGGTACTATGTACAGGTTAGACCTTCAGCTCTAAGTTCTGTGCAATTTTTACTGTCTTTAAAGGAGGAAAAATGCTTTGAGGCCAGAATATGCAGCCTGTGGTGTTGGACTAGAAAGCCTCCAGGTCCTGGGGAGCAATTCAGCCCTGGTCAGGTGTGGTTTGAGACCCATGACTGGGTGATGCTCAGCTCTGTAGAGAAGATAAGGCCATGACCTGGGCTTTGGTTTAAAGGCCTTGTCTGGCTGGTTCCTAGGAATTTTCCAGCTATGGCTGATGACAACCAGTGTGTGCCCATGGTGAGGTTCAGCCTGGCTGTGCTAGATCCCAGCCACAACCCCTCCCTCTCTTGTTATTTAGTGTAAGCAAGCAGAGTCAAAGGTGTACGGTAACTCCCCCCTCCGTTTTTTTCACAATTCTGCTGCTGTGATTTTTTTTTCAAGAGCCAATTGTGTGTGAGATCAGGGGAAAGTTAAACTTCCAGGATAGATCTGACTCCTTGCCTGAGGCAGGGGTATCTAACCTGAGCTGTTACATTGCTTGTTAGATTCTGTTTTTTTCCTAGGCAAAACGCTGGCAGCATAACCTCACCATCCTTGCCTGCTGTGAGTAGTGAGGGATTTTAGTCAGGTTGTGTCAACCTGACCTCACCTCCCCCCTGGTAACACGTTATCCATAACCCATCCAGCTCTGGGCTGCCAAAAAATGGGTGGCACTGGAGACTTTTACAGAATCACACCCTGCAGAAGTGGTTTGTTTCTTTGCATCTGGTGAGTGGGCACCAGGAATTATTAATGTCTTTTCAGCTTGCTCCCACTGCAGATGAACAAGATTTGTGTTTCTTGGGTGTGTTTACAGGGCACAGAGTTGACTGGTGGTGTGGTGGTGACTGCTGGCTGATTGCATCTGCTTCAAAAGGGAATGGAGGTGATTTAACTTCCATGAGGTAAGTTCACCTACATTGAAATTTATACAAATGCACCCTGAAGGCAGTTTGTCACCTGAGGTGGCAGACACGCTGGGGTGTGCTGAGGGGAACCTGCAGCTGAATAACACCACAGACCTGGCTGCTCCTGACAAGCCTTGGAATGGGTTTTCATGTAAAAAGAAAGGGAAGCTGCAGCACAGCAAGCCTCCACCTTAAAACTGGAATGTAGGACCATCCATAGGGACCATCTGGCAGCCCCAACTGAGCCTGCGGAGCGCCGTGCCCAGTGACATGAGGTGGGAAACCATGTGTAAACAAAAACGTTGCTCATTTTACCATCAGGAACAGTGCTTAAATATGACAAAGGGTTTTAGAGTGGCAGTCAGCATCTATGCAGTCTCTTGTAGTTAATATTTCTTCCTGATGACACAGGCAGACATCACCTCTACAACACACCGTGGTTTTCTTGACTGTGCGTAGAAGCTGGGGGCTCCATTTTCTAGTCCCAGGCCTGAGGATGTTTTTCTCTCTGATTCTTCCAGTTTTGCTGAGTGCAGATTTGGTTTATAACCAAGGAGGAGAATTGCAAGATGCCCAGAATGTTGCTGAGGTCTCAAATATCCTTTGAGATATGGCTCAACAGAGCTGCATCAACAGAGAGGGCTGTGTTCTTTCTGCCCGTTCCTCCCAGGTATCCCTGGCTAACTAATATAGTCAGAAAATAAATATTTCTGGTAATCAGTCCCCACATACTGTTACAGAATAGCTCCAAGCTTCTTCCAAAAGCCATAATCCCCTTTTTTGTGACGAGTGCCTCAGTGCATGCATGGCACAGCCACAACAGGGTTGAAAGCCCAGCCCTGAATGAAACCTTGGTAGCCACCTCTCAGGTGATTTAATGCCTTTTGGCTGCCAAATAAAAATATTTGGGAGCACAACAGAGCCAGAATTAAAGCTGACAGCATTTAAGGTGAATTTTGGAAGTAAATCTGGGTGACCTTTCTTTCCCTTATTTCTCCAGAGTCTTTACAACATCCGTCCCTGCAGACAGAAAACAACCTTTGCTTTTGCATCGGGATTCAGATAAACAAAGGCATCATCAGCTCCCCCCGAGAGGCTGGGCTGTAATTGAGGTTATTAACTTTGCTGTTTTTCAGAGCTTGGAGGAGGCTGGCAAGAAGCCAACCCCCTGCCTGTGCCGGCAGCATCTCCCTTGCTCCTACAACTGCTGCCTCCAACGCCTCCTGCATCCCCCCCCAGCCTCTGCTCTCTCTGCCCCAGACTGCCAATCCCTCTCTCACCAGGGAGCTCCTCAAGTGCCAGACGGTCTGTTTAAAAATAGAATGAAATTTTAATGAGTGCAAAATATCCCCCTTTCCACCCAATTGCCCTCTGGAGGAAGGGGGGGGGTTTGGGATGCTGGGGAATGTCCAAGAGCTGTCATGCAGGGGTGAGGGTCTCACCTGGTACACCAGGGATGAGGGTGGTAGGGTTGAGAGAACAACAGATACTTTAACCAAACTTATTATTATTATTATTATTATTACCTTTTAATGTCGAGGATGGAGAAAAATGGCCAGGGAATCATTTGTTTGACTTCTTAGCAGCAAACACAGGTGACCCACTCTGTTCATATGCTTCTGGTTCAACTGGTGCCTGAATTTTGGGCCTCTGACCTGCACTGCCAAACCTGCCCGAGCCTGAGCAGGGTGGGAGAGCCAGGCTGGCAGGAACCCCTGGGAACCAGTGCTCACCATCAGAGCTTGGTGGTGGAGCCCTGCCTGGGTGTGGGAGCAGAGCTGCCCCTCTGGCATCCTCACAACTGCTTTTTTGGGGGGGATCTTGGGTGCTGTGCTCAGCCAGTCTGCTCAGGGTGCTCAGGCTAGATTGGATTTGTCACTTTTCCCTGATTCTGCCCTTGGGAACACACCCTGTTACAACACTTGGTGTTTGGATTTGCTGAACTGCTGTGGTGCCTCCTCCAGCACTCCAGGAGCTGCTGTGCTGTAGCTCCTCCCAGCAGAGTTTTGTGACCTCTTTAATCATTGCTAAAATAAATTATTTGGAGGCATGGGATTAAAGTGTAAATGGATAGTAGTGCAACGTGTCTTACCAAGATGGGGAGCAGCAGGCAAAATAACCAGAGGTGTAACTGTCCTTGTAGGGTTTACTGTGATAAATTCTCTGCCAGCAGAACTCTGTCAACCTTCTACAAATGAAAACCTTCTGGAGATTTGCAAACTCCAGCACTTGCTGTCCAGGGTTGATAAAAGGTCTTCCCCTGCCTATATCTTCTTGCTCTGAAGGTTCAGAAAGATTCAAACCTGGAACATCAGCCCCAGGGCAGGATCACAAAGGAGTTTTGGGTCCTGCTCCATTGGCTCATGCAGCAGAGTTGGTGTCACAGCTGGGATGGGATGGCCAGGGATGAGCTGCCCCAAGAACTGAATCTCTCAGACACCATCCCATCCTGCCCATCCTGCCAGCTTCTGGGGAAGCTGCAGGGAATTCCAGAGCTTCCCCAGCCTCACCAGGTCCCTGCTGGAAGTTTTCACTGCACACCCTTGGCACAATCCCCCGTGTGCCTCACTGCCCAGGATGGGGACAGCAACCACGGGGTCCTGCTGGGACTCCCCTTCTTTCTCCACAAAAACCCTGTGATAAATAAATTTTTTTTTTTAATCTTGTGTTTGCCCACAATTAGGAAACATAAAGCTCTTTCTGTGTGCTTGGTCAGTTAACGTGGCATCTCTGACTGCTATGATTTGATGAGGAAAACAAGGGATTGGCACCTAGAAATTAGTGATGGGTGAGTTACATATGTCTGGGTACCTAAAACTAGCTGGAGAAGATGGTGCTGCTGGCACATTTTAAGTACAAGCACAGGCAATGAAACTTTCCCAGAAATGCTTGAGGGAACAGCAGCAGACTTTTCATTTAATATTGTGTTGTTTAATTGGATAATCTGATTAAATATGTAGGTTATGAGAGGACCTGACACAATCCCCTTCAGAAACTGATGCATGGATGTGAAAATGGCATCACAACAACCCATTCTGTGGGGGGAAAGCTACAATAATTGCTGTTCTTGACGCAATTGCTCTGGAGAAACTGGTGGCAGCTGCCTCATGCTGGTGTTTGGGTAAGAGGGATTTCTCCCAGATGAATCAGTTTCTGAACTGCAGTGAGCAGTCCTTGCCAAAGTAATTGATTAAGTCTGAGTTAAGTTTGAATTTCCTTGGTTTATTTACCCTGTGCTTGATGTACCTCTACATATATTTATGTGCCACTTGTCCACACCTTTGCTTGGGCTCTGCTGTGTGAGCAGAACTCAGTGAAAGCCCCAAAGCTGGGGTTAGATCCCCGTGGTTTGGTAGCAGACACACCGGGCCTGTGAGCTGGGTAAGCTGAATATTTTTAACTCAGTGCTTTTTCTGTGCCTGAGCACGGGATTTGCCATACCCTGCAGTTGGCTGTTTATTAGCATAACTTAATGGCTGGCTATAAATAGAAACCCAGGGAGATGCAGACAGAGACCCACAGACCTGCCTCCCTAAGCTGTCTCTTGGGTCATTGCCTCTGATCTTCCTTTTTTATTTTTTCTTTTTTTTTAGTTAAAAGACAATTACAATGTTAATTTGTTGTGTTAATGTGCTGCAGCAGGAAGGCAAAGGGAGGGCTCTGGAGAGCAGACAGTCAGTCAGTTCCCATTATCCATCCCAGTCAGTCAGTGGGTTCCTATTATCCATCCTGGTCAGCCAGTTCCCATTATCCATCCCGGCTGCCGGGGAGTCCTCTGCCAGCGGCACCCGGGGAAACACAATCAACGTCTTATCAAAGCTGACACCGAAAATGATGCAATCAGGTTCAAGTGTCCCAGAAGGACCACAGCACTGAATAAAGATAAAGCCACTCAGCCCTTCCTCACCTCTCCGGGATGGTTGGGAAGGGAAGGATGTTATTAACCAAGCAATAAATCTCACTCCTGAGGCTTCAAGTTTGGGATTTCTCCTCTGCAGCTCCTCAGTTGCATGAGGAAGGGGGTGACACCCTCCCTGCCACCCACCCAGCACCCCCATGGCCATGGGAGGATGTGCACAGCAGTCAGGTTGGTGAGTCCTGGGAGCTCACACCATCCCTCCTCCAGGCTTGGGCTCTTCCAACTTTGCCATTCCCCCCACCTGTGCTCAGCCCCTGCTGCAGTGCTGACATTTGGGGACACAGGGGACACAACCCCCCCTTTTTGTCACCCTGTTGTTGCTGGCAGTGAGCTGCAGTCTGCCTGGGAGGGAGCTCCAGTGCTTTGCATGGACCACGGTTGGACCACGTTTGTCAAGAGGGGGTTCTAGTGGGGGGCACCCCTGGGGTTCAGGTTATCATCTTTCCTTCAAGTCTGTCCTTTCTGCTGGTACCTTACCAGCACCTGGCTTCAGCTTACCACCTTACCTGGCTTCAGCCCCCCTCACAGGTCTCCTCGTGGCTGTCCTCTGCTCCATGAGCAGCAGAAGGATGTCCAGCTCGCTCAGCCCTATTTCAGGGTACTGTTCCTTCAGGGGGACAGCAGGTTTTACCCTCTCTTCCCCATCCCCTTTCCTTGCTGTTTCAGGTTCCCTCTCCAGGAAAATGGCAAGAAGCAGAAGTCCCATCTTTTCTGGTCTTGAAACTGGGCAAATTCTCCTGCCTTCTGGATCCTGTTCTATAAAGGATGGAACTGAGGGTGAGGGAGAACAATTCCCTCTTGTTTGAAGGGCAGGAAAGCAGTGAAATAACTTGTTCTGCCCTGCCTGGAGGATGGCTGAACAAAGCTGCTTAACTCCTCCCAGAAAGTGTCACCTTTTTATTTTGGGGCAGACAGTAAGGGATTTGCAACAGCTGGAAGATCACCCTGGAGGAAGCAGCAGGTAAGGGCTTCTCCTCTCCATGTGCACCAGGAATCCCTTTTTCCAGCCACCTGTTAGTGGGGAGTTGTTTCTTGCTTCATCTTTTTAACTGCTAAGGAACAGGCTTGTCCAACTTTTAAATGTTCAGGTTCCTTAGTGGTTCCTTACCTACTGATGTCCATGGGAATCTTGACTGAGTGGGACCTCAATGTGAGGTTTGCAAACCCAGCCCATGGGCAGGGGGGTAATGTTCAGGTCAAGAGCCCAGGCTGGGTATTGAAACCTGAAATTTTATTTTTGCTTTTAGTGTGGGAGCAAGACCCTGCTGCTCAGTAGTTCCTAAGACACTCTGTAGGTTTTTTAGCACTCTGAGCTTATGAAAATTGCTGGCAGGAATACACAAATTTTGGCCTTCAGCTACATACATTTATTCCATTTCACCTCGCCTTCCCTTTGAATGTTTACCAAGTAAAACCTGCTCCAGCACTATTCCATGTAATTTATGGAATGACAAAACAGCCTTTATCAAATGCTTTTTAATCAGGACATACTTAAGCATGAAAACCAGGTTCCAAAACAGACCACTTGCTAGTAATAGAAAAAAACCTTTTTATTGAAGTAGCTGACCTTCCAAGGAATTAAAACTCATTAGACTCTCCCATTGAGGAAAAAGAAGGTTTTTAAATGTCAATTTAGAATCCATTTTCAAGCTCTCTCGAGGCCCTGTATTGCCACTTGGATCCAGTGAGGAGACTTCCTAACAAGCAGCTGGGAAGTGCAGAAAAGCAGGAATGATCTATAGGGGAACTAGATTTTCTGAAATATTTTCCTTTTTTTTTTCCTTTGGGTGCTGAAACAAATAATCAATTACTAATTTAGCATTTTAAGAAACCAAACCGACAAACTCCAAATCTCCATGGCACTTGTAAAGAGGAGAGAATTGGTTATTTAGTGCCAAAATATGCAAAACCTCCAAAGTTTGAAGGGGACAAAGAGTCCATTTCTGCTCATCACAGCCCTGGCTTGGCACTGAGTGACTGCACTGCCTGTTCCCCAGAGAGGATGAACAGAAGGTATTTGCATTAAAATTAATGCTCTTGAGCCAAAGAATGTTTATTTTTCAAAAACTATTCATTAATGAACCTACGCAGAGCTACAGTGATATTTCACAACTACTTCCTAACCCTGAGCTCTGAATTCTCTCCAGTGCAGCTCTTCCAGCTTTCAACTGAAGCCCAACAGGGTTTGGATTTTGAACCCATTGCTGAAGAATACTGAATTCCACTGGAAAAAACAAAAAAATGGAGACCTTGTGTGTTTCAAACTGACTGTACAATTAAGCACTTCAGAGATAAGTGGGAATAATGCAGCTGTGCAGATGTCCCTGTTACTGCTCTTGGCTCTATAGAATTTGGACACGGTGTAATTTTTTTTTTTAAGCACATCTTTGCCCCTTGGGGCAAGGTGAGGATGTTGCAGAGAAGTTTTTGGCTTCCTCCCCTCCACACTGGAGCTGCTGTGAGCAGAGATCAGACCCAGAGTGTCACCCTGAACGTTGTGTGCTGTGCTGAGGTGTCACTGGGGGTGGGGGAGGACAGCAGAGCGTGGGGACAGCCCTGCTAAGGAAACTCCTCTTGTGGGAGAGGATGGGGAGTGTGGCAGTTTTCCAGGGTGGGGAGAGAAGAGAAGGTAAAAATCTAAATTGAATACTTAAATGGGGCAGCTTGTGTTTATAAAAAAAAAAAAAAAAAGAGAGTAAGGACTACCTGTGTCCCACTGATAGGTAGTGGGACATCTGCAGGAGTAACATTTGCTCCTGAAAAAAATATGAAGTAGCCTGGAAGAGAATAAAGGGGTAAATAGGGATGTCACCACATCCCCTGGGTATAAAAAAAGTAGGTATTGAGATAGCTCCATCTGCTCTGTCCCCTCGTTGCACCTTATTTTGATACCTTGGCTCGTGTTCACTCCGTCATCATCACATCAACCAGCTTATCCTGCTCTTACTGGTTCTATCACAGCATCCAAAGGCACTTTGTATCCAAGAGCACTTCCCAGCTGCCACCCAGGCTGTTGGAAAGATCCAGGCATGACCTGAGGGATTGCTGCTCCCCTGCAACCAGAGGTCTTCCCTGTCCCAGGCAGAGGTGGAGTGGTGGTGTTGGGAGGCAGCTGATGCTTACACCTCTCCTGGGGTCTGCCCAAGGGTTGGCTGCACGTGTGTAGCTTGGGACAGCACACCCAGCACCAGGTTTGCCCTTTTCCTTGGGTAGCTGGTGATGAATGGTTGCTGAATCCAGTGTGAGCCACTGAAATTGGTGGTTGAGAGGAAAGCAGGGGTGATGCTGGAATTCTGGTTCAGTTTGAACGGAGGAAAAAAAAAAGAAAGTGAAACTACAGTGTCCTTCATGTCTTTTCTGCCACAAAATCCTCTTTAATGGCAGTGTACCAACACTGGAGAATCACCTGACTTTTCTTTTCAAGGAGTGTTTTTTCTTTTTATGTAAATGCTTTGCCGTATAGGCCAAGAGAAACAGATTGCTAAAGGCCAGAGAAACCCTCTCCCTCTCTTGGCACTCTGCAGTGCCACACAGCTGGTGTCAATGTTAATATTCTCATCTTCAACTTATAAAAAAAATAAGCCAATTTTAGAAAGAAAAAAAAAAAAAAAATCAGGACTTTCTACTAAGCCTGGCTCCTGCTCCCTGCCCTTTAAAATGTTTATAAATAGAAAAAACATCATCAACAAACTCCTCCACTGTGCAAGAGCCTAATTCCTTCCTCTCCTCTGGGATGTGGTGTGTTTCTCAGGCTCTGTCATTAATTGTGCTGTATTGTGTGCATTTTCTGCTTCACTGCTTAGTCAGATAGGCAGCAAATGGAGTCAGCTCTAGGTCAGAGAACACAAAAAGCCAACTCCTGCTGCCTCCCAATCAGGTAGAGATATTGAATTGGGCTTCCCATAATTGAAAACATTAGCAGGCTGGAAAATAAGCCAATTCTTAACCACACGAGCCTGAAATGTAGAAAAGAAACAAAGTCTGAAATTCCCCATGGGCCTGATCTGTCTCCCCTTGAAAGCAATAGGAATTCTCCTGCTTCTTGCAGTGGGGAGGCTCCATGGAAAGGAATGCTGAGGGAAGGGTGATTCTAAGGTGGAGATCAAAATATTTAATAAACAAGTGCTCCTTTCCCCAAACCTGTGAATAGAATAAGATTTGGCATTCCCATTTCTTGGATGGGCACGCTGAGACATAGAAAAAAGTGTAGGGGGATGCTGTGCTTCTTTAAAGTGAATTAATAGGGATGTTTTCTTATCTATGAACAAAGAGGCACAGCTTATTTGTCCTGAGACTTTCTTTCATGTCTAAAAGTTGCTTTTCTTTTATTTGCAACAAAGAGGAAAGATTTCAAAGGAGAAAATACCCCACTGCTGCTCTCTCATGTAACATTTCCCCAGGCATCAGCTCCAATTTAAATGAGACCTGGTCATCTCACTTTCCAGAATAATGTCACATTTTCCCTCTTTCATAAAGGCAGTACAACAGCTGATGCTGCAGATGTTGACTTTTATCTGTATGACATTTGCTAACCTGGGGCTTCAGCCCTAGAAGAGCCACACCTGGGAACCAGATGTTAGCCACGAAATGTGCTGAGGGAAACTTCTCTGCTGGGCTCTCTCTTTTTTCCTGGCTATCCTGCAGCTAAGTGCCAAACAGGGACTTTTAGAAATAGAATAGATCCTGCCTGATGCAAGAGGGACATCTCCACTGTCCCAGCCTGCACAGGCTGAGTGTCTCCCCATGGGAAACTCAGCTCCCCTGCAGCAGGGAGGGTTTTGTGGCCTAAGACAAATATCCCTGGGTAAAAAGAGAAATATTCCTATGCACACATATGCATAGGAAAAAAGTTTTGTATTTCCATACCTATACATACAGGGCCTTCTGTTTCATAGCTTGTTTTCTTTGTTGTTTTGATGCCCCAGTCAGTGGTGCTGGAGATCACCTTGGCCAGAGGAACGTGCAGGGGAATGGGTTACCCCACCTTAAAATGTTCTGCTTTTTATTTATAGAATAATTACACATATTACAGGTGCAGGAGGAAACCCAGAGGTTCCAGCTCGGTCTGGGGGTGTTTCCCAGGTAAGAGAGGGAAAATGGTACTCCTGGGAGTGGAGCATCTCCAAGCACTTAAACTAAATCTCCTCCGTGCTGTTTGCAAGCAGGGAAGGGGGAGGTGGGGAGGGAAGCCTGCACCACACCTATTTGTGCAGACAAATTGTTTTCTGGGGTAACCATCATATTGCTTCACACCAAATATCATAGTGTTCAGCACTGATTTGCATGTTACAGTGGGACATGCAAATATCAAGCCTCCAGGTCTGGTCTCTGCTGTGATACCAGCAGCCAATACATCCATTTCCATCAGAATGAACTGCACTTGATTTCTTCTAGATCTCCTCAGATCTATTCAAACACTGCAGAACAGTTTATGCAAAAGTGTGTAAGGAGTGAAGCTACAAATGTAGGGGATGGAGCTTCTCTTATCAGGAAAGCAGCCTGGGCAGATGGGTCCTTTGGGACCTGCCAGCTCAGGGAATGGCAGAAGTGCTGACATAACCTGAATGAAGGAGATAAGGTGAGGAATAATCCCCCACTGCCTCCTGCAGCTTCAGGCCTCCTATCTACACAATCACAGCCCCTTGCTCTGTGTACATGGAGCAGCCCCTGGCCCATCAGAACAATGTCCTGCAGCTTGTCAGCAGCACCAACAAATGGCTCAGAATCTGCTCCTCTGCAGCACTTCTTGGCTACCAAGAAGGTGGAGACTCCCTTTTTAAAAGGAGTCACATGGAAAAAAACTAGATAATGGGTACAAGCTACTTCTGGGGAGATTCTGATTGGATTCCAGAAGGTTTGGGGGTTTTTAAGTGAATTAATATGGATGGGGTTTTATCTATGAACAAAGAGGAACACCTTATTTGTCCTGAGCCTCTCTTTCCTGATTTAATATATAAAAATTGCTTTTTTTCTATTTCCAACAAAGAGGAAAGATTTCAAAGCCGAAAATACACCATGAGAACAGTGAGACCTTGGAATAATCTCCCAGAGGAAGTGGTGGATTCCCCCACACTGGGCAGTTTGAAGACTCAGCTTGACAGGGTGCTGGGCAACCTCATTTCAACTTTTTAACTAGAAAGGTAAAAGAATGAAAAACAGTATTTTTACCTGGGAAGGTTGGACTTAGATGATCCTTGAGGTCACCCTAGCATTTGATGATTCTGTGACAGGCATGAGCTGGAGCTGGCTGCTCCGCTGGGATCAGTCCCCAAAGAGCAACAGAATTCCCTGAGCAAAGGGGCTCCTGGGATTAGCCAGGGTGGGTGTCAATGGGTGGCTGCAACCCCAGGGTCTTCCCAGTAACCTCCAGATAAAAGCCCTCGAGGGTGTGAGAGGAACCAAATCCCACTCTGCTGCAACTCTATGGGAAGCAAGAGGAGCTCCTGCAGCCGCTGCATTCAGACACAGAGCAGACCCCTTACATTTTGACACCCCCAATTAAAATTTACTACAGCTCGGGCAATAAACTTGCTTCTTTTTGCTACGCAGTGCTCAGCTGAAGTTCAGAAATGTGCCTCTCTGCAACCTCCTGGCATTTATATTTTTTCTGGTGCCAGGTTAGGGTCCGGCAGCCCCCGAGCTCCGGGCATCCCCATCCGAGGGGAGGAGAAAGGTGCAGGGGGTTGGAAATACAAAGCTGATGACATCTGTGGGAGATGTTAAATATCCTAACAGTAAAAACACCTTTTAGCCTTGAATTTGGAGAGCCCCTGGGAGCTTCACTGGGGTTTCTGGTGGCAAACTGCTGGGGAGGAGGAGGGGCAGCAGAGCTGTTGTGCAGGTGTCTTTAGTAGTGCTGGTGACACAGAGAAATCCCTTGGAGATGGTGATGGGAAGGAGGGCACAGGACTTGGAATTATTAGCAAATGGTGACCTAATAGTGATAGGAGATTGTGGAGCTACACTGGGTGGGGGACAGAAGGCTGGTGTAAATCTGGCCAGGCTCGTGGTTTTGCTATTTCTAAAATGTACAGATTGTCAGGCTGCAGTGAGCAAAGTAAACGAGTTTAATAGTTTGTGGTACTGCTTTTTCTTTAAATTTTGTAGAGCTACGTATCAAGATGCAGACATCTACCTTTTGGATGATCCACTGAGTGCAGCAGATGCTGAAGTTGGAAGACTTTTGTTTGAAAAGCATGATATTGCTTTATTTAATTGCAGGAGGTGACACCAACCACCAAAGCGGTGACAGCTCTGATCTCTGCCCAAGCTGGAGCTTAGGTTTAAGGGAGTGGAAAGGAGGAAGACCACCTGGAAGAGAAGTTCCAAAGATTGTTCCCTGGCTGGTGGCTTGCCCGTGGCTCTGGGTCCTTTTCATCCCAACCCACCTCATCCCTTGGTGGAGGCAGCGTGGTTACTGCAGGCAGCTGAGCAGCTCCCTAACGATGCCATTTCTGACCAATTTCCCAGGATTAAAACTGAACTGTGGCTGCTGCAGCTTCCACCTTTGCCGCATAGCAACGAGAGCAGAAAGTCAATTAATTACCTTCTCCCTGGAATCCAGGGGCCCATCCGTCCTCGGCTCAGCCGAGTGTGTAATGGAAAAGGGAGTGAGGACGGCTGCAGCTGGCCAGGGGGAATTGCCTGACAAAGTGAAAGATGAGCTGTGGGCAAAAGGGGGACTGGAGGAGGAAAACCCTCCTCCTACAGGTTCATTTAAAAAAAAAAAAAAAAAAGAATGCCACTGATTACATGATTATTGACTTATTTCCCTGCTTTCAGCCCCAGTGTTGGTTCTGTGGACACTCTTGTCTCCTTGAAGGACACCACCTGAGCTCCTGGGAACAGAGCTCTGAACTCCTGCCTGCTTTGGAATTGTGCTTTCAAGAAGTTTCTTTCAATACTGGGGACTTTCTGCCTGCTGTAGCCTCTTGTGTTGCCCCAGAGAGATGGAACATGGCAGCTGTGTGGCTGCTCTGAGAGCTGATTTCCAAGGTGACTGCTGTGGTGTCTTCCAGGTGGCTTGTGGTGGTGAAGGCTGGAGGGAAAAACAGTTTAAAGACTGAATTTTCTCAAGAAGAGTTGACTGATGGGTACAAATAAAAATACAAATTGGAAGGCAGAGGTGATGGCAGTTGGACTGGATGAGTTCAGAGGTGTTTTCCAACCTTAATGAGTCTACAATCTGGACAGATATTGGGTGTGAGATAGAGAGGATTGGGTGGTTTTGTATTGGAAGAGAGTTCCTTGATCACAGTACTGCCTTCAGACTCCACAGCCCTCTTCTTCCCCAGGCTTGCAGTCATCTTTCATTCTGTTTTCTGACGTGCTCCATGGAGAAGTGGTAACTTTCACTCTCATTATTAATTTATCTCAGCCACAGTTTACATGTGTACAGGGGGAGGTAATCACTGAGCTCCCTTCCCTGCTGGTTTTTTCCTGAGGTTTTATGCTCTCCAAATCTCTTTTTTTCATAAACCAAATTAATTGAATTGCTTAAGAAGTACTTTTCTATTAAAAGAAGATAGTGTTACGATGCCAAAATGTTTACTATGGCTGTTTAATAATAATTTCTCCAGTTTCCAGGCCACCTTCTCTTCAAAGTTTGAAGGCATTGACCATACTTAAAGCTCTCCTGTGAAATGAATATTCTGGCATGTATTTACAGAGGTCTAAACTGAGGTACACATGGATAAACAGTGCTAAAGGTGGTTAAAAGTTTGGTTATGGTACTTGCCAGCGACCCTTGGATCCCTGTGCAGAGCTGGAGTGGTACCTGGAGTCTTGGTGGACACCCATTGCCAGGACTGTAACAGTTTGGATCCAATCAAAAGCAGCTTTAATGTAGGTGTTTACAGGATGGGCTTTCAGGATCAGCCCAGAACCTGGCCCAAACCAGTGACACCTGGGTCTCAGGAGGGTTGCATGGGTAGGCCATAGTGGCACACACTGGTGAGTCAAAGCTCTGGTTTTGGGTCTTCAGTGCTTTGGGATCTCTGCCCCTCATTCTGTTTTATCATGGAGACATCACTCAAGATTTTGGAGAAATGGAGCAGCCAGTTAACTTCTCCCCCTCTGTCTCTTTGGGGTTTCCAGCAGAACTGGAGACTGAAGGAGTTGGGAAATGGTTTCCTCCTTCAGGGACCTTGCCAAGGAAAACTCTGCCAGTCAGCCTGGCCACCTGAGCATGAGCACCAGGCCAGGAAATTCTGGGTGGTCCCCTAAGACATCCTCTGAGAAGGAACCTGGCCTTCTTCAGCCTTGATGTTCCATGGTGAGGGAGAGGCCAAGAGCCTGCTCAGAGCTGTCCCCAGCATTGGGCACAGCCAGGCCAGGCCATGGGGACACGCACAGACTTGTACCACGCTGGGGTGGGCTCATGGTGTGCTCAGTGAAGGGGTGACAATGACCTCAGTGGCAGCAGCAGCATCTCTGAGCCTGGGGCAGCCAGTGAGGCTGGAGAGAGTGAGCAGAGATGGTGCTTTAGTGCACAGAGAGAACTGTGTGATCACTGCTTCCCTGAGCTGCTTGCTGTGATGGGTTTTGAAGGTTAAAATAGGATCAATGCAATAAAAAGAAAATTCAAAAAAACCCCCAACCCAACCTTATATTATATATATTATTTTTTTATAATTTATATAAAAATATATATATTTATAAATATATATAAATAAATATATATATATAAAATAATTTTTTCAGGCTGGAATAGCAGAGCATTTGAAAAGGAATCAGAGCTAAGGACTGAAGCATGAAGTGGATGTTGCTGTGACAAAGACACAGGCTCAGGAGTGAGACATTCTTGGGGTGATGCCTGACATGGGGGGGAATGAATTTCTGCTTGCACGAAGAATTTAGGCTCAAACTTCTATATGTGGTGAAGTGCTTAACTGCTGTTTTCTGCAGGAGGCACTGTGGGACTTAGATGTCTGTAGCTGCTGTACCTGTGTCTTCAGGCCTCCCTTTACCACATCTGACAGACAGAACATCAGTCCTGGGAGCATGATGCAGTTTTGCAAGAGCAAGGAGGTGCATGTCCTGATGAGTACATATGTGCACATGTGTGCATAGTTTTATACATCTGTGATTTTGGGGTTTTTTTGGGGAGGTGGGCGTGGAAGGGTGCCAGGCACTATTATTTTTAAGTATATTTTTAATCCCCTTTGCCTTCCTCTCAATTCAGAGCCTTAAACTAAGTTGTGGAAAGGCACAAAACTTGTCCCTGTAACACACATGAACCAGACACCTCCAGGCTCCCAGCAGCAACCAAGCAAACCCCAGGGGGAAGACTGCCCTGCCTGCTCCTTGCACCCTCCTGGGCCCATTTCATCCCCTTTCTGGTGCAGAGCATCTCGTTGGGAAGCCTGAGGCAAAGCTCCCATCAGGTTTTGGGCAGTTGTAAGAGCTGGAATTTCTGTTTTGCTGCACTGCTTGCTGTGAGTCAACACGAGCTGCAGAGCTGAAGGCTGTGCTGCTGTGTCCCCAAAAATACACCCTCTGCTCCAGCTCTGATTTCAGCTCGTGGTCTGTTCCCTTCCTCTTGTCTCCTGGCGAGGGATAATTTTAGTCATGTCCAAATACGTTTGCTTTCTGTGCATTAGATGAGAGAAGAAAAGCCTCTCTGCAACAGGCTGGTTTATGGGGCTGATGCTGAGCTCCCCTTGGTGCTGGCTGGGACCCCTTGGGTGCCTCTGGGCAGGGAATTCTCCTGCAGCACAGCTCATTTGCTCCTGAGCACAATAATTTTCCTAATATCCCCATTTTCCTAATCTGAAATGCTGGCAGGAATGTTTTGCAGGTCAGGGTATTTAATAAAATATATAGAAATGCTGCATTTAGCCCATAATGAACACGTGCTGTGGATCTGGAGCCCGTGCTGCCCGCAGAGGGATCTGCAGCTCCCTGGCAGCCAGGAGCAGAGGTTTGGCAGGGGCAGGAGGCACCAGGATCAGCAGCTCTCTTGGAGCCACACAAGGGATAAGCAGGCTCTCTATTGCTCATATTAGACGTGGGTAATGGTATTTCCTTGTACCCCAGTTCCACTGGGCTGGCTGGTTCTGCCCTTTGGGCTGCTGGGAGCTCTCACCCTGCTGGGGCTGCAGGGGCTTTTCCCAGAGCTGTGCATGGCAGTGCTCACCTGCTCCAAGTGAAATTAATTTTAAAAAAAAAATTTGTGGAGCACTCCTAAAAAAAGAAAATATTTATTTATTTTTTTTATTTTATTTTTTCTTTGCATTTTTAATTATTTGTTTTTAAGAGCAGGGCTGCCTGCACTGCAGAGCAAAGGAAGCTGAGTTGAGCTGAGGATGCAGCAGTGGGTCCTCACCCACCAGCCCCAGTCTCTCAGCAGGTGAGGGTTTCTGTCTCCTCCTCTCCAGCAGCAGGTTTGGTGGCACTGGCAGTGCTGCTGTGGGCTGAGCTGTTTTTCCCTGTGGATCAAGCAGTGACGTGCCTCATTGTGCCTTTTAATTTTCCTTATGAGTAGCAGCCTCCCACGGCGTTTTTCTCGCCTCGGATTTTGACTGTATCCTTTATGTGGCTTTAATTTTTTAGTCTCTGGTAAGAGAAAACAAGCCAAAGTAATGGATGATATCAGCACGCAGGGGCTGAACATCCAAATCCTGCCCCTGGAAACAGCAGCCTCCGTGGATGAGGATCTGTGGGGATGTAGGGGCAGGACTCAGTGACCTGACTGGGATTTTTCCCTGGCTTAGGCTTCTCTTGCTTGTGTCAGTCCAAAATACTGAGCAAGGTCCTGTTAAAAGCAGCTGGACAAGGCTGTGCCTCCTGCCTTCCCCTGCTAGCCCTGGCTGAATTGCCAGGAATATCACAAAGCAAGGGCCAGGCTGCTCGTCTTGGTTTTTGGATGGGGCTGGGGGTTTTTTGCAAAGAGATGTGAGTAACTCTGTTATCAACCTGCCTTTATCAGGAAGGGACAGAAGGAAAATGGACAGATGGGGGGATGGAGCTGGCTGAGATTGAGCCCTCCTGACAAGAAATACTCCAAGAGCAAGCTGGCTGCCGGTGCTGTCCCTCTGCTCCAAGAGGTCCTGCACAGATTAAATAAAATTAAGAAAAGAAAATGAAAGAGGGGAAAAAAAAATTATAAAATTATAATAATAAAACCATAAAACTCTAATAAAAACTCTCCAATACTGGGGCATCACCTGAGCATGGGCTGCTTAGGGAGAATTTTCCTGTACAGAGCCCTCACCATACATCACAGCACACATCATGTTTTATTTCTTGCTTTGCAGCATCGTTTCCCAGCCAGGATACGACCAGGTATGGGACAGGAGGAGGAGGTGAGTCAGGTTCTGGGTCCAGAGGCCACTGTGCAAGGAGCTGAGCATTCTGGGGGGGACAGGGCTGGGGTCACCAGAGCCAGGCAGGGACACTGGAAGTGTTTGTCCCTTGCCCGAGCCAAGCAGCTGAACACAGCTCCTCCCGGGCAGGCTCCTCATTCCTGCTCTGCCCGGGGATACTCCGGGAAACTGGAGGAAAACAACCTATCTGGGGAGGCAGAGCACAGTAATCTAATTTTGAAAAGCAGCACTTACAATCTGTAACTGTAGCAGTTGCTTTTTATTTGCAAATTGACCTTAAAAGGTTGGCACATATGAGGTATGCACTTCCCTTTCCTAGTCCATAATAATTTCCTATGAAATACAAGAGCACCTACGTATATGAATATTTAATATGACAGTGATGAAGCTTTATATATTAAGTCAAATAAAATGCTGTTAAGCTTGTGGGAACAATATTACTTGCATAGTGAGCTGGGAATTTGGCATTGCAAGTAACCAATCATGATCACTTAAGATTTTTTTGTCAACAGTAAAGACAAACTAGGAGTTAGATTTAATCCCAATTTATTAGAACAGTCTTTGAGTCTTTGAGTCTTTATGTCATGGTCAAATTGCAAATGAATTTTTAGTTTATAGATTATAATGCTTCATCAGGGCTCTTCCCTTCTGGGAAATGAAAATCATAAAAATTCATGTAGAAACTCTCTCCCAAATTACAGAGGAGAAGTTTTCTGTTTTATGAACAGTGACGTTTAATCCAGAAGCTTTTATTTATAGTTTTCATGTACCCTTCAGATGAATTTTCTTATTGTGACATACGTTAGTCTAAAATTGTGACATCCCCAGCCTTTTATACGCTCTTTTTTATGTCTCTATAATTTAGGCAGCCATTTTGTGTTCGGGGGAAAAAAAAGAAAAATGAAATAAAGAGGGGCCACCAATTGCGGGCTTTCTGCCGGAGACTTTGCTTTTGGATTTTACTCTGCCACGGTTATTTTACCGCAAAGTATCTGTCATGCTGGCTAAAGCTGCCTTTGTCTTGAGCAGCGAGCACACTGCATGAGTTCAGCCTCAAGATCCAGAGCACGAACCGAACCGCAGCTTCTGCCAGAACTCTGTGCACAACGTCTCGCTGCATGCCCGTGATGCTGACGGCAAACTCGGAGCAGGGGCAAGAAGGAGAAAGTGGAGAAAAGAAGAAGGAGAAGGAGAAGGAGAAGGAGAAGGAGAAGGAGAAGGAGAAGGAGAAGGAGAAGGAGAAGGAGAAGGAGAAAGCCCAGGCAGGGCTGTTGGTGATGCTGTGCTGGGGTTCCTTCCTCAGGGGGTGTTTCCAGGGTGCAGACCGCAGCTCCTCCTCCCCTCCAAAAATCCCTCGCCCTGCACCGCGTGCTGCCAGCGATGCCGTTCCCTTCCCTACCCTCCTGAAATTCCCAGAGCTATTAACTGGGTCACGGGAGCTGGTCCCAGTCCAGCGGTTTATCTAATTGCCTTTTTATAGTATATTGTGCAACTCTTTATTATCCTGTCAGAGTTCCCCTGCGCGGTGCCGGAGGGGGGACGGGGAGGCAGAGCTGGGATGCAGCTCTCTGCTGAGCAGCCACTCGTGATGGAGAGCAGAGGGTGAGCTGGTGCATCTCCTGTGCTGGTAAGGGCCTGGGCAAGAAACCCAGGAGGTTCTCTTAGCAATGGCTGGGGGCAAGGTGGACCGCTTCGGGGGTCACATCTCCAGGTAGGCATGTGGGCGGGAGGGATGGTTTCTTCTTCAAGAGCAAGTGTCTGGGCTGAGCTGTGTCGGGTCTGCTCTGGGGAGGCTGCTCCTTGGGCAGATGCAGCCAGGGAAGCTCCTCAGCTGGTTAGGCAGGAGATGTCCCCCCCCTCCCCCCGGCCTTCCCATTCCTGCAGCTCTGCTGTCCATGCCCCGCAGAGGGTTTTAGGGGTGTGGGGAGAAGTAAGGAGGCTGAGCAGGCATGAGGTTTACACGGCTGCATTCAGACACCCACACTGTTCATAGGTGCTGCTGAGGAGGATGAAGCTGAGCCCACAGGAACGGCAAAACCCCTTTTTTCCTACAAACATAATTTGCCACACGGTGTGTTTGAGGCAGGTCACAGCCCACCAAACCCCGAGAATCACATCCGTGGGGGGTTGGTAGCCTGACTGAGCAGGAATGATGCTCGTCCTGCTCCCAAATAATCACAGCTTCTTGGAACTGCCACCAAGCTGTTGGTGAGGGCTGCAGAAAGGCACCCCCAACCCGGGATTGGCCTCTCCAGCTTTCCTTACATCATTTTTGAGCAGCAATACCTCTTTTCCCCCCAGATTATTAATCAGAAGACCCAGCCACAACCTCCCCGAACCTGCTCTGTGGAGATAAGACAGTCCCTCCTCCAGCTGATCTGCTGGTGCTCGGGGAGGATGGGGGGGGGTCTGGGCGAGCTTGTTACCCGCAGGAGCAGGGAGCTGCTCAGGGGGTGAGGGGATATGAAACCCTCAGCCAACCCCGAAGAGTGGCTGCAGAGAAAGCAGCCAGTGCCCCCCCGTCCCCCAGCGCCATCCCCGGGCAGAGGGGAGGGCTGCGGCTCCCTCGCAGGCTGGCTCTCGCCTTTTAGCTTCGTCTGAAATGATTTGCAGCTCAAACGCCCCCCTGAGAGCCGCTAACCTTTGGGTAAGGTTTGACACCGTTATCCTGCTTGGGTTAATTAGGAGTCAGGGGGAGCCCAGAAGTAACGCGGCTGCCTCCATCCGTCTGCCCGTCCGCCGGTCTGTCCGTCCATCCGCTCCTCCAGCCCAACCCCTGCTCCGGCTCCCCGGCGGAGATGCGGGCGGCGATGGGGAGAGAAGCAGAGGTAAATGCCCCGAACCTCCTCTCCATCCTCCTGGACTTCGCTTCCCTTTCTTTCTCTGCCTCTTCCCTCTGGTCTCTCCCCCCCCTCCCCTTTTCTCTGTGCTTTGTCCCGGGTTTGAGCCGCCGGTAGAAGTTCAGGGGATCTCTCTCTCTTTTGAAATTTTTTTTTTTTTTTTTTTTTTTGCAAGCCGCTGCTCCAGAAGGTCTTTTTTCTCCCTCCTCGGGAAGCGGGACAGTAGCCAGTCGCCTTCCTGAGGGCAGGAGAATCCTCCGGGGGTGTTCCCAGCCAAGCAGGGTGCTGGCGGGGGCGGCTCCGAGGTGCAGAGGTGAAGGCGGCGGGGGCGGGCTCAGCCTTCCCGCGTTAAAACCGGGGAGGGACGGGGTGAAGGACGGGGGTTACCGAGTAGACAGAGAGATGCCCCAGAAGCTCCTGTATTCCTTGACCCCTCTGCAAACCCTGAACTCCTCAGCATCCCCTTTCCCTCCACCCCCACTCTCCCGCCCCCAGTTTTCGCCTCCGTGTCCGCCAAGGCTCGGCAGCAGCCGGGGATTGCCGGCGGTGTCAGAGCGAGGGGTCCTTGGGACGAGGAGGGGACCATCCAGCACCAGGGAAAATAGAGCCCCGACCCCAGGGCATCCCCACCTGGAGAAACGCTCCGACTCGGCAGGCGGGGACGGGGGAGTCCCAGGGCCCACGCAGGGACCCCCAGCAGGGGGGAACCCCTCTCCTCACCGGCCCTACGAAGCTGGGTTTGTTTTCAACCTCCCTCTAGTTTTGGGTTGTGTTTTTTTTTTATTATTTTGTTGTTGGTTTGGTTTTGTGAGACTTTTACATTTGGGTTGGGATTTTTCAAATTTTTAAAAATTTATTTTATTTTATTTTTCCCCCTAAGTGTCTCCCGAGCCCAGCACCCGCTGGACGCTCACCAAGCAGCCGAAAGCTCGTCATCTCCCCCCTCGACATGATGAGGGTCCCCCGACCCCTCCCCAGCATCAAGGGGTGCTTGGGGGTGGGGGGCAAGGATCTGCACTGGGACTGCCTGGGGGCTGGGGCTGTCCCAGCCGGTGCAGAGCCGAGGTTTGTGGGTGCTGGGGCAGGGGAGGGGCTGTCTCTTNGGGAGGGGGGGGAAGAGCAGCAAATAAATCACTGAATTAACCCCCGAGGTGTTCATCGTAGCACTCATGTTCCAGAACCGTAAAGAAGCGAAACGGCGGCTGCTGCAGTCGAGGACGGCGGTGACGGCCCGAGCCCCACGCATCCTCCTCCGGGTCATTTTAGTTTTCCCCGGTTAATCCCGCCTGTCAGGACCCCCCCACCCCCAAGGCGGCTGTTGGCAGGACCCTGCTAAACCCGGGGCAAAACCGTGCCCCCCTCGGCTTTCTCGACCTATTTGTGCACTGAGATGTATTAATTCCCCACAAAGCCAAGGATGCGCCTCATTCCGCCGCCTTCCTCCCCCCGCACAGGAACTGGGAGAAAAAAAGCTCCATTTTTGGGGGGCTGTCTACCGCAGCAGCCCCCCACCCCCGCAGGAGCAGCGGCAGACAGACTCCTTAGGGATAAATCCGTCATTAGAGATCTTATTTAACATTTTTGTTTCGAAACATTTCAGCCGTTTTGCACCCAATTTCCTTTTGGATTCTGGTAAGGAAAAAAAAAAAAAAAAAAGGTTTAACCGTTTTTCCTGGGAGCTGAGGGGGTTCCTTCCCTACCTCTGCTCAATGCCGCATCCCACCTGCAACCGCAGCTCGGGTGTTGTTCCCGCCCCGTTCACTCAACAACGAGATTAGGAAATAATTCAGTGCCGGGTTTTCTGCATATCTGTAGGAAATAAAAATTGGTCTTTTTTTTACCTTCTAAAGCAGAAAACGAAACACAGATTCCCCCAGCTCCCTTTCAAGGAACATCTGGTTTATATATAAATACATACATAAATAAATAAATATATTTAAAATATGTATATAAGCGATTCAAACGATCTCCCCGCAGCAGAGGGGGACGTGCTCTGACACACACCGCCCCAAAGTGCCACCGCTCCCCCTGCCCCCCCTATGCTTGTCTTTGCCATAACTCAGGGCAGGGATTTCTGATTGCCGTTGTCTGCCGTATCAGCTGCCCACCTCGGAAACCTTAAAAAAAAAAACAACAAAACAATCGTAAGGCTTTTTAATTACAAATCATTATAAGAGTTTGGAAGTCAAACGAAAATAACCTGATATTAAAAAATTAAAAAAATAGAGAGAAAAATATTAAAAAGGAAAAAAAAAAAAAAAGACACTCTACACGAGATGGAGGGGGACTAAGAGGAGAAACCAGCAGCCGAGCATCCTCGCTGGTGCCAGTGTCCCGCAGCTGCAGAACGATGCCGGGGTGGTCGGGGAAAGGGGGGGCACAGAGGCTGCGAGCCCCGGCCGGTAGCAGGACCCGGTTTCACTTCGGTTTCGGAGCTCACACGAGTCGTTACCGAGAGCTGAGCCTTTGCTCCCCGGGAGCGAGTTTCCCCACCCCGCTGCGCCCCGCGGCACTGGCAGGACCTGCTGGCCCCGGCCTCCAAAGGGCCCGACCGTTTTCGGGGGGAGAAAAAAGGAAAAAGGTGGGGGGAGCGGGGAGGAAAATTCCGTTGAGCACCGGTGGAAAGCCGCTTGTCCGCCCCTTCAATGAGGCTCATTTATTCACACTGGGGAGGGGGCTGGTGGCCGGGGTCCCCGCGGCTCAGGTGTAGGGTAGGGAGGGCAGGGCAGGGGCTGCGGAGCAGGGAGGGTGGGGGTAAGGGGCGAAAGGAGGGNATAAAGACAGGCAATAAGGATTTTCCCAGTGTAGCAGCAAACCACTGCAGCGAAAATTATTAAAAAGAGTCCTAGGTATCCACCATGAAGGATGGCATAGGGCAGGCCCAGAACAAACATTCCCTAGAAAGAGACAAAATGGAAACC